>JAMJFZ010000199.1:63780000-64980000 GCA_026225945.1 Cricetomys ansorgei | reverse complement strand
AGAGTCAGTTACAGTCAGTCAGTTACAGAGTCAGATACAGAAGTGTCAGTGACAGGCAGTATGAAATGAGCAGTCAGAAGCAGGCAGACTGGGGGAGATACAAGAGTCTCAGTTCAGAAAGGAGCTGGTCAGGGTGGCTCAGAAAGCCTTGGAGGATTAAACATTTTAGATTGTACAGAGGCTGAGGCTGAAGCCTTCTATGTCTAGACTGAAGACTAGATTGTATGGAGGGCAAAATGCTTTAATACTCCAGGTTAGAACCTATGATTTAATTAGAAAATAATAAACCATCTTTGTACAACTACAAGTGCCATTTCTTTAATCCTGAAAACAGCCTCATAAGGCTGGTGTGTCTCACTCTAAGGAAAAAGGAACTTGGGCTCAGACACACTAAGGAATTTTTTTCAGGGTCAAAGAACTACAGTTGGAATTAAGACCAGGATTCATGGGTCATTTTTATTATCACTACCTAAAGGACTCCTATAGAAGCTACTTGCCAATTCGTAATACTTTATATTTGTAGAAGGAAGTCTCAGTCTTGATCTACTACCTTTTAAAAATATACCTCCATCATATTGTAATATCTAGGAGATAAGGAGATGATGGGGTTACAGGACATTCTACGATATCACTGTAAAGTGTCCAGAGCTCCAGGATTTGGCTTTGCTGCCCCCTGGCTCAGGGTGCCTTAGCTTGTCAGAATTAGAACTCATGCCCCAGTTCACTGCCTGTTGTATCACTGTTTGCCCACACCACACTATCCTCTCCAACCTGGAGCATCTGTACAGTACTGTTATTATTTCCAGAAAATGGCTCAAATTCTGTCCTGCTATTGCTGCTCAGGACAGGGCTCTCTGAGAGATACTCACACAGAAGCTGACCTTTAGCTGGCATCCTCCAACTGTGACCCAATCAAGCATAATGAGCTTAGAACGGGCTCAAAATTGTTTTCTTCTCTGCCTTTCTTTTCTCCCAGCTTTTTATCGGTATTTTAGCAGAAGGCTGTTTTTCCTTCTGCACTTATTTATATTTAGCCTGAGCATCCTGTTAATTACAGAGCAGTTACAGGAGAATTAGGGACACTATATATAAATTTGCCATTTATGCAAATTGTATAGAGAGAACAAAGAAAAATTAGCTTAATTAGTGTAATTGCTAAAAAAGCAGGAGGCGAGGCAAATGCGGCTTTCATCAAAGAAGAAGCAAAGGAAGTCTCAAGGAAACGGTGACCCAAATCAGCACAGAGTGGAGGGCTCTGACCTTTCATGATTTCGAGACCTTGCTGAGATACAGGGATTTCTTGAAGCCATGGGGGGGCGGGGTGCATAGTGAGCTCTCAGTGTGAAGATACCATGTGGCTGTTCAAGAAATGAAGTTGAAAGCTGAAATTTTGAAAGCTGCTGTTAGACAGGTGAGTGTGGATACTGAGGCAGGAGTGGACAGAGCGCTTCCAACATTATCCTTCGGCACCTACTAGGTGCTAGAGTCTGCTTAGCTATTGGGGACAAAAAATGAATAAGATGCCATCAATGGCTTCATGGCACCCATAAAAGAGGCAATAAAGATGCCAGGTAGCTCCTGCTGAAAAGGCCTTACAAAGAAAAGACCCCAGAAACCAAATAAAAGGCCAGGCATGGGGGCATACATTCTAAGTCCAGCACTGGGGAAGTAGAAACAGACAGATTCCTGAGCTGGTTCCTCAGCCTAGCTACTTGGCAAATAAGACTAGTGAGAGCCATGTCTCAAAAAAAAAAAAAAAAAAGTGAATGATACATGTACACATACATCAGGAAGGAAGGAAGGAAAGAAGGAAGGGAGGGAGGGAGAGAGGGAGGGAGGGGAGAGGGAGAGAAATAGAGAACAACTCCATAAATAAATGACATGTTAAGAGCAAGCTACATGGGCCTGGTGTATACAGCAGCTAGACTTTGCTGGAAACCAAGCTGGCCTTATATATGGTAATAAGGAGAGTAAATTAAATTGTCAATTTCCAACCACAGTACTATTGTAGTCTAGTGAAAAGGAAGGGAATGAGGGATTCAGTTTCTCCATACTAGAGTGTCAGTCATATAAATAGCTAAGGCAAAGCTGCATGCAGTGAGCCTGGGTCTCCCACACCTAGCCTTATACTCAAAACTGAAGCTGTAATGCTCGGCCATCTAGCCAGGGTATGGCCTGCTCTAAGTCACAACCTGAAATAGGTAGTTGGGCGATTTGCAGAGATCTAATCTATTTCCTGCATTACACTGAGATCCTAACTGGTGAACTGCATTTTTTTAAAAAAGGCGAATGTATTAATGGACTCAGTGACCAGCACAGTGCCTGGTATAGTACATTCACTCAGCAAACCCCTGAGTGATAAGCAATGACTGAAGGACTTTCATCTTCAGAGTCATCCTGGGAATCTTGCAAATGTGGAAGACACTGGGGAGAATGTAAGAAGTCTTTCCTCGTTCTTCATTACTTTCCCTTTCCTCCCCTGTCTTTTTCTCCCCCTCTTCTTTTCTCATTCCCACTCTCCCTCTCTTTTTCTTTCTTCCCCTTCTCCCCTCCTTCTCTTTTGCTTCCTCCCTCCCTCCTTTCTTCCCTTCCCTTGTCTTCTTTTGCCTTCTTTCCCTCTGATTTTCTCTTCAGTGTTTCAATCCAAGCAAGAGCCTTAGGTCTTTGTCTCTGCAGAGGTCACACAGCCTTATGAAGCTTAGCTTTGCTTTAGCCATGCGTATATCCTCACACAGAGGCCCTTAGGCAAGATCAGAGCAGCAATTGAAATACAGAATCTCTCTCGGGATACAGAAGCATCCAGAAAATTTCACAGTGGCTTTGATATATTGGACTCATGGTTCTCTATCTAAGACTCCTATATTTACTAAAACAACGGATTATTTTTTTCTTGCATACAAGCTGCCAAAGACATAAAATGACAACATGAGGAATGGACACGAGTTTCTGGTTTAGAAAGGAGATGTAGTGACACATGATCATTGACTTCCAGGACTAAAATGGGTGATGTCTGAACATGAGGAATGCGTGGAGGATTTGGGGTGCTTGGTCTAGAGAGGACATGTGACACGCTGTCTCCAGTGACATGTGACACTGACTCCTACTGTCTAAAGAAGCAGGTGTCTGAAAAGTGGGGCACTTGCGGTGGGCAAAAACTAGAATCTGTGAGGAAAGCAAGAGAGAGAGTTTTGTTGCTAAATTAAAATCACATATTTTAAGGGCAATATTAATAGTTGTTCACTAATGATCGGCATTTGTAGACTGTGTTTGAACTTAATTATTGAGTTCCTTAGGCAACAGTATTTGCCACTGGCTGGTATATTAGATTATCATGGAATGTGCTGAATCACAAAGGCATCAGTTGTATTTAGCAGAGACATGAGAGGACAGTGGCTTAGAAGCTGAGAAGGAGGAGAGCTCAAAATGGGCTTTATAGAAGGTGTGAGTTATCAGGCAGAGACAGAAAGAAATAATAGTGGTTTTCTCTTCTCTTTTTCTTTGTGTGTGTGTGTGTGTGTGTGTGTGTGTGTGTGTGTGTGTGCGCGCACACACACGTACATGTGTGTGTTTTGGGTGCATGTGTGTTTGAAGAGGGGTGTAAAAGTCATTTGGTAATTGAAACATAATGAAAATGTAACACAAAACAAAAGAAAACACATTCTAGGATCCAGAGTAGATACAGTGTGGCAGCCAGCCTATGAACCGAAAGAATGACCACACATGAGGATGATACACATGGCTAGGAATGATGACTAAACAAGTAAGGTTGGAAACATAGCCAAACATGTTTTGCAAGGCTTCTTAGAGTTCAAACTAAGTATATATCTTGAGTTTTAACCACAGGGCAGCAGGTTGGCCAAGACTATTTCCCAATTAACTTTTAAAGGGATATATGATCATGAAATTGGCATTGTACAAATTCTAGTTCAGAGAATGTTGAGTAAGAATCAAGAGGAAGTACAGCAAGCAATTGATTTAAGGCTAAGACGGCTAGTCTTTATCCTCAGAGCAGGTTGATAGTAAATGCATATTGAATACCTAGTGAATTCTGGGCACATGTCAGGACACTGAGGATCCATCAGTGAACAGGTAGATAAAAGTCCCTGTTCATAGGTCATGTAGCTTCTTCAGGAGAAGACAGGTGGCAATGAACAGATAAAGAGGATTGATGTACAGTGTGTATGATCAATACCATGAGTTTAAAACGAGGCAGGGAAGGATAACAGGGGAAGTGATTAACTCATCTCTTTGTCATGGGGAGAGAGCTCCACGGAGAAGAGCAGAAGGGTAGAATCCAGTACTGAGCATATATGGGTCAGAGACTGCAATGCTATGAGAGCGAGAAAGAGAAAAAAAAGGCAAAGTACTGAGAACTCTGGCACATTCAAGGAAGAATAAAGGAATCAGTTCACCAAAGTGGACAGATCTTGGGGGAAGACTCTTGAAAGGAGTGCTCATAAAGCCAACTACCTGCTTTCTAAATCAGTAAGCGGGCATCTTTGAGGCTCATTCAGTCATGTAAATGTAAATGTGTGGGTTGATTTATTTAATTATTCTCTCGGGTTCACTGAGAGGACAGTTTATTCTTTGGTAATTCAAACCCCAATCCTAGAGGGTTTCAGCCTCCATACAATCTAATCTGCAAACTTAGAATGTTTCAGCCTTTAAGACTTAACTGCTGACTGAACTCAGTCTGACTGGCTATCTTCTGAACTACCTCTTTTCATTCTGAGCTGCACTATGAACTCTGAACCATAAGCATAAAATACCTGCTTCTTACTCTCTACTCTTCTCAGCTTCTCCTTCTGAACTGAACTGTCTGTGAGCTAACTGGACTCAAACTGCCTGATTGGACTAACTCTCCACTTCTCCCTCGAGCTCTGTCTCTTATCACTTCCCATCTCTCTGAGCTCTGCCTTCTTGTCTCTCTGAACATTGCTTCTATCTCTGAGCTCTGCCTCTCTCTGAACTAACTCCCATTCCTGTGAACTGCAAGTCTCTTTTTATATCCTGAGAGTTGGGCTTAAAGGTGTGTACTACATTGCCTTAACCACAGAAATCCTTTTCACCTAGCATTAGCACAGAGCACAGGATCAGTCTGACTAGCATACTTTCTGCATTCCATCCAGATTACACAGGCCTCTGTATATGATCCTTCATACAGGCCTCTCAATGTGATCCTTTGCTAGAGTAGCCATGCTGCTGGATTAAAATTTAAATGTCCAAGCCAGGTAGTGTTGGAACACACCTTTAATCCCAGCACTCAGGAGACAGACTACAGAATGTGGTCCAGGATAGCCAAAGTTACAACAGAGAAACCTTGTCCCAAAACAACAACAACAACAACAACAACAACAACAACAACAATAATAGTAATAGTAATAAATTAAATAAAAGGTTAAATGTTCCTCTACACAGTCATAGTGAGACATCAAATCACTGGAGGATTTTGAGCACTAGGAAGCTAAAATTCACTTACTCATAAAGGCACTTCTCTTAATGATCTGTTTAGAAATGAGAAAAAGTAGAAACAAGACATATTAAGCAGACTATTCAGACTACTCTATCTGGAATATGTTGGTGGCTCATATTAGAGTATAAGTAGAGAGCTAGGGAGAATTGTTGGTATGATTTGCTTGATATGATTTGAATGGTCAACTGTGAACACCCAAGTAGTCCACATTTCACAGATTCTCAACTCCTTATATGAATGTTATAGTATTTGAACCTAACATGGGAACACCCTCCTCTAGACATTAAGTCCCCTCTACAGCACTTACAACACTTAATATAATGAAATATAGCTATTATATTGAATTATAAAAATATTAACACAAAAATATTTTATCACATGCAATACAAATCCATGGTTTTTAAATATGTTTTTAATAGACAATTAATAGAATGTTTGATACAGAACCCACAGATATCAAGGACCAATTGCAAAGCTTTAATATAATTTCTATTAGTATGACTTGAAATGTGAGAAAAAGAGAACTACAGAACTCAGGGCTTTCTACTAGGAAGCTCTAAGAATGAGCTTTAAAACTAAGCTTTTAGCCTTGCCTTGGTGGCACACTCTTTAATCCTAGCACTCGGGAGGCAGAGGCAGGCAGATCTCTGTGAGTTCATGGACTACAGAGTGAGTTCCAGGACAGCCAGAGTTACAAGAGGCCACTTAGAAGCCTGGAGCAGGATGACCTACAGAGGCAGGACTAGAGCAACCACTCTGAGACTAACCAGAAGTCCAGTAAAGAGGCAACAGGTAGCTAATCAGACACACAGGTGAGTAGGACAAGGGGACAATGTCCAGGATGTGAGATCAGTCTTCACAGGTGCCCAAAAGTAGAGGAGAAGTGGTACATAACAGATATATTTGCAGTGTAGGCATGCAATACCACGGTTAAGAATTTACAAGGTAGAATTCTTGGATAAGACGATATTAAATTGCTTGAGAAACCCACTAAATTTGAGCTTCCTTGGAAAACACTGTGTAGAGATGTCAGGAGTCATTTGAAGTAGAGAGATATTTGTTTCTCATTAGATGTCTTAAATGTTCTCATATTTACCAGTAAAGCAGATCATACAGCTTATTTTTGCTGAATTAATTTTTTTTTTAATAAATTGGGCAGAGGTGTTGTGTGGCCCTTCTAGACCAAAACGTTTAAAAGTCATGGCATTCCTTCATGCCCTAGGCACACACCTATTTCTATGCCAAAGAGACTGTAGAATTTATGTGTTCAAAATTGGCAGGGAATCCATGATTTTGGGTGTCAGAGTAACTATATGAGCTCTTCCCAATGATTTGCTGGATATCCATCTTTAGAAGCTATTTGATATGTAAATCCTATGAGATTTGGGGTCTTTTTATTACTGCAACATAACTTTTGCTAGTCTTGCATACATACACATTTAAGAGAGAGAGAGATAGTGTTTGTGTGTGTGTTTCTTGAACTCAAGGATAGTGGGAAGACATTTAACAATATGAGATGGCAGTGAAGTCTGAGAAATGATGGTAGTGACTTAGTGAGAAACTGAATAGGGACAGCTAAGAAGACAGAAAGAAAAAATTCTGAAAAAAGCAGCATTTAAAAAGAAAATTGCAAAAGAGAATCAATGAGGCTTGAAAAGGAGCATTAGAAACACAGAGTAAGAGTCATGGGAGCCAAGACAGAGAAACAATCAAGAAAACGGTAGAGGTTAGACATATAAGATGCCCTGTAAATTTTCTAGATCAGTTTATTTCTGTTTGCTTTAATGTAACAAATACGAATAGATGGGAATAGAATGTGGGCTGTGGAGAGACTAATGGACAGACCAACAATGTACCAAGGACAGAAAAGAAGTGAGGGGAAGGCTAGTATGATCTACTATGATCTACTATGATCTAGTATGACTCTTTGAATTCTGGATGTAAAGAGAGAAGAGGAGAGGAGAAAGAAGAGGAGAGGAGAGGAGAGGAGAGGAGAAGAGGAGAAGAAAGAGAAGAGAGAGAAGAGAAGAGAAGAGGAGAGGAGAGGAGAGAGAGAAGAGAGAAGAGAGAGAAGAGAAGAGAAGAGAAGAGAGAGAAGAGAGAGAAGAGGAGAGGAGAGGAGAAGAGGAGAAGAAAGAGAAGAGAGAGAAGAGAAGAGAAGAGAGAGGAGAGAAGAGAAGAGAAGAGGAAGAGAAGAGAAGAGAGAGAAGAGAAGAGAAGAGAAGAGAAGAGAAGAGAAGAGAAGAGAAGGGAAGGGAAGGGAAGGGAAGGGAAGGGAAGGGAAGGGAAGAGGAAGGAGAGGAGAGGAGAGGAGAGGAGAGGAGAGGAGAGGAGAGGAGAGGAGAGGAGAGGTGAGGAGAGGAGAAGAGAGGAAAGAGAAGAGAGAGAAGGGAAGAGAAGAGAAGAGGAGAGGAGAGGAGAGGAGAGGAGAGGAGAGGAGAGGAGAGGAGAGGAGAGGAGAGGAGAGGAGAGGAGAGGAGAGGAGGTTTTTATTGGGAAAGGATAGAAAAGCCTGAGCCCTGTCAATCTTCTGCTAGAAGCTAGGGTGCCTGTTTTTCTAAAAACCAATGGAGAAATGATTGCTTCTTAATGTATTCCTTAGAAAAAACACTGTAGTTCTTAAACTCTGGGGTAAGACCCCAGTAATACCCCTAGAACTATGCAGTTACCTCACCCCTTGTGCCTCAACCTTTGTCATCTGTGTTAGAAGAGCAATGGCTTTCTCACACTTTTTTGTGTGTATTGAGAAGAGATAGCAATGCCCTGGCTTGTCTAGGCTTTCTGAAGATACAGGATCTTCAGTGTTAAGTCCAGGATATGCCAGCAAACTGGCCCACCTTGGTCATTCTATGATTATGTGGTTAAAGCATCATGAATAGTATCCAAAAAACAGTAAGTTCTATATAATTGGTAGAGAGCCCTATTCTTGAGCCTCTGTGTGTCTCAGTTTTTCCACCTGCCTGCTGCAGGTAATTTACACAATGAAGTTTTGTGAAGACTAGGAGCATAATGAATTGTCATGTGGTCAATATTTGAGAGTCTTTACCACGGATGGTGGTGACTGGGGAGACAACAACAAGAAAAAAACCACCAAATTAACTAGGAAAAAAGCTATAAGTGACACTTAAGAGGCCCAACTCCAAGGATCTTGGGATTGCCTTTGTCCCATTTTATAAGAAATACCAGGAGTGATTCTGAGGTGACGAAAATTTGAAAGAGGGCTTAGAGAATGGATTTGATTTGCTGCTTATTTATTTATTTATTCATTTATTTATTTATTTATTATTGAATTCACCAACAAATATTTATCAAATTCTATTTATGTCACAGACCAAATGCAGAGTGAATAAAACAGATGTTGGAATTACAATACAGTTGCTTGTGGCTACAGAGAGCCTGAGAAGCAATAGGTGTGTGTACCTGGGATTCAAGGAGGGGTAGACTGGGCTTGCTCCTATTTGCCTCACTTGCAGGGTCTCAGTGCATGTTCGAATGTGCAAAGATCCTTTGGAAAACTAGGCCACTCTGCAGACCCTGACAGCATGGCTGACATCTAATTAGACTTTCTTGTTTATTAGATTTGAACTAGGCAGGGTGATTTCTCAGAGTTGCCTGGTGCTGTGTCCACAGCCATGTCAGTGCTGCCTGCCCTCCAGCCTGGCACATTCAGGTGATTCTCTAGTTCTGTGCCAACCCCTAATAAAGCACCTAGAGAGGCTACTGATGATCAACGCTGCTTCTATTTTCAGCTTCTTTGCAGTGGATTTTTGGCAGATTTTCACTCTGAAATGCAGGGCTAACCTCTGAGCTTTCCTGTAAGAATAAACACCCTTATGAAAGGCTCCCTGAGCAAATGTAAACAGACAACAGATCCTGCTGCCTGATGTGAAAATGATGAAGGGCTGTGCAGTGCCCCAATTAACAAGTCCTGGGATAAGATGAGGAGTCTACTGTGACAAAAATCTCCTTGTCCCTGAAGGCAACTTCAAGCTGGCAGGAGAGGGGAGAGGGAGGATACTTCCTGGTACTGGGTCTCAATGGGTCATGAGGGAAGACTCAGTGTCTACAGAAACTGTCTCAAGGATCAATCTGTTTCAGGTGGGATGGGAAGTAAGGACAGAAGCAGAAGAGCAGGAAAAAAAAAAAAAGAGTGAGCAAACAGACGGAAATTCCTTAACAGACACATTCAAGTGCATGCCTGTAAGTCCTTTTGCTCAGTGGATGAGAACGGACATGCCTGGGTCATCAGGCCCATGGACTAAGATGAACCAGTTCAGGTCTCCCTGCAGTCTAGGACCCCAGCCCAAGAAATGGTGCCGCTCACATTTTAAATGGCCCATCCCCCTCAATTAATCTAAATAACTACTCACAGACACTGCCAGAGGCTTACCTCTTTGGTGATTATAGACCCTATCAAGTTCCTGACACTAACCCATATAAAGGGGACAAACAGACACAAAAACAGGATTAGGCTCAACCCATAGAATAAAGTGAAATGAAGGCAATCTAGGAAGGCAAAGCCAAGGGTCCCAGGTAAGGGTATCACTGCCAGTAAAGTGTCTTGATACGCTAAAGAAACGGCCGTGTCGGGCTGGATAAAATTGTAGTGTTACGATATAACATGGAAACCACAAGGGAAAAGTCCTCAACGCCATCATTCAGTCAGTCAGACTCTTGTTGATCGTAGTCACTTAAGCATTTTGTGGTTTTAGATGGCCATCATTCAGTCAGTCGATTAACTTACACACAGTCAGTGTGTCAGCCAATCGCTGATTCACTTGGTTATTTATTCTCTCTTTCACTTATTCTTCTACTCCATTCCTCAGTCAGCAGTTTAGTCAGTCATACAGTGACAGTCATCTTAGCACCCTCTGTTCCCCTGCATCATTTATTCAGCAAATCAATTAATTATTCACATATATTCTGTTCCAAGCAATCATCTGATTCAACCATTCCTTCATCCATCCAGCCTGTCTTTGTGTCTGTCAATCTATCAATCATGGGATAGTTTTTCTCTGTCATTTCCTCCTTTATTTGTAAGCTCAGGGACAATTACTAATTCATTATTTAGCCATGCATTTGTTCACCAGTCCTTTGGCCAGTTAGCTAGTGTGATGGGAAACCTTCATTGTCAACTTGATTAGCTTTGGAATCCAATGGGAACATACCACTGGTCCCTCTGGGTGTGCCTGTGAAGGTGTCTCCAGAAGGGTTTAACTGAGGAAGAAGGACCTAGCCTGAATGTGGACAGCGTCATAGGCTGAGGTCCTGGATTGAATGAAAAGGAGAAGGTGAGCTGAGCAATGGTATTCATCTTGCTCTGCTTCCTGACTGCAGGTACAGTGTGAGCAGCAGCCTCACACCCCTACTGCCACACTCAATCCACCTCACCCTATGCCTTCCCCACCATGATAGACTTAGCCCTCTTAAACTAGGAGGTCTTAAGTTGCATTTGTCACAGCAATAACAAAATTAATGCAACTAGTCAGGCAATCTGGTACATAGCCATAGTGAACTTGCCTGCCAAGTCTAGAGAAAACAGATTCTAATCTACCTTTTTTTCTATTTAAATTTGAATTTGAATGATACCCTGAGAGGCATAGATTACAAGATGTGGCTCCAGCATAAATGTCCTCTCTGTGTTAAAAATAATAACAAAACATTTAAAAACCCTCAGAGCCTAACATAACAAATATCTACATATCATAAAGTCTTTGCCCCAGGAGGCAGCCATCAAAGTAAGTGTACATATCTAGGCTCCAGATATGAGGTCCAAAAAGAGGTCAAGGGCCCAAGCATCTGGAGTCCACTCCATCAACCCAAACATGGATCTAATCTCCAAACAGATACTCATAAAATAGTTTTTAAAACTATTCCTTGACTAAGGGATGATATATACACAAAAATAATGGAAAGTTTGAATAAGAAAATAGAAATAAAACCAAATCCTACCATCCAAAATTTTAGCATATATACATATAATTTTGAACATTTTACCAAAATCATAATTAGATAGTTTTAATGTATCATTATAAAATAAATTATTTATAAAGAAAATTTTATACTTAATAGAGATTGGTTTATTGGGATAACAGTTCAACTTGTTGATTACAATTAAGATGAGTAATTTAGGAAATGATTTGATCTTATTTTAAGCTGATTTTTTATTAGATTTATATACAGCACACTTGAACATTTATGATATCAAAAGAATCACCTGGTGTTTATGAGTTTAGAATAATCTATTAGATTTATAAGACTTCAGTACTCAGACATTTGGTTTGTTAATCAAAGCACTCAAAATAGAATAATCCAAATTATAAAGTCAGTTGAAAAATCCCTAAATTTATAACTGGGACTAAATATTAATCAGGAGCTCCTCATTAGTAATTTTTAATTTTTGACCTACAAGAATTAAGGAAAGATAAGACTTGTAAGTTACATACAAAAATTTGACTCTCGGAAGTGGTAGATCAGCCTGTCAAAATACTAAAAATTAGGGACTTTTGGACTCAGCCCTGAAAAGGTCATCTACATAACCCATTCTCTCTCCCGAGAAACATTGTAGAAGGGGGTGTGGCAGAAATGTGAGAGTCTGAAGATGGGAAGGAGTATTATAAAGTTCTGTGTTCTAACTGTGATATGGTCAAGGCTATCATGAACATGTGTGACCTCTTGCAATCCCTCCCCCCACCAAGACACCCACATAAGCTGGGATGGGGCTACTTGAGGAGATAGGCAGATCTGCAACTAGGATAAGAGAAGGTTATGGGGTGAAAGGAATATGATAACAATAAATTGAATACAACTAACCTGTCAGAAATTTAAAAATCAATTGAATAATATATTTCATTTTAAAAACTTGAGAATGAAGTACTGAATTGGAAACCAAGGTAATTTTGAAAGATCTTCTGTGGACAAACAACTTTACACAAGGGGTAATGTTCTTCCCGGAAGCAAGAGGCTATCAAACGCAAAGCCCAGTGCTAAGGATGATGCGCCCTCTGTGTTGCTGGCTCGAGAGGTGGTCCCAGAGACCCCTTGTGTAATACAAGTGATTTCCATTGTTCTTGGTTGCCCACCAATACTTGATGTTAAAACATTATTGATGAACACACTGCACACTTTGGTCACAGGACATGGGAGCAATCAAGCCGGTACTGACCTGAACGCTTCCTTCTCTGCAGCCTTGCTATACAATAAAGATCAGGCAAAGTAGCCTGGCCAGATA
Organism: Cricetomys ansorgei; assembly: GCA_026225945.1. Classification (NCBI taxonomy): domain Eukaryota; kingdom Metazoa; phylum Chordata; class Mammalia; order Rodentia; family Nesomyidae; genus Cricetomys; species Cricetomys ansorgei. The sequence goes on along the minus strand of JAMJFZ010000199.1, from coordinate 64,967,296 downwards.
TGTTTATCGGTGCAATAGTGCAATGAATATTAAGCAGGGAACCAAAAGCTTTTTAAATTAATTTAAGGTCTGCTCCACAGAGAAAAACTTATTTTGTCATATTGTAAACCCAACAAAGGTCCAATGATTGGAGAGATTATAGGTCTTACGGGAGAACTTTATGCTATTACTTTGCTAAGTGGACAGTGTCAAACTTCTTCTAAATACTTATCTTTTGTGATGGTGAAAGTGAGAATTGTAGTGGAACATTTGAACTTATTCTCATATATTGTAAAGCTACACACACTATCGGTGCAGTTAAGTGAACTTTAAAGTAGTTGCTATGAGCTGCTTGTTGAAAAGTCACCTTGGAACCAGCTTCCTAGGTGTAGATGGACTGCAGCCTTCTGGAAAGAAGAAAGAATGCTAGTTTGAGGAACCAATAATTAATTATCTAAGCAATTGATGGTCTGATTATCTTGCCCTGTGTTTATTTTATGCTGATGAAAAGGATTTCTGTGTTTCCTCCCCAGTGACCAACAAGGAGATATGGGAGCACCCATGTCTCTCAGTTTTGACCTTTGCCTAGTGGCAGCAGGCCAGGTACTGGGGAAAGTGGATTATAGGATTCTGTTCATTAATTCGAAATGGGCCTTTGTATCAGTGAGTGGTTCCTTTTTTCAATAAAATAACCTGGAGATTGTGGGGGTCGGGATCCTTGCCCTGGGCCTAAGATTCAGGTCCCTAGTATAAAAAAAAAAAAAGACCAAAGCAGCCAACTTTAGTTAGGCTTCTAAGAGCACCAAAATTGTATAGGCCCAAGTCAGGGGCACTGTGACCCAGAACAGTTCCCAGAGTTAAAGAAAAACAATTTCTGTAAGAAAAACACTTTCTAAGACAAATAAGACGGCCTTGGGCTAAAAGAGTTTCCCCACATAGACAGCCCATGGCCTCAGGCTAAGGGTCTTCCCCCCACCCACATTGACTGAGACCCTAAAGTTTACATTTTCTAGGAGCCTACAACCTTGCTATATGCCAGCACCAATCAGTTTAAAGGTTAATTGGCCCTAACCTATCAAAATGGGAAAACAATTTGAGGACCAATCAACTTGTACCAACTCAGTTTGTGCCCAACAACTGTATAAAAAGCTTCACTATTTGCTCCTCGGGGCCGCTTCTATCCTGCGTGTTAGAATGGTCCCAGTGCACTGGAATAAATCCTCTTGCTATTTGCATCGATATCCCGTCTGTGAGTCTCTGTGGGGGTGCTGCATCCCCGTTTGGGCCTTTGGGGGTCCAACAGAGATCATTTGCTCAGGGTTCAGTCAGTTGTTTTAGGCCATGAAAGGCTAGACTCTCTGCCTGGGGAGATCTTGGGCTTGATCTCAGAAACTGTCTTCTCTTTCTTTATTGAACCTGCACAAGATTAACAATAGTATCTACAGAGAATGGCCCTCACAGGCTCAAATGCTTGAATTCTTGGTCCCCATTTGGTGGAATGTTTTGGGAAGAGTTAGTAGATATAGCTTTGTTGGAGGCGGTAAGTTACTGGGACAGACTTCGTGGTTTCAAAAGACTCAAGCCATTCCCAGTGTGTGTGTTTTTTCTCTGCTTCTTGCTTGTGTTTTCAGCTGTTCCTACTGCCGTGTCTCTGCTTAGACACCACAAATTCTAACTCTCTGAATCTGTAAATCCGATTAAATACTTTGTCTTGTAAGTTACCTTGGTCATGTTGTTTTCTCCCAATAATAGACAATTAGCTGAGACATCTTTGTAATAGCTCTCAATCCTCATCAGAGAAGCTTCTTTTTACAGTGTGTGGTGCTTAACACAGAGACTCACAACTGGTCAAGTACAGAGAGTAAGTGACAATGGAATGTTCATCCCTAAGTAGGATATTTTTTTATCATAATCATTCTCAGCGAGGCACATGGAACATCACAGAAAAAGGATTAGAAAATCCGTAATCACTAGAGGTCAGAGCTAACTTCTGCATTCCGGAACTCACAGCTACTATGGTTGCCTGCAGAGGATCACACCAGCCAACATTTCAGAATGGATGTGGGAGGAGCTCATGAGGTCCTAATCCTAGCTGAGGATTATTTGAAGTTGATGATGGCTACTGGGGGAAAGAGACTCAGCTTTCTTCAGTAGTGTGCCTTTGAGAGTGCCCATGTTCCAGCACATGGCCCTACTCTCATGTGCATATTAATGCACTAATTGGACATGGTAGGTTATGAAAATAAAAAATAGAGGATATGAAGTGGGGAAGGGGATGTGTGTGTGGGGAGTCCAGGAAGAGTTGAGGGTAGATATTTAAATACAGTGTATATATGTATGAAATTATCAAATAATAAAAAAGCATTCAACCCTACATTCATATTAATAAGCAGGGATCAGCATCTTGTGCAGTATATATGCACCACAACTTCAGAAGTACAAATGTGGATTGATGGTTGGTCTTTCTATACAGGAAGATATCAGTAACAAGAGTCACAGTGTTGGCTTGAGTATCCATTGTATTCTCATCATCCATTGAAAATTCTATGTTGGGCTGGCATGTGTGCCTGAACCTCATCCAGATAGAAGGACCACACCCTTCCTTACTACCTTCTTCTCCTATGGCTGTATAGCTCAACCCAGTTCCTAGCCATGTAAGACAACTCACCATGAAGCTGTGACCCTGAGGTACATGAGGAAATACGCACATGGCTCTTACACATGCAGTGTGTCCTCAATAACAAGACTGTGGACTCATAACCTCTATTCTGGATATGTTTCCTCATCTGCAAGTCTCCTTGTTGCTGTGGTAGAGGTGGCAGAGCCTGGAGGTTCCTTGCTTTGCAGCAAGTGTGTTTCCACTACTGCTCCAGTTAAGCCACGTCCTCTGATTCTCCCCCAGAGTGGATTTAGATAAGCTACTGAGGGATATGTCACTATGAAGCTCCTGAGCCAACTTAAAGGTCCAAGGTTACCTATCAGAGGTGGCAGGGGAGACAATGTGGGAAAATGTCTAATAGCTGACAACATGCTGCTTGTATGCCCCAGGCAGTGATCTCACCTGATCTATTGGGGGAAAATAAACTTTGAAACAGAAGGGCTGAATTTTGTCCTTGAAAACTCAGTCTCAGAGGCTCATGGGATGAGGAGTGAGTCAGCTCACAATAGCTCCAGACAGGCTCAGTGAAGGGTCCTCCAGAGAAATGTAGAATTAACATGCAGCACTCCTCCAAAACACCAAGGTAGCTAGCATACCTTTCTTAAAGCAGAGCTCTTTTTACTCCCTGGTTGCTGCTGCCTCCTCAGCTTCTTCCCTGTGCTGACTGGGAAGGGGCACTGCACACGCACCAAGAGTTATGCTCAGGTATGAAGGAGATAGACATACCCCAGGAGGAAATTGAAGGTGGAGGTCCAATAAACTACTCCCACACCATCTCTGTGATGAGGAATCTGACTGTATTGTTTTTTTTTTTTAATCTTGTGATAAAATATCCTAAAAAGCAACTCAAGGAGGAAAATTATTAATTTTTGCTCACAGTGCACTGGGGGGGTGGGATGGTAGGGGAAGACATGGAGGAGTTTATGACAGATCGAGACTGTGCCAGTAGGAACTTGAAGCTGCTTGCTCACATGTCTGAGGGTCAGGAGAACAGAGAGTTTGGTCATGGACACAGGCAGATGTATTCTGCAAAGCCTTCTCCCCATTGACCTAATTCTTCCACCTACCTCCTACCTCCTAAAGGTTCCATAAAATCTTAAAACATCACCACCAGCTAGTAACCAAACCAACCAGTATTTGATAGTGTTCATCAAAACAATAACATTGGATTAATTGGATTTGAACCCGGGGCAGTTCAAATATAACCCCCCCCCCATGTCCTTTACACCTTTGCTCAGTCATGTGTTTGTTTGTTTTTTCCTGATAGCATCCCATCATTCCTGATCTCGTCTTCCCCCGATGACTTATATTTACATATCAAAATGCTAATTAAAATTCTATCATTTTTCTGGGTTGTAGACTTTTTCTCCATAAGAAAAAAAAATCTAAAGTCACAGGTTTATCTTCATTTCTCTATACTATTGCTTATTCCAGGAAAAGAAAAAGAGGATTGGAGGGCCACAGATATGGGTCACAGCCAGTAAAGTGCTTCACATTCAGGCATGAGGACCCGAGTTTGATGCTCATGAGCTATGTGAAGATCCTGGGTGTGACAGCACACGTCCGTAATCCTAGTGTAGGGAAATGGAGATAAGTGGATTGCTGGAACTAACCAGCCACTCAGTCTAGCTGAATTGGTAAGCTTTAGGTTCCGTGAAAGACTGTCTCCCGACAAGCAAACAAACAAACAAAAAGCCAATACTGAACAACTGAGGAGGATATAGGCCTGTGGTATCAACCCCCCCTACACACACACGTAAATGAGGGGGGATGACAAACAATATTTTCACTCCTCTCTGAAAGCAGATTTGAGTATACTAGTGGGGTTTCAGGAAGGTGAGCTGGTGAGAAGTTCCTCTTGACGGGACCCACCAAGCATCCCCATCCTTCACAAGCCTGAGTGAGATGCCGCTGACTGGATCCACCAATAAGAATGGCCCCATTGGCCATGGGGGTTTATTTGCTTTTCTATATTTCTGGGGCCTCTTACTTGACAAATGGTTCTTATTACAGATAATTTTCCTCTTGGCATTGCTCCAGCCTCCAACTTAGACTTAATATTAATATGCCCTTAAGCCATCCTCTTAGGAGGTTGGCAAGGGTGAATTTATTCCCTGCGGCACCAGCACGAATTCTGATGAATGCAAATGCCTGTATGACTTCATAATTTTCACACTCATCTCCTTACTTCACAATGCCCCTGAGACAGAGTTGGAGTCCTGCCAGATGCTGTAGGTTGCTGATAGGGAAGATGACAGGATGACAGAAGCTTGCCCCTCACATCTTTCTCAAGCTTACATCTCGCCGTGTTCAAAACCAATGCTGCCTTCTGCTCTTCTCTTTAAGAGTTGTGTTTGCACTGTATACTTCTGGTTAGAGCAACGGCCACAAATCACCTCGTGTGATAGGGCTGTCCTTTACTTTGCCCTCTGTTCATACTCAGAACCACAATAGCCTCATTTTCATATTTACCTCTAAATGACCATCACCTGGTAACCAGAAAAACTTTAAAGGCCAAACCTCTAGTTTACATGAACACCTCAGTCATTTTTTTTTTTTTTTGGTTACACTCCTAGACATCTATAGGCACATCCACCACTAACTCAGTCCTGAGTTTCTTGTATAGAATATAATATTTTAGGAGGCAAGATTTATGATCCTTGAGGCAAAGGCAACATATGTAGAACCCCTCCAGTGAAATATGTTATAAAATCAGAATAAATCTTTTGGTTTGGGGAACGCACAATCACTTCTCATTTGTGCCTAGGCATACAGTGCCCTTAAGGTAATTTTGCATCTCTCTGAGTGTTCATCATCTTGTCCCAGTCTTCTAGGTTGGATACTGCTCAACATAATTGATTTTTATATGTCCCCTGTTTCCAATATATAACAAGTTATCAAATATCAATTCTTCTAGGTAAGTATTCTCTTCCTCCATACCTGACCCTTCTCAGGTATTCATCACATCCATCCATCTCTCCACATACTAACCTTTTCCCATCTTATCTATAAGTAATAAGGTAATAAGGGACTCTGGATATAAATGATTTGACTTGAGCTTCAAAACCATAGGGAAAAAAACGACTTCCATGTGGAATCAACAGAATTCTCCCCAGCTACACTGCATCTTCCCCAAAGAGAAGATCTTCAGCCTACACTGTGGACAACTGACAATAACACATGGTAAAAGATCTTTGGCATCTATTTTGAATTATTTCTCAGCATCTTCACTGTCACAGCATGAACCCAGATCCCAAAAGAAAACCTGGAAGAATGCCTCTGTTTGCTCATGTCCCTTCCCTATAGCAGCTCTAAGGTACCGCTTCACTGGGACTTCAAGCTGACTCGTATTTTCCTCTAGATAAACTCCAATAATTATAAGAAGCTCCAAAAGGTGTAGATTTCAGAGATTCAGGGCACGGTTCTGATCACAATAACCCAGGGAATCATATATCATGCAGAGATGAAGAAGAAGGGTTCTTTACCATAAAAAGATTTTCTATCTCATATTATTGATCTGTAGCCTATAATTTTATTAATTCTTTTCATTAATTAAATAATCTATTGAATATATTCAATATTGTATGTAGAATATTATATGTATTTATTATGTATAATATTATAGTATGTACAATATAATATGCATCTATTATGTATAATATATATAATATTCTATGTATTCAATATTATATCCATAATATGTATAATATAAATGTGGCTATATGAGCTGGGGGTCTAGGATAGATCATTCTAATCTTTAATCAATTTCTTACATAGAATTAATGGAAAAATAACTAATCATATGAGCATAGGATAATGAGTTTAAAGATAATTGTATGAATGAAGAGTTCATGAGAAGACTGAAGGGGAAAAGCATCAATGTATACTTCTAAAGAAATAAAGAAAGCTTAGGGTTGATAGAGGAGAAGAATAGGAAATTGTGGAAAGAGGAGAGCAAGGTACGCATAGTTAAGAAGCCAGGAGGAATATGGCCAACACAGAGAACCTCAAGTTATGGGTTGCCAAGGACTGAGCTGGAAGTCTTTGCTAAGGACCAGAAGGTGATGAACATTGATGGCCACACTAAGATGTTTGGATCTTTTTCTGAAGATAACCAAGATCTATTCAAGCATTTCCAAGGAGTACTGGGAGTGTTTCTAAGGTCAATGTTGTTAAAAGAAGCTTCACTGGCAGTTTGTTATCCTAGGTGTCAAGACTTTAAAAGCACTCATGAATTTTTTTTCAGTGTAAGAGAGCCCTGGAGAATCCAGGTTGGCATAAGAAAAACATCAAAGCAAAAAGTTGCCGAGGTAATCTGTGCAGAGTTGAAAGCCTGTGGGAAAGTTGAGCATCCCTGCTCTAACATGGGCATTTCTTCCACAAAGCATCACCATAAATTTGTGCCTGGCCTCAGTCCAGCCACTGTTCAGAATGGTGTCTATGCCAGAGCCCTCAGCTGTAGGGAGCAGAGGAAAGGATCACCAAAGTATCAGCATTTCTTCAAGTCACCTGTCTCCTGTCTCTTATCCATTATCTGTCAATTCTCCATTGTTCAATTAATTTTCTGTTTGATTCCAGGCATCTCAGTTGATGCTGAATGTAGCCAGAATCACTTAAGCACTTGAGCTTGCTTGGATCTTCAGCTTGAACAGAGCTCTCTGCTTTTAATGATCTTTTAGAGGAACAACATCTCAAAGCACACTCTCGCACACAGAGGCACTAATGGGATAATGGTTGGGGATGTTTGGAGGATTGAGAACACATTCTCTGAAGGCTCTGAGCCTCATGACTTGGAGGAATGGATTGTACTAATCCGTGTCTAGAGTCTCCATCTGGGCCCCATATCATTTGGCTTGAGCATCGTGATCTTTTCATCAGCTGTGTTCATTGTTTTGTACATACATTTTGTTTGTGTTTTGTTTTTGTTTGGTTTTTTTCTCCTCAAGTACATTTACTTTATTAAGTCTAGAGAGCTGGACATTTTCTGTTGGTCTTCTTTTGTGATTTTTGTTATATCTACAACACAGTAATCTCTTTTCTTGTGGATATTAATAAAAATACTTTTGTCCTTAATTCTGATATTTTCTGCATTTTCTAGTCTCTGGAAGTTGAGCATTGACATGGAGAAGGCCAGGAGGACTAGGTGGACAGGACTTAGAAAATGGGGCTGAAATCTTTCATCTGAATGAGAAAGCAAGTTTACTTGGAGAATGATCAAATTGTAAAATTCACGAAATGGTAATGTCATAAATGACCACAGAAGTAACTTCATGGTTGCCTTGTTTCTCAGATAATAAAAATAAAGTCAAATGTGTATTCAAACATGCATCATACGGCTTATTACCAAGAACTACATGGATCTGGATTCTCTTCTCTTCTCTTCTCTTCTCTTCTCTTCTCTTCTCTTCTCTTCTCTCTCTTCTCTTCTCTTCTCTTCTCTTCTCTTCTCTTCCTTCCTTCCTTCCCTTCCCTTCCCTTCCCTTCCCTTCCCTTCCCTTCCCTTCCCTTCCCTTCCCTTCCCTCCTCTCCTCTCCTCTCCTCTCCTCTCCTCTCCTCTCCTCTCCTCTCTCTCTCTCTTCTCTCTTCTCTCTCTCTCTCTCTCTCTCTCCTCTCCTCTCCTCTCCTCTCCTCTTCTCTTCTCTTCTCTTCTCTTCTCTTCTCTTCTCTTCTCTTCTCTTCTCTTCTCTTCCTTCCTTCCCTTCCCTTCCCTTCCCTTCCCTTCCCTTCCCTTCCCTTCCCTTCCCTTCCCTCTCTCCTCTCCTCTCCTCTCCTCTCCTCTCCTCTCCTCTCCTCTCTCTTCTCCTCTCTTCTCCTCTCTCTCCTCTCCTCTCCTCTTCTTCTCCTCTCTTCTTCCTTCCCTCTCCCTCTCTCTCTCTCTCCCCCCCTTCCTCCTCCATATTTATATGTGTGTTTCATGTATATCTGGCAAAGATTGATCCTGAATATCTTCCTTGTTTGCTTTCTACCTTATAATTTGAGAACTAGATCAGCAATTTAGCTAGACTAAGTGGCCAGTGAGCTCTGGGATCCACCTCTTTTTACTTCCCCAGTGATGGGGTAGAAAGCATGTGTTAGTAAGCCTAACTTTTTTACATACTGGACACAGTAGACATCCGGACTCAGGTCTCATGTCAAACACTTTATCAACTGAGCCATCTCCCTGGCCTTGTGAATTTGGATTCTTATCACTTGGCCAGGACTGCTGAATAAAGAGAATCAATGGCTATCATGTCACCTGAGGAACTACCATTTTCTCCATCAAAAATATCTAGAATCTGTCCAGAATACAAATACATTTCCTGAGGAAACACTTCGTTTCAGCTGGTTTTTAGCCAAGTGATACCAATGCTCTCATGAGCACTGTTGAGTGGACCAGTGATGGATACTAAGCTTAGACTAAAATAATCGCGTTCCATTCTGAAAGCATGGAATCAGCCATGATAATCTGATAAGTTGACTACAACTCCGTAGAAAAAATCTGTGTGGAGAGTAAATGAATTAGAGAAGCAGAGGAGAAGCAGAAGCAAGAAGCAGAGAAAGAAAGAATTCATTTCCCCAGCGTCTTGTGACTTCTGTCTCCTGCCGCTCTTCCTTCCTGGAACCTCTTTATATTTCAATCTGTGGAGTTGCCACGTGTTTATTGAGCACATGATATTTCAGGCACTCGACTAAGCTCTGGACTACAGTGTAGACTACAATGTCACAGGTTCTGTTCTTGTGGAATTGTCATCCTTGTGTTGGGTAAGTAGACAGTAAACAAGTAAAAAAAAATTAATTAATTAGTCTGAATGGTGATAAGTACTATAATTTTTTTTAATTAAAGAAGTATACAAGGTTGGGATTTGATTAGGAGGTTATTGCAAGGTCAGAGAAAACAAGGATGACCCAGAATGGCTCAGGTTACTGCTCTTTTATAATTCTAGCAGGTATTAATGCAAACATTAATGTGCCACTAGAGTTTTGCTGTATATAACTGGCCAACTCTAGGCAACAGTGCTGGGAAAGAACTTTCCAACAAAGAGACCCTTGTGTTAAAATCTGCATAAATAGGAAGAACCAGTTATGTGGAAATATATGAGACTATCCCATGTAGTGGAAAGAGATAATGCCTGGCATTGCACTGGAAATGAGTTTAGCGTGGTCAAAGAGCCCAAGGAAAGAAAACAGGGTTAGAAGATACTAACTTAGCGGAAATGCAAGCCAAGAGGAGAAACAGCAGGTAGTAGGATCAGACATGTGGGTTCAACTTTGACACAGTCTGGACCTGTAGGTATAAAGAAAACACAGCAGAGTTAAAGTAGAGGAGGCAGCATAATCATGCATTAGACAGCTCTCTTCTCTGTTTTAAGTTCGTTGTGGGCAGCTTCTCTGTCCTGTTCACCACTGAATCTGTGACCCCTTGAAATGGCCTGCTATGTTAGAGGTGTTAAGACTGACTACTTTAACACGGTAAATCTTCTTTGTGCCCCACTCCTAAGACTGTAAGTCCACCCTAGGAAATCTAGAGGGCTCCTTTACTATGGACAAAACGTTCAATGAAGATGGACTATACTTTTCTAGGTGCTACATCTTATGTTTCGTTTTCATAATAAAGCAGAGTTAGAATGATGCTCACAGAAATTGAGGAACATGCTCAGAAAAACAAAACCAATCAGACAAATGCCTGGTGTAGATAGCCTGAGTACCCATAGACACTTATTCTCAGCACTTTGATCACTTAGGCATCTCGACGTTAACCACTGCCCACTTCAACCTGACCCAAAAAAGCTCAGGAAACATGACTGATGGGGCAGAAAGAACGTAAGAGCTAGAGGATGTGCAGGGGTGCTGTGAAGTGCTGTCTACAGGAAATGACTTTGTTGTTGCATTCACATGGTTACCTCATAAGATCAAGCCCGTTAGAATTCTAGAATGGATGAAGGAGGGACTCATGAAGCACCACCCCTACCTGAGGAGCAATTGGCAGTTGATGGCTGCTAGAAGAGGGAGTCACTTTTCCTTGGGGGTGTGCCCCGGTAGGTTGATCATGTGGGGGGGCTGTCCCCATACCTATGCAGCACTAATCAGACTCAGTTGGTTATGCTTTTTTAAAAGACAAGACATAAAGTTGGGAGGACGATATGATGGTGAGTCATAGGGAGATTTAAAAGGAGAAAATGAAGGATGTATAAAGAGACAACATATATATCAAAGAATAAATTTAAAATATTTAAAAATACAAAATATATTAAATCTTGGGGTATTTGATACAAAGGTATTTTACGAGCTTTTAATGGTCTTTGAGAAAGGGCAGAGGAGAAAGGATAATCAATGAGTAGTGATTTACAATTAGAAGTTCAAGTGTGCTTTCATTATAGGGTAAAAACAATATCGTATGGAAATGTAGGATCCAATCCAATGTATTGGAAAACAATAATGTATGGAGTGTTGGATAGTTTTATGTCAATTTGGTACAAGCTAAATTCATCTGAGAGGAGGAAGCCTGAATTAAGAAAACGTCCCCATAAGATTGGGCTGTAGGCAAGCCTGTAGGACATTTTCTTAATTAGTGATTGATGGGGGAGTATCCAGCCTATTTTGGGTGGTGCCATCTCTGGTCTGGAGGCCCTGGATTCTATAAGAAAGCAGACTGAGCAAGCCATAAGAAGCAAGCCAATAACTAACACCCCTCCATGGCTCTTGTATCATTTTCTCCCTCTAGGTTCCTGCCCTTAGTTCTTGTGCTGAGTTCCTCTAATGATGAACAGTGATGTGGAAGTATAAGCCAAATAAACCTCTTCCTCCCAAACTTGCTCTTGGTCATGGTGTTTTATCACAGCAATAGCAACCCTAACTAAGAAATATGGAATATTTGAATAAACTAGAATAAAGCACTTTGAATGTTTTATAAAAAAAAAAATTTATATATGAATGTTGAATAAAGAAATCATAAATGTGGAGGAAGTAGATATATACACCTTGATTTAAACATTGTGGCATTTATATGTATTGCAACATCCTGTGGCTCCTCACTCCTGTGTACAATATTTATGTCCTTCTGTATCAATTTAAATAAATTTTAAAATAAAATAACTTTGTGGGCAAGATCTGACCATACTATTTTGAAAAGGAAAGGAAAGGAAAAGAAAAAAAGAAAACAGTCTTTAGAGAATTCCTGTGAAATCTCCTGTCAAACCAGGAAGGACAGTATTGCTTAATCATTTGGTAAACACTTATTTAGAGTTTAGTGCATCACCACCACTGTGGTATTCCTTGGGAACATGGAGGTGATTAATTCATTATTCCTGGGAACCAGGAAATTCCCTCAGGTCAGTGTGAAGTGGAGTCAGTTGAATAAGGCTAGGTTGTTACCCTTTGCTGGATGTCCATGACAGAAACTGCAGTTGGTCCTTATCTCATTTTCTCTTTTGTGACAGGTTAACCTCATTGTCAATCTGATTGGATTGAGAATTACCTGGGAGATTAATAAAGCACACTCCCAATGTTTGTGAGGTCATTTCCAGAGATGATTAACTAGGAGGAGAAAAATCCATCCTGAATAAGGTACCCAGATGGGAAAAAAGTGGGAAAAAAGAAAGCTGGCTAGAGTATGCATTTGTATCCTCTCCCCTCCCCCATCTTCCATCTCTCTCTTCCCTATCTACCCTACTGTGAGCTTCTCTGCCATTTCCTTCTGTGGTAGAAGACAGAAGCCTTTGATACCATGAATCCAGATAAATCTTCCCTCCCTTAAGTTGTATATCAAGCATGTTGTCAGTGATAAAAATCTGACAAATGGATTTTCACAAGATCCTCTTTGTAGTTGCCTGTTTTGCAGAGAATGAAGCTAAAGCCTCAGAGAGCCTACTTTGTGGGCATGTAGTTAGTGGGTGCAGTGAATGAGGGATTGATATTAGGCACTGTCTTATTAGGAACCAACTTCTAAGGTCAGTGTTCTAGTGGAGGTGAACCAACTTCCTGTGTGTTTTAGGTCTCTATTGCTGGACACCAATCCTCCCCAAATGTTTGAAAAGGCCATCAGCAATTTGTTCACAGTTCTGCAACTTGGACTTGGCTCAGCAGGGAAGGTTGGTCTCCCCCAGGGTCACTCATGTGACTGAACGGCTTTGAAGGATCAATTGCAGCTGAGCATTGAAGAAGAATTCACTCGTGTCAGCTAATGCCATCTCAGTTCTCCAAGGAGTATTTCAGGCAAAAATCCAACACACTCAGGCTTCTCACACTCTTCTTTGATCCAATTCAGGATAGAGCCTGGAGTTAATGCAGGAGGGGCTGACACAGGGATGTGAATACTGCAGGTGTGATTACATGTGTGACCAAAGTCAAAACAGCCATTGAGTCAAGGCTATGGAGCTCACAAGTGTGGCCAAATTAGTGATTTCCTGCTAGGTCTTGCCTGTAAACCAAGGCATGACATGCATGCTCTGACAGAGGGGAAAAGCAGGTGACTGGGAGAAGTCTGGTAAGAGGTAGTGATGGACTAGTGAGGGATGGGGACATCCCTGCTTCTGGAAGGGATTAGTGTATCCATATACTAACTTCTAGATAAGAAGAATTCTGTTTATGAGAAGAAATATTCTGCAGGATCAGAGCACAGTGGGAACTGGTAAGAAAAACAAAGCATCAAAAGGGTCAGATTTTGAGGGCCCATTAGCGTGATGCTGCTGAGAACAGATCTTGTCCTCACAAATGTTAAGTGCCTGAAAATCCACCAGGTGGACTGAAACACACAGACCTTTCCGAGAATGTATAAAAGCTGGCCGAAACCTGAGATTCATAACCTTGGGACTCCACGCCCTGAGTTCCCTCAGGGCCGCCATAATGTAAGGAGAATGCCATGAAAGTCCACAAGAGACATTATATTTCAGGGTGGCAAAAACTAAAACATGTCACCTTAAAGAACATGGAAAAATCCATGGTGCGGGATGGATGGGAGAGAAGTTAGTAACATGCTTGTCTAGCAAGCAAAGGATATGAATTCAACTCCACAAACCGGCTTAAAATAAGAGGAGTGTGGCAGCATTCTTACAATGCCAGCACTGGGAGGCAGAGACATGTGGATCCCAGGAGCTTGCTGATCATTTAATCCAACTTATTCAATCAGTTTTCAGTCCAGTGAGAGCCCATGTCTCAAAATCAATTATGTTCAATGCCTAAGGAATGGTACTCATGGTTATCCTCTGATCTCCACAGACATGCATGTATATACACACACATAAGACACACACATTAACACACAAATCCATGGTACACCATGTACCACATCACATTTACCTTTAAACCATTCCAGTCTTTACATGTTGGAGTTTCTTTAGGGGTCATTCGAAATATTATATTGCAAATACACAAAGGTCCAGAAAGTCTCTCAGGGAGCCCCGCCTCCATTCACGATCCTGTCATTTATCAACTATAAAAAGAAGTGGAACTGTGAAGCAATTCAGCCGAGTTGGAATCCTGGAACTTAAAGTTTTTGAGTGGGCTGCAGTTTGGACCAAATATTTTTTTTTTTTCTGCCTCAAGGATGTTATTACGTCTTATTTTTCTGATAGTTGCCAAGACAGGATGAACTTGTTTTGTTCGCTCCTCGGTGCAAATTTAGATTTCCTTAGCAGAATCGGTTGCAGGACACCACGGAGCTATTAACAGCAGCGGGTGGGAAAGTAATCAGAGTTTACGCACCTACAGCAACGCTCAGCTTTCTAAGCATTGCCACGAGCTTTGTCTCACTAGGACTTGGCAGCAAGTCTGAGGGAGGCAGGTCTGGCAGGAATGTCTCTATTTTACAGATGACCGAGTCTCTTACTGGACCCCTAGCTCATAAAATGACCCTCCAGCATCTTGCTGGGCGGGCCAGAATAAATGTGCTGTTCTTTGCAGCTGTCGTGATTTTTTTGGGGGTGGTGGTGGTGGTGGTTAAGATCCGTTTTCAGTACTTCTCCCAAATCCCATGTGGTAGGTGGTTAACACTCAAGGTTTATCGCTCTGGGACATTAGTTTAGAAAATGTTTCAGAAGCCTCGCTCCTCCTCCTATCAGCTACTGCTGCTATGTTTGTAGGAACCTAGAAGCTGTGGATCAAGCTCTACACAATTTTCTCAGCTTCAGTGATACAGGTTCCATCCAGGTCAGGCTTCCTTCACAATAGGAGAGAGACCCGTGCCTTATGTTCCTTCGGTATGGGTTTTTGTTTTATTTGGGGGCATCTTAACTGAGGGGTTCCAGCACCTCAACACTATGAAAAATGCTTTAGACACCATAGAGACACATTTTGGATATGAACTATCCTGTATACACCCTCAAGTCATACTATAAAATTGTCTCCTGTTCTCTTAGAAAATAGTACACGGGTTCAACGGTGGTATGATCACCCCTGTGACACAGAGCACCGCTCTCTAATAACAGATGTTTTGCCTTGGTATTTTCTTCTACGCATTAGCTGTACGCAGGAGTCATTCTTGAAAACCTAGCCTCCAACCTAGTCCCAAAGACACTGGGTAGGAGTGACAGTAACCAGCATGTTATTGGCAAAGTCTTGAACAATCATTTCTACTGCTGTATTCACAATATCTGTTTTCTTGGATCCATAGCCCCCTTAGTTCTTTTCATCCCACTCTGCCTATTAGAATTTCATGTATCCTGTAAATTTCAGCTCATCCATCCCTCCTGGTAGACAGACTACCCTTGCTCTTACCATGTGGACAATATCATTCTGTCATAAGAGCTAACGTTTAATATTCTGCAAGTATGGTCATTTATGGCTTATTGTTACTTTTATTTTGCATTTCTCTGATTTACTTGATCATCTTGTCATATAATTCAAACTTTCAGAGTGTTTTTCTCTTTATTTATCCTTTCTCCATCTCTCTCTCTTTCCTCCCTTCCTTCCTTTCTTTCTTCCTTCCTTCCTTCCTTCCTTCCTTCCTTCCTTCCTTCCTTCTTTCTTTCTTTCTTTCTTTCTTTCTTTCTTTCTTTCTTTCTTCCTCTCTTTAACAGAGTCACACTATGTAGCTCAGGAATGTCTCAAACTGGAGACCCCTCCCCAGCATCTGCTTCCCCCAAGCTGGGATTACAGGTGAGTGTCAACACATCTATCTGAAATGCTATTTCATTTAATTGTTTAATTATATTCTTTTGACATTGTCCAAGGAAATGGTACAAAGTACCTGACTTTTCCTGCTGATATTCAAACATTCGCCATTCAAAAAAAAAGATTTTGTTAATTATACACTTAGAAATATATAGTCTATTGTATTTTTATCAGTTGTTAAAATCAAGCAAAAACTCTATTACATGATATAGTCAGATCATGATGGTGACTTTGCAGTCCTTTTCCAGGACTTTTATGGAAATCATTCTTTATCTCTAAGCCTGAAAAAACTCTATCTGTATCTTTTTAAATTTTTTTCCAACAGCAGGAAGCACAGCCAATTATTACTCCAAAGTTTCTGTTTTCCTGTTTTTCCTTCTACATCCTGGTTGCTGCTTTTATCCTTCTTTGCCAGTATCTTTTTTCAGACTTTAATGTGAGGTTTCCCAGACCTCAAACTTCTTTTCCTTAACTTCTTTTCCTTCCCTGCAATTTCTTACCCAGTACCTCAACAACTCCTAGACTTTCAGCTCTGATTTGTATAGAGAAGCCTTCTATCATTTGTATTTCAAAAACAACCTCTCCATGGAAGTCTAGACTCAGGAATCTATGATCCGATTCACAGCTCCTTGTAGGTATCTAGTAGTCATTGCTGAGATTATCAAAGCCATAAAGAACTTTTTCTCCTATTGCCTGGTTGCTGCTCTGAGGCTATGACAGAGATTAACACAGTCGCATATCATGGACCACCTTGTAGAACCAGGTGCAGCTCCCTCCTCAATCTTCTCCATCTCATCAAGACCACAGTCTTCTTAAGGAGCTGTCAGTTCAAATCCTGGATTTCTTCTCTTCTCTATGTCTATGCCAAGCCCATTGGAAGATCCTTCTAACCTCTCTTCTAAGCACCTTCCTTCTGACCTGCACACTTTCGTCCATTTTCACTGGTACAGCTCTTGTATAATGGTTTCTAACAGACTAGGAAGGTTATTTTCTATGCTTTCTCCTTCTTCCTGTTCTTATCTTCTTTTAATATGTCCAGAAACAGCAAGTAATTTGATTAAATAAAAATCAAACCATGTTACTTTTCTTCTCAAATTCTTACGGGGGTATAAAACTAAGACTTCCTCTTTGACCAAATCTTAGACTGCTCTGTGCTTTTTTCTTCAGTTCATCTTGACTTTAGCCCGCTACTCTTACCTTGTCCTGACAAGTCCAGTTTTAACCAGAAAAAAAAAAAAACTCTGATTCTTTTCTAAAATAAAAATGTGTTTATGTTTGACCTATTGATATTAATTTTCAAGTACGTTTTCCAAAAGTGGCATGAAGTTTAGAACAGACTTACTCAAGCTCGATGACAATCAAAGTTTACAGTTGGTTACTGGGAAGCCAAATCAATTGACTGAAACAAGTGCCAAATCATCTCGGCATGAGAGTTAGGAATTTTCAGATGATGCCTTAACTAGCTGTCTCTCATATTACTTTTAAGTAATACTAAATACTAAATACTAAATAAATACTAAAGCCATCATCTATAATTTTCTGTCCAGAATTAATAGAAGTTAATCTGACAGTTAGTCCAACTTCTTCTTCCAAAAGAGACAGACTATTATAGCTGAAGCCCCAGTGTAGCAATTAGCTACTGTTTAGGTCTGCAAAGAAGACAAAGAGACACTTTCATATATGCAAACCCTGCCAGGCCTCAGCAGAGGGAACAATCTGTCATGGGAAGCACTATACTGGACAGTAGAACCCTAATTGTCTAATGTCAGGTGTTTTTATTGATACAGAAGCATCTCAGGTGTTTTATTGATACAAAAATTCTGCCTCCCTCATCCAAAGGCCTATTTGCATAATGAAGGAAATCTGTAGCTTAGTCTCATCCCACAATCCCTTAGCAGTAGAACTATGTCACCTTTGTGATGGTGGAGCTCAAAGCCCAAGGGAAGTGTTCTCTTCTCATTGACTAAGACTGTGGAAGAGGGGCAACAATTCCTCCACAGCAACTTTGCTCTTCCACAATGGCTCTGCCAGAGAGCAGTGAGCAGGTGCAGATCATGAGAAAGCAACCATCTTAATCACGGATTTACAAAATGCCAACACCTGCAGATTATACAAACTGCCAAGGCTTAGGGAGCCCTTCCTCTAAGAATGTACAAAATGATTATTATAAACATAATTAGAAATAAACTTCCTCAACATCCCAGCCTTGAGAAACTTTCCCCCTTTCACTTCCTCTATATAAGATCTCCAAATTTTGATATATGAAGGTGTTCCTACTTTTACATATTATTGTCAACTACTTGACCTTCTATGAAGTAAACATCCTATCAAGTAATGAGGAAGAATCCTCTTATACTTGGATTCTAATCAAGCTTCTCAGAGCAATTTTTTATTCACTGGATGCCTATCTTTGTGTTCTTTCTGGTGATGTGACAAAATACTCTTTTAAAAGTAATTTATTGGAAAAAGGGTTTATGTTAGCTCACACAACCATGTTAAAGTCTGTATTAATTAGTTTTATGTTGTGATAAAACATTCTAACCAAAAGCAACTTAAGAATGGAAGATTTTATTGGGGCTTATGATTCCAGGGGGATCAAGTCCATCATAGCAGGGATTACAAGACATGGAGGCAAGAGCTGGAAGCTGGCTGATGACATTTTTTAATCTGCACATAGGAAGCAGAAAGAGGGAACAGAAAGTGGGGCAATGATACATATCCCCCAAGCCCACGACAGCTTTTTCTTCTAAAGGTTCTATAGCCTTTTCAAACAGCAACACCAACTGGGAGCCAAATTTCAAATATGAGTCTAGGTGAGGCATTTTTTCATTTAATCTGCTACACAATACATCACTGGGGAAGTCCCAACATCTGGAGCTTGACACAACTGGTCACATTGTATCCATACACAGTCAAGAAAAGGACAGAAATAGTTAATACATGAATTCATGGATGCATGCATGCCTGTACTCAGCTTATTTTCTTTGCTTTTATACAATTAAATATCCCCTGCCTAGGGAATGATGCCACCCACAATGAGCAAGTATTCCCACCTCAAATAATGTAGTCAAGACAATCCCCAACAGACATGCCCATATGCTAACCTGATCTAGACAGTTTCTCATTGAGACTCTCTTCCCTGGTGATTCTAGATTGTCAAGTTGACAATTATAACCAACCATCACACTCCCCATTTCTTGGTGATATAGCTACAGAAATTTTCTGTAATTGGAGAGGAGTTCAACTCTATCCCACACAATGTACAGAAACACAAATTTCTACACCACTGACCTTTTCCTGTATTGCAGAAATTCAAACATAATATGTCTTGCTATTTTTAACAAGTGTCTAGTACAAATTTTTCCATTTACACTTTTGTATTACACTTCTTATAAAACCTGCATTTATTAACCTGGGTTACACTTCCCCTTATTCTCCCTATCTTCCATAAGCTCAACTTCATGGTTCCTTTTTTGTTTGCTGTTTTTTGTCCCATTCCTCATATTCTTCTAACCCTTGTACCTTGGTGCTAGCTCTTCCCATGGCCTGGGCCTTCTCTCCTATGGCTTTCACTTGATTAATGTTCTTCTGATTTAGGTCTCAGTTTAAGTGATATGTACAAGAAGATCTGTTTTGATCTCCACCCTTTCTCATGTTATTCTATCTTAGTTACCTTTCCATTGCTGTGATGAGATACCATTACCAAGGCAACTTACTAACGAAAGAGTTCATTGTGGTTTACAGTTTCAGGATGTGAGTCTATGAGCTTCATGGTGAGGAGCATGGTGTAGGCAGGCATGCTTGGCACTGGAGCAGTAGCTGAGAGCTTATAACTTTATCTGCAAGTAGGAGGTCGGGGCGGGGGGGAAGAAACAGGAATGGGGTGGACTTTTGAAACCCTAAATATCACTCCCAATGACATTCCTCTAAAAAGTCCATACCTCCAAATCCTTCCCAAACAGTTTTACTAATTGGGGACCAAACATTCAAATATATGAGCCATTAGATGGAGACATTCTCACTCAAACCACCACTCATTTTGTTACTGTTTTAATTATTCCCATCTGAGCCTAGAATACCTAACCCCATATACCAAATCCTACTTGGCTTGGTTTTGTAAATAAAGTTTTATTGTAATGCAATCACACTTATTTATTCTTCAATTACTTTCATGTTCTACCTGTAGGATTAATCATAGCACCAGGGACCTTTGTGGTCCCCAAACTGATAATATTTGCACTCTGGCCCTTCATAGAAGCACATTATCTGTGTCACTAGCCATTGTTCTGGCCCTCTTCACTAGAAATTAAGTTGCATAGAAACAGAATCTGTCTCTTAGTCTCTTTGTTCATCTATGTTCTCTAACCAGTTACTACAGATGGAAGGAAGTATAGGCAATAGATATTTATTCTTTACAGTTCTGGAGGCTAGAAGTACAAATTCAAGTCACTGACATCTGTTGAGGACTGCTCTAAGTATCCAAGATGGCACCTTTCAATGGCCTCCTCCAGGGGAGTGAAATAGTGTCCTTACTGGCAGGAGGCAGAAAAAAGAACCTCCTGTTGAAACCTATTATAAGGGACATCATTATCATATTCATGAGAAGGGATCCATAAAATGTACCCTCCAACACTGTTACATTAAAGATTGTTTCTAATACATGAACAGGAAGGTTAGATCATAGAACTACTCTATTAAATCATTCTTTAAAGAGCCTAGTACAGCAGAGATACCCCTTCAAATATTCATACCATGAAAAGATAAAGTACTTGGAGACAAAACCTTGCTTAGACTTTTGATTATGTTTCATTGTGGGATAGTCATAGCAGCAGGGCATTGACATAGCTGATCATTGTGCATTCAAACCTATTCAGGAATGAGTTAACACACACACACCTACATTCAGTCTATTGTCTCCACTCTCTTATGACACAGGATCATCTATCTAGGAAATGGTGCCATCCATAGTAAGCAAGTCTTCCCACCTCAACTGATGGAAACAAGACAATTCCTCACAGGCATACCCACAGACCAACCTAGTCTGAACTGTAGAATGGGTGATTATAATTCATCGTAATTCTGGGACAAGTGTCTTTATCCTTCCTTGGCATATGCCTCTGTCATGTGACTGTAGCTCCTCCCACAAAAAGGAACAAATTTCCCAAGCATTTACTTGATTTAGCTACATGACATCTTTTGACAGATGTAAAAGATATAAGCAAGTATGTACCAGCTTCTCGTCCAGGGTCATGAGTTTCCATCATAACCACTAGAAGAAGCATCAGATTAGCCTTTTGTCTCTGAAGGATGGAAGACTGGAGCAGAACCAACTACATTAGCCAAACCCAGTGAATTCATCTGACTACGGTTAAGACACAGATGAGTGAGCTAAATACGTGTTTCTTGTTGAATACGATTCAGTTTTAGGTTGGTCTATCATGCATCAATTGTGGCAATTAGATACATGATGTGGTGAACTTTGACAGCTGACATTTGTCTGTCTAAGTTTCCTCCTCTAGTAAATGGAGATGGTAGTAATTACTCTCACAGTGCTGCATCACAGCAGGTGTGAAAGCCACTTTGCAAGTGATGGCACACCAGACGCATGTGAGCTGCAGCTTGTAATTCATTAGAGGGTACCACCAGTGCATCTGTTGGAGAGAATGAAATTGATTCTAAGCAAGGAGCTGGCTGAGGGGCTGGGCAAGCTATCAGTGGCTGGGACAGTTCATGAGTTTTGGCCACAGTCTGCCTTGGGTCACTCATTCCAGAGGAGATAGGTGAGATGGGTCTCAGGAACTCGCCCAAGGCAACTCACTTAGAGAAAGAGGGAAGGAACATGTGGGTGGGGAAGAGAGACCATGCTGTGGAAAGGCAGGGCCTTCCCGGAGACACTGCCTGGCTTGTCACATCCAACACTTAATTGAACTGAGAGGCAAATGAGAAAGGCTTCGGCATTTGATAAATTAATCAGCGAAGGCTGCAGCAAACTGCCCACTCACGTCATTAATTAGACATCCCGAAAAGGCAGGGAGAAGGCTTTTTTTTTAAGTGTTGATGACTCTGCAGCTTTTTTTTTTTTTTTAACCTTAGGAGTATTTTATTTAATGGATAAGAGGAGACTTTGATCAGATGTCAGTAGGTGGAGAAGGAAACATCTTCACTGGGGGAGTCAGAGCCAGCTGTTGCCAGCTGGGGCCCCAAAGAGAAATGCAAGGCGGGAGACATTTGTCCCAGAAGATCTATTCTGAACTCAAATGTAATTGATGTCCATGTGTGCCACAATCCAAGAGAACTGAGAGAGTTAAACCTAGAATGTCATGTAAAAAGATAACTTCTAATTAGCTATCCTGGCCAGTCATTAAGCTTCGGACCCTTAAAAGGCAGCTGATGGCTAGAAAGAGGTTTGGGCCACGAGGCTTTTATTGAAGCTTCTGGTTCCATTGCAGTCTTTCCTGTCCTCCTACCCTCCCACCAGTGCTGCTCTGAAGAGGTTCCTGATGCCTTTTGTAGCCCCACCCCCAGCCTAGAAATGTTAATGGGATGGTTAATATTATCAATAGACGGGATCTAGAATTCCTTAGGAGACAAACCTATAGGCCTGTTTATGAGGGATTTTCTAGATTAGGTTAATTGAGATGGAGAGACCCATCCCAACTATAGAACTATAAGTGGCACTATTCCATAAGCTAGAGTCCCTAGACTGAGAGAGAGAGAGAGAGAGAGGGAGAGAGAGAGAGGGAGAGAGAAAACTAAATACTAGTACTCTTCTGTCTCTCCACCTCTCTGCTTCCTGGCTGTATGTACAATGGACAGATGCCTCCCCCTCTTGCCTTCATAACTTCCTCTCCATGATGGACTCTATATCCTTAAACTGTAAGCCAAAATCAACCCTACTTCTTGCCAGGTACTTTGGTCACAGTGATAAGAAAAGCAACTAATATAGTTAGAGATCCTCCACAAAGAAATAGCAACTTTTCTTATACAAGTAAAAGGGTTAAAAAGAGAAAGCCATAGGCCTAGTAGGTAAACCACTGCCTGGAAATCTTTGCTGGTCCCTTGACCCTGTCCTGAGCCAGAATGGAGCCACCACTTAGCACAGCCCCAGGCAGTGTTACAGGGCAGCCAGAGTCAAGGAGAAGTGCCATTTCCCTGCTTTCAACTGAGCTCCCAGGCCAGCCATTAAAAATGGCAGGCTTAGCATTTCTCACTTCAAACAAGGCTGGGAGGTCCCTGGAGTCCCCGCCCACCCCCTCCTGTCCTGCTTCACTTGTGCAGTTCAGCTGCTGAACAAGACAAGGTCAGCAATTTCTAGCCTTTTGACAGAGCCCTATTTACCTGATAGAAAATTAAAATGGAATTTGGAGAAGTTGGGGCAGCAATGCCATGCAGACAGGTAGAGAGGGCTTGCTTTCCACTCTCCTTCATTCTAGGGTACCCAAAGCACCTGGCCAAGTGGAGTCACAGTGTCAGCAGGGAATCACTCTAACAAGAGGTTGGTGTGGTCCAGGTAGGGTGTGGGGCACACCTCTGGTAGCTGGTACCCCTGCTGTCAACCTCAACCAGGGCTGCACATTCCAGAAGCCTGCCCCAGCCCCTTCCCAAGGTCATGCCACAAACTCCCTGTCTGCATGTCCACTGAGTTAAGTCTATTGTAATCATAGTTTCAAACTGAAAGTCAATGTCATGGGCTGCATACTTTCAAACCTGCTTTCTGGAGGGACCCTGCACTATTCAAGGCAGAGATTGCCATGTTATTCAGCCCTACCCTGTATGCTGAATGTGCTGTCAGGCAGCAAGGAGAGCCAACGTTATGTGGGGTATAGCAACAGGCTTGGAGTTTGACATCCTATGTAACCTTGACCAAGTTTAAGTTCCAGGACCACTACCTATTGATGATCTCTGATGTAAGTAGAATGTAGAACTTGGAGTGATTGTTTCAGGGGGAATGGTAATTAGCCTGGTTCACATCAGGTGCTCAGACATTCTTTTTTTTTTCTTTAAATTTTGAGGTAGGGTCTCATATAGCCCAGGCTGGTCTCAAATTCCTGATCCTCCTGCCTCTACCATCCCAAATATTGGAATTATAGGTATGGGACATCATGCCCATCTCTGTATCCTGTGAATTCTTTTCATAGCAGACCATTGCCCCTGCTACAACCATTTTATCATGCTCCATAGTAGAGAGTTAAACATTTGATCAGAAGCAGAACTAGAATAAACCGGTTGGGGACAAACTCAGCTGACTCATTAAGCACAATGAGCAACTTATAGGAAAAGAAATGCCTGTTTGCTTGAGAGTGAGTCTTTCACTACAGAGCAGTGTGCCCAGCGTGCAATGGCTTCATAAAACAGCTTCTTTTCTGGATATCGCAGAACCTGCACACAGCTAGGCTAGTTCCTGGCTCCTAGGATTCACCAACTAAACATCTCATCACTGCTAACACCTATTATATCACCAATTACTCTTATGCATTCTTATTCATAGTGCTGGTGACTTCTCTTTCATATAACTCATATTAAAAGTTTATCCCATCACTGTGGCCAAGTATCTAACAGAAGAAATCTAAATGTATTGAGGTTTATTTTGGCTCATGGCTTAGGAGAGACTGTCCAACATGACGGTTAAGGAAAGGCAGATAGAATGGCTGCGAGGCTTTGGAAATATGTGGTAAATTCTTCAGCCAGACCAAGATGGAGAGAGTCAAGTGAGCAAGAACCAGAGGACACTGTCAAAGCCTGTCCCCAGTGCCCTAAGTCTGCTAGCAAGACCCTATCTCTGAAAGGTCTCACAGCTTCCCATAAACATGCCAGCATCTGGGGACCAAGTGTTCAAGTGCACGAGTCTGTAAAGTGAGTGGGCCATTGTAGACTCAAACCTTAACAGATAGGAAAATGCCAAGAACAGCCTTGCAAATGTTGCAACCCATTTTTAATGCTTACTTTTAGCAACCAAAAAGGAGAAAACCCTGGCTGGAGAGATGGATTAATAGGTAAAGTGTTTGTCATGCAAAACTGAGGACCTGTGTTCGATCCCCAGCAACCATGTAAAAAATGATTGAATCCTACTGTAATCCCAGTGTCCTCAGAGACAGGGAGATCCCCAAAGGAGATCATAGCTGAACTGCAACATAGCTGAATGTGCAAACTCCATGTTCAGTAAGAGATCCTGTCTGAAAAATAAAGTGGAGAACAAATGAGGATGGTGCTCAACATCGGCCTCTGGTGGTCATGTGCATGTACTCACACAATGACACACACACCACACACACATACACACAGATGCCGCACCACATGAATGAAAGGAGAAAATTCTAAAGTGATACAGTGTGGTTTATGTAGGGTAATGACATAATTGATTTTAAAATATAAAATTGAAGCACACATCAAATGTGTACTGGCCTGGTGATGAGATTTCAGTTTATTAAGGAAGTCTACTTTTGTTCATGTTATCAAGTTAACTCTGCAAATATTTATAAGCAACATGTTGGAGGAGCCTAATTTGAAGCTATTCATGAAAATGAAGCCTGAGTTAGAAGCTCTCACCTGAGACCTTGGGTTTGACCCTCATCGTAGCCATCCAACTCTAAGAAAGCCCTCCTCAACACACACACACACACACACACACACACACACACACACACCCCTCTTCATCTGTGGAATTACGTTTCACCCAGTTCCATGCCTGTTTTAGGAGCCCACCCTTGCTTTAATATTAAACACAGCAAGCTCAGATACAAGTTGTTCCCCTTTCACGAAATCAAATTAAACTTTCATGAAGGCTCATGAGTTCCTCTGTGTGGTTTTCCCTTCAGCTTCCCCACACAAGCCAATAAAGTCTCAATTAGATTAACCCCTTCCTGACTCTAAGTAGGCACACTCATCTGAGAGGTGGGGGTGCCTGTAAACGTACCCCCTGAAAGCTCTCAGCAAGCAACTAGCTGGAGGAAATATTTGCAAATCTACTATTCATTGCCTCCTCAGGGAGCGGCTTCCCTAACAATCTCCCTGGCGCTTAAAGCCCTAACTCCTTTCAATTGCCTTCCTCTGACCAAACCAACCTCCTTTCACACAGAACTGTCTTTGGGGAGCAAATTAGGTTGTTATAGATTCCAAACGTATGCCCTAAATTCTTCCCTCTGTTTCTAACATGCTGCCATTTTTCCCCTGTGAAATATGAATGATGTCTTTATTACCTGTAAATTGTCTCGCTCCCCACCCCCACTTTGGCTTGGCCTTGAGAGTCTAGTAATAGCAAGCAGATGAAAAAGAAAAGCCCACAAAGTCTGTGTTCTCAGAACCACAAAAACCACTGTGAGACGAAGTCACTCAGAAAGTGCAGAGTGTGCCTGTGTGCCAAAGCTAGACAAATAATTAAAATTTAAAACTTATTCCAGTGGCAAGAAGGCCCTGGTGAGTATACAGAAAGACAACTAGCTGGCTAGGTCTAGGATGCTGTATCTGAGGGTATATTTGGAGGGACAGCTCATGTTATTTATCTCTGAGCTATTTGGATCAGTGGGAACTATCACAGAATGTCCAAAGAGACAAGGAATAGTGAGAGATTAATTACAGTCACAATGAACCCAACTATCTGTTCTATACAACTCTTCCTGGAGGTGGCAAGCCTTCTCAGTTTCCTTCACAGGAAAAACGGGTGCAGTTTCCAGCTAGGAATAGACATAGCTATCGGGAGAGTAGTTGGAAAATCTGTACTCTCTACAGTTAAGAAAGAATTCTCTACTAACAGCATAAAAACCCAGGCTCACCACGAGACCATTTAAACAAATTAGCCACTCTGAAATGTGCGACAGACAGGATCAACAGGAAAATTAACTTTCAATGTAGAAGCAGAACAACTGAAAAAGAAGATTCTGGAAGGATCTGTGTAGGAACACTATGTTCATGCTTAGCTTGGAATGTTACCAATTCCTTGGTAAAAAGTAGCTATATAGTCAAGTGTGTGTGTGTGTGTGTGTGTGTGTGTGTGTGTGTAGAATTGTGCGTATATATTTGTATGTATATGCATGTATGCATCTATCTCTGTATGTGTACACATTTGGAGGACTGTCCCTCCTTAGAATGCACTACATCTTGTTGACTGAATCCTTTCATGCCATTATACCATCCAAGACTAAACATCTGTGCTGGCATTTGCTAGGATATCTGCAAGAGGATCCACTTGAAAAAAAAAAAACCCAATTAGGCCAAGATCAAATGCTTCTCAAGAACCTTAAAGTGGTTTATGACTTTAGAAACCCATGTATAGGTGCTCAATTTCGGAAAATAATTCAAGATAGATCCTCCACATAGTTTCTCCATTGTCCAATAATAGATAATGCTTTCCTACATGCATATTCTACCATGAACTCTTCAAAATGATGTTTATAAAAGATGGTGGCCCTAGTTTGCTTTCCTGTTGCTGTGATAAACAACACGACTGACTGTGTGTGTGCATGTATGTGTATGATGGGGGTTGGGGGAGATACATGTGCCAAGGTGTGCATGTAGAGGTCAAAGGACAACTTTGTGGAGATTTTCTCTCTTCCAAAAATTGAACTCAGATGGTGAGGTTTCCATGGCAAGGGGCTTTACCTCCTGAGCCATCTCTCTAGCCTCTCACCACATTTCTTTATAGAAATTAAATGTATGTAGAAGTACACACACGCACATATGACATGAATGAAGAAGGAAGACTGGGGGAAAGGATGGAGACTCAAAAAAGAGAGGAATCAAAGGGAGTAAGGAGCGACATGATCAACACGATGCACTTTAATTTGCCCAGATGTAGCCTAACATTAAGTATGAATAATACAAAGAAAAAAATACTTCAAAGGCAGGGAAAACCTAAACTCTCTACAATGAAATAGTTTGCTACACCTTTCCCAGGATGCTATGAGTGAAAACAGACACACACACACACACACACACACACACACACACACACACAGACACCAAATACAGAATGTTTGCCTGACGCTAAGAGAATGCAGCTAACAACTAGGTTAGAATTCAAGCTTGCTTGTAAATGACAGGAACACAGAGCTGGGGTGGCCACCCGGCAGTAAGAATCTGGGAATCACTTTCTAGCTGCAAACTTTGATCATATGGAAGGAAGAACTGGATTTGCAGGGCTTGGTACACACCCTTGCCTTGGCTGCTAGAAAACTGAGATGAATTTAGAGTTTGTCTGAAATCATGAGGTGGGGCTTTGCTTCAGATGGCAATAAGTGCTTTAAAATGACTTTCTGCCTGTCTTTACACAGTAGTTTCATGGGAGACAGAGACCGTTTGCCTCCTCCCTCTTCTATTCTTGATATTGACAAACTGGTCAAGACTGCTGAATGTTTTGAGGGGGAAGTGACTCTCATTCTGTTCTGCATCTACTCTCTAAGGCATCCCGGCCTGTGTGGATCACGTGACCACAGGCCAGCTTTTATGGTACAGGATGCCTCAGTATTGTAAAATAAATGGATATGCTATAAATAAATTGAGGAGAAAACTTAGGAGAAAAGAAGGAAAGGATGAAGGGAGGGAGCAGGGAGGGAGGAGAGAGAAATTAAATTCAGGCTCCCTTTATAAAGCAACTCTTTAAGCTAAATCTCCTTACAGAAACCAGAGTATGCAGCCAGCATAACGAGGCCTGATTTTATTCTGGTATGTATACCCGTTTTTCGTGCCAAATATACCCATTGAAATTCATATTCATTGAAAAAGTTTGGGGAAGTGCAGAAAGACAGAGTGGTAACAAAGGCAGCAGCTACAATTGCTTGCTACAGCCTCCGCAGGGAGAGGTAAAGCTGTCCACTGTAGCCCACAGAGAGAAGAAGGGAGACTATTCTGACAAAGGTGTCTGATAAACAATAATACCAAGCTGATGAGACAGCTATGGCCATAGCAAAACCCTCACGGCAGACCACCACTGCAGGGGCATGCCCGTTAAGGCTGGTCCCAGAGGAGCTGGGTCTCAGACTAGCTTTCCTCACAGTTGGACTTTTCCAAAAGGGGCCTGACATCTTCAGCTCTGGATGGTTAGAAAATAGCGTTGGATAAGAGCTTCCTCAACTCTGATCCCGCCATCCTGATATTCTTATAGTCACTATTCAAGTCAATGAAGATTTGCAAGGACACGGGCTGCAAGGTAAAGTGCTTGTCTTTTTTATTATTCATTTTATTTTTGAAATTATGACACAATTACATTGTTTTCCCTTTGCTTTCCTCCCTCAAAGCCTTCCTAAAAGCTTTCCTTTGCTTTCTTTCAAATTCATGACTCTTTTTTCCATCAACTGTTGTTACACACACTCATACACACACACACACACACACACACACACACACATTCCTAAATACATAAATACAAGCTGTTCAGTCTGTATGTTACTTGTATGTATGTTTTCAGGGCTGACCATTTGGTATTGGACACCCAACTTTTAAATATAATACAAGAGTGTATGCTTTAAAGTAAGTAAGCTTCTGAGTTTCTAGAGATGTCGTGTCCAAGAAGGGTCCAGCTTTGTCCTTCTGACTTAGGTCACCTGTGGTGCACTTGCCTGCAGGATCATAGGGGTCTTCTTCAGCTAAATGAAGACAGAATTTCTAAGGAGATCAAAGGGTATGGAACCAGAACAGCAGAGATGTCACTGTGAACTTATAATTAACACACATTTGCATGTTTGTGACCTTTGGCTTGTTCCCCCCTCTGTGTGTTTTAAAGAAAGACCCTTTCATCCCAAGTTCCCTTCAATTAGCTGAATATCACCAGGCCTTCAGGCTCTAAGGTCACCTTTCAAGTCCAGGAAGTGGGGGAAACCAACAGAAATCATTCTGCACCCATAATTGTCCTTCACTGGCATTGGAAAAGAAAAGGCTGTCTCCTTATGTTTTCCCTTTTAAATACAATGTTGATTTTGTCTGGTCTTTAGTCTTAGGGCTTATCAGTAAATAATCATTGAGTGAGCATTATATCTGGACATAATTCTGGATCCTGATGGTGGAGCACCAGAATGGGCCTTCTTTCATTGAACTTCCAGAAGCAAAACATATAAAGAAAATAAATTGACAGCTATTCTGCTCTAAAGACAGGTACAGCAGCACAAACATTGCTAAAGTATAAAAATTTAATATATCCCTTCCTCACTGTGTGTGTGTGTGTATGTGTTGTATAGAATGTTATGTATTCTTTCACAAATGACCTCTTCTTTGATAGCAAAATGGCTAGCTAGCAAGACAGGATGATATGTGCTTTTCACAAGCTGGTGCCTTAATATAGTTTCTTCTATCTCCTCTCTTCTTTATCCATACCAGGCATGGTGATAACCTAGACTCACCTTTATCATGAAGGATGTATTACAGATGAGAAGGAAGTCATAATATGGATTGTATCTAGATGTCTGAATGACTCCGTGGAGCAACACTGCCTGAATAGAGTGCTTTTTTTCTGAATGGTCATATGGGAGAGAAGTGGGCATTTCCATTCTGCAAACCAGGCTGCTATTGTTCCTGGCACTCCAGCATACCATTTACTGTAACTACTGTAAGAAGAGAAACCTAAAGCAAGAATCATTCAAACAGGGGGCCTGAGAGATGGCTCAGAGGTTAAGAGCACTGGCTGTTCCTGCAGAGGACCTGGGTTCAGTTCCCAGAACCCATGTGGCAGTTCACATCATCCCTAACTTCAGTTTCAGGGGATCCTCAATCTGCTGCTCTCTTTGGGCACCAGACACATAGTATATTTACAAGTACATATACAAAATGCTTGTACACATAAAATAAATCCTAAAATAGAATCATTAAAACATAAAAATGAAAATAACAGTACTTGTAACCTATTGACCTGTGTGACTCTTTCTAAAACCATAGATCAGGCTACCTTCCTTCAGTTACTGATGCTTTAATCAAAAATTCTGAATAGAATGATGGAGAAGACCTTCAACTTCCAAAACCTGTTTTCACATTCACATAAAGTTACTGTAATTATACCAATGTGGGAGGCTTATTATTGGAATGTATATATATATATATATATATATATATATATATATATATATATATACTCATTCTATGGTTCATTGACGGTGTTCACTTCAGCTGATTATTTTGGAATTTTAAGGGGAAAAAACTTAACAATAAATATAATCAAGCCATCTGAATCAGAAAAAAAAAAAAAAAAGATAACTACCAATGCCTAGACTCCACCAGGCTTCTGGAAGTTTCTGTTGTGTTGTCAAATATTTTTTCTTTTAAATCAATTCTTTTATGATGAATGTCAGAAAGTAAAGTTCCCCAGAGAAGACACACATCAAAACACAAAGAAGGTATGTTTGGGCCTGTGTCATTGCTTAGGAATGAGACAAATCCAGGAGGTTGCCAGACAACTCCAGCCTGCTGAGAATGGAGGGAAACAGTGACAACTGTTTGAGAAGAGGATGTTCTTGTCATCAAATCAAAACAGAATCATGAGA
Source organism: Cricetomys ansorgei (assembly GCA_026225945.1). Taxonomy (NCBI): domain Eukaryota; kingdom Metazoa; phylum Chordata; class Mammalia; order Rodentia; family Nesomyidae; genus Cricetomys; species Cricetomys ansorgei. The sequence goes on along the minus strand of JAMJFZ010000199.1, from coordinate 64,936,111 downwards.
ACAGGAAGAAAGGCATGGGCAGACTGGTGGTGGCATTTTAGAAAAGCAGACTTGACTATTTGGAAGCTCTTAAACAAAATGTGACCATGCCCAGGCTTTTGGAGAATGGAGACATAATAAAATGTGAGAGGTTGGGGAAGTAAGAAAGGAATTCCTGTCAACTACAGCATCAAAGTTTGGAAAGAAGTAATCCCTCTCTTACACAAATCATATTTGGGATGAAGAGGGGAAGCAAGAGTCCCAGTCTAGGAAGAGGATTCTATTCCAGAAGGACATGTTCCATCGAGCAGTACTCTGTGAACCTGTAAGAACCCAGAGTAGCAGAATTCACAAAAATAAAACAGGAAAAAGCATTTCTCTTAACTGCTGCAAACCTTTTGGCCACTGCATTTATCTTTAAATTTGCACAAATACTTAGAATGTCCCTGTGGTGCCATCCACAAGAAGATCTTCCCTTTACCTTACCCTCCTCACCTTTCTTCCATGCTAACACTTTATGTTTTTCTAGTTTAAACCTCCAAATCTATGCTTCTGCTTCTGTGTTCCTAGCAAGGCTCTAGGTGCACTGAGCAACCTGCACATCCAACATGGAGAGTGGCTTGGGAAACAATTCACAGCGGTCAAAATCCTTGGGAAGTCATGGCATTTATTTCTGTCTGATAAAATAACTCTTTTCATGCTCCAACCAGAGAGAAAGCAGATCTTTACCGACTAAACAACACAACCGAGCAGATATTTTGCAGAATCCCCAATGTCCCTTCCCAAGAATCATCCCCATTTTGGGGAATGCATAAGACCGAGATATTGAACTTAAAAATCTTGTGCTTTTACATAAAGAACCCAAATCTTAAGTTAGATGACAGACAGACTGGCCTAAAAACCATTCCCTAATCCAATAGCCTAATGTAACAGCATGAGCTAGAAGCATCCCACTCTAAAAATTTAGACATACAAAGAGGTGATTTACAATAATCTAGGCTTTCTGGCCCATGGTTCACCAATCCTTGTTCATTTATTTTATGTTATTTCTTGTGGGTTTTTTTTTGTTGTTGTTTGTTTACTTTGTTTTGTTTTAAGGCATTTCTAAAAAAATTTTGCATTTTGGAATGCCAATCTTTGAAGGCCAAACCATGTATTCTATTGTGCATCTTAGTTTTAAAATCCATAGAAAGTTTTAAAGTAATATAGGGTGGCCAGATGACTCTGCAAGTAGACACACTTACTGCCAAGTCTTGGAGACCTGAGTTTGATCCTGGGCCCTACATGGTGGAAGAGGAGAACCCTCTCTTGCAAGCTGTCCTCTGACCCCAACATGTGCCTTGTGGTGCATGTGCCCAGGTGGGCACACACACACACACACACACACACACACACACACACACACACACACACGGTGGGGGAAGGGAAAAGATAGAATAAGTAATCAAATATAATCTAATTTTAAAAATAACTTAAAACTTGAAATTGAAGAGGTAAGGTCAATTTTCCATCAATAACCACAGTGAGCTGAGCTCTTACACCTGTCTGTCTTGAGAGCGCTAATATTCTACCTGAAGTTTCTTATACTCTCTGTTCACTTATCAGATTCCTATTCATCGCTGAAGAGGCAGCACAAAGCTCACCTCTTCTCAGAAGACTCCCTTCACTCTTCCACTTCAGTTCCTTCTACCTTTGTCTGTTGTACATTCCTCCACTGTGCTTCTGGCCACAGTGCCCTCTAACCAAAAGCTCTATGGTTCACCTCTGCTCACTTCTGTCCCTTCATCATCTGTCACAGCATGGCACACACCAGGCTTCTGGCCATGCTCCCTGCACTGGGTCTTATCCCTGATAAAAATGAAGTGAGGTGAGCAAGTCTTCCAGAATGAGAGCCATCAAGTGACATCAAGAGCCAGGTCGGGCTCAGAGACTGAGTCCTTTCAGTTGACAAGCTGGCTCCAGCTGGGAACATCCCTCAGCCTCAGCCCCTCAGCCCAGCTTCACAAGGTAATATCACAGGGGATTAGATCAAGGGAAATTTGAATCTGAAAGGGCCTTGGATGAGTAATTTGACAACTCCTTTTGTTTAGACAGAAAGAAGGACCCAAACTGAGGATTTTGGTCATAAATGGGATTGACAGAGTTGGGAACTTGGAGGTGTGTGTATGGGGGCGGGGAGGGGGTGGTTAGTGCAGCTTAAGCTTCAAACTACAAGAGATGCTGCTGCTGAGGTCTTGAATCACTCTCTGTGTATTTATATGTCCATTCAAAACATGTCAGTGTGCCTTGTAAGCTAGAGCAAATACTCATGGGTAAACTGACAAATGCAAATACGTGATTCTGATTTAACCCCGTTGGAGATTGAGAAATACAGTCTTCTGTATGCCAAGGAAGAAGAATGGAATTGGAAAAAGCATTTAGCATTGTTTCTATCATGATGTGTCTTCTCACTGTGACACACACACACACACACACACACACACACACACACACACATAATCTTTCATAGAATTAATCATGTGTTTGGTGTAGAACTTCCCCCGCAAAAGCTGGAAGGTAAAAAGCACTCACCGATTGCCTGTACTCCCTGATGGCCATTTATAAGACACAGACCTGACCTTAGAAATCCTGATGGAGTCATCTCAAAGCAGACTCTGGGGGTTGGCGGGGAGGAGAATGGCTCTGAAGCTAATGAGCCATCCCAGGACAGGAGCAGAGAAATTCCAGGCCTGGTTAATGAAGGAGAGGGATTAGCAGCTCATTGGGAGATTTGTGAAGATTTTTCCCTTGAGGGATAAGAATCACACTAATGTAGCCTTCAAGTCCTCAAGTGTCTCCTTCTCAACCTGCTTCTCTGGGTAAAGGCAAGCTAAAGCAAAGATCCCAACTACCCCAACAGAGACAAAAATTACATGTCTGTCTCCTGACCTCCCACATAAGGATAGGTGGCTTCCCACACATCTACCATCTGCTGTGGAATCACAAAGAGATTGCCCTTCCTTGTCCTGCTCCAAAGGAAGATGCAGCATCACTTCTATGGAAACGAGCAACTCTGAGGCATGAGGTGTCTGTCCACCCTGGGTGGTATGCACTTCTCCAGGAACTGTGAATACGTTGACATCTTTTTACTTCTAATCTTAGATTCAAATCCCCAGAAATGTGTAAGCTTCACATTGCAGCTGCCAGAGGTGTACAACAATGGTTCTCAGTACAACTTCAGGACATGCAAAGGTAATACTTGGGTCTACCCTTGAGATGCTTATTCAATTTGTCTCACATGTGCCTAAACATTAGGGATTGTTGTAGTTGTTTCATTTTGTTTTGCTGCATGTGTGTGTGTGCGTGCACGCTCACGCCTGTGTATCTGTGTCCCTGCCTATGAGCACAGGTGTTCAGAGGGTGTCAGTCCATGTCTCCAACTTATTTGAGACAGGTCTCTGTTGATCACTGTATACTCCAGGTTAGTGATCCATAAGTTTCTGGGGATTATTCTGTCTCTATTTCCCATCCAACCTTAGGAGAACTGGAATTATAGCATGAGCTACTGCATCCAGGTTCAGGGGATCTGAACTCAGGTCTTTATACTTGTGCACCAAACACTTAACCCATAAGCCATTTCCATAGCCACAGCATCAGGATTTTTTAACATCTCCCTGGGCAATTCTCAAACTCAGCTGGATTAAGAATCACTAATGTAAAAGGAAGAAAATGATTCTATTATGCCTGGGGTCTTTGTCTAGCCTGATTCCCACTAATGATTTCCATTTAGTGACATGGAAGGTGGCAGGGAAACCTGCCTAGAGGTCAGCTCTGGCTCTCAGCCCAAGATTCAAAATCAGAAAACAAAGTCAGAACTACAAACACCTGCTGCTCCTATGTCACTGGGTGGAGAAGTGAGGAAGATACATATTTGATCAAGGGCAACATCACAGCAACTTTCCTTTCTTGAGCACTGAGCACACGATGTGTGGAATGGAGTTTTCATTGAAAGAAAGTAAAATTACCCTATATAACAATAGATGGACTTTGAAGCTACCCTATAGTTGTTGCATAGAATGGAATTTACTTGGTCCAGAAAACCAAGAAAAGTAAAGAAAGAAAAGAAAGGTCATTATAGGAAAAGAGAGTACAGGAACCTGGCAAAAAACTAGTCTAAAAGGTCCCAGCAAAAGAAACTTCCCCTATGACTAGATAATGCTCAGCATCAGTAAAGTTGGGTATTCTATGTAAGGTTGATCCTCCTATGACATGATGCCCATACTCTCCACCCTAATAAACCAAGTGGTCATTTAAAGTCTTACGCGCAGCAAATTTGCAGCATTGGTGTCTTGGAGGAGAGCAATAGGTCACAGAAGTGCATGCTGAGGACAAGGAGGTAAAGGGACATGTGGCTAGGTGTTCTCTCTTCTAAACACAATACAATGGTGGCAGTACAGCACTGGGGGAAGGGGATATCCTGAAGCTCTAGAAAGTGTCTGCTCCTGAAGTAAGGACAGTCTACCCTGGAGACGGAAAGAACCAACAGAGACATGAGCTGCAGGGTGAGATAAGAGGGAAGCCCATTCATTCACCCAGCCAGCGAGCACTGTGCTGAATAATTTGCATATATTAATAAGCAGAATAATGATACGCAATATCACAGAATGTATAACCGTTTCAGAAGAGGAAGACTGACAATTCTAATACACTTGGAATGGGTAAGTTAGATGATGGGTGATGAAGTGACAGGGTAGTGGGCAAACAGCAAAAGTACAGCAAGTGAGGGAGTGGGATCAACCCTGGCAGGATGGTAGGAGGGGACAGGCATCCTGGAACCTTAAATAAGACCATCAGATGGGCATGATGGAGATAGTAAGAGTGGGGAAGAAGACTGGGAAGAGGAGAGGGGCACAGTGGAGCTCTCTACAGAGCTCACTGCATCTAAAAATTCAGGTGAACAGTGGCTGCAAACACTTGGCATATCACACTTGTCCTTAGGCCATGAGTTTTCATCTCTCCTCAGATGTTTCACCTGCTTATTATGAGAAATTTGGACTAGTATCCTATGCCAAAATGTGTTTTTGTATTGCCTTCCTTCAAGGACCATGGAGATGGTTAACGCTTAAAAAGAAACAAAACAAACAAAACTAGCAATAACGACAAACAGTAGTTCTGTGTCCAGGGAGGATTTGGAAAACAGGGACAAGGTGAAGCCGCTCATTCATCTTTCAAATTTTGACCCTGGAAAGCATCTGTAGGGCCCAGAAGAAGGTTCTCTAAAGCAGGCTTCAAGCTCACTTTCTCAGGTGGCCACATGAAGACAACATGAAGATGGGCTTCCCACACAAGTCATCAGTCAACAGGAGAGAAAAGAAGGAAGACACAGGTTTGGAGCACCCTTCAGTGCAATGTCCAGGTCTATCAGCAAAACACGATTGGGTAGACAGCCTGCCAATGGAAAGTTAAACTCCTTTCTTGCAAAAGCACTAATGAAATAGAGAGAGCATTGACTAGAAGTATGAGCTAAACATTCCTAGTGAGGAGAGGTCAGGGTTAGAAACAGTACCCCTAATATAGCTTTATGTTCAATTAGTAGGTAATGTTGCCAGAAAATGGGGGGGGGGAAGTAATATATCAAAGGAAGAAGCCAATGATTTTCCTCCTCCTCATTCCCCTTTCTCTTCCTCTCTCCTTCTTGACACTTTAATTGGGAGATACATTTCCAGTCTGTGAGTGGAAATAGCAAATGAGCAGCTGTATGCCCAAGACTGAGCTTCACATCAAAGGTATTGGTTAAAGATATAATTTTGGAATATAATCAGAAAAAACAGGAAAATACAGTAAAGGCAGTTTTTATTTCTCTTTGCATCAGCTTCACATACACACACACAAAGAACTGAATTGACAGCCAGGTGGAGGTAGTGCATGCCTTTAATCTCAGCACTTGGGAGGCAGAGGCAGGCAGATCTCTGTGAGTTCGAGGCCAGCCTGGTCCTCAGAGTGAGTTCTAGGACAGCCAGAGTTACACAGAGAGTCCCTGTCTCAGAAAACCAAAAGAAAAAAGAAAAAAAAAAAAAAAGAACTGAATTGCAAACCTGGGCATGGGCATGGTAGCATACGATGTAATCTGAGAAACTGAAAGGCTGATGCAAGAAAACTGAATTTGAAATTCACCTGGGTTACTCATGGAGTTCCAGGCTAGCCTAGGCTACATAGCGAGCTCTTAAGAACCCTCTCCTCATCAAAAAACTAAATTACTGGAATTTATTTTTTGTTGAGACTGAGGAAGTTCTTGCAGTATAGTAGAAAGGACACAGTCCCTGGAGAAATAAAACCAAGGTGAAGTTTATGGTGTAGTCTCTCCACCTGTATAAGCTTAGCTGAGAATTTTTGCCTCGGTTCCCTCCCAATCTATCCAAGCACATGGGTCTTCACCTAGTTAACCGAACATCCCGTTACTATCCATGCCAGAAATACAGAACGTGAAAGTTTCTACCGTTTAACTTTCTTCGATATCCTATTGATAAGGAGTAATGATTGTGTAGAGTTGCTGAAGATACCTGGCCTACGTAATCTTATGAATTAATGATTGGCAAACTTTCTCTATAAAGAGTCATACAGTGAGGGCTTTAGAATTTGTGGGCCGGTCAGTTTCGCACATCTCTGTTGTGAGCAGTCAGCTTCACTACTGCAGCCTGAAAGCAGTCATAAACAACAAGTGAAAAACGAACACAGCTGTAGCTTATTGCCTTCTCTGGCTCACATAACATTTTGCTGTCTAGTAAAATTGAGTTTTACAGTTCCGCTTCCAGTAATGGTGAAGTGGCTTGTATTCTTGCATTGGGGCACACTTCCCATAGATGAGACATGGGAAAATGTGTGTGTGTGTGTGTGTGTGTGTGTGTATACATAAACACACACACATATATTAATATATATGAATATATATATATGTATTCAGAAAGCTTGCAAAGGACCAAGAACAGGCAGGAACTGATCTGCCATGTGTACAAAAAAAGAAAAATAGGACGACAGCATTGAATGAGTTTCCCATTCGTTATACCTGAAGCCAGTCTATTTATTTCAGAAAATCTAGGATTGAGCTGAAATCTTGTTGAAGAGGCAGAGAACAGAGTTCAAGGCAACCATACCAGCTAGGAAGTGAGGGGAGGAATGCTAAGAGATTTTTCAGAGAAAGAAATTTCAAAATTCTGCATACAAACTCTTCTCTAATCTTTAGCTGGTGACTCAACTGAAGTGGTAAGACTGAATGCTTATTTCAGTTGCTGACTACTACAGGGAAACAAGACTCAAAGTATGAGCTGAGTGCAGAGCTGGGTAAATCTGTTGCATGGAGAGAAAGCAGGGGGAATCTACACACATTAAACAAATACATAGGTATGACCATCCATGTACGTGTGTGTGTGTGTGTGTGTGTGTGTGTGTGTGTGTGTGTATCAGAGGAAGAAGCTCAGAGACACTGAGTGTAACAGTAGAGAATAGACAGATACAGATGTCAGAGACACAGAGAAACAGGAACATAAAGGAGAGGTGGAGAAGGAAACAGAGACTCCATGATGAGATGTGGAAATATTGTTCAGTTGATAGACTACCTCATTACTAGGTCTCTGGTATATGGGAATACTATCTTTCTGAGTCTCAACTAGACGTCCACATCCCACCAACATTGATTCTCAGGTCTGATAATGTCTCCTTGTGATCCTATGAAAATCAGTACTCTCTAATCTTGTTATAGATACTTTGTTTATATTTTCTTACAGGTCATCCCTGGCTAGACTGCTTCATTAAGGGTCAGAAGTTGTCTTAACAAATTAGCCACCAGTCTTCATAGGAACCTGTAATGTTTTCTGGCTTTTCTTGTCCTCAGTTCTTAATTGACCCCGCCAAGCAATAAGGCTTCCACTTGTCATGGGCTCAGTAGTCATCTGCACCAAGCTGTCACTGCCCACGGCAACAACTTACTTTATGTAACCACTTCAATGCTCCCATTGAGGAGAAATTTTCGCAGCTGCCTCTAAGAGCCAGATCCTCCATCAGCATGGTAACTCCTATTCTTGATTCACTCCCTAACCTGGTCATAGAACCAGAACTCTGGATCCCATGATGCCAGAGACACAGCTGTTTGTGATTTCTAACCATACATAGCCTTTGTGTTTGGCAAATTAAATAGACACAATGATTATGACTTTTATAAACTGACTTTAAATCATCTGCTGTCATAGTTCCAACTAAATGTTTCCTTTCCCCCTTCTTAATACAATTCTCTGGGCATTTAGCTTGGATGTGTGTTTATCTAACTAAATCATTTCCAATTTCCTACCAATTGTAAAAAAGTGGTTGACATTTTGGATGGAGAAAATTTCTAACTCTCCGGACTGATCTTAAGTTGACAATGACATTTAAGTTAATTGCTTTTACCCTAAATAGTCTACATGCCTAAAGAAGGCTATGATCTTTTTTAGGGTTCCTGCTGTTAGGGGGATAAGATGAAAACATGCAAACAAACTCAATTTACCAGCCAAACAATCCCAACATTTTTAACAGGAAGGAAAAACAACAAACATGGAGGAGAAGACTAACTTTTATGACGAAACTTTTTGATATTTTCCAACTTCCCTACCAAAATATTACTGACATGAGCCACGTAAATGCCCAGAGCAGGAGGCAAGAGAGAGGTTCCATTCAGTGTTGCTTAGCTCTTTAAAAAATGCATCCTTCCCAATAAGATGACCACTTACACTTCTATTTTATTCTCCCTTCATAGAAAAAAAAAAAAAAAAAAGGAAAGCAAAAGCGGAGCTCTGATGGTGACTCAGGAGGGAAGCATGTGCTTTAACTGTTTTTTGTTCTGTTGCTGTGATAAAATATCCTGACAGAAAACAACTTAGGATTGTTTTTTAAAGAAGGTGTATTTTAGTTTTTTGTCTAGTCGTTCAAGAGTCTAGTCCATCATGGTGAGGACAGTACAGTCCACCATGGCAAAGAAGGCAAGGCAGAGGCATCAAAAGGCTAGTTGGTCACATTACATCTACAATCAGGAATCAAAGAACGTTGGTCGGTGCTCAGCTAGTGTCCTCCTTGTGAAGCATCTAGACACAAGGCAACAGAATGTTGCTGCCCACTTTTAGAGCAAGCCTTCCAACTTCAATTAATATTATCAAGATTACCCTTCAAAGGCATACCCAGAAGCTTGTTTTCTAGGTGATTTCTAGAGTCTATCAAATTGAAAATTGAGAACAACTATGACACTGAGCAAGCATGCAGATCTAAGTTTGGATCCCTGGAACCTGTGTGAAGCATCTCTAACACCAGTCTCCTGTGGTGAGATGGGTTGAGACAATAGAATCTTTGGAGGCTTGTGGACCAGTTAACCTGTGATATGTACTAGTAAAACAATAAAAAGCCCCTGTCTCAAATGAGGTGATAAGTAAAGACAAACACCCCTGATTTCCATGTATGTGCCATGGAACATGTGCACCCACACTCACACACATAAACATACATGTACACACATGCACACCCACATTTATGACATGAACACATGTGTACAATACACACATGAACACACATGTGTATATACACACACATGAACACACATGCACATACACATGTACACGGCCACACATGCATACACAGATGCACACATGAACACATGCTCATACACATGAACACACTGAGAATGGGGAAAAGAGGAAAAAATGGGATTTTAAGGCCGATGTGTACAGGTTATTAAAGTAGGAAAGTGCCATAAAGTTAGTTCCTAACATGTCAATAATGAAAGTTAAAAGGAATCCTGAGCAATACCACAAACACCACACACGCGCGCACACACACACACACACACACACACACACACACACACACAACAGTCTGGGATTGTGACCAAAAGTGAGCTGACAAGTAGGGGCTCATAGAATTCTGCTTTCCAGTATGGTTAGGTCCTACAATCCTGTCAAGCATTGTCATCAATCGGATCTTCGTATAGAAGTTTATAGAATGGGAGACACAAGGGCAGGCATAACTTACTGGAGACAAAAAGATTAGCATTTGCTTATTAAATGCTCCCAGTCTAGAGCAGCCAGGTCTGAAGTCTCAGGTCAAATAGCAAAAGAATTTTTTGTGGATAATGCAACTAGCCCATGATGAAATACTAAAGGAATTGGTATCAAGTTTCTATTAGTGGCTTTTCTGTGACCAAATAACAAGAAAGAATATAAGGGAAGAAGAGTCTGTCTTGGCTAACAGTTTGGGAAGGGGTAAATCCCCTTCTCATAACACAGACAGTATGGCAGTATGGGTGTGAGGCAGTGGCCACATCTAGTCTGCAAACAGAGAGAAGACAGAAAGTGGGGCACCTTTAGTAACGCACTTCCTCCACCAAAGCCTCACCTCCTAAAGATTCTCTAAGTGTCCCAAATAGCACCATGAGCTGGGGAACAGGTGTACAAATACATGGGCATATGTAGGACATTACAGCTACCTGACCACTCATGTTAACCCTCAACATTTGCAAGCATCGCAATGAGTTCAGAACTTTCACTGGGCACATTAGGGTCCCCTCTTAACTATGAATGGATAATTTAAATTACCAGATACATATTTGAGGAAAGTTCTAAGTCAAAAGTCATCAAGGAAAAGAGAACATCTAGAAATGAAACAGAAAGTACATAAGGAGAAACACTTCATGAGAATTTGATGGATATCTTCAAGGAGAGGGGAAAATACATTTTCACAGAACATTGAGAAAATGTGATTTTTGAAAAGAAAACATTCAGAAAATACAAGAGAACTAACACAAACTTCAGAAGTGGCAAATTATGTCTTGTCTGATTTAGCTCCTCATTGAAAGGATGAACAGGCTAGGAGAGAGCAGACACTCAATAGAAGGATTAGACATTGAGGGGATTTCATTAGAAGTGTAACAAAGTGCCACCTAGAGGTGGCAATGCATGCCTGTGATATCTACACTCAGACGAGGCAGGAGGACTAAGACTTCAAAGCTATTCTGGGTTATAGAAAGAGAGCCTATCTTCAAAAAGTGTATATATTCCAGAAGGAAAAACTGGAACCAAACCAAACCAAACAAACAAAAAACCCACAGGGAATAAAAATTATTTAAGAAACATTTGAAGAAAATTTCCAAGGACTGAACCCCTTGAATTTTTAATGGAAAGGACCCCAGAGCCCAGCTTCACGGGAAAAAACCAAACCAAGCATTATACTAAAAATAGTTCAGAACAATGGGAGAAGATGTTATCATCCAAATTCCCAACCGGAAAAACAGCACAGTTCCCATATCCTAAAACAAGTCATGAAACAGAAAAATGATGAAGGAATGCCTTCAAAATTCCTCAGTGCAATGTATCCACCTTAAACCATACACTCTCAGTACAGTATGAGGACAGAATAAAGATAAACGTAAACATTTCAGCCTTGAAAACTCAGTCTTTCCTGGACCCACTGTCAGGAAGCTACCAGGGGGTACAATGACTGACTAAAACAAAAGAATAGATCAAGAATAGGAAGACTCCAACTAAGGGGCATTAGAACAAAAAGAGGCAAAAGGGACCCCAGGGGACAGGAAAGGAAGCATCCATATTGACCCCTGGGTTCAATATTAGAAAAACTCCAAAAAAAGAAACAGATGGAAAACCCAGGAAGTTTGGATATCTTAGGAGGAGTCTTAGACAAGAGATGGAGAATTTGGATCAAATTAATAATAATAATAGAGACAATTAAGCAAACAAAATGTCAAGTTCTTATTAATTCCAGGGGAAATAAAATGTGCTACCAAAGAAAATTAATCATGGTGACACACAGCCTAAATCAAAAATAGTATTCTATGATAATAATGGTATAAACACTGAATAATAATCTACCCCAAATTGTAATTCGGGAGGCTTACGGTACAGGACATTTGTGTATGCTAAAGATGCCTGGGGTTAATGGGGTGGTGGTGAAACAGGCCTTATCTTGCAAAAAGGAAATTCAATAGATTAATCTGAAACAAAATTAATAACACCATAAATCAAGAAACAGCAATGTAAGGATGGCATTTAGATATATGAAGGTAAACATCAAAAGAATAAATGAAAAGTGAGTAGGTGTTGTCTGAGCCTGTTGCTTCTTGTAAGCCATACTGAGCTCTATTTTCCCCCCACTAATGATGATCAAGAGCGTCTAAAGCAATACTGTAGATGATGAACTAATTGGAACAAGACATTATCTGCCTCTTATCTGAGAGAAATTGACCTGGATTGAATCTCTGAAAGAGAGAAAACTAGAGGTGCAAGAAAGAGAAGGGATAGGGGAGTAAGGTGTGAATTTGGATGTGGGGACTGCCAAGCAAATGGCCTGTTTGACACAAGAATGCAAGATCTGTGGAGTCATCTGTAGAACTCCAGGAACAGTATGGCCCTGCCTTAATAATGATAACCTTCAGTCCTGCAGGACTGGAGACTTTCTCATACTCACTCAGAATCCTAAAGGGAAGAGGAATGGATTCAGATGTATCACTTTTCTCCAAGTATATGGGAAAACACCAAAACTCACCCTTTTCTTCTCCTTTCCTCCTATTTATCTCCTCTTCCTCTTCTCCACTTTCCCGTCTTGCCGTCTCTCTCCTCTTTTCCCTGTTTCCTTTCATGTGGTCCCCAGATCACCAAAAAAACAAAGTCCCAGCCAGTCTCTTGGATTGGTCTTTGAATGATGGACTCTCAGCTAAGAGGTGGTACAGAAGTCCTGGCTTTAGGGTGTCAGTGCCTGGTTAGCACAGCCAAGTACTAATCCAAGCCTGGCCATCCTGTCCCTGCTCTGTCTCTTGCAAGTGATTTATTACACTGTGATTTATTACAAAACACAGATGAGGAGCTCTGCAAAATCCAAGAGTCTGTGTCCTAAGCTTCTGTTAGCCATGGAGGCAAGCATCTTTAGAAGGGAGCCCCTGTATTAACACACCTTCAAAATCTCCTTTGTTTTTGTTCAGCTAAAATTCACTAAAGAAAACTTAGCATGACCAGAAGGATTTCTGACAACCATCCCTGTGATGCAAACTGAGCCTACCTAAAATTGTTCCTGCCTGCCAAATTAACCTTTTGAACATGGACTCCACAACCTTGGGCTAAGCATGTCCCAGAATGTGTCCACTATTTTTCCTTTTCAGTGTGACCTTAAACTGGGTGTGCTTAGGCATGCAGTCCTTAATGAAGCATGCTCAGGAATGTGCTTTCCCTAACCTGCTTTCTTATCTGATATATATAGACTTCCCAAAGAAAACTGCCAAGTTTTTTCAGAGAACATTGCTTTGGAATAACCCCAGTGATCCCTCACCTGCTGCAATCTCTCTCCGGTCTTGTTCCTTGACTGTGCTTGCTTTTAGCTTTGCACTGACCAACATCTGACCTCATTGCATTTGGTGGCACTTCCAAAATTGAGTAACTATTTCACATTTCACAACATCCTCCTAAAGCTGGAGGGCACTTTGTAGTCACATGATCCAACCTCTGCATTCAAAAAGAAAAACCAAGTCCAGAAGTGTGCAAAATAACCTGTCCACAGTCATACCACTAGCCAGCGACAGAGGCTGGCCCCTTCCTGCCAGCTCTGCTCCTATCACCCAGCCACCACAGACACTGCTGACATTTTTCTTTCCCTTGTTTCAAATGTCCTAGTGTGTGCTCCAATTTAACGGGCAATCGGGCATCTCTCTCTGCTCTGGAGCCCTGAGGGTGTGTTCCATCCAGCTGCCTGTCATGAACATCATGTCATCAGCTAGAAGTGTCATGAACAGCAGTGTGGGAAAGTCTTCCCAGAAGAAGCATCAGACTTAATGGCTCCTCCAGCCAGGGTCAAGTTCCATGTTCCCCTGAATCAGTTAACATAAACACAATGATCATGACTCTCACACTGAAAGCACAAGACATGGCTCATGGGAGGAGGCCAGGAGAGGAAATGGAAACAGGCAGACTTCCCTGAGCTTCAGCTCGTATTTGGCTCATCTAAAGTAATAAACTGAGGTTGAAGTGAAGGGAACGTAAAAAACATTGCTTTCTCTTTTCCCCAATCCCAACTTCAAAATGGAAGAGTTTAAGATGTCCACTACCTCATGAAGTTCAGGTGTGTGTGTGTCTTTGTACAAACTGAGTTCTTTGTGACTCAGTTTCTTTGAGTTGTTGTCATTGTGAGATAGATGTGTACACTGTAGCCCAGACTATCCTGTAGCTCATTCTGAAGCCCAGTGTGGTCTGGAACACATGGCCATCCCTGTGCCTCAATCTCCCAAGGACTGGGATTACAGTTGTGGGCCAGCCTCAGTTGCTTTACCTATAAAGTACATATTAGTACATACCCATGCTGGTCAATGTTTAGTAATGAGTCAAGATATTCTAAGAGAAAAAGGATCAATGAAGAAAAGGAAGGGGCTACAGACCCCTGGGAGGTTGTGGAGGACAAACTCAGTTGAACCTGCAGGAGCAATTAACTGAAAAGAGAAATGGAACTAAGTGCCCAGGAAGCCACAGTCTCTCAAGATCAGAAAAGTGGGGCATCATAAGCTCATGTATGACTTGGGAAAACATGGTACCTGAAATTCAGGGACCAAGAAGCCATCAAGGTCATTGCTTCAACAACCCTGTGTGCTAATCAGCTCTGCATTAGAACAGATTTGAGATCATTGATCACTTTTTCCATGCAAGTCTCCAAGTCACAACTCTTGTTTAGAAAGACACAAATGGAAGAGTGATTCTAGTTGATTCTATCTAGCAATGTACACCATGGGTCACTGGGAGACAGGATGAAATGATGCATTCTAGGCCACACTAAGGGCAAACAGCAGTTGCCCCTGCCATTATTGTTAGGACTCCTCAGAGCCTCTGTTCTCCAAGCACCTACATTTCTCCTCCCTGATAGATGACAGCATTGTACAACCATCTTCTGGGTTTTCTCAGCCAAGAGGCATATCTTAGCATTCTTGTAGCTCTTCATAGACCTGACTATTTCATATTTACATTATTGTTGTCCCTCTGGAATTCTCAACTTTCACTTCTACTTGGTCCTTTTAAATTCCTCTTTATAATTTATGGATTAATTAGCTCTCTCATCACTTTGACCAAACACCTGGCAGAAACAGCTGACAGAGGACTCATTTTGACTCATGGTTTCAGAACTCGCAGTTGCTTGGCCCTTTGCACTCAAATCAACTCTTGGCAGAGAAGGAAAAGGAAGGAGCCAAGGATAATATACCCCAAGGACATGCCCTTATTGACTTTCAACTAGTTTCTACCTTCTAAAGTTACAGAACATCTCCCGCCCCCCCAAAAAATACCACCACCAGCTGGAGACCAAGAATTCAAAGATGATTCCACTAGGGACATTTCATATTCAAACCATAGCACCTTAGTCTCTTATTTATAGTAAATACATTCTGGTAAGGCATTTAACACTTTTTATGACTGGAGTCT
Source organism: Cricetomys ansorgei (assembly GCA_026225945.1). Classification (NCBI taxonomy): domain Eukaryota; kingdom Metazoa; phylum Chordata; class Mammalia; order Rodentia; family Nesomyidae; genus Cricetomys; species Cricetomys ansorgei. The sequence goes on along the minus strand of JAMJFZ010000199.1, from coordinate 64,920,674 downwards.
GGTATAAACAAAAGAGTATTCAGTGAGCTAATTTTATTTGCATATTCAAGGGCATGACTTTCAGTGATAGGATCTCAGAGTAGATGTGGTGTCTTTGGACAACTCCTTCCTAGTGTCTCTGATGTCACATGACATCCTAGGGGCTGAACCTCTGACCAGCTTAGAATCATCCTCTAAATAGAGAAGGAAAATGCTACTGTCAAAGTCACATCATTCTCTCACTTTTGCCTGAGGCAAACCCTCCAGAGCTCAGCCTTGGTCTTCAGCTCTGTGCGGGTCACTCTTTTTCCCTGTCATACGGAGAAAATCTTTATTTCTACTTTGACGCTGGCGAAAACTCAGCCTCTTTTCCTGAGCTTGCAAAATGGCAGAGTGCTTGCCTTTAGATTATCAAAACTTGTCTAGAGGGACCAAAGCTCCTGGCAGCCTGTCAGAGTGGCCAGGTATGGTTTTGATGTGCTCTCTGCTCCTCTCCTTGCTCCCTCCCGCACAGCAGGTAAGGACGCTCTGAAACCTCTTCAAAGCCCCAGGTTTACCTGCAAGGTGACACTTCCACTGACTCAAGCATGAAGAAGCACAAAGGATAGATTCCTGCCCTGCCAATGGGCAGCTACACTACTGAATCTTGCCATCAGTTCTCCTGAGCATGCTCTCTTAATCCTGCTCTAGGCTGCACCACAGAGTAACATTTTTCAGCATTCACACACTTAGAGCCACTTCCTATAGTGTCACTTACCCTCTTTATAAGCCTCAATCATAGGTAAATAATCAAATACTTATTCTAGACATGTGTTACTGGTAAATTACTAGGCTGCGAGGTAGTATTTTAATGTGTGAAAAAATTAAAGGCCACAAGTCCGCACCCATAACGTGCTGGTTACAGTGCAAAGCACTTTGAATTTCTTTCCTCACCCACAAAAATGCTATAGGCATTATCATGCCCCAGTTAAGGATAAAGAAATGGATATTCTGCCTTGCTTAAAGAGCTATCTCAAGGTCAAAACCATAATTAGGGCCCAGGTGAGACTGGCTTTCCAGTGCTCTCAGGCACTCCTCACTTGGGGAAGACACTTTTACTGGGGTCCTGTGGAGCAGACAGGACTTCCTTGAAAATAGTTCAATCAAGTTGAAAGACAACAGAGCAAAGAGCATTCTAGGTGAAATAGCAGAAAACCTAAGTAGCAATGTCCCCAGGAGGGTGCACTTCATGAGTGCACAAAGGTACATGTTATAGCGTGGGACTGGAAGCTAAAAGCACTCTTTCCAATCAAGGAAATGAATAGCCTCTGTTTGATGTGCCCAGAAATCATACTGGGGAAACAGGGCAGAAAAGTAGAGAAGTAAGTTGAGCCCAGCCTTTGATATCCTCAGAGTAAACGTTAAGGAGTTAGGGCTTTATCCCATCAGCCAATACGAAGTCATAGATGACCTTTGAGTGAGGGGTATAAAGGCTGGGATAATAAAACCCAGAGATGTCACATGTGGTCAGTCATGTGGGAAAGGCTAGAATTAGGGATGACACTTATTTAATGAAATGTTTCAGAGTCAAAAAACAAACTAACCAAATTATAAACTTTCATTCCTTCTCCATAAAAATTGCGTGATCTAAAGGAGCTCATGTGACATCACTATATATTATACATGTGATGTATTTTGCGTGTGTCTTAGAGTTTCTATTGCTGTGTAGAGACACCATGATCACAGAAATTCTCATAATGATAAACATTTAATTTGGGCTGGCTTATAGTTCAGAGGTTTAGCACACTGTCATCAAGGTGGGGAGCTTGGCAGCATGCAGGCAGACATGGTGCTGGAGAAGGTTCTGCAATTCAGATTTCAGGCAGCAGGAAAAGAGCAACACTGGGCCAGTCTTGAGCATTTGATACTTCAAAGACCACCCCCAGTGACACACTTCTTCCAACAAGGCCACTCCCTCTCCAACAAAGCCACACTTCCCAATAGTGCCATTCCTAAGAGCCTCTGGGGGCCATTTCATTCAAACCACCACAGTGCGAATCTCTATTTAGATGCTTATAAATTTATTATAAATAATAGGTCCCAGAATGGAATGTACCTCCACAAAGCCTTCCCCTCAAATTAGATGAAGCTCCCATTCTCTGAAACAATGAAACAGAACTATTTTCTTCAAGAATTTGATTAGGAGACTATGACATCACCTTGCACTGAAGATGAGTCATTCATGGTTTCCCTTTGTGTCCTTCATTAGTGAAGTCTAGTTCTCAATATCTTCACACACAATTGCACATGACACTCCCATGGATCATTTTGATCCCTCACATCTCACCATCACGTACTTCTTCCTGGAGCTGGGCTTTCTGCAATCACGCTTCACTTTTCAACCGTACTTTACTCCAGTAGTTGCTCAACTTCTATAATAGAAATATTATGAATTTAGAGTCCTGGGGCCTGTCCGCATTTCTCCTGCTCATTGGAGCTCTGGTTTAGTGAAAAAGGAGGCAGGGAGCTGAGTCACCTCCCAACACTTGGTAGAGCCAGCCTTCACTAAAGAGTTGTTGGTTCAAAGCTTAAATATTTTGAAAAGCAAGCAAATACACACACACACACACACACACACACACACACACACACACACACACAGGTCTGTTATACTTTGGTTTGGTTTCACAGAGATACAGACTGTAAACCTAAAGTGGGTGGGACTGTCTCTTTAGTTGTATACTAATGTATCCTGTAAATAGGACAGTGTGTCCAAGTAGAAGGCCCTCAGCTAATAATATTGAATGAATGAAGGAGACACATTCAATGTGTCTGGAAGGAAACATGTTTCATGATCATGTCCACCATGGGCTTCACTAACCTACAGTCAGAGTTGGGAAGATAGGGTAAGTGAAAAGAGGAAGCCAGGACTAGACGTGCTCTGTGAAGGTTGGGTATTGAGTGTGTATGTATACCTGCATGTATTACATACATGGGCTACCTGCTTAATGCATTGTTTGACAAACTGACTCAAGCTTTTTCATAGTGCAGCGTAAAATAAAGAACCTGCCTGATGCAGAGTAAAGACTAAATAAAGGAAAGAAAATTAAATTAATATAATAATTTGATTTTGATGAATGCCCTTTGATGGATTTTATGTTTTCCTATATGAAAGTATTCCTAGAAACAGTTCCTCTTATGGATTGGGTACTGAACCAGATGGAGTCCATTGAAAATGTTGGCCAAGATTTTAATATCACAAGAGGTATATACTAATTTATGAACTGAATGTAAATATTGTGTATTGAAGCTCTAATTCTTCTACATGGTGGTATTTAGAATTGGGATAATTATCTATCTATCTATCTATCTATCTATCTATCTATCTATCAATTATCTATCTATCCAGTCATCCATTCATCTCTATTTCTATTTCCAACTTCAGCAGCTCCATCTCTAACTGTCCCATGTGAGACTAGTCCAGGAAAGAAGTGATCCCACAAGGCCTGAGAGCACCTTTACTTCCCAGTCTCAGTTATCCAATCCTTTCCATCTATGGCATCTTGCAACTGTGGCCTGAGCTGACTCAGACACTGCCTGTGGATTTAATAACCGTATAAAATGTATCCAGTTCCATTTTTCACAAAAGATTCTAGTTAAAACAATAATAAAGCAAACTTCAAACTGGAAAATAGCAAGAGTCTGGGGTAACAGAGCATCAGGAACAGTCATGCATTGCTAGAGGGAAGAGATTAGTTCAGCTGCTTTGGGATTCTGTTTGTATCTAATGAAGACATACACATTCCCCATGATCTAGCAGTTCCATGTTGAAATGTGGCCCTCCATGAACAGCATGTGTTTCTTTCCTCAAAGAAATGGTAAAACATTCAATTAATCTGTAATGGCCCTAAACTAGACATACCTCAAGTACTTGTCAATGTAAAATGAATAAAAAAATTGTGCTATTCTCACATAATAGAATTCTAGGAGCAATAATTACACATGCAAGAATCTCACCAAAAACAAAACAGCAAAAACCAACCAACCAAACAAACAAACAAAAAAACAACAGTGAATGAAAGGAGCCATGCCCAGTGCTAGGCCTCACAGATTGAACCTGCATGGTGGGTAAAAGCAAGAAAAATTAACAGACTGTAGAATGAAGGACAGTGGCCACCCTCAAGGCAGTGTTTGCAGGGACCACCAGCAGGCTTCCCTGTGCTGCCATGTTAATAAGCTTCTTGATCTACATGCAGGATGTGAAAATGTATCTAATTTGTATATTAATAATGTACATATTTCTAAATTATATTTCAATAAAACATTTTATAGACATTCCTGCATGGGACAAATCCTTTTGAGAGTGATTAGATCAATAAGCTGAAGGATCTGCTACTGACCAAGACACGGTTCATCCCTTGACTCAGATTAGACACATACTGACAGTGTGGCCTTGTCTGGCTTGCTTCATTACAGAATCTCAGCTTCTGTGTTGGAACAAATATATGAGAATCTCCCTTGATGAAGCAAGATGAAAGTTAGCTATTAGAATAAAGGGAGAAATATTAAAAAGAAGTAATGTTCATAAGAGGAAAATGTAATTTTGACTTGAAATCTTCTCTTTTGGGAGTTCTCCGAGGGCTTGTGAAGTTGAGAAAACCTTACTCTTAAAGCTCTCCACTTTTCCCTCCAGATCCTTATGGATGACCTTGACTCTTAATGTCAGGGGCCTTGGAAGACCCATCTTTCCTCTCCTAGCTTCCTTGATCTTGCCAAGATTTCTTGCAAGCCTTATACCATGGACTGTTCATCTCCCAACCCCTTCCCTCCCTATCAGTTCATCCATTAGCTGTCTCATGAATGCTTTCATGTATGAATATTTCTCCTTGCTTATCAGACCCGAAGGCTGGAAGTGAACAGAGTTACTGCCAGCAATTGCCCTCCTGAGATTCCCTCGACTTTGAGTCAATTAACTCCACAAGGTGTGAGAGTACTCAAACCACATCATTCATCCCGAGGAGATTTCCACAATTCCTCATGGGCAATTTCTAGAAGCTTCCAAATCACCCTGGTTGTTGGGCCTGTTCTTGGTGAATACAAATTGGCTGGAACATAAGACTCGCCCTTTGTTTCATGCAACCTTATAAGAATGCCTCCGTGTGTTTTAACTATAGGAATTCAACATATTTACTTTGATGCCTGCTGGATCTATACAAAATACAATTATTTGTTGGATAACATAATAAAAACATAATAACAAATTATACCAATGCTGCATATTACAGATCAGTAATATGCTCTAAATTTAAGATTTCCGTGAAACAAAGCTCCTGATATACTCACAGTTCAGCTGTGTTAGTAACATTTGTAGAGAAAATGTTCAAAGTGTCCTTCATCCACCCATTCTCCTAAATCCATCTACCCACTCATTCACCAATCTACCCATTCACATATCCACCCATTCACCCACCCATCATTCATTCATCCACCTATACACCTATCTATCCAACTACCCATGTATCCATCTATGTACTCATATACCTATTCACTCATCTACCTACCTCTCCATCCATCCATCCATTCAGCCACCAACCTACCTGCCTTGGAAAGTAATTCCTGGTCTTGAATTTGAAAAGTTGACACTTAAGAGTGTGAGAAGTGTAAAAATATATATCTGCCCTCTAGTATTTCTTCCTGGTGACATGAGTCATTACCCAGAACTTGGATACAATGTCATCTTTCTGAGATTTGTTCCTTTCTTTGTTTTGCATATTTGGTTTAGTTGCTTGGATATATCCATCTTTTGTTGAGTTCTAGTATATAGACAGGGAATGGAGTGATTAAGTCACATGCTTCCAGGAGAAACTGATCAGGAAGAGAGGAAATAAGAAAAGGAAGAAAATAAGCAAAGGGGCAATTACAGGAAAAGTCCTGAATGGCAGATTTAGAACAGTCTCAACTTAAGATGAGGAAGTTGATGGTCCCTGGCTAAGGTCCTTCCAAGCATCCCAAGCATAGGAGTCAATGAGACTCTGATGTACCAGGGCTAATTTTCAAAGCCAACACCTATTGTTTCCAACACACTTCAGAGGGTACTGGGAATACTGCTGAGCACTGTCAGCCTCTGGTAGCTAATCTTTGTGAATGAAGCCTCATGTGTTTACTGACACCTGTGTTCATGCTCATTAGTTTTCTCTCCAGACATGGATTCCATAGAAGCAAGGGCCCTGTCCTTGTCACCAAGTCTGATTTGTTGGGTCCATTGGAAGTGCCCTGTGAATCCTAAAGAAATGAAGCTGAGAAACATTATTCTGTTGTTCTTCAGCCCCTCCCCACTGGGCTTTCCCCCTTTGACTAGATCACCAAGGGCAGCACCAGCTGGTGGTGAGATGATGCTAGAATCTCTACACCAAAGGAGACAGAAAAAAAAATCTAATGAATCAAGAGCTTTAATAGACTTCTAGGCACCCACCCAACTCATTCATTAGTGAGAAGAGCAAGCCATATTACATTGGATAACATTCCCAGAACACAGCACCCAGTGGATAGGAAAGAAGAGTTAGAGCATTTGCTGTGAAGTGGACTGGAAGGGGAAAGGATCTGGAAGCCACACAGTAAGGTTCCCCGAAGTCTACCCTACAGCCAGTGCAGGAGGTTGGAGGATGCTTCACTCTTACCCCTGACCCTCCAGGACCTTAGATGGAGCAGGCTGGCTGCTAGGGAAAGCAGTGTAAATGGAAGCTGGGACCAGTGAGAAGAACACAGGAAAGGGGGAAGAATATCATCAAGATGAGATGGCATGCACAGGCTGTCTTGTGAGCAAGATTCTTTATACTGCTGTTGTTGGGATTATGAATATTCATCACTATTAATCAGCAGATCATTGAAGACATGAACTCATGCTCTATAAAGAGCAGGCACGAAGTAATCACTCCTCTCTTTTATTGATTTCTTCTATTTTATCCTCCTCATACAGACTAGTGTTGAAGTAACAATGTCCCTGCTCTCCATTCTTCTCTTTAAGGAGCCCCTCAGGCCATCAGATCCTTGAGCCTCAGAGGCCAGTGTTACCTGGCATCTCTGCTGCATAGATCTCCCTGGACACCAAATGATCACCCAGTGATAAGGCCATCACATTCCTATAGTGGCCCCAAAGGCAGACACTGCTACTCCTGAATGAAAGGAATTTCTTTTCACAAAGACATGGAATGTTTAGACCATGTCTGGGCCTTCGTCTTGTGGAATTTCACAGAAAAAAATTTTTTAAGAGGCTCCTTAAAATATCTTTTACAGTTCCAACTGAAGTCAGGTTTGCTAGCATGAGTCCAACCCTTGTATCCAAAATCTAGTTCCTACCTACCCTCCAGAATTTTCGTTTCCTTCCACCCACCATTTGCCTTAGTCCTCCATATCCCATCACCCTGTAATTGACTCATCTTCCATCCCTCAACTCACCCTGCTCTCATAAATCTGAGACTTCATATGTGTCTCTCTGTCTGAAATGCTTGGTCTTTAGTTTCTCCCCTCTCAAAGCCACTGCTCCTCCTGAGAGTAGAGTTTCTGAAGATATGACCCACCTGTGTTTACTGGGGATGTTTCATATATAACAGTGAGGATGCACAGACTGCCCTCTGGGTTCTGTGTAACAGAGTTTCACAAGAGAAGTTTAAAACATTGCATGGTTAATAAATTCCTCCCAACTGATTATGATGCTTAGAACAATTAAGGGTCCAAGTTCAAGGGACTTTGGGCTCCAGAGCATGTTCATCCCTGTGCCTAACTACCTGGAATAGTAAACCACCAAGTATCAGGGAAATCATTATATTGACCAGTCAGAGCTCATTAGGCACAAATCTACTTAAGACCAATTATCAGATGGGCAAAACATGGGTAAAAGATACATGGGGTGTAACTGTTCAGAACTGTTAGCTCTTTATCCAAGAAAATGTCACTGATTCTGTCCTCAGACATCTTTCTGATTAGGCTGTGGGAGCTATCTGTATCCTGCTGTGGTCTGTGAGACCCTTGAAGACTGAGGATTTGTATTAATACCTTCGTCTTTCTCTTAGTCTCAACAATTAAGAGAGATCCTGCCTAGAGTTATTTCTCAATAAAGGCATGGTGAATTAAAGCGGTGACTATCAAGCCATTGACTGAACAGATTAACACATGGGCCTGGATGAAGGAACACACATGAGGCAGTCAGATGGGAACAATAATCCTGAGACCACAATGCATGCTGCCCTTGGCACAAGGAAAGCTCCTGTCTTCCTGCCCAGTCCCCAGGACCTGGTGCAGAGGGAGCTTCCATATGGGGAGTGAGGACAGGATGTCTCTGGAAATAAACAGATTTGAAGAGAAAAATGGTGCCCCTTGCGTGCTGGCACAAGCGAATGTTCTTGGCAGTGCCTAGATCACGCACAGCCCCAGTGGGAATCTGTAATTTAAAGAAATGGAACTCAGGGTCTTCGGGAAGCCATGCTTGAAAGGAACTTGGAACTCAGGAATCATACAGACCAGAGTGAGACTGTCACCTGCCCTGAACCTCAGGTCTGTGGTTTGGAGTTTCACTTCCTACAAAGGAAGATCCAAGGCCTTATGAGCTTTGTACATTTGCCTAATGTAGAATGCTCTGCACCTGTCTCTCGGGAAGAGTTTCTGCAATGGATGTTAATCAGGTACAATTATTAGCAGCACCTGTTTGCATCTCAAAGCTACCCGTGCTTGGAGAGTGAATCATCTGGTAAGCCCCTGTCTTGGGCTGGCTCTTCAGCATGCTATGCTCAGGCTTTGATAGTCAGTAGATGACTCAGATCAAGTGTGTTGCTTCTCTAGCTACACGTCTTGCTTTCGGTAGGAGAAACCACATAGAGCACAGATTCCAAGGTCAGAAAGATCTGAGTTTAAGTCTACCGTTTAGTTCCTAAGCCAGGTTTTTCCTCAGCTGTCCAATGAGAAATATGGTGCTTCCCTTACTAGTCACCAGGAGGCTCAAAGGATAGGGCATGGGCGAGACAACGGCATGAAGCCACAGAAGATTCTCTCTCTCTCTCTGTCTCTCCCCTCTTTCTTTCCTAGAAAACCACCATCAAAGTAAAGAAATGCCTACCTTATGTCAAATGCACAAAATCAGTGGTAACTTTTAGGACACTGACCATTGCAAATGAAAATTAACAAGGAAAAACAAAGAAACAAATGTGTAGGCATTAATACAGCATTCTCTAGTTTAGTTCCCATCACTCACATAATGGAATGGAAATGGTAGACCTCAACTTATTGATGGCTACCTTTCATGGATAGAATCATGGGTTCTCTTATAATTTTTTCCTTATTTAAAAAGATAAAGCATATTTAAGGATCACCATTGACTTATTCCTGTTATAGAAGCAGAAAACTTTCTAGAACTTTCTAGAGTACTTTCTACACTAACCTACCATAGCTCCTGTGGATGGAGGCTTCTAGGCACATGGTAATTCTTCAATTGGATCTGCCTTTCTTGGGGCTTTCTGACCTGCACAGAAGACCAGATTGTGCTCAGGCTTGGAGCCATCAGAGCTTCACAGTATGTCTGAGGCAAGAGTCATTGCAAATGCTACACATAGACAAGGAGAGTGTAGCATCATCAGGCTCAGTGGTTTGAGAGGCTATCAACCTTGTACTTGCAATTCTCAGGGGAGAATTTATGGGATCTGCATGGAATGACACAGAAAAGGGGCTGTGGACATATTTAAAGAGACAGACACACTTGACTACCTGGGCTTTCTGGAAGAGACTTTGAGTACTATTTGTGTTGTAAGAAGTCATTGATGGGTGTTTTATTTATGTGATATGACTGTGTGGTGTTTTCAGAAGCTCCTTCCCACTGATGTTTGAATTATGAACAGATTGTAGAGAGAGGAAGATGCCAGGATCCAAGGGTACCAAGCGAGAGATAAGGCACTATCAGAGTGCTATTATCATTCATAAACGTGGGAACCTAGATCTTGTATATTTCAAGGCTGCTTCTGCTCTACCATTGTCTACCGAGTAATCTCACGTGAGGGCCCGGCACTCTGGATCTAAATTTCCACCATGGAAGTATTCACCTTGTTCTCATGATCACGTCCAAGAACGCTCAGTGGCTGTTCCAGAGAACTGGTGGAGATAGAGATCTGCGTCACAGCCCCCAGGTCCTTCTAGAGTTTGAAATCCTTATAATCCATTAAAGAGAGAAAGAGAGGAAGGGGGCAAGAGAGAGGAGAAAAAGAGAGAAGGAAGGAAGGAAACAGGAGGAAACACAATAGAGTTCAGGGCAGGAGCCCCTCCCTTCCTACCACTTTTTATGCTATGCTTTCTCTTTCTCTTCTTGATTATCCCTCATCTTTTTCATTTCCTTTTTCAAGAGCATGAACCAAATCGCATCTGGCACACCATGGAACCCTGTCCTTTGCAACCTCAGCCTCCCCTACCCCACTGTGTGTATGTAAGACCCAGTTTAAACCCTGAAGCCTCCAGTCTCAGGGCTAGCACAGCCAGGTTCTGTCCTCTCAGGGCCTCATGAGTGCTGCTTCTCTCTTCCTTGGATGCTCATCTCAGACCCTCATCCTTGAACAACCAAATTAAATGTCACCTCCTCAGTGAAGTCTCCTCTTACTTACGTGGTTAATGCAGATGCCTTCTTCCCATCCTTGTTTTGCTTCATTTTGTCTGTTTCACAACACTTACCATTAGACACTGCATACTTCTTGTCAATCTGTTCCTTTGGACCAATGGTCTCAAGCTCACCTGGACATTTCTATCACTAGAGGAGCTTAAATAGTACTGATTCAAGGATATTGTTCCCTTGTCTCCGGGGAGAATTAATCATCAGGATCTTTAGAAAACCTCCACCTCAACTCTAGAAGATTCTGGACCATGGCCAAGAAACTTTGTACTAGATTCCAACTTTCATGAAAGGAATGACCCAACTTAGTTTATTCCCAAATATATCTTCAGAATCCAACCAATATTTAGGCCCATATCTTAAATGAATATTGATTGAATTGATGAGTCAGTGAATGAATGGATGGATGAAATGAAATGAACAAATGAGCCAGAGTCTTTCCAGTGTACAGGTAAGATCCTGAGAATCTCTGTTCTTACCCTGAAGCTTAGAACATGATTTGTTCTCATCCTTACTTATAATATTTTAGACTGTGTAAAACCAGGACCTCAACTTCCATCCCTGCCCATACCCCAGTGCTCAGAAATGAATTGAAATCTCATTTTCCTTATTTACAAGATAGCAATGCTCTTTGCTTCCATGTGGGCAAGGTAGCTGATGCTTTGGGAACTTCCACCTCCATGAGGCATGAGAGACTTATTACCTGTTAGCAGACATCTTCAAATTATGAGGACAGCATGGTGACGATCAGAAATCTTAGCCTATGTCAGAGTGGAGAGAGCAATAAATGACCCCTTCCTTTGGTCCAACTTAAAAACCATCCATAGGGTTGATTTCTTTCCTTCTTTGTTGGTATAACTTTGCTGGTGGTTGCATTTTAATATACTTGTTTTCCAGTCACTCAGCCCTCCATGGGTCATAAAGGAGAAAGATGGGATCATTAGGGTGGTACATGGATCTGCTCTATTACCACAGCCCAAAATCCTCCTTTTTCACAGAGGCAAAGAGCCAAAATAAGAGCCAAGAAGATGAATAGCAGCACATGTCCACCATTGTTCTCTCATGCCTTTCATTGGCTCCAAATACTGGAGCATCTAATCATGTTACCACATTATTACCAGCATCATCAGGCATAGGAAGGATACAGAGAAATTATTTGAAGGTGTACCTCTATCTTCTTAAATATTTCTACAAGAATGAATATGTCTCACCCAACCAAATCATATCCACAGAGCAACTAACTAGATGAAATAAAGCTATGTTTATTCCTTCAATATTTTTAGGGTTTTTTTTTTGGTCCTTAATATCAATGAAATATGTGTGGATGACTTTAAAAGTCAAAGTTACTGAATATTTACAAACAAATCATCAACTGTATTTTCCTAATCTGTCCATAAAGTAACCAGTGCCAGTTTCTTAGCTTTGTGCTCTACATATGCACTCACCACATTGTATTTTAGCTAAAATGTTTGTACCATGATTCTGAACTTCTGAATTTTGAAGTTTTATGAACGTGTTCTACAAAATACAAGTTGACACATAGATGGCACTGATACTTTTATTTTTTACTCTTTATTTTTACTTTATTCTCTTGTCACTCATATTTTTGTCAGCCCTGAAAACTCATTTTATATTTATAATTTTTAGTTAACTAAGTATTGAATGTTATGGTATGATGACATAAATATATTCACAGTTGATCACATTAATCAAGAGTGCAATATTCTCTTTATTTATAATTTTTAAAATTTTTTTGATAATATAAAATAATTACAACATTTGCCCTTTTAGCTTTCCTTCTCCCACTCTCTCCCAAGAATACCAATCTTGTTCTCTTTCAAAGACATGGCTTCTTTTTCATTAATTGTTTAAGGTGTGTAGCAGTTAGGCTGTTGTGTAGCTCTCAAGAAAGACAAGGAGGTATAATCGTAGGTGCACACCCTGCCAGACCTCAGCAGAGGGAACCACCATCATGGTAAGTGCCATGCTTGACAGTAGTACCCTGAGCATCCCAGCTCAGGTGTTTTTATTGTTACACAACTCATCAGGTGTTATACTGATAGCATATGGACATAATAGGACATTCATAATGTTTTGCATATGAAAAGCATAAGCAATTAGACAATACAAATCCAACACCTACAGACAATACAAAATGCCAAGACCTAGGCAGCCCTCACCCAAGAGTGCACAAAACAATTATTTTATACATAACTAAAAATAAACTTCCAGAACATGTTTTTCTTTCTGTATAAGATAGAAAAAAAACTTAATTATCTCTACAACACAATTTAACACTACTCCAGAAAACTATTTACAAGAGAAACAATCATGAGAGTTGCTAATGCACAGGACCAAATGAAACTAAACATCTATCAAAACATCACAATGTCTTTGGATAGCAGAAAAACATCATCAATGTCCAATTATGGACACTGTGGAATTGTCCAATGTGGAATTCACTCACAATCTTCTGGGCTTCTGCAAAGTGCTTGGGTTACTTCTCTGGCTCTGCCTCACATTCTGTCCTCCATGCTCTGGCTGGCTCACCCCGATCCGCCCCCCAACACACACACACACACACACACTGCTGCTACTGTCCCTGGTGGTCAATCCGTGACACTGGCAGATGTAGCAGATGGAACTACTATCATGGTGGGCACCACAATGAACAGTGAAATAAGCATCTAAGATAAGGTGTTTTTATTGATATAGAACTCCTCAGATATTCTACTGATAGCATGTGAAGATCATAAGCAATCAAACATCCCCCACATAAATCCAACATCTGCAGACAATACAAAATACCAAGACCTAGGCAACCCCTCACCCAACAGTGCATAAAACAATTATTTTATACATAACTAATACCTAATACATACATATATATATGTATTTGTCATCAGGACTGACCATTTGGTATTGGATAACTACTTGGTGTGCTCTTCTTTGGGAAAGACTATTCTAAGCTCTCAGTATCCCTTACTGCCTAAAGTTTTTTGTCTAGAACTGAGGCCTCTTGACCTTTTCCCCTTCCATGTTAGCATGTCCATTGGTGCCTTACTTCTTCAGGTCATGTTTAGGCAGACATGTTGGTGTGATTTCATGGGTACAACTACTCTGACATTTCTAGTGGATACAATGTCACAGAAAACTTCCCTATTCTTCTGACTTTTACAACCTTCCTACATCCTCTTCTGCAATGAACCCTGAGCCTTAAGTGCAGGAGTTGTATTGCATAAGAATGCAATATTTTGGTGCCTGTAGTGGTGCCAAATGCCTTTAACCCCAACACTTGGGTGGCGGAGGCAGCCATATCTCTGAGGCTAGCTTATCTATAGAGTGAATTACAGGGCAGCCAGAACTACACAGAGAAACCCTGTCTTGAATACAAATAGAAAAGGATGCAATGCTGAAAACGTAGCTTTTAGATCCATGCTCCTGCCACACAGACTTATTTTTTTTCCTTTTTTTATTGTTTTCCTTTTTCATCTGTGTTTTATTTTTCTTTTTGAGGGCATGGGGGTGGGAGGGAGTACCTGGAAGGAATGGGAAGAAGGTGTGATCGAAATATATTAGCTGAAATTCAGGTAGTTAATAAAAGTAAGATGTTAACAAAAACATAGCTTTAAGAAATCCCCAGGAAATTATTAATAACTTGATTTTATTTGCTTATTTAGGGAGGTGTGTGTGTGTGTGTGTGTGTGTATGTGTGTGTGTGTACAGATACACACGTGCTAAGGATCCCGTTTGGGACCTAGGGTTGGAACTCAGGTCACTGAGTTTATATAAAAGCACCTCTATCTACTGAGCCAGCTCACTGACCAGATGCCTTCACTTTAGTTGGAAGCATAGGAATTTGGTGAGTTTTCTGTGTCCCTACCTCCTGGAAGTCATTAATCTGTCTGTTCTCAATTTCCATAATTTTGGTTCATCAAGAGTCAAATAAATGGAAGTATAGATCTAAGTTTTTAATTTGGCTCTTGCTCAGCAAAATTCAATGGAGGTTCACTCAGGTTGTTCCATGTGTCATATTTGTTTTCATTAGTTGGTAATCAGCAATCTATGACATCAATGCAATGCTTGTGCAGTCATGCATTTTATGTCAAGAGTTGTTTTTCAATGCTTGAAAAATGCTTCCATCCCGACCTCAGAGCATCCACTGAGAATCCCACGGTCCTGTGATTGGCCTTCATTATTGGTACAGAACTCTTCATTTCTGGATGCTCTTGATACTGCGTTTGTCTTTAGATTTTGCTGAGCCTGGTGGAGCTTAATTAACTTTCATAAATAACTACACATGCTTCTTGCCAAATTCATGAAGTTTACACTCACTATTTCTTCAAGCATTTCCCTTCCTCCTTTCCAGTCTTTCTTTGGATCTGTGATGACAGTTATGTCATATCTTGTGTTAGTTACACGAGTTCCCAAGACTCTCTGTTTTTACCAGTCAGTTTTGTCTCTGACTAGGTGGTTTCTATGGATTTTTCTAGGTCAGTGGCTCTTCTGTTTTTTCCCTTTTGCTTTTGAGTCCAAACACCAAACTGTTTATCTTGGCGATTGTAAGTTTTGGTTCTAAAATTTCCAAATTTCTATTTGGTTCTTCATGATCTCTTCTACATGTTCCTAAATCTTCAAATTTTCTGAAGCTCTCTTTTTATTCATTACAAGAATGCTACTAATTTCTTATTAAAATCAGTGTTTATAACCATGACTGTTTTAAAATCTGTCAGATAATTCTAACATCCTTGTCACCTCATTAGCATCATCGTGTTAGTGATAGTTTTTTTCTATTTTCTTTAGTTTGAGAGGCTCCTGCGTTTTGGCATAAAGATTGATTCTTCTCTGGATCCTGGACATTTGCACACTTATATTTTTAAGATTCTGGACAAACTTTGCATATCAGCTGTCATTTTGGACCCTGGTTCTGTAGCATTTAGGAGGAACTACCAGGAGTGGCTGTAGCTAAAAGTGTGAGTTCTTTTTAAATTTAAAAAAAAATGTGTGCATGCGTGTTTTCCTGCATGATTTAATGTGTACCATGTGTACACGGATCCCACAGAGTCCAAAAGAAGCAGAAGAAGGTATTAGATTCCCTGGAACTTGGGTTATAGGCAGTCACAAGTCACCATGAAGGTTCTGGGAACTAAATCCTGATCCTCTGCAGTGTCAGTTAAATGCTGTTAACCACTAAACTATTTCTCTAGCCCCTGGAAGTCCAGAGTCTTGTGTGAGCTTCTGTGAACACAGATTTGTTGTTCTTAGTTGATGTTCAGAAGGCAGAAGTTTCCCATTTCCAGGAATCCCAGCCATTAAGGCTATGGAGTTGTTTGGTTGCTGATGGTCAGTAGTGAAAATCCTCATTTCCCACTAGGCTTCACCAAGGGCATGGGAGCAGAGCTTCATTCCTGCTGGTTAAAAGGGCAAGTTAGGATTTTATCTGGTCTCCATCCATACCATGTAAGACAAAGGATCATGTCTTACTGACAATCATGGATAGCAGTCCAGAATCCTTTCTTGATCTTTGCCAATACCACCATAGATAGATTGCTAGGGTCTCCATAACAGATGCATAAGAGTTATGTTAGGTTTCCCCATTAAGCTCTTTTGGCATAGTGTGACAGGATCGTAGTTTATTCTGTAGTGATTGCCTGAAGCAAAGTACTTATTGACTGAAAAGATTTTGCCTTTCTAGGCTCTCTCCTTTGGCTGAAAAGAGTAGCTTTTGGCTGGATTTGTTTAATTATTTGTTTGCCCATACTTGCTGATATTTCAGGAGTGACCAGATTCCTGAACACCATATATCTTTATCCAAGTCCCAAGTCTGTCTGCTTGACAGCATTCTTTGCATCTTCCAGAGTCTTAATGTATTTGCTTTATATACAATGCTTAGGGTTCCTTCTGTTCATAGTAAGAAGAATAAGAGAGAGCACATTGATTCCATCTCCCTGTAAACAGAAATATTTTATTCAACAGTCACTATTATCTCCTCCTTTTCTGGATCTCCATCAGATGTTGCCTCTCTGGGTTGATCCTCTAGTTGGCTACCAGTTCTTCCATTTTCCATCTGCTAATCTTTCTCTGCTTAATCTTAATGACTTTTCTTTTGAATGAAGTATTTCCGACATTGTGCTTTTAATTTACAGATTTCCCTTGTTTTCAGGTTTCCTTTAAGCCTTGTGTCTCCAATCCCAGAGTTTCAGGAAAGATCAAATGGTATACTTTCTATTGCTAAGATCACAGGGCTTGTCTTAGAGACCTCTTTTCTTGGCTAGGTATCTGTTGTGCTCTCTCATCTAATGTCAGCACATTATCCATTTGACTTTCGTGTGGGTCTATATGATGTTATTCCTTTATTTCTGTTTTAAGAATTTGAGAAAAGACAGGAGATAGATGCCTGTGTTTAACCATTGAAATAAAGCCTTTGGGTTTGGTTCTAATCTTGGCCACAAGTTAGCTATATTCCTTTTGCCAGCCTCACAAGTCAGTGTGTTCAACTGTAAAACAGAACAATTAGAGTTGCTTTATTAAATGTAGAACTTGAAGAAGTTAGTGTTTCACCAAAGCCACTCCAGTTTCCCTGGTCCTTAAGGATTCTGCATTTCTGAAGTGCTTTAAACAGTCTGACCCAGAATCTGAAAATCCTCAGACCCAGAAATTAGTAAACTATTAAGAGGGAAACCACTAATGACACCATTTATCGTCTCCATGTTTCAACACCATTTTCCTATATACAGTGAAGATAATCACAGATGTCCTATTGATGAGAGCATCCAAACCAAAGGTGACTTGGGGTGAACTTCTGTGGAAAAAGTTGAGGAAAATATGTCACAGTAGCCAGGATGGGTGATCATGGATATTGGACAGTTGTTTAGGCTGGATTTGGATCTGGTATGTTTAGGGGAAGAGCCTTTTGCAGGTTCATTAGCCTTTGTTGAACAAATGAAAAGGAGGCAGTGATGTTCTGTGAGCCACTGACTTGGAGCTCAGACATAGGTCCAGATCCTACCTATGCTGTTTCCTGGCTGTATGACCATGGGTAAATTGCACACACTTCTTTAGGTATGGATTTGCTTGCCCACACCCTGAGGAAACTAATGCCTACAAGGATTAGAGATAACCACACAGGCCTTACACACCTTATACAGAGCCTCGAAGGTGTTCTTTCTGTTCTATGACTCATCTGTGAAGTCTCTGACATGCCCTAAGGTGTACCTTACATGTTATAAATGAGATTAAAACCTCAAAGTCCAAAGAATCATAAAGCCCAAGGAAATGGACATTTCCACTTTTGAAAAACTATAGTTTTTTTTCATTAATTTTTCTAATAAAACCAAAGCCCCGAGGAGAAGCAAAGGGAATTTGGCTTTACTTAAACCAGTACAGAGAAGTCTTTGGTGGGCTTCTAACTGCCTTAAAGTGTAAAAAAGAATATTACAACAACAAAGGTAAGCATCAGCAGTAATGTGAATCAAGAAGTCCATGGGGTCAACAGAAGCAATAAAACTGAAGTAGACAAGACAGAAAGAAGCATGGTCCCCGAAAGAGCTGAGAGACAGAAAATGGAAGAGAGAAGATATGAGCCCTTCTGTATACCTGATGTAGGTAGGTTCCTACCTCTCATACATTCACTCTCATGATCCCACGTTCCCATCATGTATCAGCACTCTCTTCTCCGAATCAATGATGCTTCCCTCACTACTCCACATCATTGTGCACACACAGTTCTCCCTGCTACCCTCAAAGTACACATACCAGGATGTCCCATATTTCCCCCAGCCCCTTAACTTCCCCACAATACCTCATATTCACCTCCACTGTAGGACTTACCATGGACTATTGGACCTCTTATTGACTGTGGGTTCCTTTGGGAAAATACTCACACTTTGTTCCTATACTAATAACTAATTACATACTACACAACAGAAGTGCAAAACTGTGTGTTGAAAGAATAACTTTTCTACATAAAGCACTCAACAAACACAGACATCAAAAGCCACAAAGTCATCCTTCTTTTAAATGGTTGCTCCAAGATTCATTTCCACTCTCTGTTCTCTGGTTTTCTAGAACACTCAATTAAAGAGGGAAGGAAAGAAGAAGATTTAGTTTAACCACTCAGGTGCATTTTAACCTCATTGTAGAATCCATAGCATGACACATTAACATGCTTCACTAGAGTAATCTATGACTAGTCCTGCTTTGGTAGTTGTGACTTCTCTTCCTGGAAAACTTATGTCATTGTCCTCTTGGCTTACGTAGTATACATCATTGGTTCTTCCTTCCTTGCGAGTATGGGCACATCTGGCTTCACTTGTGCTCACTTTCAATCTCCCTGTTTCTTCCACAGCTCAAATCCATCAGGGCCCTAACTACTCCCAGTTGAAGTTCCTTTTCTAATTAATCTAGGCTTTACAAAGTTTTCCCAGATCACATTGTTACTATCTCTATTTTTTATTGGATAGAAAATCCAAGACACCTACAATATTAGGACTCTAGATGTTTTTCTTCAAGGAAAGCATAAGATTTAAAGCCACAGATGGCTGAGCCTTAGTACTGGCTGTGATCTTCCACATCAATTCTGGGTTTTGTTGACTGTACATCTGGATATGAAGCTGAACTTTGTGTTCAGGAACACTTTCCCCATTCTGCCTCCATGAACAAGATCAGTTTCTGAGCCACTGGTGTGGAGCTGAGCTACTTAATTTACTGTAGTTGATGAAATGGTAATGTGCCAGTTCCAAGGACAGATATTAGGAAGCCACCCTCATGCATTTCTTTTTGCCCTTCAAAGAGCTTTAAATATTTTCTCAAATGACAGTACACATCCCAGAGAGCCATCCCAACAAGGACTCAAAATGTGATTTATCCATCACATAAATGAGACCACTTTCACTGGTCCAAAATGATAGATATGTTGGAAGGACTTGGGTATATCTGCCTCTTCATACAAGAGCCCAATGAACGTCCCAAGCATCTAGCCAACCAAGCTATGGCCAAGTAGCTTTTACAACAGAGTTTGTTTTCTCACTGTGGTCCTTCTTGGGGATAAAGAATTCTAGATAAAGCTTCAGGTTCAGATAGGGATCTCAGATGAATTAGGTACTGGTCTGGTGCACCTATTATTGCTCTGTGTATTTATCTGTCAAACATGGATATGGAGCTGGGCTGTTGAAAGTATAAAAGGAATCACTGTACTTGGAGATCTTAGAGTGTGATGTATTTAAAAAGCAGAAGCTCTTTTTGTAGAACTGTTGGTATGAGAAGTAGTCCCTACTCCCTATTGCCATATAACAGATTACCCCCACATTTACTATTCCTTTCTTTAGGTTACACTCTGAGACCCACTTTTCTGGGTGTTCCCCTGGCTCAGGATCTCTTATGAAACAGCAATCCAAGTGTTGGCTGTGACTGTGGATATCTTAAAATTGGACTTGGGGAGAATTGTTGCATTATTGGTAGGTCAATCCCCTGAGCTGTCTGTTTGGCGCACCAGTTACTGTCACATGTAAATCTCTAATGGGTGTTTTGCTTCTCAGTGAACCACGGCTGTAGATGGGGTGGAGGAGAGAGGAAGCCCTGACAGACATCCATCTCTTGTGATCTCTTTAGAAGGTCACAAGAGATGACCTTATCTCTCTTGTCTTGCATTGTTCGAAAGTAGTCCCTAGGTTTCACTCACACTCAAGGGAAGGCGGCAGTGCCAAGACACAGATGTCATGAATGAAGAGGCTTCCCACCACAAATGATAAGATGCTGAAAATGATTCCTACTGTGCACAAAAAATAAATGAAAATAAAATTTAAAAAAAGTTCTGACATGACATCGTGAGACAAGTAATCTTCAAGGACGCTGTTGAGTTCATTTTCTGTTGGCCATCCACTGCTGTGCATGTGTGGGACTATCCTTAATTTGTTTTCCTAGTGAGATTCTCTTGGGGAAAAATGACTTTTCATTTGCAAGTAGTTGTCAGTTGGAGCTAGCGTCTGGGTTAGGGTTGGAGGCTCTAGGACCCGACCTGGTGCAGACCTGTGCAGGCCCTGTGCATGCTGCCTGACTTTTACTATGCTTTATTTTATTATTTATTATTTCTAGACTACAGGTTTTGCACATATATCATGGATCCCCATTTTGCTTCTTATGGGCTTTTTGAATGTGCAAATGTGTCTCTGTACCTATATCTTTTTCTTGTGCCTTTTCTTGGGCCCTTTTGCTTCCGTTTGTTTTGTCCTACTCTAATTTGTTTGTTTTTGTTTTATCTTATTATTATCCCTTGGACTCCTGTTTGTTTTTCAGTGAGAGACAGAAAGGAGGTGGAGCCAGATGAAAGGAGAGGTGAGGAGGAACTGGGAGGAGTTGAGGGAGGGAATATCATAATCAGAAGATGTTGTATGAAAAACATACTGTTTCGGAAAAGAAAAAATAAATTAAAAAAATATGACTACTGGGAACAACAGCAATGATAGACAGCAAAGTAGAAGAGTATCCTCTTGGTTTTGACCAGAATGTGAATTGAAGTCTTAGCCCACTCCTGTAGTCTTCAAGTAAGCCACTTTCCCTCCCAAACGCTTTGCTCCTCATTTGTAAACATAAGTTAAATAGTTAACATGATATACACATATGATATTTGGCACAAAAGATAATGAAAAATAAATGACAGTATCCTTATTGTATTGCATGGGGCTTTTAATTCCAGCTAAATGTAATTAGGTTTTCTTGGCATGAGTTCTCTTAAAGGACTGCCTTTGTCTGAACTACTGGCCAATCTGTCAGATGATAAAATAGATGTTTTCTCAGCTACAAGTTCCTTGGTTCTTAGGAGTAGGCATAACACACTGGTGTCTGGGAAGCTGAGACCCTGAAGGATACAGAAGACCTTTAGTTGTCACTGCCTTAGAGCCTGGGCTTCAGAGTTTGTTGAAATCCTCCAGGTCTCCATCCCCCTTCCAGGAAAGAGAGAATTACATGTATGCATGTTTAGAACCACTGTGTCCACAAGAATCCAGGATGAGGAAATCAGCCCACCTCCTCTCCCCATGTCCCAGAGTCCAGCATATTTCATATCTAGAATGTACGTAGAGTTGCTTGCTAACTTCTTTAAAGAAGTTATCTTACTGTAGTAACCTGAGGTCATTGTCACATTTGAAGGATGGAGTCAATTTCTTGAATCTGACATTAGGAGGGGCTTTACATTTAGTTCTAGTAAAAGATCAAATATTGACCTCTTTTGAGGGAAAAAAAGTAGTTTTGTCTTTTACAAAGCAGTACATGCAATGTTCTTAAAACTTGAGGGGATTCATTGGAACCTAACACCTAGGGTTTTGTTGTGGTGGTGGGACCTGTTCTCAGGATTTCAAAAAACTTTTACATCTATAGCAGGAGAGAGGCTCAGATTATCTGGAGTAACCATAGAAACATTAGTAACTCCCCTCCCCGCCAAAAAAAACTCACCAATGTCTTTTGGATGTATGCATTTCTAGTGCCTGGGATTCCTTTCTCTAGAGAGATGGTAGTTTGGGATCAGATCATATGAAGTAAGAGGCAGGGGACTAGGTTACAGCCATACTAAGCCTCTTTGCTTTTCTCAGCAATCTGTGAAACAGACTGAAAATAATTCCCTGTGGTGGTTTGAATGAGAATAATCCCATGGGCTCATATATTTGAATACTCAGTCCCCAGATGGTGGAACTATTTGGAAAGAATGAGGAGGTGTGGCCTTATTGGGAGAGGTATGTCACTGAGGGTAGTTTTTGAAGTTTCAAAAGCCCATGTCATCCCCAGTCTCTGCCCTCTCTTCTCTTCTCTCTCCCTCTCTCTGTCTCTGTCTCTCCTCTCTCTCTGTTTCTCTGTCTCTGTCTCTCTGTCTCTCTCTCTCTCTCTGTCTCTCTCTCTCTTCCTCCTTCTCCCCAATGCTTGTGGATCTCAAAATGTAAACTCTAACTACTGCTCAATTTTCATGCCTGCCTGCCTGCCTGCTGTCATGCTCCCCGCCACGTTGATCCTGGACTCACTCTCTACAGCTGTAAGCCCCAAATACATTCTTTTTTTTTCTGTAAGTTGCCTTGGTCATGATGTTTTATCATAGCAATGGAAAAGTAACTAAGATGCACCTTATGGAATACTGCAAGGGTAGGTCAAAATGGACATAAAATGTTCTGTAAAGATATAAAACAGTTCAGCTGTTTGCTATGCAACACTTGAATTTTACCTTTGATATCCTCAAAAACTCTGAAAAGAGTTGGGGGGGAGTCCTCATAATTTTCCCCTCGCTAAAAAGAAAACCACTGCTTGAGAGATAATAATCCACTTTTATCACCTTATTAACTTTTATGGTTGTTTCTGCTGCTGATGTTAATTGATTCATTCATCACATTTCTGAGAATTAACAATGAAAATACAAATCTTACTATTCTGGTTACCATAGGATTTTCTTAGACTTGAATTATTTTTCTCCGTTTTTTGTTTTTTTGTTTTTTTGGTTTTTTTTAGTTTAAGCAAAATACTTATAAAATAACTTTGCATTTACTATGAAAGAACTATTTAATATTTGATTCTTACATCATGACATTGACCTTACATACAATATCAAGTTATACATTGTGTTTATTTCTTTAATTAATTTATTTAAAAGTTATATAAAGATTTATTTATTAAATGATTGTCATACAAAGAATCAGTTTGAATTTTTCTTTTTTTTGAATAACTGGGATCCTTTCTTCTATTGGACAGTAAGGAAAACAATCCACACTTTTTTCTTGTGACTCTGCTACTAAGGTAAATAAATAAATAATCACCAACTCTACTGGTAACTCAAAATGCTATTCTTTTTTTTTCATTAGTAACTATTTTCTCAAAAGAAGAATAAAAACATGATTTCATTTTGAAAATGACATTTACCATGGAAAGAACCAGTCTCTCATTATTTCCTGCTATTGTTGCACAATTATGAATATAAAGTTGACAGTTCAAAACAATGTGCTTTTCCATCTCACAGTTCTATAGGTCAGGATTAGAGATAGGATTCACAGGTCTCTCTGCTTAGGGTTCCACAAGACTAAAATCAAGACGTGAGGCAGTCTCTTCTCTCAAAGCCCTAAGGAAGCATTGGTTTCCATCTTTGTTTAAATTGTTTCTGGTGGCTGTACAATTGAGGTCCTCATTTCCCTGCTGGCTCTGAGGACAACTCCAACTTTTTTAGGCCATTTGCCTTCCCTGATATGCTGCCCCTCCTCCTTTGAAGCCAACAGTGTTTATGCTTCCAATCTCTATTTCTTGCTAACAGCTTGGGAAAATTCTGCTTTTAAAGAGCTCATCTGATGGGATAATGCATCTTTATTGTAAGGCCAATTAATTTGAGATGTTAATTACATCTGCAAAATCCCCTGAAACAGTAACCTTGATTAATGTTTGATTAAACAATGGGGGACTGAAACTTTAGGAAGGACATCTTTATAAATCTTCCCACATTCCTATACTGCCAAAGAAAAAAATGAGATATATAGAAGTGTAAACTCCAACAATATATCAACATTGTAATTATAATTACTGTTACTTTCTGTTAATGACTATGGTATTGGGAATAGACAGGATAGGAAAGAAAAGAACTCTTATTACTATCCAAGCCAAAGAACACTGTGGCTCAGATGTGAATGAGAATACTAGAGACTAGAAGAGCAGTATTCTCACTATGTTTTTGAAAGATAGTCAACAAGATTTGCAAATGAATTAGCTGTAGGGTCTGAGAGAGAAGATGCTAAGTCCAACTACAAGGATTTTAGACTGAGAAGGCAGAAGGACTTTTACTGAGAACTCATTTACTAAGCTTGAGAAGTTTGGAGAAGAACAGGTTTGTTGGGGGAAGATCTTGTTTTAGATATGTTAAATTAAGATGTCTTTTGGACATTCAAATGAGGTATCTAGTAGTATAGGATTTGAAGCTCAAAGGAGGCTGTCTGTGGATAGATGCTTTTTAAAACTCCAAGACTAGATGAGATCACAGAAAGAAAGTACGAAAAAGAAAGAACTCCAGCACTGAGCTCTAAGTCCTCAAAGTTTCAAGGTCAGGAAATGAAATACAGCACAGAGGTGGTCTAAAAGAGCAGTCATAGAGGACTGAGGAAATCTAGGAAATCTGGATGGCAAAGAAAGAGTGTTGAGATGATGAGGACGGACAGACTTAGGTACCATCTGTTCAAAAGATGCAACTAGGACAAGAGTAATGAAGACCCAAACAAGCTACTGTATTGAACACTGCAGAGTTCACTGGTAACCTTGAAGATGATTTGTTGTGGAAGGAAGAGAATATCATCTCACTGTGGAACATCCAGGAGAAAATAGAAAGATTCTGGTGTTTTATTTTGTTTTGTTCTCCCAGATCATGTGTGTAGAGTTTTCTTTCCAGGTTTTATAAGTTAAAAACAAGCAAAGAATTCAAACTAGAATGTTAAAAGCTAGAGTATCACCTAAAACCAAGCAACAATAGAGAGATGAATAAAACACAAAATTCCAACTATGAATTACTTTTGTGTCACTGTTGCAAAATATTTGACAAAACAAATTGAGAATGGATTTATTTTGCTCACAGACTCACGGGGATTATTTAGTCCATGGTCACTTGGCCCATGCAATCGAGTTCAACATCATGGCAGAAGGAATGTGTGGCATAAGAGTTTCTTAGCATCATTGTAGACAAGAGGGAAAAGAGTGGAGAAGACAGAATATGAGAACATGAGATGGGGTCAAGAGACTGACCTCTCTCCCAAGAACAACCCTCCCATCCATTTTCCTACAAATTTCATGAGGTTATATTTCTTTACAGCTGAATAAAGTCCTTTTTAAAAACCACTTGAAATGATTTTGCAGGGAGGTGACTCAGAATGAATGAAAGAATACATAAATCTGAATTCTATCATTTGATGATTTCAAACTTCAGAGAAACTGAGAATTGATAGAGTAAACACAGGAGGAAGGAGAGACATAGATCTAAAACATAGTGAGTTCCTGAATCAGTAGATTATCTTGTAGATGAAAAGGAAAGAGCTTGGACAATCAGAAAGAAATATAAGTGTCCAAGTCCCCATTCAACAATGATTAACTAGATTGCACTGGTCTATTGCCAGACACAGTTAGCCCAGGTCCTATGTATCAGGTAACATAAAGAGTTGTCTGACTAAAAGGGTAGCTGTTAATGGAAATTAATTTCTCTATTCCTCTTTTTTTAGTGAAAAGAAAAAACAAAAACAAATGGGAGTTCACATGCTTTTCTTTCATACTTGGCTCTTTCCAATATCATATGATAATTATTGCAAAGAAATCTGATAGTTACAGAGTGAACTACCAAGTTACATTCCTACCAGCTCTGATATTCAAGTGCCCATGATTATGTGAGAACTCAATGGTCAAATTGCAAAGAGAACCTTTGTGCGTACAATAGTATGGGCTTCGGGGTGTCTAGTATGGGAAGAAATGGGATGGGGTGGAATGGGGTGGAATGGGATGGGTAATACAGAATGACAATGGCTGGAATGAAATGGGATGGAGTGAGATACATGGGATGGAATTGGATGGGATTAGATGAAATAGTATAAGGTGGGACAGTATGGGATGGGTAAGACAAATGGGGACATAAAATGGGATGTAAAGAGATAGGTGGAATGGAACCGAATGGGGTGAAATGGAATGAGATAGGTGAGATGGGATGGGGTAGGACAGGGTGAGATGGGGCGGGATGGGTGGCATGAAGTGGGTGGGATGGGTGGATGGAGTGAGGAGTGATGGTGGTGTGATGTGATGGGCTGGAATCTGTCCTCGGGATGACTGCTATTTCTCACTGAAGTGTCAGATCATTGCCAAATCAATACAGAAACTTTGTGAAATCATTCTGTCTAAAATATCCCCTATTGCTATCTCAGGTTTTTTAGCTTTACAAAATATACGACATATAAAACCATATATACAAATACAAGTGTGTATATATTTATATATATATATGTACATATAATATACATATACATATATGTATATATTAACTTTCTATGTGTTCTTCAACAATTATCCAATCATGTCATGAAAGCTCTACATGAATAGGAATCTTGTCTGCCTCCTTCCCTCCCATGAGTTAATAAGCGGATGAACAGATAAATTAAGACAGATCACAGACCTTGGAGCAAAACAGACCTGACCTCAAACCTAGCTGGATAAATGTAAAAAAGAACTGCTGTGTTTCTTTTACCATTGATTTCCTAACTAACAAAATGAAAATGATAATTTATGCTTTGAGGTTATTGCAAAGGTGGAAGCAAATACAAGCAGCACACTTGAACTGCCTGACACTAACACGTTCAATGCCCTATAGTTATAAAGTGTGCCGCTAACCATAGAAAGTTACATACAATGGGACTTCAGAAGCCCCTCCCACATCAACTGAGCTCCACAGAGGTTTCTCAGGAGCACATGTGTGAGTGGGCTTAGTGTAGCACTTCTGATGTAGCCCAGCTGTCTTAGAAGCTCCATGCCCTTTCTCTTCTTTGAATGACTGGAGCTCCATCTGTATTCCTTCCAGTACTGTGCCATGTCTTGGGGGTGGTAGAAGAAGGGACTTGCCATTTTGGGACATATGCTGTTAGCTTCTCAGCCAAGTTTCACCCACCCCAGAGAATCAGCACTTCCAGACTGCCTGACCATCCTACCTCTCTTCTCCATCGTCTGCTTCCACCTCCCACAGTTGCCCTTCCTGCCCCTGTGAGCAGGCATTGTCAACTAGGTAAGAGAATGATGCCACTTAACTTTTTCTAGTGTTCTCTGAAGGAATGGGGATGGTAAGAATGGATTCAGAGACCTACATTCTTTCTTCATGTCTTTCTCATTGCTAAATATCTTGTCCAGTTAAGTAAGAGAGGCAGAATCATCACGCTGGTGTAACTAGTGCCAAGACCTCTCTCTGGTCCTTGACTCACCATGAGTAAGCGCATCAACTCCTCTAGTGGAGTATGGATACAATGCATGGCTAATGACAAGATATGATTAATGAATGAACAGAAGTTAGAATGTGAAGGGAAGTAGGAAAGAGAAAGAATAACAGCATATTCAAAGTATCTGAGCAATTTAA
Organism: Cricetomys ansorgei; assembly: GCA_026225945.1. Taxonomy (NCBI): domain Eukaryota; kingdom Metazoa; phylum Chordata; class Mammalia; order Rodentia; family Nesomyidae; genus Cricetomys; species Cricetomys ansorgei. Next base: position 64,892,970 of record JAMJFZ010000199.1, on the reverse strand, counting down.
ACCACAACGATCTAAACCCTTTGTCTCGCTGTTTATACTCAAGTGCTTCGAAGCCTGTAAAAAAATGTCTGCACTTCACATCCTCTGCCAGTCCTCATCCTGGGCTCATTCATCCTTCCCCCTTTTTCTTCCCTTGGCTGATGCCTACCCAACCATCAGGACTGTTTTTCCATTCCACCTTATCTACAAAGCCATTCCTCCATATTTTACTCAAACCAGACTAGATGTGTATCTCCCTCAGCATGTAGCTATAAGTAAAAGAAATGTTCTGGGTGTCTTTTTAAATTATCAATTGATATGTGCATTTTACAGTAAACAATTTTTTTAAATATAACATTTGTATCAATTCTTCTAGAATTTCACACATGTATACAATATATTTTGAACATATTCACCCCCACTCTTCTCTCTTACTCGTCTAAGATCCAGCCATCCCTCCAACTCATATATTCTCTTAAAAAATATTAAATCCAGTTAGTTCTGCCCATATACTCATGGGTTTGGTCTATCTTGGCTACCACACACTTAAAGAAAACTAGCTCTACTTCCCCCAGACCATCAACTGCCCACAGCTCCTCAGATATATATAGGACCCCTGTGCCTCTCCTCCCTCTATATTGCAAAGTCCATTAGCTTGATCCTGGGCAAATCTTAAACAGCTCCTATGAGTTCATCAGTGCAGTGGTCCTGTGTTACATCCAGAAGAGTGTGATTTTTGCTTCATTACTCTGAAATCTCTGTCTTTTATACTCTTTTCATTCCTTTTTACATCATGTTATCCAAGCCTTTGTGGAAGCTGTGTAATGCAGATGTCCCATTTATGGTGGAGCTTTTTCTCTGCACTGTGACTACTGTGTAGATTAGAGTGTTTAACAGGAACTCAAGAGTCTAGAGCTTGAAACTAACTTTCAGAGAAAGTACAAAAATAGTTTCTACTCTTTTCATATCAAAGAAATGGACTTAGAACAAAGAACTCTGCTAGAACCAAAATAGGTGGGGGCCTTATATCGCACAAATCCCTGAAATTCTTTTTGTTGTTAGAGTTGAGAGATATTTTTAAATGATGTTTTAAGTCTTTACTGTATACATTTGTATAAACTGAAAGAGGGTCACAGACATGACAGGGAGGGAATTAGACCCCACCAACTTCTTTGGTCAAATTCTAAATATTTTTCTATGTCAATTTCTGTTTCATGACCACTCTGAAAAGATATGTCCATTTGCACAATAGCAGCACAAATGTTATATGGGTAACTAATGGCTGTCTGGTTGAAATTAAGGTCCACTCCACAGGAGAAAACTATAGTAAATCAGACGAAGAATCCAAAACACAGAGAAACCATGTGGAATATTAATCTAAGTGCTGAGTAAAACTGGCCTTATGACTCCTCACCCTCCTGGCCATAGTGGAGATAGAATCTTCCTGTAAAGGCCAGTTTGGTAGAGATGCCATGCTGGAGGCTGGAGCTTACTCCCCTACGATTTACAGTGATTGTCTAAGGGCAAAGTACTTCCTGTGATATGAAGGGAAAAGAGAAAATAATAAGGAGGGATATTTAAAGTGGGGTGAGGGTGGGAGGGCCTAGCATAGAAGGAAATGGGGGGGTAACTAATACAAGGGATGTGTGATAAAGCTGTGTGGCCATATACTATTTTATAAGCTTCATAGGTACATGTTTCACATAAAAGAGTTTTATTGGAGTTACTCTACACAGGGGATAATGATCCTCCTAGACACCATAGGTAGTCAAACAGCTCAGTTCCAGGTGTGGGATACATCTCCTTGAGTTGTTAGTGAAGGATATTCTGGAAATAGAGACCCCTCCCCCCACAAAAAAAATAATACAGGCTGCTCTTGGTTTCCCACCAAAATTTGATGAAGACATCACACATTTTGTCATTGGACATGAAGTCAATTTGGTACTGAGGAGAATGCTTCCTACCCACTGGCTAGTGTTCTTAGTATTGGAGAGTGCTATACAGCATTTTGAGTGATAAAAGTCATCAATGTCTTACTCAGCTAAGAACACCGTTAGGTACAAGAATTACCACTGTGGAAAAATATGCCTATTGGTATGATTGTAGCATGTATGTTATAGGAGTAATTAACTGCTTGATGATTGGACTTAAGAACCACTTCACAGGATGAAACAAATGCCTGGAACTATAAATCAGGAAACGAACCCAGCTGGGACTCTTATAGGTTCCAGGGTGAGCCTACTGATACTATTTTGCTAAATGGCCATAGTGCCAAATTGCCTTTTAAATTCGTATTTCATACCTATAGATTAGTGTAGCTCTCAGAACTCATTAGAAAAAAAAAGTTCAGTAGATAGCAGTTAGTAGATAGAAATGTTTCTCTTTAGACTATCTCCTCCCCAACCAAAATATCAGAAAAGAATCAGTGTTACACTATCACAGGAAGCATGAACTTCAAGAACACACCCCAAAAGCATTTGCTGTGGATCAGAAAGCCATTGCTATCTATGTTTCCTCCGAACATCCAGAAATATTGCCATGGACATTGCAATACATTGACTACCCAAGGGAGCATCTCTATAGATGGAAATCTAATGCTAACTGGAATACCCCACTTCTGTCATTTCAAAACCCACGCAACAAGATTCTAGACTACAGGAATCTTGGAAGCCTTGCTGCAGTTTCCCAGTGTCCTTATCACACAGAGAAACATCAGAAAGCAGGAAGGTGGCCAGGAGAGGATCAACTATTTTCCAGAGGATTAACATCATAGGTGTTTCTTGTCCTGTATATACTACACAATTTACAGAGCTATGTTCAGAAATCAAATCTATAAGTACTCATATAGTAGGACATGAGAAGGAAAAGAAGAAGATAGAAATCTAAATGAATGGAAAGGAAGATGGACACAGTCTAGACTCCCCATTCCTGCTTGGGCAGGCAGCAGTAGCAGATGAAGACATATATTAGGGACAGGCAATGTCCTCACTCTGGATTCATAGATCCACAGATATGCCAATCAAAGTCTAGAGCATGGCTAGAGAAGTGATCCAAGTAGCATGAAAGAGAAGGTCACTGGCAACAAAGAATTCTAAGGTAGGCAGTGTCATGGTGTAAAGTACGTCATCTTGATAAACTTTGATAAACTTGATAAACTTTGACATTTACTGGTTTATAGCAGAAGACTTGGAGAAGTTGGAAGAAGAGCTAAACATGAAAGATAAGTTCTGAATACGTGGACTGAGAAGGAAATCAGTCATTGAGGGATGCAGGATGCTAAAGCTGGCAGGGGAAGGAAGAAGAGAACGGCAATGCTCTGCTAAAATGCAAAGCCTGAAGAAAGTTGGCTTCAATAGCACCATATTTGCACTAGGCATTACATTCCCAAGCTTGTGGTTCTGACTAGTAGCTTAGGGAGACAGTGGTGGGCATGGCCTAGAACCGTGACAGTATGCATGGTGGAAGAAGTTTTTCTTGCAGTAAATGTGGGCACTGTTCAGGACCCTAAGATAGACTGTCCAAGGTGGGAATGTGAAAGGGAAGCTCTGGGATGTGCACAATAACATGCTTAGTTTCAAATGGTACCAAAACTCAGGAACAGAGAGTTGACACCCCTAGTGGACTTTGGACATGCCCTAAAAGGAAGGAAATGAGAAGTGCAAGTTTCTCCTCCTCCCAGCTCATCTCTAAAGATAGGCTTTATCTTGAAGCCCCCTAAAGCACACTCCCTATACTTGATGTGCTGGTGACAGATAAGGGTGTTCTTGCCCCAGTGATTGTCAATAGTTTTAAGAGTGTCCATCCACTACAAAAGATCAAGACATCAGAGACTAAGACTTTGTTCTTTAAGAGAGCAGTGAAGGAGGAAGGCTGAAACTGGTAATGGCTTGTCAGCTCTTTACAGCATCTGTTAGGTGAGGGACTGCACCTTCAGGACCTGGATTCTACTGCAGAAAGGACACCAGGAGAGGGGGTGGGGGCTCACTGGGAGGAAATCTAATGTAAGCTGTGTTATCGAGCTAGCCACAGAGAGAAGCTTGCTCTCAGTTAACTCTACTCCATTTCTCATGGGGAGCCCCACGACGTGCCATCTCCTCTGCATTTCTAGGCTGCTCATGATGATGGTCATACAGGTGAGTGTGGACATCCCAGAGAAGGCCTGAAACAGGAGGAAGCAAAAGATGGAAGCCCAAGGCAAGACACTGCCAGGTGGCAACCAAAGCTCTGGGAGCATGTGCAAAGTAACACCTACAAAGAGAGGCAAAAGATAAGCTGTGTCCAGGACACCAAGTAACTTCAGCACTGCAGTCTCATTATCTCCCAAGAGAGTTCCTGTCCTTCTGTTCAAGGAGAGAAACTGGAGCTTAGAGGCCAAGTGACTTGTCACTAGCTCCACAGATTTTAAATGGCAGGAATGGAATTGAAAGCAAGTTGCTAGAACTGCAAAATTTGTACTTTTTCCACTGTACCACCCTGCATCATTGGCCTGGGATTTAAACACTCTCCCTAGCACAAACTCAATAACTCCTTTGCTGATTCCCAGATTTCCAATTGATTATGGCCTTTTTGCCTATGTCGTGGACCCGTATACAACCTCAGCTTCTGGGCACAAATGACCTCACTCCCAGTCTTTGTAGTCTCTGTGGGGTCGGGAGAAGACACAACTCCTCACATTCCAATAGTGCTTCATAGCTGCTTTTCTCTAATATATTTATTGAATATTATTCTTTACTTGCTCCCAATACAGTTCACAGACCTGTGGTGGCAAATGTTTTTTTTTTTCTGCAATAAAAGCCATTCATCTGCCCAAAGCTTCCAGAGGGAACCACACTATCTTTATTTTTCACACCTATTTTATTTTATTTAGTATTTTGTGCATGAGTACTATATTTATATCATTTTCTACCCTATCCTGTCCCCTCCCAATTCTTTCCATGTTCCTCCCCAACTGCCTGTACAATTCATGAGCAGTCCTTCTTCAACTATTGTTACACATCTCTCTCTCCTCTCTCTCTCTTTCTTTCTCGCTCTGTGTGTGTGTGTGTGTGTGCATAAATATAACTTTCCGAGTCCACTTGTTGCTCATATGTATATGTGTTTAGTGACAAACACTTGGGATTGAATTGCCTGTTGTTAATTGCTTATGACTCTTCACCTTGGAGTATGGCCTTATGATATCTTCTCCACCTGCATTGGCATGTCAATGGCAACTATCACTGTGCAGGTCTTGTAGAAGCAACTGTATTGTTAAGATTTCACAAGGTGGGGGAAGAGATTTACCTGGGGAGAGGGAAAGGAGGGAAACAGAGGGAGGAGGGAGGATGAATAAGGATACTTGAAAAAGCCATAATGAATCACATTATTTCATGTGTCTTTGAAGTTACATAGTGCATGTGTTTGTGTGCACCCACGTGTGTGTGTTTTAATGAAGTTACGCTATTAGAAATGACAATATTATACCCAAAAGTCACAGACTATCCAACAAAACCCCAGTTCTAGGCATGGAAAAGCTCCTTGTGAGTTGTTGTTCAGGGGCATTTAAGAGACACCTGCTCCATGGACACAATACAGGCTGTTGCCCCTGCCCTTGATTGCCCCCCTGAAAGTGAATATATGACCCTATTGCTGAAGACACCACATACTTTGGACATAGTAGTTGGAAGAGTAGAACTGCAACTGACCTGGAAACCTTCCCCCTAAGAACTAGCTTTCAGAGTAGTAGAAAGAGCTGGGTGAGCTGCCAAGGAAGAAAAACAACGAATAGTCCTACCCAGATGTACTGTTAATGAATAACAACAATGACCAGGACGTCAAGCTACACTGAAAGATACAATAGTGACACTTACATCTGGGGGAAAACAATAGCAGTCTAGTTAGATTTATGATCCTTTCAATAGGAGGAACTTCTATAAGTCATTACTATATGTCATTACTATAAACCTAGCCCACTATCTGCAGCTAGTAAGGTGATGGACCTTAGAAGATAATACTACCACTCCCCTAAATCAGTATAATTTATAACTGCATTCTAAATACTTACACTTATACCCAAGGATAAGTGTAGTACCCATTCATCATCAAAGAAGCTTTTTTTTCCCACCAGCGGAGACAAGAAAGCCACAACTAGTCAAAATGCAGAGAACAACTGATGAATGGTGCCAACCCTAACTGATACATATATAACACAGCCCCTACACATAAGGCCAAAGAACAACATGGAAGAGGGGACAAAAGAGTATAAATGCCAGAAAGAACAGGACATTTTCTGCAAGATAATCTTTAATATATGACAAGGAAGCTGCATAGGAAATCTTAACACCATGGTTGCCTAAATAAGACCTGCACAATGATACTATTAGTTAACATGTTGATGTGGATGAGAGAAATCTCACAAGGCCCCACCCTAGAAGGAGAGCTACAGAAATTTAATGGCTACTAAGAATGAATAAGTCTTCAGAGTAGAGGGATGAGCCCTCTGACAGGTTACCCAATCTCAAGTGGTCAGTCCTAAACAAATATACAGATGAGCAACACTAAATGAACACAATGGATTGTGTATACACACACACACACACACACACACACACACACACACACACACACACACACTCAAAGAATATATAACAAAACTTGAGAAATAGTGAGGAGGAAATGGAAGGAGTTGGAAGAAGGAGATGGAGGATGAATAGTGTAAATACAACATTTACATGAAATTCTCATTAAAAGAAATTGTAACCAGAAAAAGACAAAACAAAACATAGATGGTACCCTACAGGTACATGAGAGGACTTTTTGAAGAGAACTCTATCTGCCTTATTTGCAGGAAATAAGGCCAACAGCTGACAAATGGGATCTCAGAAAATTAAAAGCTTTGGCAGAGCTAAAGAAACAATTAGTTGAGTGAATAGGAAACCCACAGAGAATTGGGAATATTTTCTAGCTATAAATTTGACAGAGGATTAATATCTAGAGTATATAAAGAACTCAGAAATAGAGTTAAAAATGATCCATTCAATAATGGGCTCGTCTGAACAGTGAGTTCTCAAAAGAAAGAATAAAAGTAGCTAAGAAATACCTTTTAAAGCATTTATTGCCCTTAGTAATTAGGGAAATGCAAATCAAAACAAGAGATTCGAGATTTCACCTTACCATAGTCAGAATAGCAAAGAAAAACAAAAGAACTGAAAACAAATGTTGGGTGTGGGAAAAGGCAACCCTTATTCACTTTTGGTGGAATTGCAAATTGGTACAGCCACTATGGATGTGAGTGTTGATAATTATCAAAAAGCTAAAATAAACCTACCAGAAGACCCTGTTATACCACTTCTCAGCATATGGCCAAAGGACTGAGCAACATATTCTAGATTCTTGTGCACTCATGTTCATTGCTGTTCTATCCAAAATACCTAGGAAATAGAAGCAATCTTCAACTGGTGAGTGGATAATGAAAATGTGGTACTTATACATCATGGAACAATATTCAGCTGTAAAAACAAAAACAAAAAAATCATGAAATCTGCAGGAAAATGGGTGGCACTAAAAGTATTATACTGATTAAGATAACCTAAATCCTAACCTAACGCCACACATGCACTCTCATCTATGGTTCTCATTCTGTATATAGCCTGGATTATATAGCCTGGAATAACCAGAGAAACCAGAAATGTAAAATGGGGAAAGCAATAAAGATGGGAATAGCAGGACACAAGTGATTTGAATGAGAAAATGAGTAAAATGGAGGGAATTAGTAGCTGGCTGGTAGAGAGTCAATACAGAATGAGAACAGAGGGTAAAATAAATTAAGGATGTCTGAAAAAGCTATAATTAATCATATTATTATTTATTTTACCTAAAATGACTACAATAAATATAAGCCTATTAGTATACATGAACATACATAGTTTAAATGAAATCATCCCACTTGGTCTGACCGTGCTTCACCCAAGGGACACAGACAGAAACCCTAATACCAGACAGAAGAAATCCCCTTTCTAGTTGTTGGCCAATAAAGTCCAAAAGACTCCCAAAACAATGTAGTCTATTGATGTTGCCTCCTAGAAGCTGGGAGTGAGTCTTTATTGCTGAAAATACCATGTATGTCAGACACAAGACTTGGAGGACCTGAAGTGAATCTGATTTGAAAGTTTCCTCTTTGAGGATGAGTTTTCATAATACTAGAATGTGCTATGTAAGCTTTCAAGGGAGAGAAGCAACCAGTAGTCCTACCTACTTGTGATGTTTACAAATCACAGTGATGGCCAGCATGGCATGATAATCCTAAGGGTGCAATAGTGGAATGCACATCTTGGTGGTAACCAGTGACTCTTTTAATTTAACTTGAGTCCTGCTTAACAGTATGGAAATTATACCTGGTGCTGAAAACCTAGCCAATTGCCCATGGCTGCTGAAGTCATGGATCTTAGGAAGAACCTCCTATTCCCATCTTACTAAACCAGCATAAATCCTAACTGCATCCTAAATATTTATCTTGAACCGATAGGTAAGTGTAGTTCTTACCACTCATCAAAGAAATTTCTTTGTAATACTCAGAGACCATTACAGAAAGTCAAAACTTGTCAAACTAAGAGAACAAGTAATCATGAGGTGTCTAGCCCCAATTGACACATCTACTATACAACTCCTGCATCTAAGATTCATGAAACAGCACAGAAGAATATATGGAAATGATTTTAAAAACCAGAGGACAAGGAAAGCTGCTGTGAGATTGTGCCTCCAAGAAATGACAGAGAAGCTTCACCCTTGATACCTCAACAATATGGCTGTCTAAACAAGACTTGAAGTTGTACAATATCAATAGAAGCTAACATGGAAGGAGAAAATTTCACATGGCCCACCCACAGATAAAAAACTACAGGCAAGTAAGGACTGCTGAGAAAGCAGGAAATAGTCTTCCCCAGGGATGAGTGCTGTAATTGGTAATTCATTACCAAGTGGTTATATTTATATATTTAGTTCTATCCCCCGAGTCTCCCCCCCTCATCTGTGTATGTGTGTGTGTGTGTAACAATAATTAAAGAAAAAAAACAGAACCATGATTTCAAGAGGAAGTAAGAAGGGTACATGGAAAGAACTAGAGGGAAGAAAAGAGGGTAATATTTTAATTTTAACTCATAGCAGCTATGGTTACCTACAAAAGACCATCATAGTACCAACTTAGGCAACATGAAGCAAGATGGAAGAGGGTTTCATGAAGCCCCACCTCTAGCTAAAGGCCCACTGGCAGTTGACAGCTGCTTGACAAAGAAGAATCATTTTTCTTTTGCAGTATAGCTGCTGGTAAGTTGCCCACATTCTGGTAAATGACCCAAAACCTATGCACATGTGGATAGTACTAATTGGGCTCAAAGGGTCTTTAAAAAAGGAAGATTAATGGGGGATATGTTATGTGCTTATGTGGGAGGGGTTCTTGGAGGAATAAGGTGGTTAGAATGAATATAACCAAGACATATAGTGTACATGTCTGAAATTATCAAAATGTAATATTCTTAGTAAAAATATTACACAGACCAGCACTCATTTTCTAAAGCAGCCTTCCAATGAGGACATCCCCAGCTCAGGACCTTAATGAAACTGTGGTCCTAACAAAAATTCTCAAACTAAAGAAAGTGAAGTGGCTGAGTAAGCTGCAAAGTTTGAAGATTGCTAGTTCTACCCTCAAAATTCTGGCACTGGATAGTGGGGCATCAATGTAGACTTCTAAGAAGAACCAAGAAAATGCAAGGTTGCAGACCACCTCTGAAGACTAACAGCCAGCCTTATGAGAGTTCTTGTAGGTCCTTGCTAAGTAAAGTCTGCTGGCTTTAGCTCTTGCCCCTCCCCCAGTCCCACCAAGTCCATCTCCTCTACCACCTAGATATGCCCTGCTCTCCTCTGCCTTCACATCCTTTCCATCCTCCCACAACTCAGCTTGTCTCTGTCTGGCAAACTCCTAGCTATCATGAAAGAAGCAAGTAGATGTCACCACCTTTGAAAAGCCCTTCTCTGCTCAAGCAGAGGTAGATCTCCCTCCATATATCCCTTACACTTCAAACCTCTCTTTTAAAGATGATAGAACTGATACAAGAAAAGGTTGAGCTATACAACCCAAGGTCACCCAGACCTGAGTAGTAGATCTTAGATCTAAGCTCTATCCACACGAGTGGGCTCATTCTGTTGTCTCTTCACTGACACTGCCTCTGTGAAGTATAGTCACCACCAGCCACATGTGACCATTGAGCCTTTGAAATGTGGATGGTGCAACTGAAGAATCACTTTCTACTTCTGATAATTTTAAATACTAATCTTAATGTCAAAACCCAAGTCACTTATTAGAAAGTTCTTAATAGCGTTTGAAACAAGAGTTGTTGAGAATCATTTTCTAACCATCAATCTTAAGAAATTCAAATATAACTCCAATAAAAAGTAAGAGTTCACCTAGGAATGCATGAGATGTATGAATGAATGCCACATTCAAACATACATTAGCAAAAGGGAATGGGGAATATCTCCTGTTTGTGTAGCTGCATGATGAAATGCTGATGCTTTGAATCTAGTGGGTTAAACAACATATAGTATTAAAATTTTGTCACTTATTTGTTATACTTTTTAAAAGACATGATTGCTAGAAGAAATATAAATGTGTCCATGATTTACATCATATTTCTGATGGACAGCAGCTCTCTTCTATGAGAACTTGAGCACTATAGCTCATTGCTATTTTCCTGCAGCATTAAATCTCCCCTGGAATGATATGAGCATCTTGCTCTGCAAGCAAGCATCTCACTACCTGGAAAGCACTGCTATTTATAGACAGTGCCACCCGTGGGAAGTAATAGTTCTGAATTCTCAGAAGAGTTTGTCTTTCCATTAGGGCCCAGCCTGGTTAGGAAAAAGAAGACCAATTTGTGAGTATTTTTAGGCCATCTGATGTACAGTCAGGAACACTGAAATTCCTATCTGTTTGCCCCCCAGGAGGTTGAGCATGGCTGCAAAGTCAAAAGTGGATTTTTACACAAGGAAAAATAAGTATCTTCCTGGTAAACAGTATCCACAGGGAACTGAGTACAGAAGTCTCTCTCTAGAAGGTTGGGAGGCTCCGAGGATTGGGGAAGGACCCTCAGAAATGAACAAATGACTCTGATGCAAAGGAGTTAGGTGGGGAGGGGTGTTTGGAAGCATGAGTGGCAACAGAGGAAAATTACAAAAATAAAGCTCACGTTTGAGAAACAGTGTTCTCTTGGCTCAGAGACGCTGACTACTGATCCTGGGTCTCCACACAGAGACTCAGAAGAAACATGCAGCCGCCTACTATTTTTCCTTTGCATCCAAATTGCATTTGAGCATTTCAGGTAAACAGCGTGATAGGATCATGGATGGTAGCATCTCTCCCCCAACACACACACACACACACACACACACACACAACCTGGACCTACTGAACATCATGGTAGCAGGGAAGTCCCAACTACTAGTCCAGAAACTCTGGCACTAAATAGCCATTCTTTACCACCAGACTCCAGTGACCACATGTGAAGACTGCAGAATTTTGTTTTAGAACATGTGGGATTTCCTGGCATCTTGAAGAACATCTTGTAGACATTCCTTCTTGGGTACTTATTTCCTCTGATTTGAAATTCCCCCTCCATGGAGGGAGTGGGGAACTCACAGGCTGCCGGAAGCTAATGAAATTTACAAGAAAGCTCAGAAAGCCACAAGATTCACAAGACCCTCCCCCCGAATCATATAAGCAGTAAACAACTACTGGGTGTGAGAGTTATTGTTAATTGTCAACCTGACTGAATATATAATCACCTGGGAAATGGGTCTCTGAGTGTGCCTATGGAATATTATCTTCACTGTGTTATTGACATGGGAAGATCCACCATGACTGTGAGTGAGACTATTCCTTCTGCAGGGGATCCTGAACTGTAGAAAATGGAGAGGTGAGCTGAGTGCTCTCTGTTTCTTTACCGTGGACTCAACGTGATGAGTCGCTTCAAGCTCCCACTGCTTTGACTTCCCTGTCAGGATGGATTGTACCTTGCTTGAACTATGAGACAGAAGAAACCTTTCTCCCTTAAATTGCTTTTGTCGAAGTATTTTTATCACAGTGGCAGGAAAATAACTAAGATACAAGAGCAGAGGAGACTTGGCTTTGGAGGAGCTTGCAAGTTGAGCAGTAAGATCAAGGGACGCAGCTTTTGGTAGCTGTCACTTATGCTGGGTGGGATTTTTGGTGATGTAGCTGCCTTTGAACAACCCATGCTCTTGGAAATAACTCCAATAAACTCGCTGCCTCCCTAAGCTGGAGTTGAGTGGCATCCACAGTACCCTATCTAGAGTAAATAGGTACTTGTTCACGTTCCCCCAGGTACACAATACCTCCTCTTGTATTTAGGCTACCTCACATGCTCATCACATGAACATCCTTCACAGTTTGTACAAAACTGGTCATATTCATCCATGCTATAGTTTTGGCAAGTGCCCGCCATAATTTGCTCTATTCTCAGATGAAGACATTAAGTTACAGAAAGGAAGCATGGCAATCAGGAATAAATATGGTTACATATCCTCCGGGCTTATCATTTCTTTCACACATAAAAGTTTTCTTCAGCAATCATGCATTGTCTGCCAGTAAGAATGACTCCAGGTCAGCATGAGCTGTATGTTCTGCAAGTGTCAGCTCATTTGTTCCTCAAGCCTCTACACGTCAATCTCAGCAAAGGACCACAGCTTCTAGGTCACAACAGAGGACAGAAACACACATCCACCCTCCTTCCATCCCAACATCCCACTAAGATCACAATGGTGAATGACATTTGTGAAGTGACTATGAGTCACTATATCAAATGTCATATTGTATTAATTTCCATGCATGACCTCATTTAATGCTCACACACACACACACACACACACAAAATCTTACCAGGAAAATGTTTTGATTATCCCTATTATTCAGATAGAAAATTGAGGCAAAAGATACTAGCAGCTTGTCCAAAGTTGTAGATGCAAATGGTGGTAATGCTTGCCAGGCACTGGAGCTATGCTGTAACTATAAAGGGTTAAAAAGCATTTATGGCACAATGAAGGTAACACCTGCAGAAAACCCATTATCAGTTGAAGAATCAAAACTCTAGAAAGAAGCGTACAGAGAAGTAATTGATGCCATGGGGTAGATAGTGTTTCAGCTGTGTGTTAGCAGAGTGAAGTGAGTTAGTGAAGTAAGCGAAAATTGTGTGTGTGAGAAAGGGAGAGGGATTTTTTTTTTTTTTTTTTTTTTTGCACCATGAAGCAAGAAGTCCATGACTTAGGTAAATTGGGTGTGATGGAAAGCAACACCAAAGCTAGCCAAGAGAACTAGCTAAAAACTGGGCTCTAAACAGTTTTTCTTCTCCAGCTACACCCACCTCCAATAGAACCCTGCAAGCCAAGTGCATACTCTGCCTTGTTAATCACACCCCTCCCCCATCACAGACAGCACATCTGGAGTGTTTTCTAACTGGAGACCCTCAGTTACTCTCCTAAAGGATTCTAAGTTCAAAATATGAGACTCCTTAAGCCTGAGGCCTGAAAAGGGAAAGAGCAGGCAAAGAAACAAGAAAGACTTGATGGGGCATGAACCAACATTTTACTAACATTCATTGTGTTTTTTGTTTGTTTGTTTCATTTTTTTTGAGACAGGGTTTCTCTGTTGTAACTCTGGCTGTCCCGGAACTCACTCTGTAGACCAGGTAGGCCTCAAACTCACAGAGATCTGCCTGCCTCTGCCCTCCTGAGTGCTGGGATTAAAGGCATGTGCCACTACCACCAGCTAAACATTCATTCTGAAAAGAAATTTTCCTAAAAGTTTTAGAAGACCTCTTTTTAAGATGTCAGACTAAATACATTTCTGCCATGTTCTCTTTCTCAAAACATTCCCCAATAGCAAGAACTAGGAAAAAATTCACAGTTCATCTTCAATCAAAATAAGAAACATTCAGCTACAATCTCAGAAGATGTAATGTGAAGGAAGACAGTAAATGATTTGTAGAGGATGGACTTTAGCCCATGTGCCTATATGGGAAAGGCCAGTCTAATACTCACATCTAGGTAAGAAGGATGACTTAGAAACTGACAACAGGAGGTGGCATATAGAAGCACAGAGGAATGATGGGAAGGTTAGAGTTTTAGAGACGTGGACATCAAAGGCCCCTTTCTGACCCAAGGCACCAAAGATTTATTGTCCTGGAGAACTAAGTTGAGTGTTGAATGTACCCTGATGAAAGTCAATATATGTGATTAGAGGAGAGGATTCAGAGCCCTGTGGTGTGAGGATCTTTCTGGAAAACCTGTGTGTGAGGAAAAAACCATGTCAAGTCCTAATAGCAATGTCACTTGGCCTTCTGTGGCCCTGGAGTGGAACCACAGTGCAGCATAACTCGTTAGTCTGCAGAGACAATGGAGAACTTGCAAAATTTGGAGAAACTGTCCTACTGGAGAAAAGAGACATGAACAAAGAATACAGTGGCAACTGAACAAATGCAGGAAGCATAAAAACCTCTAAGGAACATGTAATTAATATCCTCAGAGAAATAATGGAAGACGTTGTAACCCGTGAATCAAGAAAAATGCCTTTTTAAATGGTAGATATGGTGAACAAATGAGAATTCTTGGAATTTTTTTAAAAAATATGATGACTCAAATTTTAAAGAAGTTCAAAATAAACGCTTAACAATGAAGGCAAGAAAATTTCCCTGAAAGTAGAATAAAAATATAAGCAATTAACAATAGGAGACAAAAGACAAGAAAATTAGATCAGTCCACGAGGTTGAATGTCCAACTAATAAAGAGTTTCCCAAGAAATAAGAGAAAATAGAGGGGAGGATATTATCTTAGAGAAAATGCAAGCATGTTTCTCAGAATGGAGGTATACACCTGATCCCTGAATAAAAAGTAAAAGGGGCATTTAGAAAGTCTGAAGTCCCAAATAAAAACACACCTGAAATTTCAGAATTAAAATATGATAAATGCTCACAAAGGGTGCGTCGGGTCTCTGTCTTCCGGTTCCTGTGCACCTGCCGGATGAGGGCTGATGTCTCACCCGTCTGCAATAGTCCGACCCCGTTCCCTGGCCAGGGGAAGGTGGCTCAGACCTAAGTGGCGAGAGGGTGCGGGCCTGGAGTCGAGGTTCAGTGACCTTTTGCGAAGCTGTCCACTCAGGGGACCTGAGAAACGACGGGGCACAAAGAATGCCTTGGGAGCCATGTTTGCTGAACACGAAAACTCAGTTTATTGTCAGCCCTTCCCTGTTTAAATATCTTTCTGGAGAAGGTGGGGTCCCGCTATTCTGGGTGGGGGGGGAAGCCTAATTAGCATAGGCAGGGTGGGAACACCTGAGGCGGGAAAGTAATGGATCCACCCAATGAATGGATGTGGCTACAACACAGGTAAACGTTTCCCCTTTAGCTTCCGTGAAGCAAGCAAGTTATAACTAATATATTTTGGCTAGGGATCTCTGTGGATTAGAGAGGAGAAGGCTGCCCCAGTGTCTCAGCCCGCTTCACCTTTCCAGGGGGCAGGGGCACTTTTTGGCCTCAACTTCTGCTACTCTCCAGCCCCCAAGAGTCCCACAGGGGTGAGTTACATAAAACAACATAGGAATATGGGAGACATCAAACTTTTCGATAGAAACATAGGAAGCTAAGGAAATGAAGCAATTATTTTTAAGCCAAAATAATTCACACTTAGATATTTATAGCCATGCTGAATGTAAACCAAATGTGAACGTAAAACAAACATTTCTTTGGGCATAGCAAATGTCAAACATAGAATTCTCACTCGCCTTAACTTTCTGGGGAAGCTACTGAGCATGCATCTGGCTCACAAACCTGAAAGGTAAAATAAAGCAAGAGTTGGTGACGACAGGGATCATGGCCAAGGAGCACCTTCAGAGAACAATAAGGCTGGGGACAGAGCCATCAGGGGAGTCTCAGAGAATGTTAGAATGGGCAGAGTGTTTAACAGTATTGGTATGATGCACTGGTTCCATGTGGATTAACTGGGTTGTTTATAAGGTGTGAGGAACTGAGCCAAGTATGAGAGCAAACAGACAAGATGCTGACTCCTCTTTCTGTTCATGTTAAGATGCCAGAAACCATCATAGAAAGGTGATGGAACTGGGCTCGTTAACAGGAATAGAGCAAAGATATGGAGCAATTACTCAGAAGTTATTTTACCAGCACACTCTTTCGTGCTGTATCACAGGCTTCCTGGTAGCTTTCGTTCTGAGGCCACATCACTCGAATTCTGTACCACCTATGCTATGATGCCAAGTAATGCCAGTGATCGCTGCCTGAAGCCCCTCGGCGCAGATTCAAGATTAGTGTATATTGTGAATTTCAGCGTTTTTTTTTTTTTATTATTATTATGCCTCCAAAGGTTTCTGCTCTAATAGAAACAAAATGGTTTAATTTCCAAGAATAAAACCTTTAATATTTTCCTATCATCATTAATCGAAATGCATTAAATTAAATACAAAAATATATATTTTTTATTTTACTGAGTTAAACAAACAAGCACATCCATCTTGCCAGTTTAAAAATTTGATTTTGTCCTTAAAAATAATAAACTTTTATGCATATTGAGGGGGAAAAAAATCAAAGGTTGTTTACACCAGTGTCCTCTTTTCTGGGGAGGGCAGCATTTTACTCAGACAGGGCTGGAGTCGTACGATGAACATGATCTTGCCTGTCCTGCTACAGGGACTCAGCTCTGCTCAGTGAAGGCTCAGAGAAATCTGACTTTGTGACCTGAGACCCTCTGTTTACTGTAGATGCTGATATAGGGCAAAAGGCAGCTTATTCTTTGCTAATTCAATCCTCAGTCCTTAGAGGATTTCAGCCTCGATACAATCTAATCTTAAACCTAGAACTGGAAAGCTTCAGCCTCCATATAATCTAACCTTTAAGTTTAAAGCTCGAACATTTCAATCTCTGAGACTTACTACTCATTGATTCCTTCTGACTAGGTCCTTCTGAACTCAGGGCTGTACTGAACTCAACTCACTCACTGTTCTGGCTCACACTGCTGGTTCAAACTGACCTTCTGAACTGGTTGACTGGTTCTGACTGAACTCTTCTGACTCTGGCTGACACCCACAACTTCTCTGACTGAACTACTCTGCTGGGCTTCAAACTGACTCTCCTTGCTATCTGACTTTTTCTCCCAAATTCACTCTTCTTCTGCTGAACTGCCTCTATGTCTTACCTGACCAATTCTCTGACTTCCTGACTCTCTGAGCTGAGAGCCTGCTTTTATATCATAAGGGTTGGGCGTGTCCTCACTCTGACTCACTCTACTAACTCTCCCTCTGATTCATCACTTTGTCTGCCCTTCAGTGATTTATCTCAGACATCACTCTGTCACAAAGTCTTCACTATGATTCACCTTCAGACTTGGAATTAAAGGCATGTGTATCTTCACTCCGAACTGACTGTGAACTCTGAACTGAGAGCTGTGAACTGAGAAATGTGACCTACTTATGAACTGAATGCTCCCTATTACATCTCAAGATCTGGGATTAAAGGCATGTATCATCACTGCCTTCTGAACTGGGATTAAAGGCATGTGCTACATTGGAATTAAAGGTGTGTAGTAATGTTCTTTCTACTCTAGAGCAGCCATGCTGCTGGATTAAAAGATTAAATGTTCAACATTATACCACTTCCCAGACCAAGTCAGCACAGCTTAACAAAGGAAGGAGGGTACTCACCTAACAGAACCCTCTAGGTCTCTGATAACCCACACTACCTAGAAGCCACAGACCTGAAAGAACAAGAGCATGCCCCCCTCAGGGATGATTGGGGAAGTAATTTTCTATAGACATCCTATGAGGACTTCCAACAGCCTCACATGGACATGTGTCCACCAATAGTTGAAATATATAGATCTGGAACCATGAGGAGAAAAAAAGTAAGTGCAACTTCACCTAGCACTACTCTTGATGACTTTTGGGAGGGCAGGGGCTTAAACTTCTGATCCAAGCAACAATGGGGCCTATGAAACTAAAGGTCCTTACTCCCAAAGTGCATAAGGAAGTTCATATAGCTGAAAACAGCTTAAGACCCTCAAAGACTGGGACCACCATCTGGCCAGCCTGTGCCCTATATAGCAACAGACCAGCAGACCATCATTGCTGTACCATTCTAGTGAGGGTTATTACCCCTGCCACATGAAGAAAGTTTATTCCTGATACTGTGCTGTAGGGGCATAGAAAAATATGCTGGATATTAAATGATCTACTCACCAGCTCCATAACATTTTAATTATAAATGAACAATGTGAAAAATACAGGTCTCAGACTTCTTGAGGCCAGAGAACACCACATGATCAGACCTCCCACTCTGGCCTCCCTCCAGGCCTCTTCCTCCAGTGGATCCAGAAAGGATTAGGTTAAATATTCTAACACTGAAGCCAATCATTTCCATACGTCTTCGAGTACAGCCAACAAATCATCCCGTGTTCAGACATGCAGAGGCCCTGAAAATTTACCTACCATTTACCAAGCATATAAGGATGTGTTCCTGCAAAATAAAGGAGTAAGTAAAGAGAGGGGTGGGAAATGGGATGTTGGAGGCAGAGACCTCCACTCAGGTGAGGGATGGGTAGGATGAAGTCATGCATGTCAGCCTGCAAGGAAGATGCCAGTACAAATGCTCATCAGAAGATCTGAATGACTACAATATCTGCTCTGTGGAGAAATAAATGTAACATAAAATTATAAGGAAGATTGTGGAAAACGGATAATGAAATAATACAAAAGTTATACAAGTATTCAAGAGGGGAGGAAGAGAAGGCGGGGGTCAGAATGTATTATACAAGAGAAGAAAAATTAAATAAATAAGTGGTTTGTTATGTTCTATTTAATTTGTAAAGCCATGCAACCTAATTACACTGTTAGATGAGCACAGGTAATATACACACAACCTCAGACTGGGACCTGACCTGGGAAACCTTAATAAATGAGCTCAGGTTTTTTCCTGACTTCATTCTGTCTACTTCTTTCTTGTGTTGGGTGTGTACGAACTCCCAGGCAATGTGGTAAAAGAAACTGTTGCTGCCCTAACGAATCTCCCAAGAAGAAAGAAGAGATATAAAATATATACCTATATGGTCAAGATGGGATTCAAAAAAGACCAAGGCAAAGATATGAAGCTTTGGGGATTTCAGAAATAACCTTAGGTACAGCTCTGGAGAATTTCATCATTTTTCCAGAATGGATTGCCCTGAGCTGGTGAGCATTTCTACAGTACCTGCAAATAAATTCCTGTGTGTTAAAATTGTTTACCCCCAAGGGGACTTTTCAGACGTAGATTCAGATATTCCTGCAGCCTCAGCTTTCTTGGTAAATGGAAAGACCAAAGGTCCTCGCCTGGAGCACCATGGAATCCTAGTGCAGGCTGTGGCCAAGGAAATGACTTGACAGTGTCCCAAGACTCATGGAGCTGGGTATGTTGCTAAGACACTACAGTAATGTCATATGCAACATAAAACAAATGCAGGGGAGCTTTGTGAGTGAGGCTGCTTCCACATTGGGCTCTGCTTCTTTAGGAGCAAGCAGGGAAGGGGAAATGGAGCTGTCAAGGTGCTGCACGTAAATTTAAAAAGATGAGCAGAGGCTGGCAGGATGATGGATAATTCCCTGCCATAGGTGTACATACTCACGTGCAAGACAGCAGCCATTACAGCAAGTGAGAAACAGAGCATGGAACCGTGCAGAAAATGACCAACAAGTAGCCAGGTCAGTGCAAGATGAAACCTAGTCAACCTGGGGCTTAGCAAATAGATTCGACCCCATCCCTAAAGCTCACTGCTGTTCCTGCAACGGTCTTGACCAAGATTTTAAAGGTGTTCTGTGACTGATTAGCAACGTCTGCAGTGGATTATAGGAAATAACACATTTGCCTTATACTGACCACAAGGTTTCAGCAAATGGGCTTACTCTTTCCCAGGAACCTTTATAAAGCACTGGAAAGCAGGTGATAGTATAAAAAGCAGTTCATTCATAAAATGCAGGGTCAACATGCATGAGATGTTGAGTTTAGTCGCCATCAAAGGGAGGAAGGGGGGAGGTCTTGGGAAAAAAATCACTTAGCTAAGATATAGAAAGAATTGTTTTCTTATGGTCAAGGTGTATTCTTGTGCAAGGACATAATGGAAGGGAAATGACAAAGTTATCCCAGTCATGATCCCACAGAAGCTGTGGTTACCTGAACAAGATCTACACAAGGGTCGAGTCCTTCAAAGTCCTGGCATAGTTGGGTAGATGATCTCTAGGTCCCAGCCTTTACTGAAGAGCTACTGATAGTGAATACTTGCTTCAGAGAAGAACAATCTTTGTTGAGGATGTGGCTATGATTAGGCTCCCTATGCTCTAGGAGATGGACCAATACCTGTGTATATTTGGGCAGTACCAACTAGACTTAGTGGGTTATTAAAAAATTTAAAGAGGTATAAAATTGGTCAGGAGAGCATGTTGGAGGATATGGAGAAGGTGAACAGAAAAAATGGGGGATAGATTATATTTTGTTTGTTGGTTCTCTCTCTCCCTTGGTCTACAGCTGTCTGTGGTAGGCATCATTTCTCTCCCACCCAAGGTAACCGGGGCACCTGCCGTGTGACCAGGCTACTGGCAGTCTGTGGGAAGAAAGCGTGGGAGGGGCTATGGATCGGACACCCCCAGCAGGTCTTTGGTTGGGGAACCGTAAGAGCCAGTGGAACACAATGACTTCTAGGACTGCCTTGAGCAGGACTCAATTTACTGCAAGGATTCGGGTCTATTTATTGGGGTTTGGGAGCAAGGGATGCATTGGTCAAGACAGGTAAGCAATTCTGCCAATTGCAGCTGGTCCCCTGGAGGAGGCTGGGACTTGGGCAGAACCCTGGTTTGTTAATGCAGGAGGGAGGGGCCATGCTCTGTTCACTCTGAGAGCAAACCAGTGCCCTCTTACCTCTGCTGATAGGCTTGACCTGTTCCATGGGGTACCACAACATTTCCTTGTGTACTCATAGGAAATTTCCAAAATAAAGAAAAAGATTAATAAAACATCTCATAAGCAATTTTTCAGTTTCTGCCCAGTTTAAGGAAGTTTTTGTTTAGTTTGTTAGAAACATTTAGAAGCCCCCTATCAAAAGCCACTACAAGCTTGCAAACTCTCCAAAACAGTACTTGGTTTGTCTGGAAATTTGATAAGAAAAGGGTCTTTTGATAAACTGAAGAATTACTAAGCTGAGTTTCCAAGGATAGACTTTACCAAGTTGGACCAATATTTCTCAAATATTTTGGTGTTCAGTCACTTTACAAAAGTCTGGAAAACATTCTGAAGACATACATCCAACATCCCAACTCATTTAGAAATGAAAATGTTAATTAAGTCCTTGGGGTGAAGAGAAATGGCCTTGGAAATGTCTCCTGACAGGAAAAGATATCAAGGACTCTAGAATAGGTAGTCTGTCTGTGTTTGGCTATGGGATGGACTGAGCTAATGACCTACAGAACCCAAGGTGGGGCAGATAAGAGGAAATTTCTGCTCCAGAGGAGAGCTAAATATTGAAGTAATTCCAATCTGCTGTGCATTGTTGAACTTCATGGCCTTAGCCTCCAATACCTCCATCCATAAGGCCTGTGACTCTCTCAGAGATCTAAACCAATCAAACAGCAAAAGTTAGAGCAAAAATTAAAACAAACAGCAACAAAAGCAAAAACCCAACAGTGTAGAGATTTTACTATGATCTCAACATTAGTTTCCAGATTTAGGTAACAAATATCCCTGGTGCACCTACTCTCTGTTCAAATGTTATCCAGAGCAGATGCCAGCAGGATAAGCCCTCATATCACAAGCTATCACAGGAATGAATGGGGGTTTTCAGTAGGAAAAATCTCTGGGGGAGGACAGGTGACAGTTTCATGGGCCTTGAGCCCCAGGGTTAGTCTGTGCTTTTCATTTTGTTTTGTTAGAGTGTTTTGTTATTTAATTGTATTGTTTTTAAGGAGAGGATACAACTCAGATGGACAAAAGAGAATAATTCTAGAGACAGCCAAAAGGAGTGATGATCTTTGTTGGGGGTGGGGGGAAGAACACACTAAGTTTACTTATGAAACTAGGGGTGAGTATATATCTACACTGTACCTGGTAACACAAGCCTAACTCTTCCCCTGAAGAATGGAGCCTGATAAAGGCTTGTCCTGCTGCCCTCTGCTCTGGATGACACTTGAGCAGAGAGAAGATGTTCTGGGACTACCCGTTGCTTAAATCTGGAAACCAATGTGGAGAAGAAAATGTAAACTCGACACTGTTGGGGTATTCGGTTTGTTTGAATTTGTGCTTGTTTTATTTTGTTTTGTTTGGGGTTTTTTATTTATTTATATTGTTTTTAAGGAAAGGAGGGGAGTCAGATGAACAAAGGAGAATATAGCGAGTTCTGGGAATCTTGAGGGGAAAACGAACCAGTCTCCTGCTGATATGTACCAAACTTCAATCTTTTGCCATGAACAGAATTCTTTCCATCATATCTATCCACCACACTATCTATGTTTTGCTTGATTTATATTTATTACTAAAATTATATTAGTTTCTATATTTCATTGTTTATTATATTTTATAAAATTATATATTTTGATATATAAAATATATTAAAATTCACTAGCTTGCTTTAATCATTTAATCAAAATCATTTCTATTTTAACAGATGACTCTTTTATGTATTCACAACAAGACTAAGCAGCCTACCCCAAAATGTGCATAGCCTATCAGTGGCCCCCTAGAGGATGTTACAATCTACGAACCATATTGATACAGCAGTAGGACCTAAAACTCATAGTTTACACAGAGTTTATTCTTGCTGTTCTGCATGCTAAAGTGTCAAGGAAATGCATCATGACACATGCCTCCCACTATCATATCACACAGGTTGTTCCAGTGCCCTTCAGTGCTCTGTGCCCCACCTGCTCATCCCCATTTCTCTCCTAACCTTTGCCAATCTTTTATTATTGTCCTAGTTTTGCCTGCTCCAAAATGCCACATATTGTCTACTCTACTCACACTATCTTCAAACTAGATTCCTTCATTTAGTGATATGCATTTTGAATTTCTCCTGTTTTGAGGCTTTGCAATGCTCATTTCATTTTAGCACAGAATAATAATTTACTATCTATATATACCACACTGTGTTTACCTGATCACTGACTGAAAGACATCTTGAGTTTTAGCAATTACAGATAAAGTTGCTATGAACAGGTTGTGTGTGTGTGTGTGTGTGTGTGTGTGTGTGTGTGTGTACGTGTGTGTGTGTACATAAGTTTTCAGTTTTGTTTGCAGAAATACCTGGGTGATATTGCTGGGTCATAGGGTTAAAAGTTTGTGTAGTTTTATAAGAACTGCCAAACCTCCTCCAAGGAGGCTGCAGCACTCCTAGCATCAGTGAAAGGGAGCACCTATTTCTTTGTCCTCTCCAGCACTTGGTGCTGCCAGAATTCTGCATTTTGTCCACTCTAAGTGGTGCAGCCCATGCCCTTGTTTTTCTTATTTCCCTGATGCCTGTGAGATGGAGTGCTTTTCATTTGCTATTTGCTATCTTTATTTCTTCTTTAGTAGAGTGCCCTTGAAGGTGTTTGACACATTTTTAATTGGGTTGTTCTTTAGTTTTTAATTGGGTATGTTCTTACTGATGCATTTGAGAGCTCATAGAGTTGGGGCAACAAGCCTCTATCTGCTGTCTTTTGTACAGACTTTCTTCCCATCTATGGCTTGTCTTTTCATTCTCTTTACAGAGTCCTTCACAGAACAGACAATTTTAATGAAATTTAGCTTATAAATCCATCTTTCATGGCCTGTGAATTCAGTTTGTATCTAAAGTTATCAAACTCAAGGTTACTAGATTTCCTTCTAGGTTGTCTTCCAGAAATTATAATTTTGCATTTTCACATTGGGGACTCTGCTTCATTTTGAGTTCATTTTTGAGGAAGACATGGGTTATATGCAGAGATGTTATTTTTATATGTGGCTATCCAGCTGTTCAGGCACTATCAGTTGAACGGATCATCTTTTCTTCATTCTGTTCCCTATGCTCCTTTGTCAAAGCTCTATATTACAGGTTTTACATGGTGCTTATTATTTTACTGTAGACCCACTGCATCAAAAACACTCATTTGTATAACGGCTACATGCATCTCAAATACGATCTTTGGTATATGCCTGATACTGCAGAAGATGACCATACAAAGAGACAAGGCTTGGGGGATCAGATAGACAGTGCAGATCCCCTGTTCATTGCAGACAACTTGTATGATGTCACAAACCTGAGCTCTCCACAGCTCTTTCCTTGGCATACAATGCACATTGCAATGGATGTCTGTTCCCAGTTCTGTCTGGCCTTTCTCTGCTCTCTAGCTCAGGCCACGGGGGTTGACAGCAGTTTCTATTGCAAAATCTTCTCTCTCCAGATGCTGCTGACTGGACATGTTCCTTGATGCTTTGAATTAGGACAAAAAGAAATATCTTTTGCAAAGTTGGTGGGCTAGTTTTTGCTACAACCAGCAGTGCATAAAGGCTCCCTTTTGTTCACGTCCTCGCCATTATAAAGGTTTCTCAAAACTTAAAAGCAGATCTACTATATGACCCAGCTATACCATTTCTGGGCATTTATCCAAAATCCTTCAAGTCAACACATCACAGAGACACTTGCACATCAGTGTTTACTGCAGTACTATTCACTACAGCTAAGTTATAGGAGCAATGTGGGTGCCTAACAATAGAAGGCTGGATAAAGAAAGTGTGGTGTTTACACATGATAGGATTTTTTTCAACCATAAAGTAGAATGAAATTTACACCATTTACAGGAAAATGGATGCAACTAGAAATGATCAAATTAGCTGGAAATAATCATATAATTAAGACAGTTGTAGAGAGATGAAGGGCATATTTTCTTTCACTTGTGGTTTCTGTATTTTATATAGTTACATGAAATCGTATGTGCATATTTAAAAAGAAAGAAGTGAAACTCTCTGGTGGGGAGCATAAAATGGAGGATAAGGAACATGGGAGTATGTTCAACAATCAACATACAACTATGTGAAACTTTAAATTTTTTAAAGTGAGGCTGAGGAGGTGGCTCAGTGGGTAAAATGCTTGCTGTGCAAGCATGAAGGTCAGAGTTCAGATCTGCAACACCCACATAAAAGCCAGATGTGGTTGTATACACTGAAACTGCAGCTCTGGGAGGTGGGTAGTGACAGGCAGATCTCAGGGGCTCAATGGCCAGTCCATGTAGCCAACTCTCTAGCTCTAGGTTCACTGTGAAACTCTGCCTTAAAAACTATGGAGAAAGAGATAGAAAAAGACACTTGTCATAAATTTCTGGCCCCCACATGAGGATATGTATACACCACACACACATATGTATATATATGAATATACACATATATACATATACACATACACACACACATATATATATACATCCACACAAACATATATACACACAAATATATATATACATACACAGACATATATATATATATATATATATATATATATATATATATATATATATATATATATATATATGAGAGAGAGAGAGAGAGTGAAAGAAAAAGCTTTTGATTTACTGAATTTCTTACATAAACTCAGGATGGACATGTTGCTACCATGCATTTTTAGTGGGGCATGCCCATATGGAAGGGAAGACACTAAAGTTTGTGTTTAGATGGACAGAGGAGCATAGATGAGGACAACACAAGTTGGCCATCCATAGCTGGACAGGCTATGGTTAAAGACCTCCCTGAATTTGGCTGATTTTAGTTCTTACATTGTGTGAGTCTGTCTCTTTGCTTACTAATAACCCACATACATTTCCTAGAGTTGAAGTTGTTTAGATTTATTCCTGCAACACGTGGAGAAGATAAAGCTGGTGCTTGAGGTTAATAATTTCTTGCCCAGATTCTTTGAGGATTCAGAAAGTAGCTTACTTAAGTAGCTCACAAAAGACAGTCAGGAAGACATGGTGATTATCTGTGTGACATTCTATTGCACACCTTCTGCCCTGTCCTGGCTACCAAAGACCACAGAGGAAGTACCTATCAAAGGTAAAAGAAGATAACAAGATGAGAACAAGCTGTGGGTAAGAAAACTGGAACCTTTGGGAACTTACAGGCAGGATGTGTGACACAGCCATTATGAACTGCCTGCTAATGAGCCTCACTGCATTATTATAAAGAAGTCAAATATCTCTTACTGAATTTCATCTCTATTTACAGTTTCCAGAAGAAATGCATAGAGAATGAGAACCTTTCAAGTCATAAAGAATCAAAGATGAGCCTGGGTCCAATGCCTGACACTGTCACCCCTACCACCCCAGCTTAACCTGTTCATTCAAGGACATGACCCACCCAGGATCACAATCAGGGCTGACATACAATGAGCCTGCCCATAGTGATGAAACAAATAGGAAACACAGAGAGACCCCGGATACAGTTATGGTCCTTCCTCCTGTTATGGGATGCAGAACACATCTGGGCTTGGAGTGACACTTAAGAAACGGTAGGGTAAGTAGCAGACTCCCTCCACCTTCTCTGCTAGAGTAAGCAGCTTCTCAGTGGAGAAGAGAAGATGGTCCCAACCCTGCCAGGAGCTGTGTTGCTTGCTCCTTCTGCTCTGACTCCCTTCTCCTATCTGACATATGTGTGGATACTTACCCACATCCTGCTATTGTTCACATCATAATTGTAAATGCAGTAAATTGATTTCTTTGCTCACTTGTTCACTTTGTTCTTCTCCCAATTCCACACATCTGTCTGAACATTTCTCTGATCAGTTTCCCTCCACAGGAAACATTTTCTTCCCTATTTCAATTGCTCTGTTGTCCCCAGTGTCTGCCATCTTAACCTTCATTTTCCCAAAGCAGCAGGACCAAGATCTATGTGCAGCTCACAGCTGTGCCTGCCACTGAGGCAGAGGTGGAAAGAGATGAGAATGGTATTGGCTAGCCTTCTGTGGCACCCGCCCACTGTGATCTCAATACACTCTACTCTATACCCTAGAACCTCATCCCAATAGGATGATACCAGAGAAGCTAGCTACTGCAGAGCACACGAACTTTTCCTATGCTGCCATAGACTCACTGGTCACTTTCTTTGTATTTCCCAGCTCTTTCCCACACTGGGTTATCACTGCAAAGGGTAATTACTCACTGAAAACACAGTTGTCCAAAGCAAGGGAGCAAGGAGCTCAGAAAAAACAGGTGGGAGTGAAACACTGAGACTCCACCCAGGATCTTGACTGGGCCCTTGTCCTCTCCCCTGGGAGACAAGCCCTACTCCAGGAAACAAGTTTAGAACACCCCAAACTGAGATAGACAGCTAATAATGGTTTGCATCACGAGTGAATGAGCAGGTAAGTTTTTTGCTACAATTTAAGAACTTTCAAACCAATGAATTCAACTACTCCTCACGTTGCCTAAAACTGAATGGTCTCAGCTTCATTTTCAGGCACATCTCCCAACTCTTACTAGCTGCTCTATCAAGGCTTTTGTAGCTGAATAAAGCTGAAAGTTCTTGTTTTTATCCTTTATGTTTTGAATTTTTTCTATGTATATACATAGGTAGGTGTGTGTGTATAAACATATATATGTATATATATATATATATGTGTATATATATACACATATATATCTACATCTACCTACCTATCTAGCAGTGTGTATGTGTGGTGTACATGCATGTACATGAGTGAGTGTGTGTGTGTGTGTGTGTGTGTGTGTATGCATATGGAGGGAAATTTCTGGTTCCTTCTTCAGTTGCTGTCCACTTTATTTTTTGGGACAAGGTCTCTCACAGAATTTAGACCTCACTGATTTGGCTAGGCTAGCTGATCAGTAGCTGATAAGTCTGTCTTTGTGCTCTTCCTACTGCTGCTCAGATTTCAGGCATACAACACAGCCAGTGGATTTTACATGGGTGCTGGGGACATGAACTCAGTTCTTCATGTTTGTGCAAGCAGGCACTTTACCATGTGAGTCATCTCCCTGGCCCTTCTGTTGATTTTTTTAAACAGATCGTTTCCTGCTTATGAGCAGATATCTGGGGAAAGGGATGATAAATCGAGATAGTCTTAACTCAGAGGCAAAGGTAAATGCCCATCTCCCACCCAACCATTTCCCCAGGTACTACTACCTGCTTTCCTTCACCCATACATAGAAGAAAAAAAATCTGCTGAAAACCATCTTGCCTCTAAAAATATCATGTTCCTTTTTTCTTTCTCTCCCTGTTCTCTTTGAATCCGACACCTGGGTACTAGGAGGAAAAGTGATTTTCTGGCTGATTTTAGAGAGTTGCTAAGAAGGCAAGGAGATGAAGGCTGAAACACTCTGGACCAGACCCTGAGGCCTCACTTCAATAAAGGCTCTGCCCTTCCTGCTCTGAAGTCACAGATGTTTTACTTAACATTTGTATTCTCACTGCCATCTGTGAGGTAAAGAAATGACATGTCAGAATGTTGCAAAGCTCCATGTGCACCTTGTTCATAGCTGTGAATTCTGGTCAAATGCTTCTTCTGTGCTAGGGTTCTTAGTGCCACTTTCTCACACAAGCAACATGAGAGCCATACGAGGTAAACCTATTTTATAGCCAAAGAAACTGAGACTCAGAACTGAGGTTAACACTGGAGACTACAGAACCAGAGAAGATGGAATAGTATCCAACCTCTACCTGGCCTGACTCCAAATCTTGTGATTGCTCCCATTATAATACATGGTAAGTATAAGAAATCTTCACCAGATCTGGGAGTTTGGTAAAATCAACCATCCTTCTAATCTTCTGATGTCCCAGAGTGAATATGCTCCTCTTCTCAATTCCTCTCACGTAGACATATAGAACATTCACTCAGTGCTCAGGCCATCCCTTGAACAATAATGCAAACTAGCAGCAGAAGAAAACAGTACTCAGTAATCAAGGGTAGACCCAAGAGGAAGACCTGAGAACCATGGTAGGGTCATGGTTAACAGATGGTTAACTGTGTGTTAAAAGATGCATGGAAAGCTGCTCCATACCTTAGAAGGAACACAGCTCTGATGAGGCTGGGTGCCATAAAAGGACATGACAAGTCCTGAAAATGGCATGGAGCTTGTTTCTGAGGGCACAAGATGACAGATGGGGTAATTAAGTGGGTCCTTAGAGTTGATTCAACAACAAACTTTCCATCCAAGCAATTCCTCAAATGAATATCAAATTCATTGGTTTAGTTTAAACTAAGCATTTGGGGGAAATCCAAGCTCAGAAATTCTGACTCTATCAATCTCAGAAGAACCTGGGCATCTGAATTTCTGATTAGCCCCTAGGTGCTGAAACTGATATGGCCACAACTGACCTTTAGACAGAACTGGTTCAAGCCCTCCTGACCACTCAGTCCTGACCCTTGCCAGTGACCTGGCAAAGCATGGGCCTATGTTCCAGTCAGTGAGAAATGTAGGGTTTGAGGGAGACATTTCAGAAAGAATTCTCTTCTTTCATAAAAAGAGACTCTGGGGGCGATTGTTCACCTCTACAGAAGCTTGGTGAGGGGTGACAAGTGAATGTCCTGTCCTTCACCTTTTCGTTACTGATTAAGGTCAAGTCAGCACCACGGACAGAGTCCTCGATGGAGCCATGAAGTTCCTAAGGAGCTACTACAAGTTCACCTTAATAGGAGTGATACCCATCTAACCAGGAAGCAGAATCTACAAACATGCTGGCCTTGGGTGATATGACTTTTTGTGCTTAATTATTGGAGGCAGTTGGATATTCAGACACAGCAGTAGAAATAGAATGAGAAGTGAAGGAAGAAAAAAGAAGACCCTTCAAGATAGATGAGCATGATGTTTTATATTATTGGGCAACTTCTGGGCTAGGCACCTGGACCTCACATATATAAACATAACCCCTTTGGTGGATTCCTGTGGTGACTACATTACAATGGCCAGGAGATGTATTCATGAGCTAGCTCCTATCTCCCTATGTAGTGGCATCTCTCCTTGTAGCCACTGGTACTCTCACACATCATATGCCAGGCCTACATGATTCATTGTACCTCTCCATTAGTGCCATAATGTCATCCAGGCAATCTTATTCTTTGCCCTTGTCTAGAAATGCCTTCATCCTAAACCATTGCTTGATACTTGAACACCACATACTGCTTAGTCAGTAAGATCTCATCTTAGAGATGTCTTCCTTCATGAAACCTTCCATAATATTCCAAGACAATCCAGATGACTCTGCCTTAACTTCTCATGTTCTTTCCATCATTAGATAGGCTACCCTGTACTGAATATACTTCTGCATGTGACTGATTCCACACGGATTCATGAGCTACCATATCTGGGTATTGCTATGGCTTGTGTTCATGTAGGCGTTCCTAAAACAGGACAAGAAAAAGACATGAGTAGAGTCTGGTTTAAATGATTAGGGAGAGGAGAAACATAGGATCAGAAAGAATGGTGAAGCAAAGGAGAAAGATAGCCTAAGGTGCATCTCAACAATGTGGTAAAAAAAGCCAGTCCATGGACTCTGAATTTCCTCTAAGAGTTATTCCTTTGAAGGGAGGGTAATAAAGATTTTTTCTCTTCCTATGGAGTTTAAGAACCCTCAGGAGGGTAAATATCCAGAAGACACCTCCAGGCTCCAAAATCAGATGAGTAAAGGCTTAGAAATGTTCACTGGAGTTAGAGTAGGAACCAGAGGTAGATGAGGAATTTGCTAATGGACATGATTTTAGCCCCAGCTCCCAGAACATGGCTCTGCAGTCACTACTGCATGGGATCGATCCCAAAAACC
This sequence comes from Cricetomys ansorgei, assembly GCA_026225945.1. Classification (NCBI taxonomy): domain Eukaryota; kingdom Metazoa; phylum Chordata; class Mammalia; order Rodentia; family Nesomyidae; genus Cricetomys; species Cricetomys ansorgei. The sequence continues at coordinate 64,862,152 of JAMJFZ010000199.1, read as the reverse complement.
ACTGCAGAAAGTGGGTGCCAGTAACACTTCTTTGTGGAGATAAAGTAAACAGAGGTCAAAGAAGTTAGGAGACTGAGAAGTCATAGAATAGTTGATAACGTTGTAGCTCAGGCTCAAACCCAGCAGGTTCATCGTCCTTGCTTCTTTGTCATTCCAGATGTTCTATAATCCACTCATTTGTATTAGGATAAATAAAAGCCTTTCAAAGGGAAAAGATTTAAAAATGGGCCCTGAGAAGGGATGTTCATTAGGGAGGAGATTGAAGAACTTCTAGGAAAGCTCTGAATTTTAAAATACCCAGAAGGCTTAATGCAAGGGGCCTCAGTTTACTCGTCTATGAAGTAAACTAAGCACAATGTATCTGTTAAATTTCTTCAGCTGTAGTAAAATTCCTGACACAAGGTAATCTATTGATGGGAAATGTTTGGAAGGTTTTACTCCACGATTGGCTACTTTTATTGCTCTGGGGCCTGGAATATGCAAGACACCATGACAGTTTTCCCAATGTTTGGTGAGTTCCATAAGCTCAGTTCATGATACCCAGTCCTGACTATATGGCAACCTGAAGTCTCACAGAGATATTTTACCTTATCAGGGACCAGAATACCATGGGAATGACTTCCATAAGGTGAGTCATTCTCAACTGGAGGCACATGGTTTGGTTCCTAGGCACAAGATCTGCATTGTGATTCTCCACCTAGAGTATACTCTACCCTAAAGACCAGGAGTATTCTTTAACATCATCAATGTCCCCACATTCCCTTATAATATTGAAGATTTTGAGATGCCGAATCTACCCTGAGTCCATCATGGTTTATCTGAACAGGTCCACTGTAAACTCATGAGTTCTTGAAAGTTGAAAAAGAGAAAAAGACAAGAAAGTAGTGTGAGGACTCCCCCAGTTATGATAGTAACGACAACATGGAAAATGAGCTGAGTCAAAAACTGTGGTGGCGTCCAGAAGCCATCAGTGACTCAGTTACACCTTATGGGGAAATTGGAACCTAGGTCTCTAAAATGTAGGAACTAGATTTTGTCAGGATCATAAATGAAAGGAAAGCAGATTCATCCTAGAACCTTTAAGAAGGAGGTCAGCACATTGCCATCTTGGTTTTTATCACAGTGAGAGATACACTGAATCTCTGGCCTACAGAATGATGAGGTGCTAAGTTTTCAAGGTTTTAATGACAAGTTGTTGTAGCCATTATAATAAATGGATGCTCTGACCACATTTTGACCTTGCAGCAGAAGTGGGACATGAAAGTCCAAGTTCCCCATCCCATCATGTTTGCCATACTATTGCATGTTCCCTGTTCCAGAGAAGGGGTGCTTCTTTTGGATTGGGATGCAAGATACTTAAGAAGAGCCCACACTGTGAAAGGTAACAGTGGTGGTGGAGGTGGGTGAGAAGATTAGGCAAAGAAAGCAAGAAGTAAAGATGGTGAAACTTCTGCCAAAGTAGCTACAACATCTGGAATACTAAGTGTCACTTAATTTGCCCAGTGTCAGGCTCACATGGCCAGTCATATCATGCCTCAAATAGGGACAAGATATGACTGCTCTTGGGAATATATGATCTTGGATAAAGCTGACTCTGAAGAAGCTGAAAGCTGAGTACTGTCTTCTAAGTCCACATTGGACAGCTTCTCATCATACTACGGCCCTGAGTGGCAAGTCTTGCTCTGAAGTAGGAGCAGCCCTGGTGTATCTCCATGCCTGACACAGGGTCTTTATATAAAAAGTCATAATGATTAACTGAAGTGAGATAAAAGCATTTTTCTGTCACAGAAAGTCATGGCAAAGCTAGGACTGTTGATTCAGCTTCCTGGAGCTTTTCCCAATACCACCACAGTTTGACTATTAAGTAAAAGACACATTTCTTTGGAGAACATGGTGAGATTTTTCAGTGGGAATGCCAGAGGCAAACATTGTCATTGAACTCCCATCAAAATAGACTTTAAAAGGCCTTTAGCATAACCTCTGACTCAAACCTCTGGTGAAGTCTCTTCCTTATATCCAGTCTGTGTCTCCAACTATCTAACTTTGCACTGAAAATGTGCTGATTCTTCCTGACTGAAACCCCAAGTAATTATAAAGCAAATGAGGCCACTCATTAGAAAAATGCTTGAAAATCACAAAGTATGTTAACTCACAAAAGTAACAAATGGTGTTCAGTGTAGGTGAAGTCTCTACATCAGAGCAAAAGCTGGCCTTTGACTTCCATCTCAGGCCTGTGGCTCTGCTACACATTCCTTTTCTGTTCCCTGCATCCCCTTTCCTCCCTCTTCTAGAGGTGCCACTTGGACTTTCGCTGGTCCAGTCCATTTCCTCACTATGACCACATTTCTCAGGAGCAGCACATAGCTGGAAGCATAATGTAAGTGTGCATAAGATGAGAGAATCCCTGGACATACTATACTTGTGGCAAGGCAAGTAATGACATTCAGGTGAAATCACAATTGGGTGTAAGGTTCAGGAGAGTGTGAGCAGGTAGGACCACATATCACAACAATGCCTGAGGTGATGACACACTACACCCTACACTCTGAAAAACTATAGGACACATGTGTACATGGTCCATCACAATTACCAGACAATTCCACAGTGATATCACTTGTTTATTTTTATAGCCATATGGGATAGAAGGAGCATAACTGTTTCTACTTTCACAGGTTATGAAGTTATAGTGTAAAGAAGTTCTGAGACTTGTTTAATCAAGTCCACAGTCTGTGAGCAAGAATAGCTAGAAGTAAATCCCACACCTGCTGACTTCCTTATCTTAGTCCAGAGTGCCAAGACATCTCTGTAATAAGAAAGACCTGAAGGAATAAAGAAGCTAAACATGGAGCTATGTGCTGATGTTTAAAGTCCTATTGCCTAGAGGTGATCTTAGCACTTGGGATAGACTGGACCCTTACCTCCCGGTTTTCACCAGTACCATCCACACAGAGCCACATCTTTCCTGCACTGTGGGGAGAGTAGATTTCTCCACCTCTTGACTGACTTTAGGCTCTACCACTCTACTTGTTCTAATCAATGGCAGGAATGTCAGGGGTCTGAGGCCTGAGCCTGAGTCTCAGAAACCCTCTCAAGTTTCTCTTGCCATTTCCACAAAAGGAAGATCTACCAGATACCTGTTGGTCCTATGGAAAGGCAACATATAAGAGGAAGAGCTACCTGGCTTCTGCAGCCTGAGGCTGAGCTGACCTATAGAATCTGGGATCTTATGCTGTTCTAAGTAACACGGATAGAGAGAAATCATTCTTGCCTCGTTTAGAATGATGGACTCTTAGCTATGGAGCTCACAAAGCCAGTAGCTCAAATGCAAAATTCCCTCTCCCCTGTGCCTCCAGATTGCTTCTTAGTTCAAGTATTTGATAATCTTCCCTACATATCATGCTCCCTGCCATGCTAACACTGGACTAGCTACATGGTATCCTATAAAGAAGCCATGCAAGAGCCAATGCATCACTGCCTCTGCAGCATCTGCCTAGGATGGGCCTTTTTCCTGGCCTCCCATTCAAAAAGAAGATTGAATTGATCTGCAATTGACATGAATTAGTATAGAAACAAACCTTTATTGACAGAAGCCTCTGAAACAGAGCAGGAGGGGGCAGCTTATTTGTTACTGAAGCCAATTTATAGGTCCTGATCTCTCAGTGTCTCCTGTATCAAGATCCCCTGCCTGCTTTCTTGTCCTTGGTGCACATCTTCATCCTTCCCCATTAAAACTCTGTGCTGCTTTCCAACTGGTTTTTTGTTTTGTTTTATTTTTTTTCCACTAATGTCCCATATTTCTGCTGGACAGATCATCTAAAACAATGATGTTATGATGATGATGTTACCCCATGTTGGAGATCCAGAGCTCTCCGGGAGCCTTGATTCCTTATGAGCACACAAGGCTATAGCCATGGACTTCTACTGAGCCCTTCCTCTGGGCCTGCCTCCCTCTAGTCTTCTTTCTGGTCACTCAGAACTTATCCTTCTCTAGTGTACAATGCCATAGCCACTCTGCACCTTCACATGTGCCTAACCCTTGCTCCATGAAAGCCCATCACCTAGCCTTCTTCATCTAACTCATGCCTTCTGCCAGGACTGGCAGGACCAGCCTTACCCTTCCCTGAGAAGCAGCCCCAATTCTGGCAGCCCAGTATCATTTTCAGTCTGCAGAAACAGAGTATCTCCTGGGAGGATTAAGAAAACTGGATCCCGAAGTCCCCCTCCCTGAGATGCTCAATTTGCTACTCTGGGAGTAGACTGGACAGTAATATTTTTAAGAGATCCCTAGTTGGCTTTAATATGCAGCCTGGGCTGAGAACTAGTTGCACTCCTGTTTTAATTGCATTTCCTCCAGGTCCACCTACTTATTACTCTATTGTAATTCTGAGTCCTCCTTGGTGGTAGAGATTTGTATTTTTATTTTCCTTCTTGTATGTCCAGGACTTGGCTCAGCTGCATGCCCAGGCCAGTGGCTTCTTTCTTCATTCTGCTCTAGATATTCTCCCTGAAGCCTCATTTTCCAATCATCCCTAAACACAGCCCTTGACCTTGTGCTCTGGGGGCAGACTCCATCGCAGACTGCTTATTTCCCAGGTATTTTCCTTCTTTCTCTGCTGTCCCATTTGTACTCATTGTAAGCTCTTGAGTGCTTACAGTGGCGGTGTCAACAGCTACTGCTTTGCTTAAAAGCTCTTCAGTGAAGTGCTAGAAAGTCCATGAAAGTCAGTCTTCCCCAGATTCCCACATTGGATTTCATCAGAAGGGAGTCATCACCCTCATTTTGTGGTTAAATAAAAGTTCATTCAGAGATCTGCCCATCTCAGCTTGGTGCCCCTGTAGCTGTGTGACCTCAGGGTACTTGACCTACAGGGCTGGGATAACACCAAACACAGAAATACTGTGTCTGTTACCACAGTTATTGTTTAGCACAGCCTGGCTTGGTGCACTATGCCAGGATATGATAACTCCATAGTCTTAAGTGAAGTAGGGATGCTGAGCAACGAGGAGACAGTTAGTACCCAGTACATGAAGGTCCAAGACAGTGTGATGTTCAGGCAACTTTGGGACCTGAGGTAAGAAAGAAAAGGCAGAGATATTTCAGTCAGGTGGAGGTTCCAGAGATGGAATGACACACAAGTAGAACCTTGTAGAATTCAGCAAAGAAAAAAGAGTGGCTGTTGGGGTGGGCATTTGGGAGTTGTTCAACTGAGGCAGCAGAGTATACCTGATTCAGTGAAAACCATGTGTCCCAGTCAAGGGCCCCAATGCCCAGTCCAGAGCCCCAGCACCACAGACAGAAAAATGGGAGCTGAACACCCCATCTATCTTCATTCTGCCAAATCACTCTTTGATAAAGGCAGCCCTGCAACAATAGCACTGATGGTGAGGCAGCTTGAGCTGAGCCAACAGTAACACACAACCATCACTCCTCACTCCAAAAGAGGATACTGGCTCTGGAGTCAGATAGGTCGAAGCTCAATTCTGGACTCCTTTGTAGTAGTAAACTACAATCTTTTACCCTCAATTTAGGGAAAGAGAAAGGAAGGATAGGAAGATATTTTCATCACTTTTGCAGGTGGCTTTGATAGAGAAAGAGAGAAAGGTAGAAATCTTCACAGACTTTTTAGGCCATCCTAAGATTAGAGAGGACTAGTTGACCATGAGTCAGACTAGCGTCTCAGCTCACTATCTGCAAACCCAATCTCTCCAAATGAAATTCTATGCAAGAATCAACAAACCAACAACAGACATATGGATGTACAGACAAACAGATGAACCAACCAACCAACCAACAGCCCACTGTGGCTCTTGGGGCTTCAACCCTTATATACTCTAAGCAAAAGTTCCCATAAACCCAAGTGACATGCAATCCCAAGAACAAGCTACACGTGGCAAAACAGCTGCACCTAACCAAATTATAGCCACTAGCATCGAGCATTCTAAACCAAATTCATAATCATCCGCCACACCGGGGATGGAAACAGAAACCTAGTACAAAAGCCATTTTGTGTTTCTAAAGAAACCAAAATAACAAAAATTTCTTCCAAGTGTCCCATTACATTCTGTCTCTAAATACCTTTGCTCTCAGAGGGCCTCTTATCCTTCCTAAGATTCCTTTCTCCTCCCTTCAGCCAAGGTAATGGGCAACCTTGACCTTTTGGAGGGATAATAAATAAGCAGGGTTCTGGGTCCATCTAGGGACCCTCAAACAGTGGCACTTCTCTGCTCCCAGCCTCGAAATGGAATATCTAACTGTCCAGTGTAGATGCTGGAGGACTGACCCCACCCACCTGGTTCTTGAGTTTGCTTAACTGCAGCTGATGTCATTCACACCTCAGCTTGGCACTCAGCCTTTTCTCACAGCCAGCAGGGGCTCCTACAACGGCCCCCCTCCCAGTCCCTCTTTGTCCCTGGTCCTTGTGACATGATTGACTGAGCAAGCTGTTCCATAAAGCAGGTCAGATCCGATCCATAATCAATGTCTTGATTATTGGTGATAGTAGCCTCCTTCCAGGACACCTGCATGTCCATAGCTAGTGATGGCAGCAGAGCTATCCTGTCTTGGGAGGAGATGGGTGTTCCTGTTGCATAGGGATGCTCCCAGGACCCTCTGCTCTGGGAGATGGTAGACTGCTTTTCATTTACTGCCTCTGCTGGGACATCAACTGCTCAGCACCCAACACCTTGGAACTGTTGAATAAACACTGAGCCTAGAGAAGGAGCTGGCTTTTCCCTAGTGCTGTATCATCCTACCCACTCACCCCCAACTGTGTATATGGTAGAATTTTGAGTTTTGTTTCTTCTTAGCACATAGTTTTGCCACTTCCTTGCTGTGCCCTCTTGAGCAAAATGTTTAACCACTCTTGGCTTCTGTGCCCCATTCATTTCATGTGACTTTTGATTGTAGGATCTCTTGTAAGGTTGTACAAGGAAGAACAAATGAACTGCTACAGATACAAACCAATAAGTGGCATCAGAGGCACTGTGTGTCCAAGGAAGCTAGATCAGGCAAGGCCAGAGACCGAGACCTTGCTAGGCTAACCCACTTTGCCTGTTTGGGGAGGTGTCAATTCTGGTAGTCTAAGAGTCTTGGGAATAAGTAAATTGATCAATTTGCAGTTATCTATATGTCTGTTTCAGTCTAACATTGCAGTACTAAAGCCAAATTCCATCTAGAACGTCCTCCAGCATCCCCAAGTCCTGGGTTAAGATTTCCATTCAAGAAAGGGGAACTGCAAGCTTCATCCCCACCTCTCGTCACCATCCCTCTATCTTTTACACTACCTCTGGATGCTCCAGAGCTGACAGAAAGGAAAGCAGGGATCCAGAAAGGGGAAGTGGGCATAGAGTGTCCTCTTTGACTTGAATTAACATTCATCATTGCATCACTGGGGCTGCTGATGTGGAGTGCTCACCCTCTCATGAAACTCTTTAGTGAATGCCTCAGATCCATTCATTGAGGACCCCTGACTAGAGTGGTGTTACCTCTGACTAATGACTTACAATGTCCTGTTATCCCCCTTCTTCCTTCCAGCTGGCCATCCCAGGACATATGTTGCTGTGCCCTTTGTTTTATCCTTGGCTTCCCATATCCCATAGTTCAGAGATGCAGAACTCTGAATGGTACTCAGGAGGCCCTCTCTCCTTACTTGTATGGAAGAGGCAGCTCTGCTGCCCATGAGGATGCAGGAATGAATCCCGGCCCTCTCCCTAAACACATCTGCAAGCTACTCTCTCCTGATCAACCTTCCAGGCAACACATTAATTCCCTGGAGGTAGTGATGAGCCAGGACCTTTGGCCTGATTGGTGGTTGGGGCTACACCTTAGTAAGTTCTTCATAGATTACTCATTTCACTTTTTAAACCTTCGAGTACCTAATAGCGTGTGCTTTCTATCTTGAAGGTTCAGCCAAAGTTAAGAAAAACCCACCACTTACCTTCCTGATAGACTTGCCATACATAATTGCTGCTATTTCCAACAAGAATAAGTGCCCCGGAGAGTTTCCAGAACCCTCTATACCCTTGCCCCATCTCTGACCCTCTTCCCACTGAATCCTTATTTTGCACTGTGTTTTTAACTTCTCACCAGGGTATGGAGGGACAAGGCTGGGTTTCTCTTCCCTCAGCACCTGATACATTGCAGGAATAATTCTTTGATGAATGTCTAAAGTGATGAATCTCAATTAACAATCAGATACTATGTCTCATCTATAAGAAGGAACAAGTCTCTGATGCTTTGCAGTGTAGCAGCAAATGTGACACTGTATCAAAAAGCTCACCAGAAAGTATGACAACACAATCACCAGCCCAGTTTATATACCCAGGCTCATACATCATAATGAATGAAATGGCTTCCCATTTCATATGGCTTAAGAATGATCCCAGAACTTTAGGAGTTATAAAAATATCTTAGACAGTTTCAGAGAATTCAGAGATGTGCCAAATCTGAATCTCCTTTCTTGGAAAAGTTCAAAAAGATCTTCATGGAGGGAGACACGGGATACAAGCCTTAACGAGAGGCTCTGTTTCAAAGATGTAGACAAGGAAATGAAGGCTGCCAGGCATTGGTGACAAGACCTGTCACCCCTGTTAGGAACAAAACAGCAGTGAGCATCCTCCAGTAGCAAGCAAGAACTACCAGGCCAAGCCTGGGGAGATGACTCATCAGTAAAGTGCCTGCCTCACTTCCCTGAGTGCCTGAATTCAGGCATGAGGACCTGAATTCAGATCTCTTGCACCCACATATAAGCTAGGCGCGATAATACATATCTCTAACTGCGGTGCTGGGGAGTGAGGGGTAGAGATAAGAAGATCCCTGAGCTGATTGGCCAGCCAGTCTAGCCAAATAAATCCACGACTTTTGGGTTCAATGAAGGACACCCAACATCAACTTCTGGCCTTTGTATATACACATACCCACACACACACACACACACACACACATATATATATATATATATATATGCACACAGATGCACATATACCCACACACACACACACACACACACACACACACACACACACACACACAGGTGGGGGGGTGGCACCCAGGCTAGAAAGGATATGGGATCTAAAGGGAATGAAAGAGTCTGGATTTTATTGGAGGCCATAAGCGATCATTGAGAACTTCTGAGTGATCAGGGCTGTTTTCTGGAAGATTAATGTAACAGTACATGTTTCCTGAATAGACAGAGAGCTGAGAAGGCAAACCAATGGGGAGATACCTTAATTGTTCTGCAGAGACACAGTGAATAGAAAGAGATAAAGGAAATAGAAAGAGCAGCACTGCTTGTAACTTTACCTTGAACATCAGACAGAATCCTCTATGGGCAGATACAGCTTGCTATTCAGCTGCATTCTCTGGAGGGGATAGAAGATTCGGGAGGGGGCAGAAGGGGAGAACAGAGGGGAGGGGAAGAAAGAATGGTGGGGAACAGAATACTGTGGTGGTAGGAATGTACAGTGGCACAGCCATTGTAGAAAGTCAGGCAAATATAGTGAAGTGAATGCATTTCTAACTTCTTCTAAGGGTCACTGTTTTTCTTGATGAAGAAATGACTCAGCCTGTAAACAGCAAAGGAGCGACATCTTCCCAGGCATCAGAACCTAGAAAGTTCAGCACTGAAGGAGAGAAACAGTTAGGAACTAGAAACAACTAGCTTGCATCAGAAGCAAGAAGGAAGAAAGGGGATAGACAATGAGCCTTCTCTATGTAGGACTCAGTTTCTCCATTTGTCCTGCAGCAGTTGGCAGAGAAGAGCCAGAAAAGACAACTTCCAAAGTCCCTTCTGGCTCTACTACTCTGGGATTTGATGAGAGCCTGTGATCTCTGCTTCTACACATGCTGCTACCCTTCCATGCCAAGCCACCCCCCCAAAGACTGCTAGATCTACTGGCAGCGAGACCCAGCAGGTCAGAAGCTATCTTCTCCACCTGCTCCAGAAGCTTCCTTGCCCAGGTTATTCTGGGCTGGTGTTGTGGCACCATGTTTCCTTTCTGCTCCCTGTACATGGCTTTTATGAAGGTCCCTAACAAGCCTGGTGCTATTATGCATTTTAGAAATCTTATCTAATAGGGGCTCATGGAGTATAAATTAACCCCAAGGAGCAGAGCTGCATTAATCCCTGTGGTGATTATGCATTAGCCAAAGATTTTCTTCACCTATTTTAAGCAGCTGAACCCAGACTGTCTGGGGTGCTTTTCTACTTTGTCTCTGTTGCCAGTCATTCATTTAGATCATCTACCTTCTGTGTCCTCTCCACTCCCAACCCCCATGCCAGCTGCAGAGGCCTGAAAGGTCTTTGGCAGGGTGGAAAGGGTATGAGCCTGTGCCCGACAGATGCAGCTCTCAGGCTGCTGTGTGCCTTTGTCCACATAACCTTGGTGAAGTTACTTTCCTTCCTTGAGTTCTGGCTGCCTGACTTGAATCTGTGATAAGTATGTCAACCTTCCTGAGAGCCTGCAGATTTAAGAAACAGCATTTGCCCAGCACTGTCTGCACAGTGGGGTCTCATTCCTCACTCAGCCTCCCTCCCTGTGGTTAGCATCCTGCCTGTGTTGATATGACCCAAGCTGAGGATTGCTGGTCAAGAAAGTCCCTTGGGATAGGAAAGATCAAAAAAAGCATCTACTTTAGGTTTGTGCTTCATATCTGAAAATAGCCTTAATTAATATTCTGAATGCGTTAATGAGGTCTTCAAAATCCAGTAAAGAAAAGAGCTATACTGTACATTCATCAAAGGTGTGTTGTACCTAGCAGAAGACTTTCTGGGAAAGAAACCAAGGCGTACCAACCCACATTACCCGCCACTCCAAGCTTGAGTCATGCTATTTTCTAAGTCAAAAATGATAATTATAGACTTGTCTTGCAAGCAGGCAGAGCCTTTCTCCAAGAAGTTCAGAGGCATTTCTATTCTGAGGACAGCAATCATAGAGAATAGTCTCACCTCAGTCCCCAGCCTTGTAAGGAATGGACCCCTATCTCCCAGTACAAATATGAGAAAATTATGGCACAAAAGCTACTAGCAGTGTCCTGGCCTCCTCACCATACTCCCAGCATGATGGGAACTCAGTTCGTGGTACTTTGCAGTTCACAAATCCCTCTTTCAGTCTTCATCTCCTGTGGAACTACAGTGAGACTGAAGGACCAATGAGGTGGAGAATGGGACATCATGTTCTTGTGACAGCTGAAGTCACTGAAGGTCAGCAGAAAGAGGAAAGACATTGCTATAATCACAAAACCAGAGACTGAGTCAAAGCATAGTCCCATGTTCTCAGACCCACCTCAGACACCCATAGTTACAGGCATTCCTGTATCACCCTCAGTACCATCTGGGCAGAGGAGCTCTCTGGTTATCCTGACAGTGCTACATGGCCTTGATCTCCTGCAGCAAGTTTAGCAGGGAGATGTTTTCAGTAGAGCAAACATGCTTAATGCTTGCTTAACATGCACATGTGTAGCAGTACACTACTGTGGTGGCTCAGCCAAGACACAGAGACATATTCAGAGGTGCAAACCCTGCCAGACCTCAGCATAGGGAGCCACTATCATGGCTAGCACCATACTGGACAGTGGAAATCCAATCATCTGAACTAAGGTGATTTTATTGATTCAGAACTCCTCAGTTGTTCTACTGATAGTACATGAAAATCATGTGCAATCAAATATTCCTTACATAAATCCAACACCTGCAGACAATACAAAATGGCAAGACGTAGGCAGCCCCTCACCAAACAATGCACAAAACAATTATTTTATACATAACTAGAAATAAACTTCTACAACAATTCCTCTTTTCTGTATAAGCCAGTCCAAATAAATTGCTTTATGTCTACAACACAATTTAATACTACACCAGCAAAATTATTTACATGAGGAACAATCATGAGGGTTTCTAATGCACAGGACCAAATGAAACCACGTATCTGTCAAGATTTTCATAACGTCTTTGGACAGCAGAAAAACATTATCAATATCTAATTATCTGGAATTCACTCATGATCTTCTGGGCTCCTCCATAGGACTTGGATCACTTCTCTGGTTCCACCCTATGCAGCACACACAGCTTGTCCTCCAGGCTTTGTCTGGCTCCATTACACTGCTGCTGCTGTTCTTGGTTGTCATCCTATGGTGCTGGCATCTTCAGAATGCTGGGGTCTTCTGCTGCACCTGTACTGCACTTTTACCAATAGCGTCTCCTGGGTTTTCTTCATAGTGCCAAGCCATAACTTGTCTGCATGACCTCTTTAATCTGGGGCCTTCAACTGCTACTGAGGCTGCACCTTCGCCAGTAGCCTCTCCTGCACTCTCTTCATGGTGCTAAGCCTCAGTGCTCTCCATGACCCCTTTGTGCCTTCAAAACCAGCACCACCTGGGTGATTCTTACAGTACCATGTTTGGCCACCAGCATGGGATACACTCTCGGGCAATTCTGGAAGACAGCTTCTGTGTGCTGACCCTGAGGAAATGCTTTCCAGATTTTAAAATAGAGTCTGGTTTGCTGGAAAAACAACTGGTCAGTTTATGTTTGAATTCAAAATCCAATAGACCATTCCAACTTCATAAACGCAGCAACCATTAGTACTGATTCTTTTAGCAAGTGTTTTTCTCAGTTTCAATGCAAGTGTTCCTTGTCTACAGAAAGGGTTTCCTCATGGGGTGGAGTTCTCATCATCATAACAGATATGTCTTATCAGGACTGCTTGTAGATAAGTTTGTAAGAAAAAAAAATAAAGAAAGAAGGAAAAGAAAAGAGAACAGACTATTCAAGGTCTGGAGTTTCTTATTCTTTCTTTCTTGTCTCCATGTTGGATGTAACTGGCATGATATCTTGCCCTTCTTTACGTTTTGCCTACCACACTGGGCATCATTTGTTGTTGTTAGTTACTGTGTGGGCTCACCAAGAGAGACAAGGATGCATAATAATCAGTGCAAACTCTGCCAGACCTCAGCAGAGGGAACCATCATCCTGGCCAGCACCATATTGGACATTGGAAACCCAAGCATCTGAGCTCAGTTGTTTTTATTGATTTGGAACTCCTCAGGTGTTCTACTGATAGCACATACAGATCATATGCAATCAAACATCCTCCACATAAATTCAACACCTGCAGACAATACAAAACACCAAGACCTAGGAAGCCCCTCACCCAACACTGCACAAAACAGTTATTTTATACTTAACTAAAATAAACTACTATAACACATATGTAGGTGAGTTGCAAGCATCTCACATTCTACACTTGCTTCTCATTACTAACCTGTGAGCTAAGCACTGTGATTATCCTCAAGCTAGAATTGAGAAAACTGAGCCTCAGGAAGGGTCTGTGACTTGAACCCAGGACCATAGAAGGAACCAGAAAGCCTAGGGTTCAGCTCCAGATGTGACTGTACTCTCCCTCTCCCTCTCTCTCTCTCCACACCATTCCATGTGTTACTTGTTTATACATTCACTGAACAAATGCCTGTGCCAAGCCCAAGGCAAAATTGCAATGAGCAGACATATACTTGATGGATAGTGTTACATTCTTCAGCTGTCACTCATCTGATCCAGATACCACCTGTGGAGATACGCCCACACAAAGCAAGCAGATGAGCTTTCATACAGCGAGGGCACTAATGCTCACAAGACAGGGTCTACTTGGCTTTTGATTTTGTAATATTCATTTCCTAACTCTGCTCCAATGTTAAGGTGCCAAACACCTTTTCTGGCGATGAGCACCCAGTAGTAGCTAAGAGGCTGTGTTTGCAATAAAAGGGACAGCAGTCTTCCAGAATCCACACACAGCCTGTGTGCCATCGTGCACGTTATCTAGCCTTGCATTTGTGTCTTTAAACCAATCATCTGGCTTCTTCACTTCAATGCCCTGCTTGTGAATTGAAAGTTGAATAGAGATTAAGATGTCAGTGTTGTCAACTTGGTAGCATCTAGAATCACCCAGAAGATAAGTCTCTGAACACACCTGTTGCTTCTGTGGGGGATAATTTATCATAGAAACAAATAAAAGCAGAAACTAAGACAAGGACCATTATCTTGAAAGTCTGGAGACACAAACATTTATGCAAAATAAAAAATCACTTATATGGAAACATAGCTGCTACTGTAGAAGCTTCCATAGATGGAGTTAACACGGAGTTACCCTATGATGGGATGACAAATACCTGCACTAGACATCGCAGACTAACAAATGAAAAGCTCAGTGTCAGGAATGGGGTACTACTTTTGGAGTTATTGTCAGTGGGTGTTAGTGCCTAGATTCTTAGTAGTCTATATTATGAACTCATTCAGAAAAAATTGAGAAAGTCCCATGGATTTGAATGAAGTTTCTCCATTTGTGGAAATACTGACATTTGAGTGACATAATTCTTGTTATGAGTCTATCTTCTAAATTGTTGGATATTTAACAGCATCCCTGGCTGTTACCCACTAGAGTAGCAGCCCCCAAGCACTCATACTGAATGTACCTTAAGATATTGTCCTATGTCCTTTGGAGACACAATCATCAAGTGAAAACCACTGAGAAATATGTCAAGAATTAGGATATAGAGATGAATAGGACAAGCTTTTCCCTATGGGATCCCCAGTCTAAAAGCACAGATATGGGGACCAGGGTACCTTTAGACAAACATGGAAGCTGGAAATCAGTGGCATTTGGAATAATCAAATGCCAGCATCCTTTGACCACAGTGATAGGGATGGAATAGAAGATAAAGAGGTGAGAAGTATAGCAAATGCTCATGGATGGCTGGAGAATAGGCAGGAATTAGACTGGGGATGAGAAACAATTTAGAGACTAGCTAAACAGGATGAAACCAAAGCAAGCAGCAATAGGCTAGATGTATCTATAGCAGTATGAACAGGGTATAAGCAGGGACCTATGATCTCCCAGGCCCCTTTCTATTATGACACATCATGACCCAAATGTTCCATGTACTTACATGCACTTCTTCTCCCTCCCACCCTCTCCCTTGTCCCACAGTCTCTCTAATGAGGAGAAAAGAGAAAGCCAAAGGTTTAATGGGTCCCAAGAGGCGCAAGCCTAGGGTCCTGCCTCTTCTGCTTCTCCCATCATGAAGGCTTACAGATCTTCCTGCTGCTCAGGGCTATGGAGGTTGCTGAAGCAACAAGCAGGACACCATGACTCACACTGAGCAGATAACAAGCTCTGCTACAAGGGATGGGTGTCAAAGGGAGCTGTCACCTCTCCCAGGACTGGGGCTTGAGCCGACGGTGTTCATGCTCGCTGTGATGGAGTTTGAGTGAGCTTGACAGTTTCTCAGGCATCACTCTGTCCTCTCTCTCCCTATCCTACCACCCCCACTCATTTAAATGGTACATTTTACAGTTAAAACAGGAGGGCCCTGAGACTGGAAGCTAGAAGCTCTATTCTTCACTCAGACTGTTGGGCTCTCTGCCTTTAGAATAAGATTTAGCAGCACTGTCTCAGCACTTAAGATATCAAAACACCTGCTTTCACTGACCATCTGCCCACTGATCCTGAATGCTCAGTCAACCCACTCACTGCAGATCCAGTCTACTAGCACTTGGTCATGAATAACTTGAATATGTTCTAGCACTAAAGCAAGCATGTTCCCTGAAAGTGGTGTCCTTGTAGTTAATTTGAAGTAGTGTGTAGTTGAGACTTCAGTGTTGGAGTCTACAGTGGTGTTATGATCATGATGCCAAGATGATAGATTAGGAATAAGAAAACAACACCCCAAGTCAGAGAGAATATAGCCAAAAATGAAACATTAAACCTGTCTTACAGTAACCCTGACAAAATGATGGTGGCATCAGTCTGGATCTGACAGAGATGTGATGCCGTGTAAAAGCCAAAGGTATGCAAACTTAATAGCAGAACCGTATGCAGAAAAAAAAACTAACAGGAAACAGTGCAGAATCACCAGCTAGCAATGATAAGAGCAATTTCAACCTCCAAATCCAAAGAAGCAAGGCGGCTTCTGTGCATGTGGAGGCAATCACCACAATACAGACAATAAATAGCTTTGGGGAGAGTGTTGCAACAGATTTTCCTTCACTGTGACAAATACCTGAAAGAACGGCTGGAAATAAATAAATATTTAACTTGGTTCACAGTTCCAGAGGTTACAGTCTATAGCTGACTGATGTCCTTGCTGTTTTTCTGATAAAAAAAATTTTTAAATAAATAAATAAAAATTAAAAAAAAAAACCAATTTGAAGGAATATGTTAGCCACATTTTTGTTGCTGTGATAAAACACCATGACTAAAGCAACTTATACAAGGAAGAGTTCTATTGGCTTATGATTCCAGAACCATTAGAGTCTGCCCATTGTAGTGGGGAGGCACAGCAGCAAGTAGGCATGGTACCAGGAGCAAGAAGCTGAGAGATACCAAGCATGAAGCAGGGGCAGGGCTGGAAATAAGACTAAGGCTAGGCTATGTAATCTCTGTCTTCACTCCAGTTCAGATCCTGGAAGGCCACACTTTTTAAACTTCCCAAATGAAACAACCAGCTAGGGACCAAGTATTCAAACACCCAAGCCTATGGGGAACATTCTTCATTCAAACCATTACAGGAAGTGAAGAGTTTATTTAAGGTTATAGGTCATGGCCCATTATCAAGGGAAGCCAAGGCAGGAGCAGCAACTGAAGCAAGAGAACATGGAGCAATGCTGATTACCAGCTTGCTCTCTCTGTTCTGTTCTCATTTACTTTCTTATACAATCCAGGAGCACCTGCCCTCCCATATTAATCAGTAATCAAGAGAATGTCCCACAGATATGTCTACAGACCAATATGGTGGAGTCAGTTCTCTCAAGTCTCTAGTTCATTCCTGGCTGACAAAAAACTAGCCAGTGCAAATGGCTATATTGTTTCTAGGCCTGTGGGTATGACAGAGTATCATACCTGGTCTTTCCAAGAGTCTGTACTGGTAATTATAAAAATATAATAATTAACTGATCTGATATTTTCTGGAAATTCCACCATGGACACACCAAGAGATTATACTTTAATAATTTCCTAATTGGCTCTCAATCCAATCAAGTTGATAACCTATGTTTTACTATTAATAAATGAGTTCAAGGACAGCCTAGGGGCACATAGTAAGACCTATCTCCAAAGAAACTAAAAAGGATGATTAATTATCAGTAGTTAATTGATTAACTATCAGTCAAAGTCTTCTGGTTGAAGTCAGGTCATCATGAAGGGAGTGTTGCCGAACATGGAGATCCCAGGGGGAAATGTCCAGTCCCATTCTCCTCCACCCACAAGTTTCTATCTGGGATCCTCACTGGGAAAACAACAGTCTGAGAGAGCACACAAGTGATCCCATTGCAGTGGTCCATACAGTTGTCTTCCCTGAATACACTATGCTGCGACGACCCTCACTGTCAGTTCTGTACTGCCAAATGTAAGTGGGGAAAGCAGTGTGATGGAGAGGGAAACAGAAAGCCCTTTCCTCCATATTCCAACCAGGCTCTTAGAAATGAGGAAGCAGTCTAACAACTTCTTTAGAAGCATCTTCATGATCTCTGAAGCACCTAGTTTTCTCTTTCTCTTTCTGACAGCTCTCAGGAAGCTGGCTTGCCCTACAGATATGGAAGATCAGGCTAGTTAACCAAATAAGAACATTCCATTTTCCTAGATGAGCCTTTCGTCTAAGTCAGGACAGATTGACTCTATGGTTTTTCCATAGAAGTCTAGATAATATCAACCTAGCTTTGCTGGTGAAAAAAGTAGGAAAAACCAGAAGGCTTAGCAATTGAGAGGGACAGCCATCATTTCTGGGCTATGAAGAGGATGCTAAAGGCACTATAGGAAGTGTTTGTATACTTGACGACATCACTGAACTATTGAAGGAGAGCTGTGTCTATGACTTTCAGGTAAGTGCTGAAAGCTCTCAGCAAGAGTTCAGTCTTCTTTTACTTATATTCAAAAATGTCTCAGCTGATATGTTCTCCAAGAGTTAAACAAATAAAAAGTGAATGTAAGAAAAGACAACTATCTACATGGCCTATGAAAAAAATGTCGGAGAAAGGTCATCTGATTTGAAATATTTAAGCATGATATTCAGCACAGAAAATGGAAAAGAAGGCAACTTGGCTGGGCATGCCTCACTCACCCTGAACCAGAAAGAGGCACTAACTACCGGGGGAAAAACCATTCTTGCCACTAGAGAAGCAATACAGTGACTTAAACTAAGAGCTCATGCAACAGAGCCAGGAAAATATGGGTTTAAGAGCCAGATCCTTGGCTTTTGGAGTGTATGAGATTAGGCAAGTGAGCACAATGGTTATGAAATTCTAGAAACTGATAAAAACTCAGATTTAGACTTCAGTCTCATCCATCACATTGGAGGGAAGGATCCACTAGCAGGTTTAGATTCTGAGAGAATAGCCTATGTGTAACACAACCGCAAGACTCTGAGCAGAGAACATGAATGTTTCTCACTGAAAAAGACTAATCCTCTTTGTAAATGACTAGTTTGTGTTTTTACTTCATATACAGGGTATGTGTGTGTGTGTGTGTGTGTGTGAGACAGAGAGAGAGAGAGAGAGAGAGGTATGTTTGGACATATCAACACATTCTTTGTTGTTCTTGCTCAAACTCCTGCAGCAACCCTGTTGAGTTTAAGTCCATGAAGTCACTGACAGTCATAACACAGTAGATAACAAGTCTCTCAGCCTCCTCTGGCTCCATCATCTATTCTCTTGCCCTCATCTGCCTCTAAACTGAGCAACATGAGTCTCTATCATCAACAGGGGTAAAAGAAGAAGCAGAAAGGTCTGTGACCAAAATTATAAGCATATCATCCCCTTTCATTCTAGAGGGATAACTATAAAAAGGCACCATGAGTCAACCCGGACACCCATGGCCATTTCACAAAGGTGTCACCTTCAGATCTCAGCACATAAATGATTTACTAGGAATTATTCTCCTGGGGATGTGTCACAGCAGAACCAGGTTTCTATGGCTGGAGGTTGTTTCAGTATAATCATCCTTTGCCTGCTCTGAGCTTCTAAGCTAGAGGAGAGGGGCACACAAATGATGTCAGTGGAATTTGGGACATTGAGCAGGGGCAGAAAGATCTATGAGAGATGTGACCTTTTTCATTTATTTACTTAACAAACATTGTTTTGAGTATCTCTCATTACGAATGAATATAAATCTGGTAAAGAATTACCTAAAGGTTCATGCAATGAACATTTTAAAACTATTTTTTGCACACAAATCAATGGGTTTCATTACGGCATTTCATACACACATTTCATTACACTTGTTTCTTAATTATCCCTCTCCTACACTGGCTTCTTGCACCCCCTGCCTCACTTTTGGTGGTCTCCTTTCTCTCCAAGTTAGTGCGCTGCTATGCTTTCATGATTCATGTCAGGTCCACTTTCTTCTCTTTTCCCCTCCCTTCCCCATTCCTTAACATCTTCTCCCTCTCCAAGATCCCCTTCCTATTTTCATGACTAAGCACACATGCACTCATGAATGCATGTACACACACACACACACACACACACACACACACACACACACTCAGATTCTTCATATGATAGAAAGCATGCAATACTTCCTTGAGTTTGATTTATTTCACTTAACATAATGATCTCTAATTCCATCTATGCTCCTACATATACCAAAATCTCAATTTTTTTCTTAATAGCTAAATAAAATTCCATTGTATATATAGCCCATGTTAACTTTACTCATTCATCTGTTGTTTCCTGAGGCTGTGGATGTGGATGTGTGTGTGTGTGTGTGTGTGTGTGTGTGTGTGTGTGTGTGTGTGTGTGTATTGTAGATATCACATTTAGCACTGATATAATTTTGCTCTTCCTGAAAGGTCCCAGGAAATAGAAGATAAGAACTGTCTCAAAAACAAAGTATTTTAACTCTAAATCTGGTATTTCCAGAGTGTTATGCTGGACACTAAGGTACGTATGACAAGTTAGAGTAAATATCAGTTCACTGATAACATTTCTAATGGACTGATATAACCCAACCACCAATAAGCACTTTAGAAATAAAAGAATCAGAGCTCAAAAAACATAGGTGGTGAGTGGATAATGAGACTTACCTTATTGTCTCAAAAAAATTCAAAAGTAGAATTATAGTTCAGTGTGGAAATAGGGTTTTGGGAAATGTTATGACCTTCATGATTTCCTTTGAACTTATTTTACTCTTTATGGCTTTTTAGGCTACTTCTGCCAAGCTCAAAATCTCACTCTTTACTGCTGTCTCGGTGCCAAGAAGGTAACAAGTACATATGCTAAAGAGAGGAGCTAACCAATTCTCAAGTGAGCACTAGATTCATGCTGTCAAGATTTCAGAGGCAATACCTCTGTCCTTTTAGTCATTTATTTGTGCATCTGCCATCCCTGGTAGACCACAAGGGTCTTCCCATCAGGTATTATTTACTTCTGTGTTTATAATTGCATTTGGAATCTTTCTACCTTATAAAGAAAATAAGACAGAAAGAATGAAAAGGAGAAAAATGATTCAGTAATATCTAAGAGTTAGGCAAGAGTTTGAGGACATGAGTTAGTCACATGCCTTTATTATGCCAGAAATCATGACATGGGTATACAATAACAATCAAACCACAATCCCTCTCACAAAAAGCACATGGTTGGTCCCAGGGGATTTCTGAGTGGTCAACAGGATGGCAACAGCCATTCTGACATTACATGCATGTCATATATGAATTACCAGACCCTTCACACAAACATAGACAGACAGGCAGATACACAGACACGCGCGCGCACACACACACACACACACAAACACACACACACACACTCCTGAAACCACAAAAATCAAGAAAGCCTTGTCCAGAGAACTTCAAATAATTCCACTGTAAGTATCTCTGATTCAGGAATCTGGGATTTTTCCATGTATTAACTGATAGGATTGTACCGTAGAAAATCTAAAATTACTTCCGGTTTCTAAATTCTATGCAGACCAATAGGATGTTGAGCAAAGGCCACCTTATTAATTCAAATCTAGAAAAGAAATTATCCTAAGTATAGAAGCATTTTTTATTCACAGGAAGAGCTAAGCAGAACCCAAGCTGTTCAGGTTCCTTTCTCCTTGGCCAAGCACGATTTCCTTGCGGGAGACTTGGGTGGGATTTTTTAAAGCTTCCAAAGAGGCTCTAAAGACTTTTTGGACATTTATCTGTACTTTTATACCATATGGCTTGAATTTAGTAGGAACAAGTCAAGAACAGACAGAATAAGATTATTGTGCCAAGTACTAAGTAATTTAGAAATTTCCAAGAAAATGGATGGTTGAATGTACCATACGTGTGTGTGTGTGTGTGTGTGTGTGTGTGTGTGTGTGTGTGTGTGAGAGAGAGAGAGAGAGAGAGAGAGAGAGAGAGAGACAGACAGACAGACAGACAGAGACAGAGAAAGAGATAGACAGAGACAGAGAGACAGAGGGGAGAGGTAAGGAGGGAGGGAGGGAGGGAAGGAGGAGAGAGAGAGAGAGAGAGAGAGAGAGAGAGAGAGAGAGAGAGAGAGAGAGAGAGAGAGAAGACATATCCAAAGAGGCAAAATAGAGTGTATGTTCTGAAAGTCTGATGTATCTGGGTTTTTTGCAGATCAAAACACCCTGAAACATAGTGGTTTAAATCAAAACATATTTATCCAGTTCACCATTTTGTGCCATTTCATAGGACAACAATTTGGTTCAAGGTAAATGGTTTTTCTAGTCTTGACTAACCTCATTCAATCTCTAGGACTTTGGCTGTGATGGGTTGTCTTGGTTTTAGGGAGCCATCATGGACCATGGCTTGGAACTTTCCACATGTTCATGATGAAGAGCTGATAAGTATAAATGCCAAATTAATAACCAACTCATGTTAGAGCAGAAAGGCCCTCCTAGACTCACTTTGCTTTAACTCCACATTTTTAGGGAAAATAGTGAGGCTGTTACCATAATCCTTATTCATAATTCTGAGTTTTTCCAAGGTCTCACAGTGAAATGGGGGAAGAAGTATGAAAACTAAGGCTCCTGATTCTGTAGACTAACCACCTCTGATGCTTCTCAGTGTTTTCCTGGTGCCCATCCCCTGCCACCTTCTTGGGAGAAGAAAGAGGTCAACATGTATTGGATTTGGCCTCCATCCAGAAAGCTCAATGGACTTTGTCAGATTGTCAGATATGCCCTCCTCTGACCTCCTTGCTCCTTCAAGGGTAATTAACCTGCCCAGTGTATCTTCTGCTGATGCTTGGTGCTGAAATAATCACATACACCCCAATTGTTAGTGACCAAATCACCCCTATGAGACACACACACACACACACACACACACACACATGCAATGTCACGCCCTTCATCAACTCAGCTTTACTTATTGGCAAATAAGATGTTTCAAAAAAATGTCAGGCTCCAGAGAAGACACCATAATCTTCCAGCCAGTTCCAATGACATCCTCAGGAGAAATGTCTTTCTGTAGTGATGAATAAAATGTAATAACCAAATATATACACACAGTGTAAAATAATCCTGCTTTAAATTGAGAACTCTGGAGATATCTAGTGTCTTCCTAAAAGGTCCAAGAAACTAGGGTATAAGAACATTCTCAAAAAGAAATAATTTTAACTCCAACCTCCAAATCTGGCATTTCTGGGGTGTCATGCTGGACACTGGGCCAAGTGTGACAAGTTCCAGGCATTAATCCTTAAATCCTCCCCAGAACTCAGGGAGCTGTCACTATTCTCACCATTGTGAGGAAATTGAGCATGCAGGATTCAATAACTTTTTTGAAAGCCACATAGCTATTAAGTAATCAAAATGATAGGTCTTAGAGCACTGCTGTAAACTTTAGGAAAAGGTTTCCAGATGTGCATAAGTATTTCTATAGCCGAGGGGGTAAGAACTGAGTAAGGGAGAGTGTGATCGAGCATGTGTTTTAATTCGGTACTCTTCCGCACAAATGGAAAGTGCCACAGGAATCTGCTAGAGAGACCACAATAGTGCTGCAGAGAGCATCGAGGTGCTACAGAGTGAGTGGAAACACATTTATGAAGTCTTCTCTTGGGTACGGCCACCTCTTCTTTGTTTTGTTCTTGTTTTTAAGACAGGATCCTGCTATGTCGACTTGACCAGCATGGAACTCCCTGTGTAAACCAGACTGGCCTTTAACTCACAGATTTACAATTGCCTATACCTCCAAGGTGACTGTCAACTGTTCTCGACAATACCCCTTAACACAGGGATTTATCATAACACCCACGTTTCAGACAAAGGCACAAACAACTGGTAAGTGGCTTGTTGTGTTTCTAAGTAGACATCATGCCTGACTCAAGTCCTAAACCCCTTCCAATCTGCCCCAGGAGAGCTGGCTCACAATCTAAAGACATATTCACCCTACAACAGCTTTTCTTAGCTCTGACCACTTGGAAAAACACAGTGAATGCATCAACCATACCTTGCTCCATCCAAAACATACTGGCTGTTCTTGAATGGTATGTAGGAGTGTTCTCTTTCATGTCCCAAAGAATTCCTGTTTAGATGAAAATCCCAATGCTAACTTAGCTCTGAACGGTGCCTTCCCAGAGTCTGTATTTACACAAGAGATGTTAAAGTTCTTTGCCTTTTCTTCCTCTGAGGAACATTATTGGAGAGTTCTTGCTGAAGAGTCGGAAGTACAGTTGAGACTAAATTTAGGACAACACCTAAAGATAAATACTGTAGTTTAGTCCACCCACTCTTACCTCCAGCCCCAGGTGACTGTCCCAAAAGCACTTATTCTCTGGATAGAAGGTTCTGGGAGAAGGAAAGCAATAGTAAGAGAAAAGTATAACAGACTATATTTCCAAACTCATGAAACTCACAAGAATTCAGATCCTTGCTACAGATGACCTCTCTGTTACTGAGGTGTACCAAATTCCTCAATGTTCAAGCCATTTTCCATGTTTCGCCAGCACCATCCCAAAAATCAGTGGCAACTTTTCTGAAATGTCTTCTCCATCCATCTGTTCCTTAAGTTGACCATTGTAGAAAGGCTAGAGGAAGCAAGCAAGGTGGCCTTGCAACCCCAGAGTAGCCAATGTAAGAGCCAACCTCTGTGGGTGAGAAGACCAGAGGCTAAGGTCAGACAGACCTGAGATAAATCCTAGCCATACCTTGTGCTGCACTTGTGCTCCAATAGAATCGCTGTAGAGAAAAAGGACCAAATTGGGATTGGAGGCTAGGGCTCTAGGAAGTCTCATGCTTATTTGACCAGAAGTTTATTTGGCCAGAATTTTGTAAGGTGGCCAAATTTATCCAAGTAGCTTCAGGAGACATGGGCAGTAACAAGTGATTGTATCTTGCCTTATATTGTTTGTCAGATTCAAGGTGCCCTAGACTTGCCAACAGAATTCAAACAGTTCTCATAGTCTGTTTGTAGAATGGATAAGAATGTTATTATTGCCCCCCTCTAAACACACACACACGCACGCACACACACACACGTGTATAATCAGTTGCTTCAGTAACTGTGTCTGTAAAGAAGAGACAACATCTGCTTTGAATGGATACTATAAAAATTAAATACAAGTAAAAAACACAATAATTGTCCATCAGAAACTCCAATATCCCCCCCGACACACTGACCTTTGCCATCCTCTGGCCAGAATGCTCAGAGTCACCTTGGGATCCTTTAGCTTGGGCTTCAGATATTCCACAATCAGCACAGGTCTCTCATACTCCACTGAGTCAACCCAGGCTGGTTGACATGGCAGTTACTGGAGTCCGGGAGAGATAAGGGCAGCATGCACGTCTTTTGATACATAGGTTCAGACTCAGCCAACACCTTTTCTGCCTCATTCATGAGGTGGGAGAATAGAGTCTTGACTAAAAGAATAACAAAATCATGCTGTGAGAGGTCAAGGACTGGGATTATTTTTGCAGTTATCCTATTCCTTAGTGGGTGTTGTCCTCTTAACTGACACCATCACAAACAGCTAGGGATGACAGCCAGGCTTCAATCATACACCATACTGCAATCAAAATTGGAGCTGGCTTTAAGTTACTACATTTCTACCTTAAGAAAAACAAAAGAAAATTTGATGAAACCAGCAAAAAACACATCCTTAGGCAAACCTCCTGACACCTGCTCATGGGTAGAAATGTCCCCAACTCCCCTCATTATCCATGACAGCTGCAAGGCTGTTGAAGGGGTGGCAACAGCTTGATTTTGATACTTCCCAAGTTTGGTTCTTCAGACATGGAGTTTCCTCCTTAATTAGTTCTAATTAGCTTCATGGTTCATGTTAGGTCACAACAACCCCCAAAGTTGGGTAATTTAAGAAGTATCCACAAGCCAGTTGCACAAAGCCAGCTTTATGGTTGCCTGGGTGATAGCGGTTCTGTCTCCACCTGAATTGTCAGGTAGCTGCCTGAACTCCAAACTTGAGTTGATCTAACAGAAAGGAGGAAATTCTGAGCACCCTGTAGGCTTCAGGCCTCTTCACATGAAGGGTATTAATTTCCTTCACTTCTGGGAGAGGATAGCACAGGTTGATTTTAAAAGAAGCATAGCCAGAGCCTGAAGCAGAAAACATGGAACTTGCAGAGTCCCCAAAATATGTCTTGAGTTTTCCTGGTCTAGTACTCTTACAGAACTCATTCAGACTGGAATGGGGACATGTGTCCCTGAATCTCTTGCCTGCCCTTGAGTACTGTGCCCCCCCCCCCCTTACTGGTTGCCTAGTCCAACATTAAAGTAGGGAATTGTGCCTGACACTGTTCCATCTTGTACCATGTTTGAGCAGTAACCCTGGGAAGACTGCTTTTTCTTGGGGAGAGGTGGGGTGGGAGTGGGAGGGTAAGAGGGTATATCTGGGGGATAGCAAGGATAGTGGGGAACTGGGGGTAATGAAGAGCAGGGGAGAAGGGTGTAGGAAAGCAATATAGGAGAGAAGAAAAATTCTAATAAAGAAATACTTTTTAAAAAGAAACAGAACGAGATAGGCCCCTCTAGAAGTTTCTGACATCTTTGAGGTACATATACTTTCATCAAAGACTTACTGCCAAAGATACCCAACTCAGAAGATCTTGAAGACCATCTGATCAAGTTATACCATTTTAGAGAAGAGATGGATAATTAAGGACCAAGAAGCAAAGCTCTGCACCCAACGCTATACAGCAAATGGTATCAGAGGTAAGACTAAAACCCAGGTGAAGGTGCCACAGAAGAACAGAAGGGCTGTGATCACCAGGCAGACTTCAGTTTTGGTTACAGCTCTCCCAGTTACAGCTGTGTAACTTTAGACAAGAATGTCTCACTGAGCCTCTGGATTTCAAAGTTCATGGTCTAGTTTTCTTAGAGAGTCACTGTAGTGTAAGTAAGACAGCACATAGTATCTACCATCTTCCTGGAACATAGTAGGTGCTCAATAGATGTGTAAAAGTAGAGAGGGAAATTAGAAGGAAGCAGGAGCTATGTATTTTCTAAGTAAAACAAGACAACAGTGGCTTTTCCTGATAGCCACAGTTCTTCTAGTGAAATTCAAGCTCCACAGGGAGCAGGCACATGATTGTTTTATATTTTCTGTGCCTGGAAAAGAGGACAATATCCTCCGATGTCACTGGAATACTAGATTATTCAAGTATAGTTAGCTCACTTTCTCTGAAGAAAGCGAGAAGCTCAAAAGATTCACAATCAATGAAGCTCTTTCTCCCTCTCTCAACAGATCAGTGCTCAAACAATGAGGAGGCAAGAGACTTAGAAAGTCCTAGATTGGAATGCCAGCTCTGTCACCTATGAGGCATGTAGTCTTAAACATGATATTTAACTTCCTTGAACCACTATTTTCCACTTATGCAAGAAGAGTGATACAAATATGACTTCAAACAAGGGAGAACAGATGCTTGTTTAACACCCAGGCTGACATAGTCTGGGTACCTGTCAATGGGAGCTACAGCACAAAAATTAATACAGCCCTGTTTCGTATGTTTCTGAGGTGAAGTGAGGCCAACTTCTCAACCTGGCATCCGTGGGGAGCTTCTCTAAAGAAACAAAGATTCCAGGAAGCCTCCCAAACCCCTGCTGTGCTGCATGTGTCTACACCAGTTCTGAGACACAGAAACCAAGTCCATTATAAATAAGCCAAGGTAGGAAAAAAGACAATTCCATGCCAATGAGCACTTGTTGGGTGCCAGGGATTCCTGTGTGCCATGTCCCCAACTATCCAGAATCAAAGGATATAAAGGACTATGTTAAAGATGAAGCTTCCCTAGTTGCACTGGTCAGCATGAGGCAAAAACTTAATTCATGGCCCTACTTCAGTGACAACTTGTGATCCCCAGGTTTTCTTAGTTATTCCCTCTCTTTCTTTCAAGTATACCCTACTCTCTTTATTATGTTTTCCTCTCTATTTGTTGTATCGATTCTGGTAGGCAACCTCACACAGTCTGTGCAGTAAATATAGGAACCAGTCTATCATCCCATTTCCCCTTTCATCAGACCTAGTATGACTCCAAAAAAAAGGCATTTTACATCTCACTTTACATGGAAAGAAATCATCTCAGGAAAGGGAAGTGACCTACCTGGAGTCTCACATCTCTTAGCAGGGGCTAAGTGACCTTCAGTCATGCGTCAGTCTGAGCTCAGGGCCCCTCTCCACTACACCAGGGCCCTTTCACTTACATAAGGCTTCTACTCTGTTCATTCCTCAACCCTTTTGTCTCTTGAAGGAAACCACTTAAGACTATCCCCTTTGGGTAAACTCTCAGACAAAGAATTATAAAGTCAAAGTTCAAGAATAGTTTTTATAGCTATGGTCTAAACTGTGCAAAGGCAAATTATCCTGTGCCTCTGGCTCAGGGAAGAAGCATGAGCTACAAGCCCACAGATACTGTTAATGAGGAGATCAGAACTGCAGCCAACCTTCCAACTCCAATGCCCTCTTCCAAAAGTCCAGGGCCATAGCCCCAGTATGAAGTACTGAAGAATCCGACAGTAGTTCACATCAATGCCTAAAGCCTCCTGATGATGCTATGACCCCAAAGCCATCCCTCAGGCTCATGCATGACAGCTCCCAGGAAATTAAGAAGTGAACATTGGCATGTTGGTAGGAACAAGTTGTAGTAGAGAAACAGGGATCCAGGGAATCAGGTCCTAGATTGAGCATGGTGGGTCCAACATCTACCAAAGTCTCTGCTTAATAGAAAGCCCAGTCATCCTCAGGGGAAAAGGCATAGATATACAGTCCACACACTAGATCTCCTCACAGGAAATCCTGTGCTTAAAAATGGAGCTGCTACTCTCTTTACCCACTTCAATTTCTCCTAGCCTTGGTTTTATCATCTCATGAATGGGGTAAGGATAACAGGTAAGGATACGATGACAAGGATTACATGAAAAGATTGAAATGACCTATGAAAAGTGATGTTACTGTGCCAAGTATGTCACTAAGGTTAATAAACATCTTTATTACAGTGTTTTACAGTTTACATCCATTCTTCATATCTATGCCAATCACAGTTTGGGTAAGAGACAGATCTTGATGGCCTAAGTCTAACCCCAGCTCATGTTCAAAAAGGAAGGAGAAAATTATCAAGTCTGACTGCATATTTCTGTCTAATTTCCTGTGCTTCAGTTATACAATGGCCAGATATCTCTGTTTGCCAAAAACAGTGCTGGGTGAAGACTGATAGCTCCCCCTATGCTCCCAAGAGCATGCAGTCTGCATCACTAGCATAATGCTCTATTGATAGATGGTGCCTGAGTCAAGAGGTTTTTCCCCTCCTTTTTTATTCTTTGACAGTTTCATATCTGTAAATAATGGACCTCAGTCCTTCTTTCGCCTCACTCCCTTCTTGTCTACCATTCTCTCCTGCTGAGACCCTTCTACTTCCACAAGTCCCCTACTTTCATTCATATCTTCTATCTATGTACCTACTTAGTTTAATTAGATTGCTTTCACAAATGTGGGTGGGGGTTACTTACTGGAGCACCAGCAGCTCATCATTGTGCACACCACTGAAGAAAATGGTATCTCTTCCCCCCTGCAACAACAACAATAATCCCAATAATGCCAATAATCCCCTAAAGAGGAGTAGAACTTGATAGCCCATCCTCTGATTGTGATGAATCGTGTGCAGGTACTGTGCAGATAATCTCAGCTGTAGTGAGTTCATGGGTGCAGTGGCCATGGTATATCTATAAGAAGCCTTTTTGCTACACATCCCACCATCCCCCAGGTTTGTACATTATTTCTGTTCCCTTTTTCATGACTACAGTCAAGGTTTTTGATGAAGAGACATTAAAATCAGAACATGGTCAATAGCTTGTATTCTGTAATCTGAGTTTTGTCACTTCTTAGCTGGGATTTCAATCTCTGTGAACTTCAAGTTCCTCATCTATAAAATGAGGGCAAATTAAAGCTCACTTCATTGGGTGTTGTGAAGGCAAAAAGAGAGATTCTACGAAAGTGTATGCCTGGTGTGGGATGAGTGTGTGAGAATCAGCCAATGGCTTTAGTTCTTTTGGAAAAATAATTACTTCCTCAAAATTTTCTGGAGTCTTATTTTAGTGAGTGTTCAAAATATAAAAGACCCAACAGCCTCATAAACAGTAACCTTTAAACACATAGTCAGCTGAGGCTCCAGGCATGTCTTGGTCATTACAGGTGCCAACTGAGAATGTTGACACCAATGAAATTTTGCCCTCAGCTGTCTTCAGAGCCACTGATGATTGTTGGTGATTGGTGACTATTTCTTCCACCCCAGGATATGTTAAATATTTGAAGTTGACCAGCATTAGATGGAAGTCTTCAATGGCTATATTTAACCTGGACTATTACAATTCCAGCAGGAGGAAAGTTGCCCATGACCTTGGCTATTTATTACTCTCAGCTCGGTGACTTTCCTGGTGAGCCTGCATCTCTAGCCTGCTTCACTCTCTGGACATGCAAAACAACGAATACAGACAGGGCTAGGGAATGATGTTTTATACTTGCATTAAGGTCAGGAAAGCTAAACTGGCCATTCTGCAAGAATACTGCCTAGCGATCACTTTCATTTCATTGGTGAGAAACCCAGAGCACAGAGAAGTATAGAAACATAGTCAAAGTCACAAGGCAAGTTAACTTGAGAATAGGATTTAGGGCCTATAGCTCACACCCATTCCTCTTGCCATACTCGCCTTTTTCTAATTCTGTTCAAATGGGTCCTTAAAGTCACACTGAACCTCTTCATAGCATTTCCTATGTGACCCAACATGACCCAACAACACCTGGCCCAGTGCCTTGCATCACAGATTCCAATTGTATGCAGAACCTGTGAGCACTACAGTGCTAGAAACTTAGTTGTATTTCCTTGCTATCACTGGCTTGACACACAGGGCACACCGGGCTTTGGGCTATAGACTGTTGCTGTGGCCACTGCTATAATGACCTAGAAGGATGGGAATATGAACTACTCCTGCTATGTAATCTGTGACCACTGAGAAAGGGGGAACAAGAGGAGCAAGTACCAAGTTTCTTTCCCATCATCTACCCAATGAGCTATTCCAAGATGCTGTATTTTCATGTGGCCCCTTTAAAGACTTTCTGCAAAGCCCAGAAATAGCCAAATGTCTAGGTCTTTTCAGGGGGTAGCTTGGCAGATATCATGGGAGGTTCAGAAACCACAAACTCAGAGACATTCATATGTCAATCCAGAGGAGCCTGATGGTAATAGAATAGTAGAGGCTCTACGAGGCCATTGTTGGTATTTTTAATTATTCAGGGCTACATTAGGTCATTCTCATGCAAGTATATTATGCCCTTTGAGTGTATTCCCCCATACCACACTATTCTTTCTTCTTTTCACCCATTTCTATATATTGAAATTTGTTTTAGTCATTGTTGTTGTTTTATACGTGTTGCTTTGGGGTTTGGTTTTAGGTTTTGTTTTGAGGCCATCTTAAAAAATTTGAAATGATTTCTGGCTTTTTTGTTATCTATTAGTTACTTTTCACATCTCTCTAATGAGACATTTGACAGAAACAACTCTTTTGGCTCACTATTTCTCTTGAACCATGAATTTGGACAGGACATTGTGGTGTCAAGAATATGTAGTAGAGTAGAGATACTCCCTTTGTGAGCATCTAAGAAGGAGACCTCAAGACAGGAGGTGTCACTGAACAATAATGCCCCCAAGGCCCTGCCTCTGGTGACCTACTGCCTCCAGCTCAGCTCTACCTCCTAAATTTTCAGAACCACCCCAAACAGCACCTAGCATTCTAATAATGAGCTGTTGGGGGACAACACACATTCAAACCATAACAGTTGGAGACTTGTTTATCTTCAAGCCATCTTAGATTTTTATTCTGGAAGGATCTACATATATTTGGTTAGTGTAGGTACCTATCTGCCATCCTTTTTAGAAAAATGGCCCTTAGCCTTCTTCTCAAGGTCCAAGACTTAGCCAGGAGGGTCTGTGACTTAGAGAACCTGAAGATCCTGAGAAGAGGATTAATGGAAGCTAGGGGATTTCCTTAACTTACCAGACAGGTGAGAGCTGAGTGGAGAGATGGAGAGATGACAAAGTTCTGGGAGACAAGAGTTTCAATCCTTAAAGTCCCAGAACAGGTGCCACCAGCAGCAATGGGAATCGTGTGTCACATTTAAAGTGGTATCTAGAGAACAGAGATATGCACTCATAAAGGCTAAAGTGTAACCGTGCCACCTGGACTAAGACAGCATTGTACCCAAAAGGAAGGGAGTGTCCAGTTGATTCTTGGTTTAGATGCCAGCAAGACTTGAAGGCTGAGGAGCTCATGCAGAAATTTGATTATAAGCAATGCTCTGGTGTTTAGTAATTACATATTGGTGAAACCAGGGACAGATTAGATATACGTGGCTCAAGAAGAGGATGAAAAACACAGCACAATTGTTTCTTCATAGGTCATCATCAGTAGGTGAAAGTCATGCATCAAAAATAAGAGGTCAGTAAGAGGAGGGAGCAACCTTTCTTAAAGAGATGTGGTAATCTCAGATATTCAACCAGACTGTCTACAAATTTCAGTCTTCTGTGGCAAGTTCTCTGAACCTGGGTAAAAAAAAGGCCAAAAGAAGGGACTGGGGTGATAACTTGGTGGCTAAGAGCACATACTGTTCTTGCAGAGGATCCAAATTCCATTCCTAGCACATTTGGTGACATTGGGTAGTTCACAATGACATGTAACTCCAGCTCCAGAAGATCCAATAACCTTTTCTGTCATACATACATACATACATACATACACACACACACACACACACACAACTAAAAATAAATCTTTACTCAAAAAGACCAAGAGCAATATATGCCTGTTTCTAGCATCCCAGTAGTATCCTAATGCCTTTGTTTGGCTCTGATTAGTCACATCTCTGAACCAATCACCATGGCCACTGTACTGTGTCATGAGACCCAGATGCATATGAACTATTTGAGTGGTTGGATTCTACAAACATCACCGAGAACAGGGTGGGGAGAAGAGACAGTGAATTCAAGGAAAATTCATAGGTTCTTATGTGAAGAAGGAGGTGCTAAGGAGACAGAGTATGCACATCTACTATCCAAAAAAAATGCCCCTGGGTCACTTAGTTGGCCTCCCTGAGCCAGTTTCCTCACAGACACAGAGATGATGACAATGTAAGCCTTTCACATTTTTGTTATTGTGGTGTGGAAAAGATAGCACACACAAAAAGCTAGGGCAGTGCTTTTTCAATGGAGAATGATGCTGGAATCATTGGAGACATGTGAAGTCGTTACTTTTGGTTAGATTTAGTTTCCTTTTTATTATACAGGGATTTAGTCTCCTTTATAGAAACTTGTCAGTAACACTTTATTGGGACACAAATGTGCTTTCTTCAGAATACAGTAAGTGTATTATCCCCTGCCACACACAAAACATCTATAGTAGCAATACTCTTTCACATGCACCGTGAATGAGGGCAGAGAGGGAGGCTCAGGGAATTTCCACAGGCCTTGAAGAGCAGTCTAAGTTATAAAAAGAATGTCCGTGTTTAAAAATTAAATGTTTGGTTTAATATTTAAATGTTCCATTTTTCCCCCTGCCTGGTTGTTAATTCAGTATTAAAACAGAGGACGACTTGATTTATAACCCCTGACATCGGCCTCCAGGGTTTTCTGAGCAGGAGCTCTGGATTCTTTCTTCAGAGTCATAATCATTTTATTGGTTCCCCATTTGCTAAGCATCTACTGTCTTCCAGGACAGACACTGTCTTCTCACTGGGATAAATGCTTCACACTTGTCATCCAGTTTCCCTGAACCTTTGCTGTGAAATAAAACCATAAACTCTTATTTTAAGGTAAGGCTCAGAGAGGTCAAGTTTTATCCAAAACCACTCAGCCAACCTGTGACAGAAATGAGACAGGAGAAGAATCTAGGTCTGCCTGTGTGTGTGCATTATTTAATCTGTATTACACTGATAAATCAGGAAATCAGATACCAAATCTGTCAGAAACTGGGACAGTGCCACTGCTGGGCTACCCCTTTGGCCTCCTTGCCAAATGCTCTAGAGAATTTATAGACTCTGATCAGGATCCAACAAAGAGCAGAAAAAAAATGGGGTAGTGCAAGATGAAAATGAATCCATGTTTCAGATCAATCAAGGCATCGAAGGCATTTTGAAGTAGCTTAAAGACATATCCATAGCAAAGTACTGAGATATTTATTGTTTGCAAAAATTCACTGTCATTCTAATAAATGCCAGAAGTGACATTCTCAGTGGGAGTGTGGGATCTTTCAGAAAAAAAAGCTCTGAGGAGTTAGCTGAGGAGGAAGCCACGCATGCAGCCATTGCTCACAGGATGTGCCCTTTCTGGTCAATCTGGGCCTCTGTGGAGACAAATATCTACTACATTCAGAGTTTTGGAAGTGAGATAAATGGATCTAAGCATCTTTCTCAGCTGTCTATTGAACAGAGGATAAAATTGGGACTAAAGAAGAAAGTAAGTTGCCCAGGGCTACACAGCAATTTGGTAGTTAACAGAGAACTCTAACCCAAGGCTGGGTCTGGGGCATCCCTATGAAGCCCTGGCTATTGGCCTCTGGGACTTGAACTTATTGCAGTTGCAGTACACAACTTTCATTAACTTGAGGGCTGAACATCTTGCAGAGACCAACATGCTACAGGCTTAGTTCCAGGTGGCATTGTTGGAGAGTGAGAGAACCTTTAGATAATGGAGCTTATCTTGAAGCCCATGGGTTTTTAAATTTGAATTGTATCATGAGATCTGACTCACTTCCTCTTTCACGCAATGTTTCCTGACCATAACGAGAATTTGCTCTGGCATATACCCTCTACCATTACCATCCTGCATGCTCACCACTCCCATCACAGAATTAAAAGTAACAGGTCAGCCAACCATGAACGGAAACCTCCAAAGCCATAAGCCAAAAAAAAAAGATATATTTTTTTCTCTTTATAACTTTCTATAATGATTTTCTGTCACACAAACTAACATTCCTCTTATACTTGAAGTTCTCCCTTTTGTGTGTATTTCTAGACTACTCATAAACAGAATTCTATAAATGAACATTATGAGATTATAAAAGGACATGAGTGTGAGGTAGTATAGCCTAACATTTACAGGTGTGGCAATCCATAAGCCACACCTGAGAAGTCTCAGGAGCTCCACAAACTCAAAGAGGAGACAGTGTCTGCCTAGTGTTCATGACACCTATAGAGAAAATAAAAGAAGAGTAGTTGCTAGAAGACTTTCTAGAAGGGCAAAAGGTTTCAGCATAAATTCCCATGAGAAAATTCACCAAGAGATGACCCACACCTCACACATAAGTACACATATTCAAATACACACATTCACACACACATCTATAAACATCCAAATCAAACTGAAACACTGGTGCTATGATCACAATACTCAGGCCTAAATTAAAGACCTTGAGGAGACATTTCTCAGCCTCTGTTTGTGAGTGTGGCTGTGATTAGGTAACTCATGTTCCTGCCACTTCGACTTCTCCAACATGATGGGCCGGAACCTAGATTCATGAGCTGAAATAAACCCTTTCTCCTCTAAGTTGCTTTTGTTAGGGTATTTTAAAATTCTTTTTTAATTTAAAAGGATGGATAAGTAAAAATCAGTCAAGCCTTAAATAGATTACATAAATTATCCAATGGTAGAACTAAGTGGAAGAAGAACCAGGTCAAAATTCAGGCCATTTACCTCACACTCTGTTTCCTTGGAGGAGCATCACACCTCAGCTTGTTCCTAGTGGGCCTCACCCTTCTGCCTTTTCTCAACAACTAAACAGGATCACACACACCTGCAAATGGTTTCTTTAAAAGAGTGATGAGATCTTTACAATTTATGGTCTTACCTATATGCCTATAAGACAATGAAGCCTTGAGTATTTTCCTCCCAGCCTGGCACCTGTTTTTTACCTGTTTAATATGTTTACCAACCACAAGACTATAGTTTGGGGGCTGGAGTTCTGCACTAGGCAGTGAGAAATATTTTCATTGCTTGTACAAATGGTTGTACTCCCTCTCCTTTCTAGCTAATGATCCCCTGGCTTGGAAATGCTATAGCATACCCCAAGGAGGGTCCCAAACTTTCTGAGGACATGTCTCCTTGTGATTTCCATTCTAAACACACTGATAGCCAAACTAATCTTCTAGTCAGCATGGCTGATGGAACAAATGGTTGGGTTTCCCTATTCTGCCCTTCTGTTCTGAGCCATAAAATCCTTCTTGAATCTGCTGCCTTAAAACTTGAAGACACCTGCTAGTCCATGATGCCAAGACCACAATCCGTTCACAGGCATCTTCTTCATGGAACAGCAAGTTCTTGGTTTTCCCACTGCAGAAGGCAACTGTCACCACTCAGCTTTTTCCCAGTGTGATTTCTTGCTTCCAATTCTTGGAATGGATGAGCTCCTGCTTCAATTTTAGATCCTCGTGGTGTCTCCTGCTCCCTATACCTGATCCAAGGCCAAGATTAGATAATAGACATTATTGACAATTATAAGTCAAGATTCTCACTAGTCCTCACTCTGTGAATTTCTTTGCACAAATTTGAAAACATAAAAGCAAAAATACTTGAGCGCCCCCATCAAACTTGTAGTGATCTTCTTAGGTCAGCATGTAAGATGTGAAGAAAGTATATCAAATAAATTCTGCCAGTAGACAATCTAAACACTGATCTCCACACCCAACTGTCCAGTGAATTCTGTTGCCTCTGCCTTCAACATTCTGACTGCTTCTTAACTCCTCTGGATCCAAATCATCAGTATCTCTTGCAAAGACATCAACAGAAGCCTTCCTCTGGACTGCCCATTATTCTTGCCAATGCCCTCCTCAGTAGATTTTTCCATATGCTAGTAATCCCTTCGAAACACAAGCCATAACAACTCACTGTTCACAGAGAAATGATTCAGAATCTACTATCTTTCTCCAAGTAGAAGTGGAGGTCAACAGAACAGCTACCTGGCCTCAAGTGCTTTGTCCTTAGAACCCCCCTGGGTTCTTCTTTCAGCTTTCTGCCTTCATTTCATACTACAGCTATATTGGTCTCCTGGCTACTGTTGCATATACCATGTACCATCCATGTCCGAAGTTGGGGATTCCAGAACATTCTACTCAGTTCATGATATAACCCCTCACTAATGAGCATTTGTATATGTGTCACTTCCTCTATGGGCATTGTTCTTTGAACTGACTTACAATTGAGTCACTGTCCCCAGCGAATCCTGAAATCACTATTGTCCACTGCCTTATGACTCTGTGTGTTGCTATGGAACTTGTCATCATCCTGTACAGATGTGTCTAGTGTTTGTGCTGCTTGTTGTCTGTCTCTATCAACTTAAATAAAAGCCATATGAGGACAGGTTCTTTGCCCTCTTCTGTTCAGTACTATGAGGACTGTCATGGATCAGTGTTGGTTATTCACTGTGTGTTATTAAAAATGAAAGAGGTAACCCATAGCATCCTGGTGCATAAATAAGGTTCTTCTTAAATGTGAAAAGAAGCACTAAGGAAGGCAGTCTTTGGAAGACAGAGTTAGGTTCAAATCTTGACCCTGAAACTTACTGATTGTGACACTGAGGGAAAGCTTGTACTGCTTCAGAAGACCTATATTTCTCTACAAGTTAAGGCACAGGATTTTACCATGGCTCAGAGAAGAATAAATGAGATAGCATATGTGGAATGTGTAGCTCAGGATCTGGTCCAGATGCACATTTGATAGCTGCCTCTAGCTATTCACAATGGTTCCATAATAATATATACATGCCTCATGGCCAAGGACAGCAATGATCAGGAACACCCGAAGCTCTATTCCCAGCTATGTTCTCACTCTAAATAGACAATGTCCCAGCCCTTGAAATGCAAACTTTGCCTTGACAAAGTTACAAATTACCATATGTTGGGATCTTCAGAGACGCTCACAAATAGTCAAAATCACAAGGTTAAGTTTTAAACATCAAGATTTCCTGAGATATTAATTAACATTGAAAGTAAAGCAGTACAATGAGAAGTGATAAGAACAACTGCGCAAAGCTAGAAAAATTAAAGAATTTCAACTAGTATGCACCTTCCAGAATGTATATTTTCCACCATTCAGGGTTGATGCGATAATAGTCCTAAAGGAGGTGAGTCCATGTGGTATACAACCCTTAGAGAGAGATGACCTCTTTGCATGTGACATCTACTGGCTTCTAGTCCTGGCCCTACATCCCCCTTTAAGTTGAAGAATTACCTCTTCATCTCCTAAATGTGGATGGTTTACAATGAACTCACAATAACTATTCTACTTTTCAATGGTTGCTTTAAAAAGCCTTCCCTAGACCCAGGCAGACAGGGAGAAAACCCACTCACCCTGAGCTGCCATCCTGTTCTGTGTCCAAAGCCATAGACCTTGTCTCATGCTTTCTTGTCTCCAAGCAGCCAGCAGACATAAACATCAATGACCAAGACTATTCATTAGTGCTGTGTCTATTCCACCACAGAAGGGTCTGTAGAAACTGTTGGATCAGGACCTGGTCCAGTGAGTCACAGGAAGATACATAGGCATTGGGTCCAGCTGCAACTGGCCACTGAATTAGTCTTCAGGAACCAAAAGCACTTTATAGTGGTATTATTCTATTACAAAACAAGTCTTTACTCTCCTAGCTTGTAAATCTCACATTTAGATGCTTGTCAAGGTTTTTCTGATATGTTTTAGCTTACTTTGGAAAGTCATAAAATATCTCTAAGGTAAGAAGTAATGATAGCTCATAAATTCCACTTACTGTTATTCATTCTGGGTACAACTGAACTCAAACTTACCCATTTTAAAATAAATTCTTTTTCTCCCTCTAGATGTTTGTTCCCCAACTATCATAAAATCTGCTCGTTTTTTGGGCTGGACATTACAATTCATTGTCTTCCCTCTGCAGAAGTTTACAGGTTTGAATCAAATAAAAATGTTCCTTACCATGTCTAAAACTGAAGCCAGGAGAGCTCTGTATATATTTCAACATGCTGGAGTTGGGAAGGGGGATGAATAGGCATTCTTACACAGAATAGAGGTCAGAGGTTCTAAAGCCTGGGATTGCTACAAATTACCCATCATGCCCAGGATCCTGAGTTCATGCCTCCAGGAGTAATTCAGCAAAAATGTGCTCAGACTGGGGGTGTTCAGATTGGAGGATGCACTTTCAGCACAATCCCCAAATTTTTCACCCTAACCTGAGCACAGATCACACTGTGAATGATCCTGGGAGAGGGAGTAGAAGAAGCCCAGGGAGTTGGGTATTTCAATTGCCGATGCCTTCAAAGAACTGCCAGCAATCTAGACTGTGCTAGCCAGGGAGATGTAGCTGGAGGCCACAGGTGGCAGGAGCTAGGCTCATCCACATGACAGATAAATATGACCTTCTACAGAGAAGGGAAAAAAAATACTTCTAAATTCAATACTGACATGTGATACTTAGCTGATCCATAAAAACACACTGGCTTGCTTCCTGCAGATCGCTTTAAAACATTTATTTATTTATTCACATACTTATTTTTGTCGCCTTTGGTACTGATTTTTCACCCTGCATTGAATATATCCCAGCAACAAAGGATGAGATTTCTGCTCCAACACTTTTCTTCTTGTTTCAGACCTTTTGTCCTCAGAAGAAAACCAGTGGCAGGCTCTATCCAGCCTGCTAGGTGAGGTAGGGTGTTTGCCAGCCCCAGGCATGCCCAACCCTTCTTCTACGGGCCTGATATCCCAACCTAGAGCTGTTTCTTTCTCACTTCCTCTGTCCCTACATTGTGACAGGAATGGATTTGGTCTACTCTGAATCAAAAACCACTTTCCCTTCTGGCTCGCCACACTGTCTTCCCCCAGATCGATGGGATTAGAAATGGCTGATTTAATTAGTCCAGTCGCAGCCTCGCTTTATTACTTTCTCATTTACAATGAAATAATGGGGAGCAAGCAAAAGGGATTTGTCATTATCTAAGGACTGGTTGAGGCTAGAGAGGATGCTATTGCTGGACCCAGCTGCAGCCTTTACTTTGAGGCATAAGAGGGAAATTGATGCCTTTTGAAAAAAATCAGGATTTGTGACAGTTTGTATAAAGCAGCAAGCCATTGCACCGACCACAAAGGCAGCTGGGATAAACAGCCCTGAACCTCAGGACTCCTAATCATGACCCATGGGACCTGTGTGGGATGCCCATGGGACCTGTGTGGAATGCCCATGAGACTGTGTAGAATGTTCCCTTCTGCCACTTTCTACATGACCAAAAACAAAGTTTCAGGCCCAAGTGCATTCAAATCCTCTCTGGAGAGTGTCTCCTTAATGATAACCAAGTAACCAAATCCTCGGGTCTGGATGTGGCTCATTGTTTAGACAATGTCAGATATATGCTGGCTATGAATGATCTCATTCCTCACATGAATACCCATACATATCAGAAGGGAAATTCTCATTAGAGTCCAAGAGCCATACCCTGTCCGGAGCACCATACCATGAAGAAGCTGATCCCTCCCACTGGGACTTCCTTTTCTGCTTCTATATCCACTCCTTCCCCCGCCTAGTACACTGTCCTCATTACATAGCCCCAAACAAATATGATTGCCTCAGAAAGGCTTTGCCTGATTCTCAGAGGCAGAGCTGTCACTCTTTCCTAAGTGAGCAGACAGCAGCTCTTATAACCATCCATCAGAGTACCCATTTAATTATGTTTTTGAGTCTTCCCCCAACTAGATAATGAGATCCTTGTACTTATATTCAGGTCATCTTTGTATCCTCAGAACCCAGAAAAGTGCCTGGCACATTAGTGGGTGTTCAAAATGCATGTGCTAGATACAAGAAGGAATGAATGAATGAACTAGTCAATCAATCAATTTTGGGCCAATCTCATTAAGTCTCAGCTCTCAGCTTAGGAATGACAAAATGTATAGTTGTCTGAAAGATGTGACTGCAGGGAGATCAATAGCTCTCGCTATACCCCAAAATAGCTTCCCTCAAATCCCATTATGGTGCATGAAATTCTCACCACTGGTTTACTCATTTAATTCACTATGTATTGATTTCAACAAGAGCGATACAAGATAAACTCGAAAGTGTAGTTGGATCTGGTCTAGCATTTCCCTATGAGCAAGGCTTTGGGAAAAGCAACTATTTCCATGAAAAAGAGATGCTTGGCTATGGATGGCTTTCTAGGTGAGCTTCCAAAACTTTGGAGAATCTGTTGCCCCATTCTCTGGTAGAGGGAGGAACTCAGAAGGAGCACATAGTATGGGTAGAACTAGATATTGAGTTCACTTGAGGTCATGCAGAGTTGGGAGTCTATGCTATACCTCCTGGGAGGTGCCCACAGAGCCTGGAAATCAGCAACGGGAGCACAGAGGAGTGTGTCATGGAGACAAATCATGGAGATGCTGCCCAACGAGTCCTACAGTCACAGATCAAAGAAGATGGCATTACAAGTGAAATTATGCATTACAGCATAAGAAGGAAAGACAGCCAAGGACCAAGTAGAGGGAAAGCCTCTCAAAAGAAGTACCTGACACTTAAATAAGCTCTTCAGGGTAACCTCCGAGCACCGCTAGTACTGAGCCTGGTCCGTCATCAGGCTCAGCTAAATGTAAGGAGACATTGTGTTGCAAATACTACTGTTATTTCCATTGTCTTGATGAGGCAATCAGAGCCTAGAGAACAAAATGGTTTAAAGAGATTACAACTAGCTAGAGATGGAGTCAAAATCCAAACTCAGTCTTATCTGACTTAGGAATTCAAGCTCTTGCTGTCCTTTCTGTATCATATGCGACTATTTACACCATAGATATTGGCAAATGCTGCAAATCAGGGTTGGTTTTGTTGTTGTTGTTGTTGTTTGTTTGCTTGCTTGCTTGCTTGCTTATCTGCATTTAGTTTTTATATCTGGCTTGTTTTCAGAGAGCTAGTTTTTAAATAACTGCCTGGGTACCACAGGAATGAAGGCAGAGTTCATTCTCCCATTTCACAGATGGAACAGATACCAGTGATTAAAAATCGTATGCTTAAGGCAGACAAGATACATTTCATTTGTTTACATTATACCCAGGGAAACTGAAGTCTGCAAAATGAAATAGCAGAGCTCCCAAGTGACACATTGCTGTATACAGTTGGCATTCCTGTATTTTCTTTGCAGTAGTACCAAGATGGGAAGTAGAAAGGAGATGGGCTCAGCCTCTGCCCCTGGTTGCAGATGAACAGGGGTTTCCTACCAGCAGATAATTTATTTGTTTTGTTACGGGGAAAGAGAAGAGAATGAGGGAGGCATGTATATGAACACCCAGAAAAAGAAATTGAAGATGGAGTCTCATTTTGTTGCTGGCCTTGACCTCATCACGCTGCTCCAGTCTCCTGGGTCTCTGCTACCATTTCCCGATTAATATGTATCTTTAATTTTTTTCTTCCTTAATCATAGAGATGTCCAATTTATATTTGTTGATACTACTCTACATTTGCCATCCATGCTGTCAGTTGTGTGTCTGCCATTACTACTTCATTCTTTTTGTTTGTCTGGTTTGTGTTCTTATTCTTTCTCTGACTTTTTAAATTCAAATCTCCTCTAATTTTTAGCCCTTATATCTTCCAAATGCAAACATTTAAACCTATAATTTACCTCTAAGTAACCATTTTGATGCATCTCACAAATGTTTGAAAATTTTTACTCATCCTAAAAAGTCCCCATTTGACTCATGAATGGCATTAAGATATTTTTTGAACATGTAGGAGTTGGGTTAGTTATTTTACTAATGATCTCTATGTAGTCTCATTGGAGGTAGAGAACATGATTTTCATGTTATCCAATATCAGAATTTCAGTCTTTTTTTGTGGTTTGATATAGTGCCAATTCTACACATGTTCCTTGTATGACTAAAAAGTGATAATTTCACAATTGTGGTTGAAATTCTCTAGGTATCTCTTTCAGATGAGAATGAATAATTGAACTGTCTAAATCTCCTTGGCCTTTCTTATTATTTGGTTATTTATGTTATCAATTATTGAGAGGAAAGTGTTAAAATATTTCCTGTGATGCTGGAATTATCTGCTTCCCCTTCTAGTTCCGTCAATCTTGGTTTGAATATATTGAGGCTGTGTAATTAGATGCAAAAAAGTTTAATTGACTCTATATCCACAGGAATGGAAAGTTATTCTTTTGGATATGAACCCTTTCATCTCTAGCAAGATTTCACCGTATATTTTGACCCAGACATTCATTTCACCTAATATTAAAATAGCTGGGACAGATTTATTTATCATTTTCCAGGATTATAACTTGAGGCATTTTTCTTTCATTCTTCCCATTGCTTTATGTTTGAGGTGTACATGACTACAGAACAGTGGACTTCTAAAGTTCACTTGATAAAGATGCTTGACATCTTTATCCTTTAGCAGTTTCTCTAGCTGCATTCATCCCACTTGCTGATATGTTTGCATTTGACTCCATCATCACATTTTGTGGTCATTGACCTTGTTGCTGTTTTGTTTTGTTTTTAATTTTCCTATGCCATTTACAATTTTTAAATTATATTTTTTAATTCACATATTTCCATGGCCCAGTTTGGAAATTATACACCCTACTACCATCCTTTTAAGTTCCACTCCAGGAACACATTTACCATTTCACAGTTCCAGACCTGATGGTGCAATATGGGTCAGCTGGGGCATTTGGTTTCCTTCACTTCCTTCCCAGCTTACATTCCAGTGTGCTTGTGTATCTTGATTCTGGGTTTTTTTTTTTTATCTCTGTAAGATTTATTTATTTATGTATTTATCTTTTAATGCTTCCCTTGTCACTAATTCTTCTTGTATCCCAAATATTCCATCTGTTATCTTTATAAGTATTTCGCCAAATGTCAGCTGGTGACCAGCTCCCTCAGTTTCATCCATCTAAAAATACCCTTTTTTCATTGGTCCTGATGCTCGAACTACACTCTTTCTTGAACAGTGGGATCTCAGAGATCAGTCACTTTCTCGTAGTGCAGATTTTAGGTGCAGCCCTGAAGGAGCTCGCTGCCACTGGTCTCTGCTTTGTGTTGTTGCTACTGAGAAATCCACCATTGGAATGGATGCTATTTTTTATGAACTGGGTTCATTTTTTTCCCTCTGTGCCCTTATAATCTTTTCTCTAACTCTGGCATTCCACTTTTATCAAGCTTTGCCTTAGATGTGGTTTTTGTTTTATTTCATCTTGAATGAGATTTTTCCAGATACCCCATGTCTGAGGATAAGTTTCTTTTGTCAGTGCAGGGAAATTCTCAGCCATTATCCTTTCAAACGTCATCTCAATCCTATTCCCTCCTCTCCATCCAAAATTGCAGATTGACACATTACAGCTTTTCATTTAAATTCTGCACACATTACTGTAGGTTTTTAATCTGTCTGGCGTCATTAGAGCCACTTCGGCTCTCTTATGGTAACTATCTCATGGTGGATCTTTCCACTGTTTAACTTTCTTCCTGTGCTTTGCATCCGAAGACATTCTTCTGTAGATACCACATGGCTAGATTCTGCTTCATTTTGTAGCCAGTCTCAGTCTCTGCTTTCTATTTGAATGGTCACTGATATGGTTACACCACATGTGTGTTACAATGCTACTTATTTTCTGTACATATTTTGACATCTTTATTACTCTCTTTCTTCTTTATTGTTTTCTTTCATTATAAAAAGATGCTTTCTAAGCTCGATTAAGGACTGCCTTCATCTAGAAGCCTTCCTTGACACAGCCCACATTCAGCATGTGCCACTGACCACTTTGGAAGCTGTTCTCTTGGTCCCCAGGACCTCAGCACAGGCAGCACAGGGCAATGAGCTCCTCTAGGACAGTAACTGAAAACCTCATCAGGAAACCATTTCAGAATCAAAGAGATGCTGGGTTCTAGTCTTGGTAGAAAGATGGGGTAGGGGCAGGGTTCCCTAACACAGGAAGTTTGTACCACAGCAAAAAATCATTTTAGATGGTGTCAGAAACACCTTCAAGTTTATTTTTTTTTACTTTAATAATTATTAATGTATGTTCATGTGACTTCAGAAGCAATTGTACACACATACACGTTCACATATGTACAACATATCAAACCTATGTGCTCTCACACATTTTGCTTCTAAATTAAAATCTGCCTTTGAAGTAAGAATCTTTAAAATGAATGTGCTTTGAATAATGGT
Source organism: Cricetomys ansorgei (assembly GCA_026225945.1). NCBI lineage: Eukaryota > Metazoa > Chordata > Mammalia > Rodentia > Nesomyidae > Cricetomys > Cricetomys ansorgei. The sequence goes on along the minus strand of JAMJFZ010000199.1, from coordinate 64,817,517 downwards.
ACAGGTGACATATGAAAATGGAAAAATTGTGAAGGTGATGTTTGAATGCTTGGAGTCTGGGAGTCAGTGAGCTGAGGTAGGAGAGTGTGAAAAATCACAGGGCAAAGTAGATGCTTCCAGAGAGATATGAGGATGCTGTGGAGGAGGAATCTAGATATCTTGGAAGGGACCACATCGTGCAAGGCTTTAAGTACTTGCCAAACAGCTTGGGATTTCTCCCAAGAGCAGAGCATAAGGGAGAGAGCAGAGACAAGGAGCTGCCAGGATTTGGTTCTGAGCAAATGGCACTTTCATTCCCACACACTAAGTCTTTACAAATGCCTGCCAGCTCAAAAAGTCAGAGATGTGAGTCCAGATAACTGTCTAAGAGCATCTTTGGCAGACAGCATCTATGACAGTGAAAACTATGAACAGGGTAAATAGATGTGGTAAATGATGCAGACCCATCCACCCTGGATACAGCCAACAAAATCCTTTCAGAAAATGTACATGGGAGATGCTCGCAAGTTAAGTAAATGCTTGAGAACAAATTTGTATGTATAGCAGGAGATTTTATACACATAACTATATAGCTGTATATGTAATCACAGAAAAATAAATCGTAGGGTAAAACATGCATTAATATATTTATATCAATAGTTATATCTGAGAACATCCATATTACAATTAAAAAATAATCTTCAGTCATCTCACATATTTTTTTTTAGTAAAGGGAAAAGGCTGTTTTTTAAAGACAAGAAAGAGCATTTGCACAAAGATGTTAAAAGTAAAGAAGAAACACCAAATCCCTCCTAAAATAAAAGTGGATATGAAACTTAAAGACTAAGCTTGCAGTGCTGAAGGAGACCCAAGGAACAATAACAAGCTATTGTGTAAACCACACCCAGCAAGGAAAGGGACTGAGGCTCTCAAGACAACACAGGTTTTTTTCTAAGAATGAACTGGCAGGAGGAATAAGCTTGACCACTAGTCAATCAAATTCCATTGCAATGGAGTTGAACATGAGGAAGAGCGAAGAAAACATCATGCTTCTGTTCACCATGGACCTTAAGACTAGTAAGTGCCAGATCAGACAAGCTGTTCTGAAACCCTATGACCTTGGCTCGACAAGGTCAATCTTGATCAGGTCTGGTGTGGTGAAAAGAAGTATATTGGATTGACCCCTAACTAAGATGTTTCAGAGGGTACCCCCAAATTGGGATATCTAAACTGCCCGTGCTAAACACTACAATTTTTTTTCACCAGCAAAACAAAGGGGAAAGAATAAAAGGGAAGTCACTGAGGGTATTCATTGCTACCCCTGTAATAATCTCCCCAGGAAAAAGAGAAAAGGGCAGATCTCATGACTAATTTTGAAAATCAGCGGATGTACTAGAATTCTCTTTAGATCACTGCTTCTTTGTCTCCTGCAGGCTGAGTGCTTATACACTGAGTTGGTCTTTTGTTCCAGTAACCCCAGGCTTAGCCTCATCAATAATAATTTGTCAGAACTATTTTCTAAATCTAAAGTGGGACCGTAGAAGAAGAAGAGGATTTTTATCAGGGTCAAATGTTTGTCCTACATGCATGAACTTTGCAAGAGAACAAAGGAAAGAAATGTATAAAAGTCAGTTCTCCTTCTATTCAGACTAATTATTTTAATTGACTGGTCTGCTGCTGTTTGTTGGGATACGGTCTCAACAATCCAGTGGCCTCAAAAATCAGATCCCACCAGCCTCAGGCTTCCAGTTCCTAGGAATACAGGTGTGTCCTATCATATCCAGCTATCTGATCCCCTTTAAGCAAAAGAAAGATAATGTTTAAGCTTGTATTTTAATATTAATTCTCTTTTTACTTTTGTACTGTAGATAGATCTAAGATGGTAAGATGTGAGAAGACCTAAGCTCATCTGTTCAATACTTTCATTTTGTAGAAGGGGGAAACCAGGGCTCAATTCTGAGTTAAGAATTCAGTAAAAGAAATAACACAAGAATGAGAATAAATAGAACAAGATTATATAGGTTGAAATTGTGTAGAGTTCCATTTCTTAGGCATGTGAACTTATTAAAACATTGTTTATTGGGGTTCCACAAGTTTTGCACATGGAAGAAAGACAGGAGGGATTGTGGGACCAGAGGAGCCGAGGAAGCCAGGAGAACAAGCCCCACAAAGTCAACTGGCCAGCACTCTTAGGGACTCATGGAGACTGAAGCAGCAAACATGGAGCCTGAATGGCTCCCTACATATATCATATGCTTGTCCTGTTTGGTGTTCTTGTAGAACTCCTAAAAGTTAGAGTGTGTGTTGTTGGGGGAACACTGATGCTTTTACCTGCCCATGGAACCCTTTTCCTCCTGCTGAGTAGCCTTGTCCAGGCTTTATATAGGGGCTCAGTTCCTGGCTTTGCTCCATCTTGTTATGCCCTGTTAAAGTGGTAACCCTGGGAGGCCAGCTCTATTCTAAGGGGAAACAGATGGGTAGATCTGGGGAGAGGAGAAAAGGAGAGAGCTGGGAGGAGTGGAGGGAGAGGAAGATAGGGGCCAGGATGTATTATATGAGAGAAGAAAAAGAAATTACATATTTAAAAAAGGGTTTATTGGCTCTGAGTCTCAACTGTACAATTGTGCATGGGGATAATATTGCATACTGAACTCCTGGAGAATGCTGAGCAAACCCTGTGCACACATCAGGACTCAGTACTAGACAGATACTGACAAGCACATGAAACACAGGGGATATCACTCATGTTGAATAGGCATCCCTGTATCACAAGTCAAGAAGTCAGAATGACAAAGCCAGGAGGAGCAGAGTTGAAATTCACACAACATTCACAAATTCACCATTTGGAGCTATTAAACACTGACTATCTAAGGATTATTTCCTCATATTCTTAACATCAGTCGTAAAAGTACCCTGAATGCTGCCCGAATGCTCAAAATTTCAGACTTCTCTCTTTTCTGAATCCTCAATTTTATCTTGAGAATGCTCTGATAAATGTTCTGGTATGGATGAAAAAATGTTCCCTATAGACTCTTATATTTGAACATTTGGTCTCCAGTTGGTGGCGCTATTTGGGGAGGTCATAGAACTTTTAGGATGTGGTACCTTCCTGGAAAAAAATAGTTACTGAGGTGGGCACTGAGACCATATAGCCTTACCTGACTTCTGGCTTGCTCTCTCTGCTTTCTCTGTGTGGTTGAAATGTCATCTATCAGTTTCCTGTGCCTGCCCCCATATCTTTCCCACTCTTACAGATACCTAACCCTCCCTCGGAAACCATAAGTTAAAATAAACACTTCCTTAAGTTTCTTCTGGTCCCACTAAAATAAGAAAGTAACTACTAATGCATTCAGACTTTTAAGAAATGACCTTGCTTTTGCTTTTCTCTTTTTTAGTAGTATAATAGATTCTATAGCCTAACATAAACTAGGCAAGCACCCTATCACTGAGCTATGTCCCTAGTGCTCTAAGTTCCACTTTGTATTTTGAGAAAGGCTCTGACTAAATTTCCCAGGCAGACAGGACTTGAAATCAAAGTCTGTTTAAATTTCCCAGGTAGCTGGGATTATAGTCCCATACTACCAGCTCCAGAATCCAAGTGGTTTTAAAGAATTTTTGTCTATAGTTCTACCCATCCAATTCTCTGATTGGTCCTATGCAGGAACATGTAGGACCAGCAAGAATATGTGAACTAACATGCCTCTCTGTCTTGGGCCAACCCCGGACTATAAAAACAGACAATGGCCCAGAAAATACAGGAAAAAATTTTCAAAAATTTTGTTAACAGTTTCAGGTTACCCATATTACTGGCATCCCCTACAATCCTCAAAGACAAGCAAAAAATATACCTACTAGACATGACAACTGAAGTCCTTGGGAGTTAGAACTCCAGGATCCCCTAAGTCTTAGCACCATCTCTACCACTCACCACCCTCATGACCAGGCACACTGACATCGCTAAACTTCAACCACATCCACAAATGCTAATAAATTGAGAAGTGAACTCCTGATCCAGAGGTCACACCTACAGATCTAGGCTTGTAACAAAAGCAAGTCAACAGTTGGGGTAAGGAAATGGTAGGGATTGTAGTAAACCAAGAAAGTCCTCGATTTAGTTTCAACTGAGTGAAGAATATGGCTGGGGATGTATAGATTTCTCCCATTGCAAACAGAGGTAGAAATGTAATGTTTTACGGAACTTACTCTGAATTTTCACTATTGATGATTAACTTGTGCTTTGGGGCAGTAAATGGGCCCCAAATCATAGAATTTTCCAGTTTGGGAACTGTGGGTTCAACTGTCCAATGAAATCAATTCTGATTTCATTAAACATTTAATGAAGGAAGTAATGTAAGGATGAGAATGAGCAAGAACAACTGGCATTCAGTAAATGGCCATGTGGTTTGAAATCATGCAGACTATACATTTCTTAACCATTCAAAGAGGTCTGGGTAGTGGGGAGATGTGACCCATGGGCCAGTGATGTGTGCCCTCCAATGGTAACCTATGCTGGTGAGAACTCAGAGCTTTGGTGATGCAAATGAAGTAGTAATAGAAGCCAGGTACATTGTTGCTTCATTCTGGGCTTTCTGGTGGCATCGGACTCTTCTCTTTGAGCCTTCGAAGAAGGATGGAAAAGGAAGGTTACAGTTTAACCTCACCCATGTCCCTCACCCTGACAGTATGGTTTGACCATGTCACAAGACACAGAAGAGATACTAACCACTTCATCTCTTTTCATGTTATGAGGTACCAAGTAAGCAGACGCTGGGCTTGGAGACAGATACATGACGCTTCATATATCAGTGTGTGCATAAAGGACTTAATCATTACTTCAAGAGTGTACATGACTTCCTGGCTATTTTCTTGCTTTCCTTGTTCTTTTCTTTTGAGTAAAGATATCTCCGCACCCCCCACCCAAATGGCTGTATTCCTTTCTCTCATAGAAAGTGATATGCTGTTGGCAAAGGACCCAGCTTCAAAAGTCTGCTATGAAGAATAAAAGCCATCGGGTTACACAGGAACAACTATGCTCAAGACCCTAATTGGATTATCAGTGGCCCAAAATGCAGTTTGAAGCAATTACCTATTCTAAGTTCATGAAAAAATAAAACACAAGTCAATTCTTCACTGTCCTCTTCAGCAGACAGTAGGAAGAGGTTCTTTTAGTGTGTGGGAGAGTTTCTATTAATGAGGCAGAAAACAAATTCTTGAATGAAAAAAAACCTGACATACATCCACACAATCCATTGGTAGATTTTTCCATTATTAAAAGTTTTTTTTAAAAAAAAAATCGAAGCAAGCAAGCAATTTAAATCTCCCATTATATTTTTGTACCAAGGACTGCAAATGATAGGTAATTTTTTTTCAAATTTTATAAATTACTTCTTGTCTACTACAAATCATGGGATCTTCATTTCAAGACAGCATGGATGGCAGAGTCTATGTGCCATCCTCTGGGCTGTGCACAGAGCTGAGTGGGGTTAATGAAAGAAAAAAACCAAGAGTTCAGAGTCTTCTGAGCTCAGAGCCTAGGGGTTGAAGGAGCCCCAGATTGTCAAAGAATGACAAAAGTTCCTGTGAATCTAGAGGTCTGCATCAAGTACTGTAAAGCAAAGTACAACACAACAACAGGTTGTATGGCAGGGTGACACTAAGGACCACAGAAGTGTGAATGGGAGCTTGCTGGACCAAGATATTTGACTGTGATTATGAGCAAAGAAAACAAGTGATACGTTATACAGTGTGAAAGTCCTGCACATGCAATTGACCGCTGACTCTTACATTGCACAGAGTGACATGTGGTTCCTTTGATTAAGTGACTCTGTCAACATTTCCTTGTTGGATCCAGAACAGTCAGGAGCCCATTTGCTCAGACCTTGTACTTTGCACTTGTCATGTGGTGGGGTTCCGTGCAAGTGTGCTCCACTGGTCTCTTCATTTACTGTTTCTATGACACCTTTGCAGGGGCCTCCCTCCTTAGCCCCATTTTTCAGGTCATAAGTATGAGGCAGATTGTCATTCTTTACTTGTCCATGTCACAAAGCTGGAGATAACAGAGCTGAGTACCGTACCTGGATATATGGGCTTCAAGGACCACTGTCCACACCCTGTCCATACTACCCAAGAAACAAAGCCAAGCTTGCTAGGAATATAACTGAAAGTCCGGGAAACTCGTGGGAAACCTCAGGCCTGTGTTATAAATCCAGCTGTCCTGAGTGAACATGCCTGATAAATGCCTGCTGATGTATGTTCTACGCCTTCCTGGTAAAGGGCAGAGTAAGCCAGAGCCAGAGGAGGTTGAAGTGAAGAAACTGACTCAAAGAGTCAACAGAGCTGAAAGGGGCCCAGAGAGCACAAGCCAGGGTCTGAGTTCAGTGTGGGCTCTGTATAACCAGTGTTCCTGCACTTACCATTCTATCGTGTGGCCCCAAACAAGCAGCTTCCACATGATCACAAAGAGCCTCAGTCCATGCAGAGAGCAGCTTAGGAAAAGACACCTCACAGGGAACCAGTCCCTGTGACACTTTATACTGGTGACCCTCTTCCTTACATAGACTTGGGATGGCATGCCCATCAGTAGAGTTCCTGGTCTCCTGGGACTCCTTCTGTATCCTCAATGTTTGCCTTTCCCCCTCTCTTCACAAAATCCCAATATGTGCAGTCCTCACATCTTTTCGAGAGTAGGGAGTGGGCCTCCTCTAGAAGGACAGTAAATTTGACTCCCGAGTCTACATTTTACTAACATCTTGGGACTGGAAGTCCCACAGCTATAAAATGGGATTTATTCATTCCTCTTGTATTTCTTGAGCATCTAAAATGTGCCAGACACATAGAATTCATGGTTAACAACACCAGCCTAGTCCCTGCCTCATTAAACCTATAATCTTTCAGGAAAGAAAATACGAAAAATCCATTGTTACAATCCATTTCCTCAGTGTTTATACAGAGGACACATAATTCTTAAGCCAGGAGGAAAATTTTCCAAGCTGCTGACAGCAGGCCTGCATCGAAGAACTGAGAATACTCTTGGGATGAAACATCTAAAGGGATCAGCCTAAGATTAAGAAAGGACCAAGAGTCATGTGTACTAGACTCATTGTTCCTTGCCTCTAAAATGGGCACAATGGCAAGATCCACTTTTCAGGTTTAATTCCTTTTTTTAGGATTAAATGAGATGGTATGTGCTCTAAATATTGCACACAGTAGGCATTTGTTTCATACTTATTGCTGTCTTCTGGAGCCATGTATGCAGATGGCAACACATTGTAAGGCTTGAACTTGGAGCAGTAATGGAGAAGTAAACAGTTACCAAGGCAACTTTTCCTCTTTCAATCAGTCACTTGGTATGTGTAGTAAACCTGATCATGCATGAGAACCAGGATGAGACCCTAACAGGCTCAAATTAAAACACAGAAGAATCTAGTTCCCGTCATGGCTATGTGGCCCTGAACCTGTCTGGCCAATTTTATTTCCACTTTTCAGCCTGCTGAGGCTATTCATCCTGTGTTAATTATTGTTGTAAAGAACAGAATTTGACAAAACAAGCAAATGGCAAGCAAGCCATGGAAAGCCACCCAGGTGGAAGTGATTAATGTTCTCAGAGCATCCGTGATCACTGTTATTCAGAAGCTGGGTGGCGTTGGTAAATGGAATTTGAGATGAAACATGGCTGCCAAGTGCTGGGTACAAAAGCCACTCCAAGTTCCCTTAGTGTGAGCCTAACAGAAAGGTGACAGTTATCCTGATCAGAGAGACTAAAATTAAAAGCCTACCTTTGTCACTTGGCCATGTGACCTTGGTAAAGTTAATTAACCTCTCTGACCTTCCAATTCCTCATCTGCAAAATGGGGCAGAGCAATACATTCTCTGTAGCATCCCACTGAAGAGTAGAGAGAAATTCAAAGTCAAATGCTTGAAATATAGTATGAGCTTAAAGCTTTGAATCCTGCAGAGTGAGATTTGCCTCCTTGCTGCACATCTCATGCATGAGATTCCATTTTTTTTTCCTTCTATCTTTTTTTTAATGTGAACACATTGCACCTTAGGATGGCCTAGAAATCATTATTTAGCCCAGGCTGTCCTTGAACTTGCAGCAATCCTCCTGCCTCAGCCTCCCAAATCCTGGGATCACAGGCATGAGCCACTATATTCCTCAGTTCTTTGATTTATTGTTTTTACATTGAGCAAGTGTTCTCCCACTGAACTACATTTCCCCTTTTGCACTTTAACTCTGACATAAGTCTTGCTGAGTTGTATTGACTGGCCTTGAACTTGTCTCGTTCCCTAGACCAGCCTGAAACTTACAATCCTATAGCTTCTGCTCCCCGTACACTGGGATGACAAGCATGCACCACAAATCCCAACTGTCCTCAGCTTCTTAGTGACTTCACCAAGTACTCCCTGGCCCAGGATTCACATTCCTCTCTGAAGGTACTACTCTGGGACATGCAGCAGCAGGTCTGTCCCATCAACAGCAGCTATTGGGCTCCTTCTTCTTCCCCTCATACTGCTCTTGACCATTTCAGATAGGGCAACTCTTCAAACCATGCGCTTTGGCGCGACTGCTCTCACCCAGTTCTGTGTCCTCTCTGTTCTTCTCACTGCCCACCAAGCCTGCAGACCCATCCACAGGACTGCTCCTGCATCCTCACAGCCTCTGAGGTCTTCCCGTTCCTGCTTCCTGTTACGTCACAGCTCCACCTATTTGTTGCCAAAGGCAATTGCTTTTCAGTTCTGGGCTTGCATCTCCACACTGCTCCTTACATCTTATTCTTTAACCAACCTAGATGCTCTAGCTCCTTTGTCTTCAAGAAACAATACTCTTTTCCTAGTCTCCACACAACACACATATCCAGCACTGTGCCTCTATATCCTGGCTGCTGACAGACTTTCTCAGGCTTTTTTATTTATCCCCAGGCTTTATCTTCAACTCTGCTCCATCACAGTTTCCCTGGAATTTGGCTGCATTACACTTTGTCTTAGAGTGTGCGCCAGTACACCTTATCCAAGACTCTACTACACCACTAGGTCTCTATCACTTGTAGCCTTCATATTATTTATACTCCTGACTCCTTAAAAGATTCCAGATCAGATAACAAGCTATCTAATTGTTCCTCTGAAATGACATCAGCACTGTCCAGGTGAAGGCAAGGAACCATCTGGCCCTGGGAAAATTCATGGGGCCAAGGGTCTAGAAGAGAATTTGGCTCTTGTCAGAACTACATACAGGATTGGAACTAAGAGAAAATTTGTAGTCAAGCATGGATGGGGAGCAGAGATCTCTGAGCCCCAGGCCAGCCTGGATATCTTCTCAAGCTAGAGGAGGACCAGAAAGGGGATCTAGAACGTGAAAGTGGGGCCAGAAATATCTGACACCTGGGGGCTAACTGCACTGTAAGACCCAGGCAGCTAGGGTTAGAGGAGTCCATCAGACTACTGCCTGTGCCTACCATGTCGTGATGCTAGAGAAAGAAGACTCTAGTTATGATTCCAGAGGTAAGACAGTCTCCTCATGGACAAACTAAGGGCTTCTCTGCTTCCCAGGACTCCTCTTCAAATAACTGCTGATTGGTCCCCCTGACCTGGAGCTCTCTACTCTTTGACATCATCCTTGTCCTCTGCTTCTTCACTGTACCCAGTTTCCCCAAATCTCTATTCTTCCTCTAGGGTTTCCAGGTCCAACAAGTTTACCAGGCCAGCAGGTAGACAAACTTTGGCTCTAGTCTTCTATCTCTGGGATCTTCTAACTTTTCTTGATCCACTTCTCTTGAAAATAGACTACGAACAACAAACAGGATGAAATCCTGCATTTCAAAGAAGAAAATTCACCAAGAGTGATAGCACACACCTGTAATCCTGGCACTTAGAAAACTAGGTTAGGAAGACTGTAGATTCAAGGCCAGTCTGAACTGCACAGTGACTTCAAGGACAACCTGGACTACATAAAGCAACAATGCATCAAAAAAAAAAATATTGAATACCTTTCATGGAACAGGACCTGTACAAATGCCATGGGAAATTCTAACACAGTACAAGTGGTTCCCCCTACCCACAATGAGCTCTCCAAATCACAAAGTTGACAGGAAGTTGGGAAATTTCATACATAATAAAACTGGTATCCCACTGGGTATTAGATCACAGGGAAGGTCCTCTCCAGAGTCCTGATGAACTCCTAATACTGAGGAGTTGTTCTTATGTGTGCTTTTACTGGAACTAGACTTTTCTGTAGCTGCTGATGCTGTATTTGCAAAACTATCGGCTTTCCCATCAATCCCCTAGCTTGTATGGTCTCTGAATTATTTAATGCTACATTCCAAGAGGCCGTGAATAATGGAATGGGGTGTAAATAATCTTATCTCTGTCTCTACATGCAGAGATTGTGAAGGGGCACCTAAAGAGTCTCAGAGCTGCCAGATTCTTACAACACCTGCACATGATTAAAAGCCAAACCAGATGCCCCTAGATAACTGCTATTCCCTAGTGGGTAAAAGAAATGAGCAAGTGCCTCATCATATTTCCCATGTGGAGAGAAGCAATTTTACACTAGGTTTCAGGTTCAAATGCCTCCAAGATAATTACAGCTCTACTTTCGAGTTGTACAGAGTCTGGAAGACCTGTTCTTTTACCTACCTCAAGATGGCTTTTCTAAAAGACACACAAGGACAATGAAGCTCATAGAAATTGCCTGGATTAGACAAACAGATAAAATGAGCATAAAAGATGGCTGGGTTCTGGGACTCCTGAATATTCTGCAATCTTTCCTCCATGACAGGACTAGGTGAGCATCTATCAATCTTCATTTGTCTCCCAGTCATTGTGCAGTGTGAATGTGCCTTGCCTACACAGCAGGTTCATCTGAGTTTCAAATAGATTGTTGTGTGGGCAAGGGAATTCTGTTTCCTTCAAGTCCTACAGTGAGAGAGCCAGACACTTGACCTACTTAAGTAAAGTGGACCATTGAGGTAACTCTTCTGAGAACACCCAGGAATCTGGACACTTTTTCAGTGGAAAGACCCAGACCCAGTGTGGTATGGGGAAAAGCAAGCCTTACACTAAGAATCAATAAATCTAAGAACACGGAATGTGTTCTGGCTTTAATACCTTGGAGAAATCTCATCAATCTGAGGTTCATGCACTTATTCAATAAAATGGTTGAATAGCAATTCTCTGCACAGCGTCACTGTGTGACCAGAAGGGAATCCTGGAAATAAGTGGAGCTGGTGATATTCACTTCTTATACCCTTGAAATGTAAGACAAATGTTCATGAGTCTGTAGAAATCAGAGAGATTCTAAAGTCCTCTCAGAGACAAAAGGTCAATGAAGTCAGAGATGTAGCTCTTCAAATCTGAACCACAGGAAGAATTAAAAAATATTTTCATTTGACCATGCCCAAGATCTCTCTCATTTTCAAAATCCCGTATCATAAAAATATGCTGATAGAAAATAAAATGTGGTCAGAACATACAGAAAGGATAAAGTTTCCCAGTACAATTTTCACCCTTCTCTCAGAGATACTGTATTAATCCTTGGTTTTTGTTCCTTTCAGTGAAGCTCTGGACATCCCATCATGGGCACTCTAAAGTAGTGCAAGGGTCTGCTCTCTGGAAACATCTCAAGCCCTCTCTTATGTTCACCTCAATAGGACATCTAACTCCCCAAGTCACATAGGCATCACTAAGGGGGTAGGTAAAGATCACTTAAGCTAATTAAGGAAAACAAGGTTATTATAGAAATAGCTATTCAAAAAAAATAAGAAGATCTGATATGGTAGAGAGATGAAACATTAATTAATTGGGAGAACAACTGGGAAGAACTATTACCAGAATAGATCCAATGCTAGACACCCTACTGCTTAAGCGTCAAGACCAGAATAGCTTCCCCTAACCTGGTCAATGATTTCACTTCCTCTTCAGTGCTATGAAAGACTTTTGCCATAGGATGGGAAAGTGCTATACAAAATGAAAGGCTTGCTCCATGGGTTCTCATCCTTTCTCCTCTGACTGACCCTCTTCCCTTTTTAGTGCACCACTGAACTGTGATTATAACTGAGACTTCTTTGAGCATCATGAAGGGACAAAATGTACCTCATTCGTTTCATTTGTTTATGCAATGATTTCTTGAACATCTCCACATCACAGAAGTGGTCTGCAGACATCTTGAAAACATACTATTTGAAAATGAGTTTCTTGCCTGTCTCAAAGACTTACTCTTCTTTCTAATTCATCCTCGGATTGTAGAACCACAAATACTCTCATCAGGAAGCAAGAAAGAAGTTACTCTGATCCTTCCAAATCCTTCACATGCTATATCCATTAACCTAAGGCAGAGCTTCTGTATGAATCTTTGATTAATTTCTTGATATTGATATCTATTGAGATCCTTGCATGTCATGAATTTTTTCCATTTCTAGGGAAGTTGCAGTGACCCAAGTGGATCTAACACTTGCTCTCATGTGTAGTCCCACAGGTGGAATCCCCTAGCCACATGTATGTCCCTGCCCCACCACTAGTTCCTTGTCCAGAGTCCCAGCCTGGAGCAGCAGAGAAGGCAGCAGCATGGCAAGGGGGTTGGACCATGCATGGGTTTACCACATCCTGCCATTACCTTGGCGAGCCTCTGTTGAATTGACAAGTTGACAGAAACACTCGGGAACATGCTTCAGGGGCATCTCCATTTTAATAGGGCATGTAGGGTACATATCAAGGGTTGTCAGCGGGGAGAGGAGCCAGTGACCCTGAGAATGCCCATTGGTTAGGACATCCTATGTGGGAGGGGCCTTGCCTATGTGTGGAATTTGAGTCTGTGTAATCCAGCCCGCAGAGAAGCAGATTTGCTTAGTGAAGTTTTATATCTAAATTCGGCTGAGTTTTGGCCAGGGCTAAAAGGTGAGGAGTACCTGAATGTTTGCCCATTCTCACTCTCTAGCGGTGATGCGGGGTTCAAGGTGAACTTCAACTCACAATTAGCCCTTGGATAGTCCCATACACGTGGATTCTAATTGAGCTCCATTCCTGGCTAGTTTGGACAAGTTATTAAGTCTCCATAAGCCTTGGGGTTCTCATCTAAAACATAAAGAGAAAAATAGAACCTGTTTGTATGAAGATTAAATATAGGACTTACTATATATTTAGAATACAATATATGTCATGTATCTACTATCAGATTAACATCAAATATGCTAAGAGATGTCCCATATGTTAAAAAATGTAGGCTACCCTTTGGTGCTATGATTGACCTTAGATATTTCTATTTAAACCAGACAGACAGTCTGTTAATCTCACCAGGGGAGAATAAGACCACCACCACAATTTGATGCAAATTGGAGCAAACTTGCTTTTTATTTTTAGGTGCACCAAGATCTAGCCAGAGACTGCCTTCTAAATCAGATTAAAGAAAACAGCCCTGAGTCCATTTCTTGGGCCCCTCCTAAAGAGTAAAATCCTGCAAGTTTTACAGACTGAGACTGAAAAATCTCAAAAAACACAACATAGGTCTCATGTGATTAGGGTGGGTGACTAGGGAGGGTCCAGGAGGGTGGTTAGGGAGGGTCAGGGTGTTCTCAAAGTCAAAGTCTTGGGTTGGGGTTGATCAAGTTTCAAGAAACACCCCCCCCCCAAAAAAAAAACTTACTTTTAACAATACAGCATAATAGAGTCAGGCAGGTTCAAATCCGAAACTACAGCTTATCTGAGTTGTGGTAGAACATTTTATGATCTATTTAGCACCACTATGCATAACTCTACCTACATGGGATGCTAAACTGAGACAGTGTCTCAATACTATTTGAATCCAGTGAGGTGGCTTTCTGGAGAGCAGAGTACATTCTTTCAAACTGTAACTATCCTTAGCATGGACAGCCCACATTGTGGCACAGTCACCAGTCATCCGGACACTATAGACTAGAGCTGCTTCCCTTGATGCATGAGACAAGGGCCAGAAAATGACACCTTCTACAATTCTTTTCACTAAGTGATCTACATAAATCTACATCACTTGTATCTGTCAGACACTGACTTGAGCACTTCCTTGGCCTTGGGTTTAACAAAGGTAAGGTAGGTATTTTGAGCAATTAACCAAATAATGGAGGAAGGAGACAGGCCCTCCATTGACATAGGGTGGCCCCACATTCCATACATATTGTTATTTCTACCTTTTATGTATGTCACCTGGCTCTGCCTTGTGCTCATGCCCTCTCCTGTCCAGCCTCCTCAGAGAAACCAAGATGATTATACAATAACACAGGGGTGGGGGTGAGGTAGTCATTGGTTTTCAAGTTATCTTTAAGGAATTTCAATTATTTCAGGTGAGTCTAGCTCTTGTCAACTAGTTCTTGTCAAAAGCCATTATGACCTGACTTCTGCCAGTATCTTCATCATCCACTGAAGACTCACCCTCTAACAGAGATCTTGTCACATAGCCATTCTCCTGTTGTATCATCAAAAAGAACAAAGCTTTTGTGTATTTGAGCTTTCATCCATGCTCTCTTCTTCTTCCTGAGAAGACAAAATAGCAGAAGCCAAAACCCTGGGCACTGGAGAAAAGAAAAGATGTAACAAAAGAGATCCATGGTAGACAACGGGAAACATAGAGAATAACTAAAGGATATAACATATGAAATCTTGGGAGAAGAATGTGTCAAGACTAGGGAAATGAAGGGCTTATGGCATGATGAGAACTAATTAAGATGTGGTCCCTCAAGGATTCAAGGTGTCGGCACTATGAGATCATGGAGGCTTTGTTAAGACTAATGCTAACTGAGAACACAGGAAGGACAAATGGTGTATCAATGCTAGCCTAGGATAGGTCAAAGAGGATCAGTACAAGCAGAGTGGGAAAACCAAGCTGAAGACACAAAACGAAATAAAAACCTATCGAGTGAGGTGGTGAGAACACAGAAGACAGATGTCAGAATGCAGGTACAGGGGTAGATAAAAGGGAGACAAGGCTCAGGAAATAAGGGTAAAGGAGTGTTGTAGAAGCTTATTTCCAGTTATGCTTAAAATGGTTATTTTCTGCACTGTTGGGTGAGGGGCTGCATATGCTTTGGCATTTGTATTGCCTTCAGGTGTTGGCTGAATGTAAAAGATGTTGATTGCTCATCATCAGCACATGCTATCAAGAGAACACCTGAAGAACTTGGGTAATAATAAAAACCCCTGAGATTAGATGCTCAGGGTTCCACTGTACAATATAGCACTTGCCATGATGGTGGCTCCCTCTGCTGAGGTCTGGCAGAGTTTGTGTCTATGAAAATGCCTCCACGTCTTCTCTGGTGAGCTGCCACAGTAGGTTTAGTACTACAAGTGCCACACAACATGAGGCATAACATCATGCCAGCCACATCCAACATGGAGACAAGGAAGAAAACAGAACTCTAGACCTCACAGACCACACCTCTGTTTTTTGTTTTGGTTTGCTTGTTTGATTGATTGATTGATTTTTCTGCAAACCTGACTACAAGCAGTCCAGATACTGGAGAGGTGGTTCTGACATGATACATCTGCTATGGTGATGAGAACTCCACACCATGAAGGAACTCTTCCTGTAGACAAGGAACATCTGTGATGATGCTGCGAAATCACTTGCTAAAGAATCACTAATAATGGGTGATGCATTATGAAGAAGTCTTTGGAATGTTTTACTGAACTTTGAACCTAAACATAAACTGACCAGCTTTTTTTTTCCTGCAAACCAGACTCTTATCTTAAAATCTGTAAAGTGTTTTCTCAGGGTCACCACATACAAGCTGTCTTCTAGAACTGGCCAAGGTTGTATCTCATGCTGGCAGCTGAACTTGGTACTGTAAGAGTCACCCAGGTAGTACTGGATTTAAAGGCATGAGGGATCATGGAGAGAAGGTGAGGCTTGGCACTATGAGAGCCCAGTAGAGGTCATTGGTGAAGGTTCAGCCTCAGTAGTAGTTGAAGGCCCAGATTAAAGGGGTCGTGTAAAGAAGTTGAGGCTTAGCACCATAAAGAGAGACAATGAGAGGCTATTGGTGAAAGTGCAGCCCAGTTGCAGCAAGGGACCCCAGCAGTTTTTGAGGTACCAGTATCATAGGATGACCACAAAGGACAGCAGCAGTGGTGGAGGGGAGCCAGTCAGAACTTAGGGGACGAACTATATGTGCTGCAGAGGGCAGAGCCAAAAATAATCCAAGCTCTTTGCAGGGGCCCAGAAGATAGTGAGTGAATTCCAGATAATTGGACATTGATAGTTTTACTGCTGTCCAAAGGCATTATGAAAAGCTTGATAGATGTTTGGTTTCATTTGATCCTGTGCATTAGCAACCCTTATAATTATTCTTCTTGTAGATAGTTTTGCTAGTGTTGTATTAAATTGTGTTGCAAAGATAAAGCACATTTTTTGATTGTCTTATACTGAAAAGGGGAAATGTTATAGAAGTTTATTTCCAGTGATGTATAAAATAATTGTTTTGTTCACTGTTGAGTAAGGGGCTGCCTAGATCTTGGTATTTCTATTCTCTGCAGGTGTTGGCTCTATGTAAAAGATGTTTGATTGCTTATGATATGCACCTGCTATTTATCAATACAACACTTGAAGAGCTTGGGTATCAATAAAGCACCCTGAAATTAGATGCTCAGGAATCCATTGTCCAGTATGGCACTTGCCATGATAGTGGTTCCCTCTGCTGAGGTCTGGCAGTGTTTACACCTATGTCTTCCTTGGTAAGCTGACACAGTAGCAAACTACTAAAAGAGTTGCCAGACTGTGGTGACACACACCTTTACTCCAGGTACTCAGGAGGCAGAGGCAGGAGGATCTTTGTGAGTTTAAGACCAGCCTGGTCTACAAAGTGAGTTCTAGGATAGCCAGAGTTACAACAGAGAAATCCTGTCTCAAAAAACAAGCAAACAAACAAACAAACAAAGAGTAAAAGTGTGAAGAGGGGACATCTTTCAATGTTTGCTTGTCAAGCACATCATGCTGGCATTCTCTTATATAGGCTTCTGTGCTGGCCCTTCCTTTGTCTCTCAACTCCTAATGAAGTTATGGCCTCACTTTGGTGACACTCTGCCTTAGTTTCCTTTCCTGTTGCTATGATAAAATACCCTGACAAATTCAACTTAAGGGAAAAAGAGTTTGTCTCACAATTCCAATTACTGCCCATACATGCAGGTAAGTCAGGGTGGTAGAAACTTGGAGCAATTGGTCACATTACATCTGCAGTCAAGAGCTTGCCTTCTCCACTCTTATACAGACTAGAATCCCCTGCCTAGGGAATGGTACCACCCACAGTGGGCTGAGTTTCCCCATCTCAATTAACAAAATCCGAATAATCCCCCACAGATACACCCTACATCTAGTAAATCTCTCATTGAGATTCCCTTCCTAGATGATTCTTGATTGTTCCAAGTTAAAAATTAAAACTAACAATTATGCACCCTTTTCCCATGAGGATACTATATTTCCCCTCTTAACTTCCCAAGTTTACTATGTATAACTCTGCCAGTGCATTTAGTAGTTGCTTTATATTTACAACCTTCTCTGACTATTTTGATCACTGAGTATGAACTCTTTATGGGTAAGACAGCAAACCTATTTACATGGACATCCTCACTGTTGGCCAACCCAGAACTGCCATACCGCAAACATTTCATAAATGACTAGAGCCAAACCCATGGATTCAGTCACAGCCTCTTGATTTCTCCCTCTTTATAAGTGAAGCATTTAATTTACCTGAGTTTCAAATACTTAATCTGTCTATCCAGATATCAAATCCAATTGTGTACTGAAGAGCTGAACAGAATACTGGATATGAAAGTGTTTGGGGAAATGAAAATCATGATTAAAAAATAATATGTGCTAGCATCCTTTTCTATTATGTCTTATGAGGAGTTGGACCCTTAAATTCAGTTAGTCCCAGTGAGAATATCTACAAGGCATAAAAATCTTTGATTTGGACTTTTGAGCATTAGAGAGGCGTTGATGTGGCAAAGCTTGGAATTGATATAAAATTCCTAAACAATCTTGGGGCCTAAAGCAAAAATCACTTAATTCATTGATTTGGTCATAAGTGATTATTCATCACTCACTATGCATCAAGCACTAGGGATAAAAAAGGAAGGAAGTCAAGAAAGTCAATAAAAGTCAATGATGACAGTTCCACAGCTAACAGTGGCTACTGAAATGGAGGTGGGAAATGGAAAGACATTGCCTACAAAAGGAGGGGTTCACAGTTGGAGAGGCTTTTAAAGAGGGTACATCTGAACTACTGTTGGGAGGAGGGTCAGGAGGAAGGAACAGCAAGACCAAGGGATAGATATGCATAGCATGTAGACTTTATGGCCCTCCCAAGGACCCCTTGGACATGCATGGACAGAGCCTACTCTAAGCAAAGGGTGAGGTATCTCCCTGTGGATTACATTACGTAAGTCTTCTAGACAAAAGGTTTAATCCAAGGTCTTGCTGTCCTTGCTATCATTAAAGAAACACACTTCTACGAATCCTATAGATATAATGAAATGAGTTATGCAAATGATTCAAAGCTCAGAACTTCCCCTCTCCACTTGAGTCTCCAGATGAGAATCCAGTCCAGATAACTGTTGATTATGGCCTGGAAGCATTTAGAAGTAGAGAACACAGCTAAGTCTTATAGGGACTCATGATTTAGAGAAACCATGAGGTAATTTGTGTTTGTGTTAAAGTTTCTGCATTTAGTGAATCATTATATGGTAACAGAAAACTAATATGAAATAAGAGTCAATAATGGAACACTGTTAGTCTCAGAAAGGACATATCTACTAAGGCTTGGTTTTCTCAAGTATGAATTTGAAACCATAACAACTGGACTAAACACACCTACTTCACAGGAGATATTAACAGTGAAAAGATTTGTCAAATATCAAGTGCCACAATGTTGCTGATTATTATACACCTGCTGAATTATCATAGTGTTTCACATACCCATTGAGAAAGAGCAAGGCATTGAATGAGAGAGAGAGGCAGGGAAGGAAGGCAGGAGGAGAGGAGAGAGAGATAGGATAATAGATAGATATAGATTATGATGAAGAAGATGGCAGATAGATTAGATATGATAGACATTAGACTGTTAGCTAGACACAGAAATATATATATTTTTTTTCATGGGATACTATATATATATAGAGAGAGAGAGAGAGAGGGAGAGAAAGATGATAATTAAGTGTGGGTGTATGTATTTCAGTTATAAAGAAGAACATAGTAACTGCAGGAAAATGGATCAGACTAGAATTTGTCAAATTAAACAAAATGAGACTCAGAGCATCTGATTTCTCTCATATGTAGAATATAGAATAAAAATGACAAGAAAGTAAAAGAGGACTATTAGACAAAGAAAAAGAGATTGGAGTGGGAGGTAATGGAGTAAAAGAGGGTAAGTGAGAGGTAAATGTGATCTCACTATTATATATAATTAATAGACACTAACAACAAAAACAAAGATAGTTATCATCAGGGTGGGTACAATAATAGCATGATTTTTTATATATATGTGTATGTATATTATACATATACATGTGTGTATACATATATGGAAATGCCACAGTGAAGCCCATTAATATGTACAATTAGTGTGCATTAATTATTATGGTAAAAATAAGTTACATTATTATTTAAAAGAATGATAATATATTAAATACCAACCAAACTATTTCTACACCCCCAAAATAATGCCCTTTCTTATTTCTGAGTCTTGAGCCTGCCTCTCTTTCACCCATGAAACTACATGACCAATCCCTACTTCTCATACATTTTCCTTTCCCAGGACCACTTACCAAACAATGTGATCAGCTCAACATCCCATGACATCCTGTTCTAAACCTGATCATCCTTTACTGCAATCTCCCATTGGCCTATTAGTCTCCCATCTCACTTCCTCAAGGACTGTGACCTCCTTAAGGATAAGGACTATGTCTATTCTCCTCCATGACACAATATCTGGCACTGTGTTCAATGTGTGGAAGTGAGATTACACTTATAAATAAAATATTGTATATAATATATCATATATGTATATAATATATAGTTATAGGTTTACTAGCCTAGATAGCTCTGACATGAGCAGAGAACAAAGACTCCACGGATGTCTCCCCGCAGGGAAGTATATCCATTTATAATTTTATTCCACTTAAGTAGAGGATATGTGGAGGATTATTTAAGCTTTTTGAAAAAAAAAATGGAAAAAGCCTTTGGTTCTTTTACAGGCATAAGCAGCCTTCCTGCTCATCACCCCAAACAGCTTCTGGGGGAAGTTTGCTGATGTCAGAGTTGTCTTCACTTCTGAGTTGTCACCTCGATGGCTTCTAAGTAGTCTTCCTGAGCAATGGGAAGAAGAGGAAGTAGCTTTGCCAATGTTTGGATGGAGACCAGGACCTATCACTTTAGCTTAGGGAAAGCACAGGAGAGAGATAATTAGCTGAGGGGCAGGGTGCTCTACAAACCTGCATCAGAGACCCTAGAAGCCCCTGATGGAGCTGAGGAGAGGGAAGGAGGGCAGTCGCACCTTTATGTTTCTTCATCTGCCAGGAGTCCTAGAATCTTCTTGGGTAAAATCATGTAACTGAGCCAACACCATGAACTTGTCACTCACAGTTGGAGGGTGAGGCTTTGCAATTTGAACCCAGGCTCTATCATTTGTCAGCTGTGTAGCCTAAGACCCATCAGCTTTGCAGAAGTCCAGTTTCCTATCTGAAAGCAAGACTGGCTATCCTTGCCATGGAAACTCTAGATACACAAGGCAAAGTCTGCATAAGGCCTGGTGGATACATTTGAAGTATCAGTTCCAGATCTCCCTGGCTACTTCCTGACACAGCAGCTACCACAACCCAAAGACAAACACCTTCCTCAAAGGAATCTAGCTGCTACATGGAATACTGATCTGAGGTGAGAAAAACTACAATGCATAAAATGTAATCACACTGGAAAAAAAAAAAAAAAAGAAAAAGAAAAACACCACCACTAGATGGAAAATTGCAGTGCCCAGGAGCCTGCTGGGTTACTGGAATGCACATGTCTACAGCACCCCAGAGCATCCACATCTGACACTCAGAAAATATTGATATTTTAGTATTTCCTCTCTAGTACAAATGAGAAAAGTGAAGTTGGTATTGTGATGGCTATGGCTTTGCCAGAGAGCTCCAGACAGGACTCAGGGGAGACTGGACATTACTCTGTCTTCTTAGAATTCCTAATCCATCACACTCTACTTAGGATCTCTTTTACCATTTCAGACAGGGAAGAATCATCTAGATTATCCAAATCTAGTGCCCTAGGAGTCTCCCATTTCAGAGCCATCACACTCGTTACCTTAGCCTGTCTCCTCTAATTTCTAAGCTAATAGAGCAATTCAAAACACACAATATAAATCCAAACTACTAATTCTTGCAGCTGAGCTATGCAGAAGTAGTTCAGCTCTAAGTACACCTGGGTCCAGGTGTGCACGGATGATGTCAGAGGGCTAGGATTACACAGTTTCACAGGATCATATTAATTTCTTCATTCCCAGTCTGAAGCCTTCCCTGGCAGAGCCAGGACCTCCCTGAACCCACCATTGTGAATAAAACCCCAAACACATCCGGAACATTGCCACTACTAAGAAGAGCCCAAGGCTTCCCACCCTGCCCTCTCACTTCCTGAAGCTTCTCGCTCTTTCACCATGCCCTCTATCCTAGCCATGATCTAGGACAACATACCGAAGATCTGATGTGGGTAGATTCTGATGGGGTAGAGATAGAGTTTTTGTCTCTAATTGTAAGAATCTGTTACTAGTTGAAAGTTTCCTGCTGTCTTTGTTGTGCGTGTGGTGCGTGTGGTGCGTGTGGTGCGTGTGGTGTGTGTATGTGTGTGTGTGTGTGTGTGTGTGTGTGTGTGTGTGTGTGTGTGTGTGTGTTCGTGTATATGCAGGGGTGTCAGGGTCCAACCCCAGGGAGAGTTCAGTGACCCGGGAGGGAGGGACAGAGTCGGCAAAATAATATGAATAAAACCACACCTCTTATGAATGGGACAGACTTTTCTCATTATTCAGGCTTTACTCTGTCTCCTCTATTCTCTTTCTTCTTTCTTCTCTCCCTTTACCCTCTCCATAAAATCACACATATACATATTCACACACATCTTGTGGATGAAGCAAGGCTTCAACACATATAGATCTTACCACACATCTTGCAAGTTTTCCTTTGTAATCTTCTTCTTCCTTATGGAAAAAGCAAAGCTCCAATACACACAGATCTTGCAAGTTTCCTTCTTCCCTTCTCTTGTCTCTTGTCTGTTTCTTATTATTTTCCACACACCTATATACCTTTTAAACAATACCTTCTATATAAGAAGAAATCACATTATAATCATGAGTCCTATTTTCCCAGTGAATGATTACAAGTTACATATTTTAAAAACAGGCTGTTTTCAATACCACACATGATTATGCACAAACACCCAGTTTTACATGTTCCCCACAATATATCTATATCCCAGAAATAATAATTTTGTTATTATAGATTAACAGAGTTTAAGCAAGCCAAATATTTTCACAGCCAGCTTCTATTGTAGCTGGCAGGTAGCAGTCTTGTAGTTACTAGGAAATGAGTACACATCATAGTATTCTAACTTAACACAATTCTTATTTAGTTAACAGGGAAACAAGTTTGTTATTAACTAGAAAACTTTAAGTCAGGGGTCTTTCTGTTTTTCTTAAGTAAAGGAGAATCTGTCCAGTCTATATGCCACATAGCCCTATGTCCCCAAGATACACAAAAAACTCATCAGTAAGTTATAATTGTAAAAACTAGGAAATCATCAAATTAATTGTGATCAAGGAAGTTCAAACTTAGCAGTGGGCACTGAAACTCATTTATTGTACCTAGGCCTGTTTCTCATAGATGAAACTCATGGGCCCCAGAAACCACGCTTTCTTTTGTTTTTGTTCGCTAACCCTGACCAAGACTTCAGCTAACAAAAATGTATTTTCCCAAGTAGTTCCCCAGGTACTTGTTTCAAAGCAGCTTGGGAAAACACCCTAACCTGTTATTGATTAGTTATTCTTTTTGGAGTTTCAATTGAATCACTAGTTTAACTGAGTTGCCTTGCCCAAGTGGCATTGCTTCAGGGAAAATCATCACTATTATTATGTGTGCCAGTAACACTGTCCAGTGAGTGGTTAGAGACCCCCATAGAACTTTCATACCACAAGACAGACAAGGAAACTATCGTAGCAGCAAGCATGATAAGGCCTAGCAGTGGCAAAGGGCATTCAGCAGACAATCCTCCAAGACTTTGCCAAACTGAGGTAGATTTATTGTAGCCTTTACTAACAGGTAAGCTGACTTCTGAAGCTCCAGTGCTGGTTGCTGTTTCCCTGTACTGCTCCCTGTACAGGGCACATTCATACATGTGAATGCTATTCCTCAGGCACTTTCCGTCCTTTTTTTTTTTTGTTGTTGTTGTTGCTGTTTTGGACAGGTCTCCCACGTCTGGAACTAACCAATATGGCCAGGCCGGCAGGCCTGTGAGTTTCAGGGAATGGCCTGAGTTGCCTCCCCAGATGTGGAACAACAACATACCCAGACTTTTTAAATATGGGTGCTGGGGATGCAACTCAGTTACTCATACTTGCAAAACAAGCATTTTACTCATGGAACCACCTGCCTGGCCTTGCCTTTGTCTAATCAAACTAATCCCTAGATGGACCTCAGTGGTAATGGGTATGGGGAGCAAGGAGCAGAAGCACAGTGCATGGGAAAGCAGGACATTCTAACTTGACAAAGCTGTTGTCCTCCTCTGAGACTGACACAGAAAAATTGTATTCAGAACCCAAGATCATCTCTGGAAAAAAACAAAAACAAAAAAACAAAAACAAAAAATACCTCAACTTCAATTTAGAAACCGTTAATGTTCAATGGTTATAGAACATGTCTGACCTCTAAGGGGGGTTGAATGGTGGCCTCCAATAAGTAGGCTTTATGATTAAGGCATAACTTGCCAGTATTCCTCTTCTATCTCCTGTACCCAGAAGCTACTAGCTCTCTCTGGGCTTTGGCTCTCTCCTAGCCCCTGAGTGAGTGGATAAGGCAAGGCACACATGGGCTTGTGTTGTCTGCTTTTGCCCCTGAGTGGGTGGATAAGTCAGGGCTCACGAGTTCTACAGGCCTTATTTCCTTTCATGTGGGTAGGAGGGGTAGAGAGATCTGCTTTGACCTCACATAGCAGCCATAGTCTCCAGATAACTTTAACAAAAACCTCACAGTTTACAAATGATGAAGTATGTGTCCACACTCAGAAAGGTGTTTTCTCATTTGCCTCTGACTTTTATGATTAGAAACATGGCGATCAGTGAGGACAACTATATAGTGCCCAGAGAGGCATGCCGGGACTTCTAT
Organism: Cricetomys ansorgei; assembly: GCA_026225945.1. Taxonomy (NCBI): domain Eukaryota; kingdom Metazoa; phylum Chordata; class Mammalia; order Rodentia; family Nesomyidae; genus Cricetomys; species Cricetomys ansorgei. The sequence continues at coordinate 64,793,163 of JAMJFZ010000199.1, read as the reverse complement.
ATTTTGCTTTATTCCATTTTCCTTGATAGGCTGGAGACAGCAAGAACAAAGCCAAGGAGAGCCTCCTTGGCAGGTAGTCATATAAGACTGGTAATGTTGGTGTCTTCTCTAGGCCTAATATGACTTTTAGTCTTAGAACATCTTCAGCTGCACTCTGACATGACCATTTGTGAGGTCCAGGCTTAAAATAAGGCAGTAGATTCAAAGAAACTGCAAGTAGCTGTGGTCACAATGTCTGTGAATAGCAGCACTGGGCTTCTAGCAAGATCTCCAAAGCCAGGTCTCATCTGAGCTTTTTTGTTTGTTTGTTTTGTTTTGTTTCTTTGTTTTTTATCTAAGCATATAAATCAACATTTATTTTATTAGGAAGCTGATTTTGCTGATCTTTTCCTTGTGTCTTCCTGACTGACCCTGCCAACAAAAACAACCTGAAAAGAGGGACCAAGGGGCAGGAACTTCACCTTGGTCTATTCCACTCACCTAGAGGACCCTCAACCTCCATGATCCTCTCACTAACACCCACTGAGGGGAAGACCCACTGTTGCCTCCCATGCTCTTGGCAGCCTGGCACTTTCTGCTTTGCTGGATCTGTTCACTGTTCCTCTTTATCATGCTCTCTACCTCTTTTCACTTTTCTTGTCTACCTGCACCATCATTGCATTTACGCATACACATAAATCCACTTTATGTTTTATGTATAAAAGCTAAAGTCTGTGGTATGAAGGGGGCTATCCTGGGAAAAAAATAAATAAAAAGTTACAGTTTCACCAGGGAGTGGTAACATTTCCTTGTGCCTTTAAAATCATTTTCCCTTCAGTATCGAAGGGCTATTCCCTGAAGAGCAAAGATGTCTGCTCAGGTCTTAAATAACAGAGTATTTGCTGTGCTGAGGCCCTGGTGCCTCTTCTCATTGCTTTCTTGGCTTGTGGTGTCCACCTCCTGGGATGGTGAACACCTCCCTCTCCCCAAGAGTCCTAGCCTCACTTGCCTTCCATGGGCTTCAGGCTTCTCAGGCTGAGTGAGCTTCTTGGCTCAGGGCAAAACCATGTTTTGTTCTTTCTGTCCATACTATGGTCTCAGCTGCAGTATGGTCATGTGGGTAAGGAGGCCAGGTAGGGAAGGGCGATGGTCCTACGGGGCTGTTACTGCAAGGACTGGCTTGGCTGAATAGGGCCCTTCATCTCTTATAGATAATGATGTCCACCACTAGCTGACACTAGGGTGGACCCCCAGGGAATACTCAGAACTCAGCAGCTGCATTTTACAGGTATGACACATGTGAGCTCTGAAAGACAGACCATCTGTCACCTCACTGTGTCTTCAATATTTTACCTGAATGGTGATTTTATTTTTTCTTTACCATGATTGGACTCAAGGACATGTCAGATGTACACAAGAAATAAGAAACATCAGTAGTCAGCTTGCTAGTGGCTGCCTGTGTCAAGCCTGGAGTCCCAGGATGTTATGGAAAAGGCTCAGGTTTGAAATGAGATAGCTCTGTCATCTTTAGCCTTGTAACTTGGCCATTTGCTTGGTCTAGTTTTCCAAATCAGGAAATCTGGAAGCTGGCCATCATGGATCTGTTAATCTCCAGGGTTGGGTTGGCCCTTTGTGTAGAACACATCAATGCCTAGCATGCAACTAGTTTACACTTAATTTAGATTACTCCAGGTTAACCCTTGTGGCTCACAGACACAGAAAGTAAGTGTACCTGATCCTGAATTACAGATAAAGAACCTGGGCTCTGATTATTTACTCTGTCATAACAGGTGAAGCATGACAGGAGCTGAGACTCAGATGCTCACCTTTTCCTCTCAGGGATATATTTACATTTTATGCCTACAAGAGTAGTAGAATGCAATCTTGTTTTTGCTTTTCTGACCTTTCTCTGGGACATGGTAGATACTGGAATGTTCTACTGAATTCTACTCATAACTCTTTTGTGCACACTCTTCCCTAAGTTTTAGTGTGACCAAAACCTGAAACTGTCCAAACACAGATTCTCCCTGAGGATGCTAGAGCTACTTTGTTTTGTGCTTGGGAGAAGTGGGAAGTTCTCAGAGTGTACACGTACCCATGAAGTGGGACTTAGCTAGTGACCACAGGACTGAGAAACTCCACGCAGCTCCTCAACCTGGAGGTGTGGGTAGCCCAGACTTGAGATTCCCCAGAGCTTTCTTTGATATCAAGCTGGAAGTGATCTTAGGAATTCTATGAAATGACACTCTTCCCTCCCTCACTGGTTTGTCCTGAGCACTGTGTTTATACACCACCTACAGAAGTCACCCCTAAACCTACCCCTGAAAAACACAACTCAAGACATCCTCTTACCCTAAAGCCTTTTCCACAAGGAAGAGGGGCCCAGACTAGGTGGCCTCCCCAACTCAGAGCAACCTCTATTCCACACTTGATCTTTCAGTGAAATGACACTGTTCTGAAATTTCAAAAGAATTATTTGCCATCCCAAAGCCCATAAAGACCAGGAAAACCCTGGTGTTCCTGGTCACAGAGTCGCTAACATAGGCAAAGCATGCAATGTTTTCTGTGGAATGTGCAATAGTCCCAGTGTCCCTCAAATTCTACTTCTCTGGAGGGTTCATTCAGGAAATTTTGCTATTAGGGTTTTGATTGTTGCTCTAACATCCTAGTTAAAGCTATTACCTCATCTGTTACATTACAATTTGAGAAGGATATTAATTCTAATGCCTATAAAATGAAGATAATATCACAATTGTGGGGCCTTGGAGGCAAGATGCACAGCTACAGAAAGCTACTGAAATGAAGTTTCCTTTGTCACCAAGATTTCACCAGGGATCTTCCTATGCAAAGAACTGGCTTTCACAGCCCATTGCCAAGCAGCATCCTTAGTGTTGGTGCTAAAGAGGTAGAGAAACACATCGTACCTATTCTCTGGGAGCTCCAAATGTATGGGCATCTAGTCACACTATCGTAAAATAGAAAGAAGCTCCAAAGGAAATGGGAATTCTGAGAAGTATGTCTCATATGGAGAAAAGGAGAAAACAAAATAAGCATTCTGGAAGGTAGACTATCTAAGCAAGCCTGAGAAAATGTGCAAGGTCTATTCCAAGAGCGGGGGGGGGGGGGGGTAGTGGGTTCTGAGCAGATAGTCAGCAAAAGCTGCTCACATTAGAGTGAAAATAGTACAAACTATTTTCCAAAGCTGCAGCTGAGGTGTGTAGTGTCCCCCACACCCTACCCGATCATAGCCACCCAGGAAAGACTGGTGTTCCTTCATGTGCCTTCCCCTACAACACTGCCAACCCCACCAGAACTGGGAGAGCTGTATTTGTGGGACAATACTGTCACTACCACTGGACTGATACATGCACAGTCATCCCTTGTGGATGTGACATGCCTCCTCCCAGAAGACCCTCTGATGTGACTCTCTGCACTCATCACTGCTCTACCATAGAGTGTCCAGACAAGCGCTGGTGTCCCTATACAACACTCACATTCCCCTTTGTCCTGCACAGACTTCATTGTTTTTTTGTTTTGTTTTGTTTTGTTTTTCATTACTAGTTGGTTACTTCCACTGAAGAGGCTGGGGCAGACTAAAGTCCAGATGGCTTTATTCTCCTTCCCACCCCAGGCCTCTTTGTTAAGCTGTTCTTTATTCTATACCCCAGGCCCAAGGATGGCTTTTCCTCCCTTGACCAAGTGGGATGCTAAGGAGGGAAGTAACCAGTGTTATACAATACATGCTGGATACCACATGGCACCCACAATCATGCTGTGAAGCGGAATCACATTTCCAATTTACAGATGGAGAAGTGAATCTTCTCCACATAAAGCGTTTCTCTTCACAGAGCTCTTGGGTGAGAAGGCTGAGTTCAGCTCTGCTGTCTAGCTCCAAAGTGCCAGTTACTTCTATATAGAAATGTCTTGTTACCCAACTATTAGAGGAGATGGAAGGAAGGGATTTATCTCAAAAGAAGCTTCTCTAATGTTCATTCAGGAGCCTGTGAGCCACTCCAAGACTGAAGAAATGAGTGAGGAGAGTTTGTAGAAAGCACCTCAAGGCAGAAATCTTAGTAAGCCTCTAAATTGGTGAGGTGTAAGATCTTATTCTCTTGCTGAAAAAAAGCACACAGTCTGATGTGTCGAGGCTAGATCGTAGAAGACAATGCAGGCAGTGTAGTGATCTGATACGACAGTCACAGAGGTCTGAGGCATTTAGAGTAGCAGGGGAGGTGAGGAAAAGTGGACAGATTCTCACTGTCTCCTAAGCAGAGCATCCGCAGTACACACTCCCCATAGGCAGGATATGGGGGTGAGGCAGTAGAGAGAACTGGAGAGGATTCTTGGGGTTTGGGCTTGAGTGATTAGGAGGGTGGTGGTGACATTTACTCAGACAGGGAACACTAAGGGAAGAACCAGTTCGGAGGTAAGGTGGGAAAATTAAGACTTTTCTCCTTTTGATGCATTAAGTTGAGGTGCCCATTAGTCATCTAAGTGGGATGTCAGGCAGTGGGATAGACGAGTCTGCAGCGGGCACGGCAGAGCTGGAGATATAAATTTGGAAGTCATTATGAGCATGGTATTTAAAGCCATGGCACTGGATGGGGTCAGCTCAGGAGAGAGTGCAGGTGAGGAAGACAAAGGGATCCAAAACTGAGCCTGCGAGTAGTTAGTACTCAGAAGCGGAACAGAGGAAGAGACACAGTGAAGAAAGCAAGTGAAAAGAGCCCAGGATGGGCCAGCATACTAAGCACTGACACCCTGGGCTTAGATGCAGTAGAGGCTGTGAGTGAGGAAGGTAGATGGGATGAGCCAAAGTCACCTTCGATGTGCAAAGTACTGCTAAGTAAAGGGTATGGCAGAGAATCGGCCCTCAGCACTCCAGATCTGGAGAAAACTGCTGACCTGACAAGGTGGTTTTCACAGAGGGAGGGATAAGATCTAGCAAAACTGAAGTAGGAAACAGAGGATATGGAAAATAGGAGTAAAAAAAATGAGGGTGAAGGAGACAGAGACAGAGGAAAAGAATAGAGAGGCAAGAGGAGTATACATTGTGGTATGAGATGTTGGGATATATTTACTTTGTTATAGAATAACTCAAGGTATAAAATCAAAGTCCAGAAATCCAGACCTCAGTGGCAGTTGGTCCTTAGATTGAAGTAGGATCATCCCATCCGCTGGAATGAAAGTAAGAGTCAGGAGCAAATGGATGCAGACCAAAGGGCTAGGGTAGGAAGAAGAGGGTTCCTGATCTGAATTCTTCTCATCAATTATGTAATTAGACACACTAACTGAGAAAGATGCTTGGAAAGGCAGTGAGGTGTATGGGAAAACATGTTTTTCCAAGTTGAAGAGTAAGTTTATTAAGGTGGCTGGCCATAGCTGAGCATCCATCTAGAATCTGGAGCCAGGACCATGATCTTCCAGTAGAACCAGGCTGCAAAGTGAGTCTGCAGTCTGTGTCTATCTCACCAGTTCATCCAGATGCACAGAGTAAGACAGGGGGCAGAAGGCAATCTTTGAGTCTGGCCGGGTCAGTTATTAGATGAGGACTATGTGGACATGAAGAGAAATTTCTTAGTGTCCCGGTTTTTATTTCATTTTGTATTTTGTTTTGCATGTGTAAGAAACAAGTACAAGCCTGTGATAGTATGTGAACTTATGTATGCTGGTGTGTTTGCACATATGCATACCTGAGAACGGAGACCAGAGTATAGAGTCAGGGTCTCTCCTGAACATACTGATTTGACTTACAGATTTGACTATACTGACTGACCAATGAGTTCCAAGGATCTGCATCCTATCTTCAGCATTGGGGATTACAGATATATGCAGCCATACCGGATTTGACATAGGTGTTGAGCATCCAAACTCAGGTCCTCATGCTTGCACAGTAGGGACTTTACTGCCTGAGCCATTTCCATATCTCCCACAGAGTGTTCTTAGTGATGGCCTTCAGCACATAAACTAAACCACAAGGTGAAAGGGTAATAGGTGGTATGGGATCATGAAAATTGTGTGGATCCATAGATACCAATGAGATAGGGCTTCTCTAAAGCTGGTCTCTGAGTGTGTGATCTGGAAGGGTGGGAGCTTGTGATTGAAGAGCTGGGGAAGATGTGAAGGAATTCAGAGGTCAGTGGGATACCTAGTATTCCTCACACACAGTGTTGAACTCTGCCTGGAAGACTCTTTCCTTGATCTCATCTTGGAATTGCCTGGCTTTTTGCACTCACATCCTTTTCCAGGTGTTTTTCCCTCTGCATCATGACCACCTGTGAAAATACACTCATCATTTCCTACCTAGCACAGTATATTGCTGTTTTTCATCATCACATGAGATTTTTTGGAATTTTACTTATGGTTGATTGCTTTCTACCCTTGCTCTACTGCAGTATCATTTCTGTAAACTCAAGACCTAAACTCCAATCTGATAGGTGCCCCTTGCACACAATTCACAAGCAGTAAACTTCTGGTAAATTAAAGAAAGTGTGAAGTTCCTAGCCAGTGACTGGCATGAGAGAGTTACTTCCCATGCCCATCATTCTTCCCCACTGGCAGTCTCAGAGCCCCAGACATGGGTAGGGACTTAAGCATTAGTCAAAGTATATCACAGGCAGACATGGTACACTGACAGTGTTGCCACCTGTTCAGCTGAATACCTGTGCCTCATGGAAATAAGTTCCCACGTAGGATATCTATGTGACCTTGCTATACTTCCCCACCCAAATCTCCAAACAGTGTCTATCACCTGATAAAGATGAGAACTGGATTTGATCTGTAGTTTGCAAAATTTTCTTGTTCAATCAATAGAACATCTCTTTCAAAACCTATAAAGCCACCCTGAGTCGTAAAAGAGATAAACAGGTCTAACCAGGCCAAGAAGTAAATGGAATCTGCCATTCACCACTCAACCATCACAGGGCCACCAAACTCATTGCCCAGACCACTTCCAGGGCCATGTAGCTATCCAAAACATCCTTTGAATGCCTCTTGGTCTCTACACTGGAACATCTTTGCAGGGACAGTCACTTGAGGGTCCCTCAGACTCCTAAAGAGATTTTCTCCTAGTGACAGAGCTTGGCACCAAGGCCCCCCTGTTGAGACTCTGTGTTCCCTGATCCTGATGGATGCTGACAGCAATTAGCAGATAGAGATTTCCCTGTAGAAAGGTGGGATCATTTATTAGGCACTTCACTCCAGGAGTCATTAGTATTTAGGGCAAGCCAGCTGTCCCATTCTCACCCAAGGGTTAAAGGGAAATCCAAACTCTATAAATAAGAGTGACTAGGGTCTTTTAAATCTTGGCTTGCACCAGAGTGGAGTTTCCATCTCTTTAATTTGCAGCCTTATTCCCTGGACACGTCAGGGTTGATATGAGTTTAGGGTGTTTTATTAAATCAAGCACCTGTCAGGTGGACTTTGGCTTCACTGTCAATGACACAGCCAAACTAGCCATTTGCAGGACCAACAGGAAACTCAACTGCATGGCTCCCACATAGACTGCTTCTGTGAGTGCCTGGAAGGTTTGATTTTTTTTTTTTTAACAAATAACACAGAGGGTTGTGGTGTGTTGAAACCTGGCATGTTGAACCTGTCCTTCATCTCTTTATCTTATTCTTCATTCACTGGGGTGTTTGTGAATCACACTATGGATGTGTATTGAACACCTTCTATGTAATAGACACTGTGTCAGGCCCTAGGGATCCATGACTATTTTATTCATAGCTAAAAGCCTCGATAGTTAATGTGAATTGTCTCAGCAAGCAAGAGCTCTTCAGGAGAATATGAGGCATGGCACAACCAGTGTCTGTTATGCCAATAGGAAGACCAGCACCTAACTCAGCCTCAATGAGCCTAAGAGAGCTCTTCCAAGCAAGAGTACCAGGCAGAAGTAAGCCAGTGAGAAAAAGTGTTCCCTGAAATAAGGACAAGATTACAAAGCCACTGAGAAGGAGACTTCAGGATAGGCTCAGGATACCACAAGAAAGGAAAGCTAGGAGCAAAGGGCATGAGACCAGTGAGCTTCTCAAGGGCCTAGTGATGAGCACTGGAGTCCTAGAGAGGTGATTCCAGCTTTAGTTTGAAGATATGTAATATGATATTGATACAAATCACAGCTTCAGTAGACTCCAATTGCAATTCACAGAGACACTTGACTCTAATTGGTTGAAGGAGGAAATCCTAGTGATCTCTTCAACTCAGGCATAGATGGCAAGGTTATTTGAGTGACTAACAGGGCTCAGTCTCTCCATGACTTAAATCTGTGCTGGCTTCACTAGCACATGATCTTCTCATATGAACCTGCTGACAATTCTGTTAGCTAATACTCATTGCTTGACAAAATCCTAAGTATTCTCTAAACATTCAGCCATTTAACAACTCAAGTCCTTGACTTGTGTTCTTTTTAAGTCTCTCCTTATAGATAATAAAGTTGAGGCCCTGAGAAGTTAAGTAACCTGTCCCAAATAACAGAGCTCATGCTACAGTCTGAGTACGTTCTGTCAACATCCACAGGTTGGGACACAATTGTGATTCTATTAAGAGGTGGAGTTCCTAGTAGTGATCAAGTGAGGAGGGCAGAGTCCTTCAGAACAGGAATTATGATATTATAAGAGAAGTGAGGAAGCTGTTCATCCCTTTTGCATTTGTATCTCTTCTGTCACATGAGCACACAGTACCTGTCTCCTTTGCCTCTTTGTTCAAGTAAGGAGACTGCAGAAAGACCCTGTCTATAATGAATGGATCCTCAAAAGACACTGACTTTGCTGGAATCTCAATCATGGACCCGCCATATCCCAGGCCTGGGAGAAATACATTTTTGATGTTCAGTAAATTGCTGTCTTAGTGCAAGAACAGAGACAACTAGTACATGGCAGAGCTTAGATAAGAGCCCAGGTGTGATCCATGAGCAACCATAGCTAACCACAATCTAAACCAGACCCTATCCCCACAAGAACTTTGTAGCACATTGCCATAGTAGAATGCCCCCTTCTGGATTTTTAGCAGATTATGTGTCATCTGTCTGGTTTGTACCTCCATGCCTGTCTGTAAACTAATTGCTAAAACAAAGAAACAGTATTTGAAACTAGTGAAGCCTGGATACATTCTGCATCCAAAAGAGCAGAGTCACCCACTCCAAACCCTAGGAAACCAATGCAAGAAAGAGTGGGCAGGGAATGCAGCTCAGTGCACTGAATGGTTGCCTGAGCACACATGAATCCCTGGGCATGGTGGCACAGGTCTGTAATCCCAGATCTCAAGAAGTACAGATAAAGAGGATCCATCAGCTACATAACAAATTCAAAGCAAGACTGGGATACATGAAACTCAGTGAAAGGAAAGAAGAAAAGAAACAAGGGAGGGAGGGTAGAGGGATAAATGGAGGAAGAGAGGGAGGGGGGAAGAGATGGAGGGACAGAGGGAGGGAAGAAGGAGGGAGGGAGGCAGCAACAATTACCTTTAACGTTTATGTCTAGTACATTTTACAGAACATTCATTCTTTCATTGTGTCCTCTGATCTTCATACAACTACAAAAACATATAACAATGGCTTGTTAGATCCAACTTGCAAAAGAGGAACCTTTTGAGCAGGAAAGCAGCTCTCTCAATATCACAGCGAAAAACAGAGTCTGTCTCAAATAACACTCTTCAGCTCTCTGCTTCCAGCCTTCCAGACACACTGTCACCTCCTCCTCACCCTCCCGAACAAGCAGCAAGCCAGTGAGTAAGCTATCCACTTAGTCTCTCCAACAACCCCAGCAACAGGCACAATGCCTCCCACTGCAGATCCCACCAGGATCAGGACTGAGAGGGGAGTACTTACTCAGGTTACACAGCAGGGAAAGGGAAAGAGAAAGTACCCCCTAATCAGGCCATGTCCTCTCCACCTAAACTTCCCTATGCACTCTCCATGTTTCCCAGATCCTTGAGTCTCACTCCTATTGCTTTACACACATGCCATAGTACAAGAAGCAGTGTCTGGCAGGAGACACTTAAGGCTGGAATGTATTGAGAAAGCAAATAAGGTCTTGGAGGTAATGCACAGTACTTACAAAGACAATGCCATGCAAAGTATCTCCTATATGCTGAGACCAGCACAAGTGTTTTAAGCAACTGTCTCATGCCCTTACCCTATGAGGGAGAGATTAGTGTCCTCCTGACTTAGCCATTTTTAGAGCACACCTGTGACTCAGGCCTGTCCCAGTCCCTTATACATTTAGCTTTCACAGCAGCACAGTGATGTCAGAGGGATCTTATGTCCTTCTCCCTACTAAAGAAGAGGCTCAAAATTGAAAGATACTTTCTAAACGTATCCAGGTATGAATACAGAGCCAGGCCTAAAGTTCATGTTCACTGGTGTCTACTCTGTCCCTACAGCAAGTCTCTTTTTAGTTAGAGGGTGTAAGAAGAAGCTACATAGGAGAGAGGGGCCCACTCTGGGAACTAGGAAATCAGAGCAAGGCAATAGACACTGAGAAAGTAGTGCAGACCAGGATGGCCAAGTCCAGGCATGGCAAGGAAAGCTAGAAGCATTTTAATGAGGGATTAGAGGTGGGCATGGAGCAATAGGTATTAAAGGTTTACATGGGGCTAGGTGGTAGCATAAAGGGTCTCTCTTTTCTTTCTCTCTGTTGGTGCCTAGCCCTGACCATTAGACTGCCTCATGTTCTTGGAGATCTCACTGATTCTTCACAGGAAGGCTCCGGCCTCCCTGGCAGGCACCGGGCTTCTTCAGCCTCTTTTGAGCTCCACATTCAACCTGGAGCTGGTTATCACTATTCTCTGTTCCACAACAAGGTAACATTGCACCACTTTGTCATTCAGTGGCCATTGTTACTTCAGAAGGCTTGAAGCTGTGCAAAGTCAGGACTGGAGAATGTATTTATTCAATGCAAATGAGCCCAGCATGTTCCACCTGAGGCTTCAGAGGCGAATGAACGAAAGATGGTCCCTGCTACACAGCCGTGTTAATGGTTCCTCTGTCATTCCCTCAGACCACCCAGGGACTCCTGATGATAATTTCTACATACACCAAAGGCTCCTTGCACCTCTATGGGAGGGTGCTCTCTGATGGAGGGACACTGTTGCTCAGAGCTGGGACCAACTGGATCAATTCCCAGGAACAACCAAAGCTCAAAAAAGGAACACATGACAATTAGGAAAACAGATCCCTGCTTCCTCAGCTTGTAGTGGGACAGTTCTGTGCTATGCTTGAAACAGGCTCCCAGAGGTCCCCTATGAGACAAAGTCCCCATTACCTGCCTGGGCGTTATCACTCATCAACAGCCCTTTATGAGGCTATCCTTCCTGTTCGTCTCTCCCATCTCATTGTCTCAGCACTTAATGATAAATTAAGTGTACCAAAATGCTTGTCTCCCATCTGTTGGGGACACAAAGAGCTACTGTATCCGAGTTCATGGTCTAGGAAGAAGACCTGGAATTAGTTACTGTTCTTGTAGCCTTGACAAAATACCTGACTGAAACAGCTTAAAGGAGGGAAGATTTACTTTGTCTCATGGTCTCTGTCCATCTTGCTAAGAAAGGATTCCTAGGCTCGTGGCAGATTAAGAAGCAGTGAGCTCTAGCCAGAATTGCAGGCAGATACACCCTGTGTATCTAGATTTATGTCAACTTGACACAAACTATAGTCACCTGAGATGAGGAAACCTCAATTGAAAAAATGCCTCCATAAGATCTGGCTGTGGGCCAGCCTGTAGAGCATTTTCTTAATTAGTGATTGGTGAGGGGGTACACAGCCAATTGTGGATGGAGTGATCTCTGGGCTGATGATCCTGGCTTCTATAAGAAAGCAGGCTGAGCAAGTCATAAGGAGCAAGCCGGTAAGCATCAGCCTTCCTTTTACATCAGCTCCAGCCTCCAGGTTCCTGCCCTGTTTGAGTTCCTGTCCTGGTTTCCTTCAATGATGGAGTACAGCATGGAAGTATAAGTCAAATAAACCCTTTCCTCCCCAACTTGCTTTTTGGTCACAGTGTCTTGTCGAAGCAATAGAAACCCTAACTAGGACATGCTGCAAAACCCACAGTCAGTGACCCACTCCTACAAGCTAGGTTACCACTTCCCAAAACAGCACCATCAACAGGGTGTTGATGTTCAAACACAGGCACCTGTCAGGGACATCTACACTCAAACCATAACAGACCAGAGCCAGCAAAAAGTCATAAGTCCTCAGTTTACACATGAAGGAACAGATAATAAACTTTATTAGTGTGCTCATCATCTGGATTACCTATGGAGAAGAGAAACTTCTCAAAAGCTGAGGTGATGCTTGACTCATATTTCTTTCATGTTACTTCCTGCTAGGCACACGGAAGGAACTCGTTGGGCACACACTGGCTTGAGGTGGATAACTAATATGGACTTCTCTTCAGTCCCGTTGGGAGATTCCCAGGGTGTGCACATTAGCTGCATCCCAATCACTCTGATCATCTCTAGTTCTCCAGAACAACTGTATCTGACTTTTTCTTCTTGGTATATTTATACAGACCTCAGTTCCATTATGGCACCCCATACTGAGACAATTTCTGTTATGCATTTATTCCAAGCACTGTAGAGCCTGGGACCATGCTAGTCACTGGAGACATGACAATGAATCAAATCGCTAAAGTCACCACACCTAGGGGCTTCTACTCCAGCACAGTGGGGGAAACCAAGCAAACCAGTAAATATAAGTTATCATTTCAAATTCCTCATTTATAGCATGAGGAAAATGGGTCTCCTTAATAGTATCCCAGAGAAGATTGAATGAGCTAAGCCCTGAGAAACTCCTAGTTCATCCCCCTTCCCTACTCAGTTTTAATGCTAAGAAATTCTAAGTGAAAGCAGGATTGGAATCTCTGTTCTATATTCTAGGTCTCTCTCTGCCCCTAAACCTATCTGTCGCTTTAAGAAGGAAAAGATGATCAGTTTGGTTAGCATATGCCACTGTGGCAGGTAACCTAGCAAGTGATGGCTATCTCAGAATAAGGTTAAAAGTCAGGACATGGATTAGCTTTTGTTATCTTCCTTATTAAGAGTCCAAAGTGATAAGAGCTAGGGTGGTTCTGTTAGCTCAGGGTCTAACTGTTTCTCTATCCCTTGGGAAGTATGAGACATCTAGGGACTAACAATAAGCAGGCTGTTCATGCTCTTGGTTTTTCCTATGAGGTACTAAAGCTACGTTCCACTCTGAGGTTTCCTCATCAATAACAATGCAAATAGGTTAGGAATCTGAACTATAGGACCAAACTGCTAGTCTCAGCATTTCTACTACTGCTTTCCAGCAAGTAAATTCACCTTTTCATACCCTAGTTATCTCAGCTATCGAATAGGTGCACTAATAATGATTTCCATGTCAAAAGACGTTGACCAGTGCTGGGGGGAACACTGAGAATACAGTGAGAACTCCGTGAGCTGGCAGGCGCAGAAGAGCAAGTTGAGAACATCTTTTAAGCTACTGAGTCAAATCAGACATCCCCAGCTTCTCAGAACTTTGTACTGGACTTGTGACCTGGCCTCAAAGACTATAACCAAATTATTTGCCTTTCATTGTCTCTGCTCGCTCATTCCCCCTTATTCTGAATATTGTCAATGAAAGCACCCCAGTCATAACCCAATGTCTCACACAGCCCCTTCTCTCTGTAATTGCAAAGCTCTGGCTGTGACTTGCTCCCATTGTGGTGGCTCAGCATGCTAAGGAATTTCTTCTCTATCTCTTGCTTTGTCTCAACTTGCCTTAGACTGAGAAACAATCATTTATACTTTTCAGACAAGGCCCCAAAGCTTTCAGAAGTAGCTATCCCCACCCCCGTGCCTCATGGGATTCATCCCAGGCTTGGAGTGCTGTGTAGACCCTCAACCTTCCTCCTTGAGGTGAATCTTTGACCAAATTAATGTGAGGAGGTCCAGCCATTCAGCCTGAAGGCTACCTGCAGTCTAAGTTTGACAATCCATTCTCTTAGGAAAAGCAGAGTCCCACAGCGAGTCAATGAATTTGAGTTCACTGAACATCGCTTTGGGCAAATAAGCAATTTGATTTCCTCTTCCCCACCCCCTTAAAAACATCAATGAAGTGTTTTGTGGTGCTGCTGACAGCACATGTCACTTCGAAGCTGGAAATAAAAATCTTCTGTAAGCTATTTATAACTGACTGGCAAATGGAAGATAGCAAGAAAGGAATGAAGACGGAAGCCCAGAATTGCAGGGTGCATGAGAGCTGGCCTTTCCATCTCCTGCCGTGTGTGTGTGTGTGTGTGTGTGTGTGTGTGTGTCTACGTGCACGGGAATGCCTGTGCAGAGAGACTCTGAACTGGAACAGACAAAAGAGGCTAGAAGGGCCTTACACACAGCTAAATAGGACATACAGACAGGTGGACAGGGTGTGGAACAGGTGAGAGGAGGGAGTGTCAGGGAAGTGAGAGGAGAACAGACCATACTGTATGGAAAAGTGAGCGTCATCATGGGAAGTGCCCATGTAAACCATGGTACAAAGACACACAGGACCCATTTTTAAAAGCAGGGATCTTCAATCCAGGTTCCAGAGTAAAACATTGTTAGGGGTCTAGGGAACCAACTGTGACTACATCCAAGTGTTCTTGAAGTATGGTGACACCTCTCTGGAAAGAAGGACTTCGAATTATATTACAGCCTCAGAGGAAATGAAGTGATGCTGACCAAAGATGTACAGACTTTCAGTGGTAGGCTCAATATGTTTGGGGAATCTCCTAGATCATACAGCCATGGTCAAAATAACCTTCAGGAAACAGAAAGAACACACCAAGAATCTAACAACTGCGACCAATCTTTGTTCTCCTGGTCCCCCTTGTTAATTAATTATGGTCATTGCTGGGCCATTAATCCTTTTGCTCCTAGCTCTCACTTTAGGACCCTGCTTGCTCAAGTGCCTAAATATTCAGCAAATAAATTATTAAACTACTAGGGCTAAGGGGATGCTATAACCCCTTACCTACACAGATGAATCCACAAACTGATTCATGTCCATAGAACCAGTGGGCAATGTAACAGGCCCCAGCCCTTAGTACAACTGAAGCCTTGATTGAAGAACCATTCAGGCTATGGAACCCACCATATGGGTTCCAAACACATACCAAAACGAGAACAAAGACCATCAAAGTCCATAGCTCTTAGAAACTCATTAAATGTACTAACCTTGCCTTTTGGCTTCTGTTGTTCTGCTTCCGGCTAACTGTTCTTGCTAACTGGAATATGTCAACCCAAGATGTGGCTTTTGAGCTTAAAAGTCCACTCTGAGAAAGACTGTGGACTGTACTTGGATCCCGAACACCTAGTATAATTGCTGGCCAGCTATTAAAGACTTTCTGTTGGCTTGAACCTGTGTCTGAGTAGTCTTCCCTGGTGGATACTTCACAACAGGAACTATGTGTGATAAAGGAAGTACAAATTTATTTGATGGTGGTAGCCATTATCCAATACAAGGACACATCAAATATTTACATTGTATACCTTAAATATATGCAATTTTAATTTTTTAATTATACTGCAATAAATTCTCATAGCAACCTCAGAGGCATGCAAGGCTTAAATCTGAAATTCCACATAAGGCCAAGGTCCCCAAACTCATGTTTCTGATGGATTCAGGCAGATAATCTAGGTTAGAAGCCAGGCAGTCTGCCAAACAGATGGATCCTTGGGGACAGTGACACACACACTGCAAGTTTCTTCTCCAACAAAAGGAAGTCACTGTCATTCAACTCCCAGAGGTTACCACCCATCAGGAGTACAGGGCCACTGAATCTCAATTATCTGTTTGTTATAAGACGGAAAAATGAAAATCCAGATCCTAATGCATAATTCTCCTCTGCTTTTTTTTCCCCCCTACAGCTGATGCAAGGTTTATAAATTGCTGGATGCAACAAAATACTGCAGGTTACATGGAGTTAGGATAGCCCCATTCTGAAGATCCTGGCTTAAAAATCACTCGGTTAGTGAAACACCCTTGAGCAGATGCTCATGCTCAGGTCTTGATGCCTGCTTTCCCCACACTGAGTCCTCCTTAACCCGTTCTCGAAGCCACTGATGCCACCATCCTTACCTGCTCCTCTGTGGTGGGAACCTGCACTCATTCCTATTTCTTCCATTTTGAAATCTCTACCTCCCTGACACTACCACCCAGTCATCAACCCAGCAGCTAACTGGGCCCCACCAACCAGCCTTTCCCTTCATGCATATAGGGAATCAGAAAGATGGCCACCTCTTCTTGTCTGTCACACATATAAACAAAGAAGGTTATGGGTGCATAATTCCAGCAGCACCAAAAGCTTCCTCACATACTGCTGTTTTGTTGGTGCTGTTTTGCTGTTTTGTTTTGTTTTTTAAGATTTTCTTTTTTTTTTTTTTTCAGTTACCAGCAACCCTTTGTTTGGTTAAGTATTTAAAGAAATTGTAAGAGTCTCAGGAATTTGCTACACTTCCATGTCCACTACAGCATTATTCTTAGTACCCCAATTATATGAACAATCTAAGAATCCATCCATAGATAGATTTCAAAAGGAACTGTGGCATATATGTATGGTGGAGTATTATTCAGCTATCAAAAGGATACTTGACATCTGTGGTAACGTGAATGAAACTGGAGAATTTTAATAAGCCAGAGACAGAAACACAAATATCACTGAAGGTTCCTGTGAGTTATGTGTTGGTGTAGTACAGCAGAAGGATGTGACTTTGACTCAAAGGATTTATATTTTAATCCTATAAAATATAGGGAATTAACCTTAATTTCTCCAGTCTTAGTTCCCTTTTCTGTGGTGGCAGATTGAATCCGGTCTGATTCTTCACATCACAGGAACAGGGCTCTTCACTTCTTGTCCTTCTGTTCTCTGCTTCTACCTGATCATGTGCTAGCATTTTAGCTGCCAGAAGCAGGAGAGGGAACTGTGATAATGGGTTTCCACTGGGCTTGCTGTTTGCTTCTGGGCTTCTCCAAGGAGACTGTTGATTCTTCATCCCATGATCTAGTCCTCAACCCAATCTATAAACAGGGTGCAGACTCAGCCAGACCCATACACCCTGAACCAAAGCCACCCAGCTGAACCCAGCTAGTGTACCTAGTCAACCAGAAGGCCCATGTCCAGGGCAAGGTGACGAGAACTGATATTTTTGTTTTATGTTACCGAGAGTCAGATTGCTCCAAAGTAGAAGAGACTGGGTTGCTGGTAAAATGAGGGTGAGCAGTGTCTGTTCTGATGGACTCTTACATCATGCTCTGAATCAGAAATCACGATGGTGGTGGAAGTCTTCCATTCATGATAGCATATGCCAAACGTGGGTTGTTTATATTGTTATTGGGTAAATAATTCAAATGTGTCTCCAAAGTGGTGAAAAGAGGAAAATAACTGACTGTAAACAAAGAAGGCAACGTGAGTTATCTTACTCCCCCCACCCTGCTTTTTCTCCAGAGCTCCAGTTACATAATTTATCTACTTGAAACTCTGATTCTTGAGGTGTCAGAAGCTGGGAAGGCACTGGCAGCTTTTAAAGGTGTGGCTACATCTTGCCAATACTGTGCTCTCTCTGGCCTCTCCTGACTCCACTAATGACTTACTATATATTTTTAGTGCCAAAATTAGGATAAAAATGGTTCCTTAAGCAAATAGTTCCAGAAACTATTCACCCTCTGTGAAAAGACAAGCCATCCCTGTTCCCCAAGTATCACATCCTCTATGATCTGCTCCTGTTTCCATGGGTAAAGTCAGCTACTCCTTCTTCTTTCTCCCAAAGGACCTTGCAAATAAGTCTGTGTGCAAGTTCCATACTCTGTGGTAGCTGGGTGTAACAACAACTCAATGAAACATGCTCCTGGCATGCGACCCTTGGAGTTCATTCCCACCCACAGGTCATGACAAAATTGTCACTGCCTCAGCTTTAGGACTAACCCTTAATTTAGCTTGGCTACTTCTACTTCCTTTCCACTGGCACTCCATCGAGTGGCCATGTCATAGGCTAAGCCTAGAAGCCAGGTGGAGTCTTGCATGCAGGAGAACTGAAGCCAATCTGCCAATCCTGCTACTCTCTAGACAAATCTCCCAATGAGTCACTCCATCTAGGCATACAGAAGTTCTAGCCCCAGCCAACCTACTGGTTTAGACTGGAGGAGATGATAAATCCACAAATCCCTGCAAATGAATAAGGGACATTGAATTTGAGGATGTTTTGTTACAGAGCAGAGAATCCAAGCATTCTTTCCTTAAGAAAACTTGGAAGAGTGAATGTCAGAGAAGACAATAGAATCAAGCTTGAAGGCTATGTATCCAGTAAGTAATCTTTAGTAGAACATTGCTCTGATGGAGAGTCATTGCTTATGCAGCAGGGCACAGGTGCCATGGCTCATAGCACACACATCATGGCTCAGAGGAAAGGGGGCATTACATAAGGGAGAGGTCCAATCACTTTGCCCCATGCTTACTAGACACTTCAATCAGCCTACCTAAAGTTTGCTATGGCAGGGGCAGTGGGCAAGGTCAGGAAAAGTCCAGTCATCTTTAGGCTTGTATGTTTAAGCTCTTAGCCTATCTGTTTCGCTGATGTTGGTGAACAAGGCTTCCATAAAGACAGGGGAATCAGGCACCACCCTGGTGGGCTTTCCCATCTTGATGCTCAACTGGTATGCCAGGATCTGCCATTTTAAAGGCCATGTGATGTGCCATAGGCTGGGTACTTGCCCTGTCACAGGAGCTGATGCCCATCTTTCTCTCCCACTATTGGGATCCCTTTGCCACAATCACTTTGGCTGCAATGCTCCAAGTGGCCATGGCTCTTTGGGCAACAGGCATGTTGTTGGCAGTATGAGAGCCCTTATTTCTCTCATTTCTCTCTACCACAGCCATTGGAAAATGATGGCTTCTCCTGACACCTGACTTCCTGAGTGGGGCAGAGGTGTCAGTACCCATGATAGACTTGCAGCAGTGAATTATTTAAGCCACTAAGATTTGTGGACATGGACTAGCCCATCCCTGGATTTATAAGGTTTAGGGCAACCAAAAGCATGTGCACTATGACATTCTTTTCTGAGTTTCTGTGTCTGTATTCAAGAACTCCCTTTTACTAAGCCATTGGTCTATCTTGGCCAAGATCCAGTAACAATTAATCTAAAGATCAGTGATTGAGCTACAGCCTTCTAAATCCAACCTGGTTGTTTTCCCATTACTTCTAAATACATATGTGTGTGCACACATGCGCACATAGGATAACACTATCCTTCTGCCCTTTCACTGTCTTCTCCTATGTCCCCCATTACTTGTGAATCCTCAGTCAGGGAAGCCAGTGGAGGGCTGGAAGGAAACAGAAACATTGGCTTTAATTCACTAGATATCTCAGAAGCCTAAGTGGGGATGAAAAGCCAAGTCGTCTGACAGGCAAGAGAGATGCTTAGCTGAACAAATAGACCTGACAAGCTGGTTATAACTGTGTCTGCCACAACTCTTCAGCCCCAGGAAATGGAAGAAGACAGATACCCAGGCAGCCCCAGTCTTGGGGAAGCAAGCTAGTTAATGGCCGAGACAATCCTCTCACACATGTGCACTTGCTACAAAAAACTTCACCGGGTTGGCTCTTTGCTGGACACCCAAGCCTAGAAACCAGTTTACAGGGAAAGGAGAAGACTTGTGTGTAAGAGTGTGATGTAGAGGCCTGGGCGTGTCTCCAGAGAAGATAAAATAAGTACGAGAACACAATATGTCCTGGAAATAAACAAGTTCACAAGCTTTCCTCTAACAGTGCACTTAGCACGGGGGCCTTTCTCAGATAGCAGGTAATTTAGGGAATGCTAAAAAGTGAACAGTTTAGGAATAAGATGCACCTGGACTTAGAACTTAACCTTTAGGAGCAAAGGACCAAATTTAAGTTTCATATGCTTCCCATAGCTTATCAAGTTTTTCCTTTCGCACACTTAGTGCCATGTTGAAACATAAATGTTATTCTCCTATTACATCACATTTTCTCTCATTCATTCTTTCAAGAAACATGAGACATTAATGGGGTATGGTGGGACAATAATTCCATTGGTAAATTGCTTACTGCACATATATTAGAGCCTGAATTTTATACTGAGTACCCATATAAGAGAAAAACAGAGGTATGGGGGTATATATTTATAACTCCAGAGCTGGTTAGACTGGAAGACTGGTTAGAAGCCTAGCTAGCCAGCTAGGCCAGCCTCATGTTCCAGTATCAGATATTGCCTCCAAAAATAAGAAAGAAAACAAGGGGAAGGAGATGAAATGAAAGGAAAAGAAAGAAATGAAATGGAAATGGAAATGGAAAGGAAAGGAAAGGAAAGGAAAGATAGCTCCTTAGCAGCAAAACCCAAAACTGTTCTCTGATGAGTGCGCACACATACACAGACACACGTGCACAGACATACATATGCACACATATACACACACATGAATACAACATGAATAGAGTGGTTTTAGAGGAAGTAAATATGGCAGAATCTGTGTGCATAAGGTGTTTACAGATAATACAGGAATATAAAATGTTGACCATGACCAGTGGCTTCCAAAAAGGGAGAAGAAGCACATTTGCTGGCCATAGCAAAATAGTTATTAAGATAGAAGAAGAAAATGTTAGAACTTTTTCCATTTACTTTACTGTCTTATTTTCTAGGTTTGTATTTTATACCTATATACATATCACACAATAAAGTCCTAAGTGCCGCTTGTAAATAATAAATAAGATGACAGAACAAGCATATATTTTGAAGCAATGATCTGAAATATGTGTACTGACGAAGTGTATAATCAAAACCCCAGAGGTTGCTATAGATTCTACATTTCCTGGTTAAGAGGACAGCGAGATAAGAGCACCTGATTCATCTTCATCCACCTTCCAATGGAGTTACTTACAAAAATAGACTCAAGAGAATTAAAGGTACAGCAATAGTGGAAACCAGAAATAATGTCCAATTATCCATCAGAGCCCAGGAGGAATTTCTACTAAATGAAAATGACTGGGGCTGTGAAGCAGAACAATAATGCTAGTGGGTCTTGAGAAGACAGGTGATTTCTGAATATCCTCCTTTTACATGCATACCTGGAGACCACAGCTTCCTTGCCAAGATGAAACTCAGTGGGAGAACTATATTAAGTAGCAGGTAGCCTGATATCTAATAGCTTAAGACAACAACAATCATTTATTATCTGTCCCACAGGTGAGGAACATAGTAGCTGCTTGGTTTATTAGCTATGGGTAGAAATCTCTCAGGCCATTGTTGTCAGATACTGGAGCTGTGTCATCTGTCGGAATGGACTGGGGCTAATTCACAGGGCCAGCCAATCTGGAACCAGCATGTTGGTTTTATCTTGTGGTCCCCACAGACCTATTTGAACACGTTTCCAACATGGCAGATAAAATCTCACAGAGAAAATGGCATAAGAAGCTAGGCTGGTCACTTCTCCATAACTGTGACCCAAATGCCAGAGGGCCAACTCCAAGGAGGAAAAATTGACTTTGTTTCATGATTCCACTGGCTCTGGGCCTGTAGTGAGGATAGACCTCATGACAACCACAGTGGATGGTGAATGATTTTCTTCAGTTGTGACATATAGGAAGCAGAGGGAGAGGTCACTGGGGGTTCCCAGTATAAGTATAAGAACCTAAAAAGACATTCTCTCAGCTAGGCACAACCTCCTAAAACCTCCATCATCTCCCAGAATAGCACCAAGTCCTCAACATGTGAGACTGTGGAAGAACACATGGAAACACGGGTCATGATGGGAAATCACAAGGAATTTTAGACCTGCCCTGGGGAATGATGCTCTGCTACCTCCACCATAGCTTATAGGTAGCCCTGGACCTATGTGAGAAAGAACTACGTAGGACATGGATACCAGTAGACAGGCTACTGGAGCCAGTAGAGACAATTTCATGAGGTCATTTCTCAAGTTGAACTTTATTCCATGTCTGCCACTTGCACGTACACACACACACACACACACACACACACACACACACACTGTATGTCTTTGTCTCTCTGTCTGATTTCGCCTCCTCCTGTCACATACATGTCTTCATTGGTTTTTATACATTTACATATTTTCTAAGAATATAATAACTCTGTAAAAGATAAAATATTTTTTTCATTTTAACCTTATATGTAATGAAATATCAAAAGGAAGATACACACACTAGTAGATCTTTGGAGATTGAAGGAAGAGGAGGCCCTGGTACCTGAGGAATGTTGTGGGGGTTGCTGTGAGATGCCCTGGTGCTTGTAGGATACAACATTGGGTGGAACTTCATCCTGCTTCATCTTGGGCTAATATGGGCCAAGTGAATGTTAGAGCACCCTTCTGCCTCCAAAGACTATGATGATGCCCATGATCCGTGCTCCTGTCACACAAGCTTGACTTAATTTTCCTTTATTTGCTTTTTTTTGAAGGCACAGGGGTGGGAGGGTGGAACAGGAATAGGAAGAAGATATTATCAAGATATATTATATGAAACTCAAATTAATAAAAGCATTATTTTTTAAAAGACAACAAAAATGACACCCACAACAGAGTCTTAGACAAGAAATGGAAGCTGATTTTATTTTCGCCTGCATGTATATAAGTATATCCTACGTATGCCTGATGCCAGAGGAGGCCATGAGAGGAGGCCAGAGAGCGCTCTGGAGTCCCTGAAACTGGAGTTACAAATGGTTGTCAGCCATCTTGAAGGAGCTAGATAGTGAACCTAGGTTCTCTGCAAGAGCAGAGAGTGCTCTTAAGTACGAGTCATCTCCCCTGATTTATTTATTAAAAGATTCTCCTTTTTACTTTCCTAAACCTCTGCAGCCTCCATTGGCACAGGTCATTGTACTAAGGGCCAGCAGACAAGGGACAAGTTGTATGAATTTGCAAATCTGAGAAATGGTATCTTCTTTCCAGTTGGCAATGGATGAATTTTCCCTCCTGGTGCCTATCTATTTCAACTAAGCCACTTCAAAGCAAAGATGACATTTAGAACCCATTCCAGTTTCACTGTCTGAACCAGGAAGGGATCTTAATTGCAAACAACTTAATTCATCCCACCTAATCTATACCTGAGGGGAGCATATTAAAAATGGTTAGACAGTTCAGAACATATTTGAAAAGAGCAAAGAACTAGCTGAGTCTATCAAGTTCAGACTAATGGGGGTTCTCCAATAAAAGCATCTCAGATGTCACTAAGTGGCAGTTATAGTGGCCCCACCATAGTCAGTGTGAGAATCTTCTCAGAGACAGGGAAATGTCTGGGAGGGTAAAGATGCTTGCTGTGCATGCCTGATGACCTGAGTTCCATTCTCAATGTAAGTGTGGAAGGAGGAAACTGACTCCTGAAAGTTGTCCTCTGACTTTCACAAGTGTGACTACACACACACACATACACACACACACATCATATACACACAGTAATAAATGATAACATTGATAATATAAATTAAATAAAGTACACTTTCAAAGAAAAAATTTCCTCCTGTTCCCAGCTTAACATTGCTCATTTCTGATTCCAAGTCTCGAAGGAGTCCATCTCACTGATAGGACTCAGGTTTCCTGCCCTTATCCTAGCTGAAAGCAAGCCTACAAATGCAAATTTCATGGGTTCTGCTTTGAGAAAGTAGGAGTCATAGTGTGAAAAATAATTAAGATATAGTGAGGCCATTGAGAGGATAGGGAACAGCTGCAAATGACATGTGTCAACTGCAGAGACAAAATGAGCATACAGGACATAAATTAGTGAGAAGGAGAAGGGAAGACACTATCTGCCATCAGCCACCCACTCAGAGTACAGAAAATTAGCACAACAGATACTGGTACTGCTAACATTGCTGACTGTCACTGGAAGCTTAAGCACATGCCTAGCATTGTAAAAGACATCCTCATCCATCGTCTCATTGGGCCTCATGAAATCCCATAAAACAAAATGATTCAGAATTGGGAAGCTCAGAGAGAGGAAAGAGGCCAGATAGTCACTGAGAGAGCACTACTAAATAGCTGGGATACAGAGAAGTTAGGTGTTCCCCAGCACCCATATTTGCATATTTATAGAGGAGTCTCTGGGGTTTACCTTGATCTCCAGCCATCCTGTTGTAATTTCTTTCACGTAGACTCCAGAAATACAAATGTTTTTTAGATATCAGAACACACATGTAGGGCTAAGGGAGAAAGCCTCGCCAGTAAAGCTTGGCTTGAAAGCATGAAGACTTGAGTTTGATTCCCAGTACCCATATTAAAAAAAAAAAGCCAACAGTTTGGTAGCATCCACCATTCAATTGTAATCCCAGCACAGAGAAGACAGGACAGACAGATCCCTGGGGTTGATGGACAGCCAACCCAGCCCACCTGTGGAGCTCCAGGTTAATAAGAGATCCTGTCTCAAACAAAGAAAAAACTATGAATGGCATCTAAGGAGCATCACCCAAGGTTGTCCTCTGGCCACACACAGACAGACAGACACACACACACACACACACACACACACCACTGAATGTGTTAATCTACCTTCCCATTCTTTCTCATCAAAGCCCCCATAGTTCCTGTGCAGGTCTCTAGATAATCACAACCAGAGCAGAGTCAGTCTTTGTGGTAAGCAGAAACCAGAGAAGCCTAAAGAGAACAGTGAGCCCCACCCCTACCCACTAGCTAGGCAATCACATCCCTGGAGATACATCAGTCCTTTAAGAGGTGTTTGTCTAAAACTGGTAACATAGGGTTAATTGGTGGTAAATTCCTCTAATCACTCCTCCCTCCTCAAGGCTTCTGTCACCAAGGTAAGAATAATTAAGATATTTTCATGATTTGGAGGGACACCAAAATCAACAGACCATCAGCCGTGATTTTATAATTTCCTGTCCTAGGTCATTACGGAGGCATCTAGAAGTTTCTGGAAACCAAATTATTGCCTCAACTACTTCTGTACTGTTCCTCTAACCTATGCACTCCTTCCCCCCTCCTCTTCCTTTCCTCCTCCAGATTGTATGTCAAGTTTCATGAAGAACAAGAGAATGGTCCTTTCCCTGGAGATAAGGTTCATCCAGACCAGTTTGGCCCAGACTGCCTGACTACCTGTGCTTCTGGACCTCTACATTTGTCTTTCCCCTGTGTGGCATTAGAGCAATTGTCTTCTCCAATGAAAGCACTGAGCGTGCTAGTTCCCCGATTGGCTGGATGGAATCTAGAGAAGAGGAAGACACCACCTTCAGCTGTGGACCCACTGAGGAGCTCAGTAGGCTCCATAGCTAGCATCACATGGATCACCATACACATGGCCCTGGTTAGACTCAGTGACTCATAAAATGAAACACAAAGACATGAATGGAGAAAAGGGACTTGTAGGGAGGAGGGTGGACAAAAGTTGTTGGGGGTGATCAGAGAAGGCACGGTGACAGTAATCAGAACACAGTATGTACACGTATGAAATCATCAAAGAACAAATTTGATGAAAGTTGTTTTAAAAGAATATGAGTTTCCTTCTAAGTGTAGCCACAGTAAAGAAACCCTGGTCTTCCTCCATCACTTCTTGGGATTCTCAAGGTGACGGACGAGGGATCAAATCTGACTTATTAGAATCTTTGAGTCAGACATGCGATTCTAGTAAACTTGTGTTTCAGCTTGTATGTTCTGTGCCAAGATTAATCTCTGTCCTAGATTACAGAGACTCAAAGATGAAGGTGGTAATCAGTTCTTTATAGGACTTTGCATCTGGAAGGGGCTCCAAATCATTTTAATATCTACTATCTTATCTTTGCACACACCTAAGAATCAAGCTAGGAACCACGGATATCACCAAGGTCCTTACATGTGAGTAAGAATGTGAAGAATGAGACAGGTAGAGAGGTCTCCAAAACCTGTTCACAATTTCCTAAATCAGAACTGTAGCTCGGCTCGTAGAATCCCAAGCCAAAACTCATTCCAAGCTACCACCCACCTGCCTGAGACATAAGCAGTGCAGACGTCATCAGCTTTCATTAATTTTTGCCAACTGGTTTGATGCTGAGACACTGGCAGGCTGACTGGTGCATGCCCAGTTAAGCCCAGCTGGGGTTACCTGCAAAACAGAACAGTAGCTAAGAAAGAAAGTGGCCTTCTGGAGCGGCCAGGAGCCACTGGAGGACAGGCTTGGAGCACAGAGTCCAAAAAGAAATGAGAACAGCGGCAGGCGTGGGAGCATGCCAGTCTGCCTCTCCAACATGCCAGCCCCAGGAGCATATGGCCTGTAATTAGCCACCCAGGAACTGGTTATTGAGCCACAAATGGAGAATTACAGCTTCAGGTGGGAAACAGCAGCAGGAAGCTGAGTCCTGGAAGACAGGGAAAACCCTATTTTCATGCAAATGCCTTCAATAATCATAAGCAAAAAGAGACTAGGGATGACCGAGTGGATGAAGGCGGATCTGTGAAGTCAGGTCTGGAAGGTCTGTGAGCCCCCCCACCCCCCCTCCCCGTCTTCCCTGTGTCCCTCATAGCCCTGGAGTTGCACTGATATATTACAAGACCCTCCTTGCCAACCCTCACATCCCAACTGAGCTTTGACCCCAGTGACTCCTGCTTTTTGTAGCTGGGAATCCACTTACCATATGAGAATTGATCCAAGTCCTCCCAAAAACAGTCACTTGGCCTCTTTCTCCACTGGACACCATTTCCTTCTACTCTATGCTAAGAGGCAGTGTGGAGTGGCTCCTCACATCTGACTCCAGAGGCTGCCACTTCTTGTCTGTGTTTCATCCTGTCATTTTGCTCCTTGTCACCTAGCTTCCTAAACTTGGGCTGATACTGTAATAGAAAATGGAAGAAACTTTTTGAAAGCACTTAGAATGTCTGGGAAGATCATACACACTCAGTAGGGGTTAGTGCTTTCTCTTATTTTTAGATTTTTAATTGACACATAAAAATGGTACACATATATGAAGTACCATGTGATATTTAAACACAGGCAGACATTATGTAAAAAAATGATAAAATAAGGTCAACATATCCACTGCTGTGGGCCATTACTTCTCTGAGATGAAAATATTCAGTGTCCTTCCTTCTAGTCTTTTTGAAATCTCCAGCATACTGCTGTAGTCCGTAGTCACTCTCCTGTGTAGTATTATAATAGGACTTATTTGTCCTTCCTAACTGCAACTCAGTACCCGTGGGCTAACTTTCCCCCATGCTCTTTTCCTGCCTTCTCCCCAGCCTCTGGCAACCACTGTTCTACTCTCAACCTCCATGGGATCAGCTGTTTCAGAGTTCATGGGTGAATGAGATCAAAGGCTATTTGTTTATCTGTGTGTGGCTTATTTCACTTAACAGCCTGTCTTCTTGTCCCATTCCTGTTGTTAGAATGAATAGAATTCACTGTTTTATAGCTGCATCATATTCCACTGTGTGTATGTTTTCCTCATCTATATGGTTGTTGATAGACAAATGGGTTGGGATAGGTTGTTTGTGTCCTTCCCTCTCTTTCTTCCTTTCTTTGGAGGGTTAGGGGATTATGTTAGGTCTAACTGTCCTAAAATTCAGTGTATAACCCAGGCTCAAATTTACAATCTTCCTGCCTCAGCTTCCAAGTGCTTGAAACAGTTATACAATACCACATCCTGACCACCTACTTTTTGGCTATTGTGAATAACCACAATGAGTACAGGAGTGTACACATCTCACTATGCTGATCCCATTGCCTTTGTGTATATACTCAGATATACACAATATATGTTAGGTGATGTGGAGTCTATTTTTTAATGTTTTAGGACTGGCTATCCTGTTTGGCAGAGTGGCTGTGGGGCCTCTATTATAATTCCCACTTTTCAGATCCCTCCAGCACAGTGTATCATTCAGTTCCAGGGTCAACTCCAGTGTTCCTTCCAATTGTCCCCTCACTTTATACATCATCCCTTCACTCTTATGTCTAAAGCCACTCCTGTGCCTTTGTTAACTCCACACTGAGTCCTTCTTCCTCTCACTACTGTACATCTATAATCAACCTCACTCAAGACTCCTATCTAACGACAGTGCTTCAGAAGGAATCACTCCTAGATGCAAATGTCCAATCTTTCCTCTCAATTATCATGATGAAGTGCCTCTGTGGGGCTCTTAGCACTCTCTGGTCAACTATTTATGCTCATGATCAGCAAAACTCCCTACTTCTTCAATGGCATGAAGCAGCAGAGACTCAGTAAACAGTTATGGAATGGATGAACAGATAGGCAAAGGAACAATGTTTACTCCACATGGTTTCCAGCTTTCTCTGAATGGTGCCATCCCCTCCACCAGCCTACACCTCATTCAATGTGGGCATGTCACTCACCCTCTGCCCTACCAGCAACTGTAGACATTACCCTAAGAGCCATGTCCTTGGAGGTAGGCATTAAGGGAAAGTGAGAACTCTGGCCTACCTTGGCTGACCATAGAATAAGAAAGGGCATTTTAAAAAAATGTTGAGTAAAGGCTCCAGCAGCAACACAAATGGAAATGGCACATGGTCACTTCATCCACATAGCCTTGGTGGGGAAACCTTTAACATCAACACATCAGAACTCAGGAGTTCCATCCTCCTCCCTCCCTTCTTGCCATTCTTGCCAAGCTCTTCCAAGTGATAATAACAAGGTTTGTAGCTCCCAGGTGTACAAGTCAAAGAAACTGAGTCTGGCAGGTATCTCCTCCACAATTCTTTCGGTTCCAGAAGTTTCTCTTCCGTTAAGCCCAAGCTCCCTTTTCCTTTTCACATGTTTTGTAAACCTCTTACAAAAAGTGATCCCCCTTCCTAAGTGTTCCTAAAGAGTTGGGGAATGTGTGTGGCCCATTCTTGCACATCAAAGAAAGAAAGGAGTATTCCCACAGACAGAGTGTTCATTAAACTGCCTGAGAGTAGATGCTGGCACACAGATATCCATGCCCTGAAAGGTCCATAGTCTACTTCTGCTGCTTCAGAGCTGGGGACTGAACTTAAGAGTACCTACTACCATGGCCAAGTACAGTGTCTTCTGCACTACACTTGGATTAATTTCCAGATTCCCTTTATTTTTCTAGGGACAAAATATGATGTCTGTTCCCTAACTCTTCCACACACTCCTGATACCACCCTCTCATGCCTCATATACTCTAGTCTGGTATTCTACCAGCCCCAATGGGCTTTACCCTCAGTCCCTGCCAACACACCATGTACAAATGTTGGCCCCCCTTGCCTGTCATCTCTCTGCTCAGACATCTGCTTCTACACAGTCCATCTGCTGGTGCTTCTAGAGATGGCTCACCTGGAGTCTCTCTGCAGCCTCTCTGGGGATGACCCTGCCCTGGGAAACCACCATGTACCACAAGAACAGAAAGTCAGTGTTCTCCAAGGCCTGCCAGCTCTCCCAGGACTTACAAGCACTGGACACCTGCCTCCTGTCCAGGACCGTCTGCCTCCTGACTCTTCTACTGGGCCATCTCAGTGTGGAGGTCAGCAGGTTCTATCTAAAAGACCAGAAAAAAAAAAAATATGTCTTGGGTTCTGCAGGCCCCAGGGATTTGCTGGAAAGAGTCCTCTGTGTCACTACTGTGTTGTTAAAGTCCCTATGAACAATGAAGAAGCCACAGCAGTATCTGTGTGCTTTATTCATGGGCAGTAACACTTTAACTCTGCATAAATTGTATGTGTTACAAAATGTTCTTTTGACTTTCCTTTCAACCATTGATAATGCAGACAATTTTTTTCAAAGCACTCGCACATCTTACAGACAGAGGGCGCTAGCCCTGCAGTTAAAAATTGAGTACTAGGTTTAGGATCAGACAACCAATTCTATTCTTGCTCCAACCGCTTCCTGACCCTCAAACCTGTGACAAGTTACTTGAGATTTCTCAGTTTGTTTTCTCGTAAAAAAAAAACAAAAAAACAAAAAAAAAAAAAAACTTTGGAATATAATAGTGATTCTTAATGGAGATACACTCTCTACAATTACCTCAGGTGGCCAAGTCTAAGGTAGAATAACCATGACTCTTATTATGACAGAAAAATTGGGAACCTGGAATGTGTGAACTCATAGGAGAGATACTGGTTTTGGAATCAGAAAAAGTGTTGGGGTCTAGCCTCTCATTAGGGCTGTGTGACTTTAATAAAGTTAAACAAACTCTCTGAGCTTTAAAGTCTTCCTGTAGGAAACAGCATCACTATGGCATTCTAGCAGGCTCTGCAGGGCATTGCTCCAATACCATATAAAGTAAAATGCTTGCTGTATCATACACACAAGTACACATACACTCACACACACATACAGAGAGAGAGAGAGAGAGAGAGAACACTGTATATCCCAATGCTAGCTGATCCTTTTTCTACTAGTCCAAATTTCTTTTTGCAGAAAAGGAACCAATGTTCTTATGAGAAATGCATTACCTTGCTGTCTCCACAACACTTCCGATGAGTCCCTGTGTTCCATCTACACGGCACGTTCCCTCTTCCCACAGGGAAGCTCACTACCGAAAACTAGGCCAGCTCTTTGAACCAGCTTCTTTCTCCACACAGGGAAACAACAGCAGGCAGCAGGCGGGGAGGTTTTGACTGATCCTTGCAGCTGCCTTTCTGGGTGTGAGGCTGACAGAGGCTGTCATAGAGAGATGCCACACCTTGATACAGCCTAATGGCTAAAGGGCCTCGGGCCCCATTAGTTTTATGGATCAGATTGATCCCTGTTTATAGTCTGCAAGATGCTGATCTGACAGAGATGAAATGGACATGGGACACAGGACAGACTTTTCCAGCTGAGGAGGTTTCTGGACAAGGGTCTCTTGGAGCAATCTAAAGTGACCCTTCTCAATCCCACATTCCTGGGGGATCAGAAAGGACCCAGCCATCTATGGTTCCCTCCAGTGTCCAGCAGGGAACAGAAAACAAGGCGAGGTTTAGCTCTCTGCTAGAAGAGCTAATACCCCAAGTCTGTGCTCTCAAGAGCTTCTAGGTGGGTAACTCTCTCCTTGCAGCATTCTCCACATCTTTTCAACTGTCCTGGCCCCTCTATCCAGGCTGAGTAGAAAGCAGATTGTGTTAGTGATTTTCAGCTCAGATGGAGATGGAAAGGTACCCTGGCAGTCAGGAGCCGAAGGATCACAAAGAGATCTGAGGTAAGGAAGATGACCCCAATAGATCTCTGAAAGGAAAGGTGCCCTGGCATTTGGGAGCCAAGGAACCACATAGCTTTGCGAAGAAGGTACCCTGGCAGTTCAGAGCCAAGAAACCACATAGCTCTGAAGTGGGAAAAGTGAACCCAATGGAAAGGTATTCTTGCAGTCAGGAGCCAAGGAACCACATAGCTCTGAGGTGAAGAAGGTCCCAGCTGAGTTCTGTTCTGCTCCAAGTGGAGAAGTTTCCCCAGTGTTGCTGCTCTGAAGGGACAATATCCCCAGCTGAGCTGAGGTGTTCTCTGCTCTGTTCTGTTTTGCTTTGCTTCGATTCAATCTGACAACAAAGATAGATTCATGCAGAAAATCTCACAAAAGAGATTTATTGGGAGGGAAAAACCCAAGGTTGTGGCTGCCTCCACTCAGGAGGAAGGCAACAGCCACAGCTGCACTGAGAACTGAGCAGAATGTGGCTCTTTATATAGGGTTTCTTGCAGGGGCAGGGACAGAGCTTTCCAGGGTGGCCTGGGATTCATGGGATTGTGAGCTCAGTGATTGGTGGGGTTTTGAGCTTAGGGATTAGTGGGGTTCTGGCTAAGTGACTGCTCAGTGACTGGTTGGGTTTTTTCACCCTATTTGAATAGTTCGGGGGAATGGGCCCAGCAACTTGTGGCTCAAGGGGCTTACACTGACTTTAGTTTCTGCTAAATAAACTCTGAGGTAAATAATTCTGAGGTAATATAAGCAACTTTCTTCAAATAAACTTTTAACTTTGTGTATTGAGGGGAAATGAAGACAAAATGGTTTAATTGTGGAGTCCAGGTGCCTCACCTTTTTGAAAAAATGGAGTACATTATTTTCTATCTGTAGGACCCCACCCTCTCTCTCCCCCCTCAGTAGGTGTGCCCCAGTGGGCCTCACCTTACCACCTGATGTGCCCCACCCACAGCCTCCAACACAGCCGCCACTGCCCCTCCAGGGTGCACCAATGCTCCAGTCACACCTGGCAGAGACGGGAATGGAGGCAGGCTTCCAGGTGTCTCTGGTCTGTGGGCTTGGTAGGGAGGTGATGTAATTAGGTTTTGGGAAAACTCCCAGGTGATTTGTTGGGGTGTAGGAATGGAAACACATGCCTGGCACTGACCTCACCTCACTGGTTTATAGTTATCTAGAAAATCCTTAGCTCCAAAAGTAGATTTAGGGGAAGGACTTCACACTTTGACTTCATTGCACTAGGGTGTTTAATTCTAAATGGTTCCCACAGTTAGGTAGAGTTGGGGAAAGCACTGTCATATTTATTATATTATGTGGAAACCATGTCTCTTATCTTACAGACCTCTTTATGGGCCCTAACTGCTGTTTCCAGCCCCTCCATAAACCCTGCCCCCAGATCTCTGTAACATTTCCAGCCCTCAATGGGCTCCTAACCCCAGATTATTCAAATAGGGTGAAAAATTCCCTCCAATCCCAGGCCACCCTGGAAAGCTTCCCCTCCCCCAAAAATACTATATGAAGAGCTGGTTCTGCTCAGCTGGGGGTACAGCTTCAGCTGCTGCCTTCCTCACCAGACCAAATAAATCTCTTTTATGCTATTTGCTGCATGAAGCTGTCTTTGTCATCGGGTCAAAGCCAAGAAACAAAGCATCAAAGAAAGGAAGCAAAGAATACCTCAGCTCAGCAGGGATATTTCCCCTCAGAGCTACAACACCTTGTAAATGTCTCTCCTTAGAGCAGAGAAGGGTGGAGGTGTTACTCTGTAACATTCCAGCTCAGCTGGAGACACCCTCCTCACCTCAGAGGTGTGTGGTTCCTGGGCTCCTGACTGCAGGGCGCCTTTCCTCTTACAGCTGTTAACACTTAGATTGGGGTCAACTTCCTCACCTCAGAGCTGTAGTTCCTGGGCATCTGACTGCCAGGATACCTTCCTCTCAGAGCTGTGGTGCCTGGGCTCCTAAATGCCAGTGCAGCTTTCCTCTCAGAACTCATTAGAGACATCTTCCCCATATTACAGTTATGTGGTTCCTTGGCTCCTAACTGCCAGGATACCTTTCCATCTCCATCCGAGTTGAAAGCACATCCACTGAGGGAAGAGGGAGTCAGGTGTGGGCCTTCAGATTGGCCATATATTTTATTCATTTTCCTCCCCTTGCCCCCTTAATTCAGGCATAACCATGTGGCTTTAGCTGACAGGCTAAGGCTTTTTGTGACAGCTCTGTGACGCAAGCCTAGACTTGAAAGCCCAGGTACACTGAGGCCTGCTCTTCCCTGTTCCATGAAAACTTCTTCATCATGTGAACAAGCCTGGGAATTAAGAGGGTTTCTGCTCTCACAAAGAAGTCTGCACCATCGCTGCCACAATGGAGGTCCTGGTCAAGCGAGTGATGACATTGTAAGCTGATCCAGCCATGCTGGCCCAGTACAGAACACCATGCAGCCAATCTTCAGACTCACAAAAATAATGTTTCTTGTTTTTGCACAACCATATTTGGCACTGTTTGCTACAGCCTCACTACATAACAGGTACAAACATGTCTAGCCACTACCCATGAGAAACCTGAGAATTAGAGAAACCAAAACTGTTCTCAATAAAAATGCATCCAAAATTTTCCCTAATTTTCTCATCCCTGTAATGACAGCCCTCCTGCCTGTCAGACTCAAAGAATGCAAATAGAAAGGGGGACTGTTTACTAGTTTTGTTTTGTTTTGCTTTGTTTTCACCAGACACAGAATACTTCAGGATAAAGGTTGGGCTGAACATGCAAACCACTTACTATGTCACCTTCACCAAAACCTGGTGGGAAAAAGAAATCACAGAGTTGGTGGGCTTCTGCCTGCCCTGCACACAAGAACACACACACACACACACACACACACACACACACACACACACTACATCCACCAGGAACCTCAGTGAGATGGTACAGTAACATTGGGCAGGAAGTGGACATTTGGCTCTAATCCTGGTTCTGCCCCTGAGGGGATCCCTTTCTTTTGCTGGGTCTAAACTGTCACACTAGAGGTTTGTTCTATCTGTGTAACCCTCAGTTCTAAGGGCTTCAATTCAGGCTTTCTCTTTGCATTAACAAGTCTCTCATTCAACAACATTATTCATACAGTTGACTATTTGCTGTACAGCGTGCACTGTAAGTGTTCTCAGGCTCAATGTAACACTGGGAGGAGGTCAGTGACTTGATCCTCTCCTGCAGAAGAGAATTCTGAGACTCAGATGAGACTTTCTACAACTCACACTCAGCCCACTCCAACAATCACACTAACCCCAGCCCCACTGCAGAGCTCCAAAGTTGTTAGCAATAATTCTCTCAGGTTCTCTGGTGATTCTTTCGGTTTTCTAAAAAGAGATGCCACTAATGAAATCGGCTAGACCTTGGCTTGGAAAGCCAGGGGTCAAGACCTAGATCTGCCCTGAAATCCCTGTGTGACCTTGACATTCTGAGTCCATTTAATTATCCCCAGGAGCATCAAACCTGACTCTGAGCTCTCACAAGGTTACAGCGGGGATTAGATGTGTTTTCAAACATAAAAATGTTTTAAAGAAGAAGACCATCCAGCCAATATAATTCAGTGCTTATCCTCTGTGCATCAGACCTCACCCAAAACAGAATTCTAAAGCCATCTGAACTTTCTAAGCCTTTAGAACTTGTGGACAGGAAGAACAAGGTGTGTAATATTTTGTTGTTGCTTCAGAAGCTCAAAGGAGGACTAGGAAATCGTGATTTCCAAAGCTCACAGCTTTGAGTTTCTGTGGGCAGCTGGGCCTAGAGATGACATCATCCAGCATGAGTGAGAAAGCCTCCTTTAGCAGAAAGGGATTTGCAGGAAGGGAGTATCTGTCATTTGTGTGTGGGTGAGGGGTGACCAAATGCTCTGCACTTGATTATCCATCTGCAAAATGATGCTCCGTCCCTCTGCTGTCCATGGGAGAAAGGACAAGAAGCCACGTGAGGCCATGTCAACTGTAACCCCACACTAAGGTTAGGTGTATGACCTCACTGTGGAAAACAATGTCAGGTAAAAATCCAATATATACATAAAGATGAAGAGGCATGCTTTTCATGTCTCTGTCCATGGTGTGGACGAGACACAAACTGAAACACAAGAGTGAGGCAATACAATTCACTTTGTGATGCATCTGGATACTAGAATACAGTGGCATTATTAAAAGGTTGTTTGCAGGAACTTTTAATGGCTTGGGGAATTATTCATCATGCTACATGCAATATCAGGGTACAAGAGCACCTGAACATAACGGTCACTTCTCAGAAGCCCACATGAATGACTAGAAGAAAAACAAGGCATGAGGCTGGCAGACCAAGTGAGGAAGGAGATCTCCTATTATTCATCTTTTATAGTCTTTGACTCCTAAGATGAAAAGGGGCCATCAGTGCCAGCCAATAAAGGAAATAGCTCCACACTAAGATACACTATCATGAGATCCTTCCAGCACCAATAGGGAAAGAAATAGAGTCCCTCACCAGATACCCTCAGACTACGTTTGGCTGAAGAATTAAAGTTGGAGTGTCTTCCTGACAACCGTGGCTTGGGCAGCTCTCAGAGCTAGGGCTACAGTGACGCTGAGCAGACATGCAAGAGGAAGGACCATAAAGACAGAGAAAGGCCCAACAGGTTTATTTCCTATCCCAAATGATCCCACTCCACACTGGGGAGGCACCTGAGCCCTCCAACGACAGGTCTTCAGGATGATGGCATGGATTGAGAGCATCTGTGGCCTTTGAGAAAAATAAGCAAAAGATCCTTGGAAACAAAATGAAGCAAATAAAATAAATTTTAACAAAAGAAAATGCAGTAATGACATCAGAAAAGGTCTACATATCATCCTGGCATAGGTGCTAGCCTGGGACCTCGAGCAGGCACTGTAAGAGCCCATGAAGGTCAAGGAGGGTGGCGTGGAGCCTCATACCACTATGTAATTCTGACACAGCGAAGCAGTTTGTTAACTTAGTGTCATTTTGGCCAGGCCATTGGGGATCCTCCAACAAAATTTCTGACTAAATGAGTCCCATTTCTAGTAGCATCTAGTAGGAAGGGGCATGGATCAATTAATATTCCCCATGATCTGGGAACAGACAAAGGAAGACTGATGTAAGGGTGTTTCATAAAGGACAGCAGCTGAGGACGCCAGCAAGTGATCCAAACCTGTGTGTTTAGGGAAGCCACCATGTAAATTTTAGCCAACCCTGAGTGACCAGAAGAGAATGAGGAGGAAGGATGCTGTGCAGATAAAAAAGCAAATGAAACACCTTAGGTCCTCTGCATTTATCAGCCTCTCAGGAAGTTGGATTAAGGCCACTGACTAGCAAAAGATGATGTGATCACAGATGTGTGTCTGGTTCCAGGGCAAAAGCTAAAAATGTGTTTCACCCATCACTCTATTTCCCTGTTCAGCAAGTTTTGAAAAAAATTATGTGGGTATGGAGGCCACATACTATGGAACTCCCTCAGAGTATTGAGTTACTAGCGAGAAGGAAGCCCTCTTCTCAGATCCACCCATACCCTCTACAATCCAGTTTGACCTCAAATGAGAGCACTGATTATCACCTCTATTCTAACAGCTGCCCTCAACAGGCTTCTCTATACACTGTCCAAAGAAACACCAAGCCACTCCATTGCTGAAACTCAACCAGATCAGACTGAGGCTCTGGCTTCCTAGCCACTAGACTTAAGTGGAACTGTGCTGTAATGTGTAAGAGCTAGCTTCTCTCTACACTACAACAGCTAAAAGGGCAGAAGAGTCAATTCTCCAGGAATAAATGGGCTAATATGGCAGGAAGCAGGAAGCCCCCAGGTGTAGTCTGTCCCTTTTTCCCCGTGACAGACGGTGCCAGAGTGGTACACTAAGAACATGCTACATGTGTTTCTTTGTGATGCAGAAGTCACTCAAGGAGGCACCTGTTGCCTTTGTTTCTCTGAGTTTCTCCCTTGTCTCTCTTACTCTCCTTGCCACTGCCCTAGGATGACCCACACAATAAATCCCTAAACAGGTTTGTCAGTGCTCTTTTGTATCTACAGGAAGCAAGGCAATTAAGGAAAGAGGTGACAGAGGACAGAAAAGATGAGTCTTCTGGCATAAGAAAGAAAAGCAGAAAACTAGCAGGACTTCTAAATATCTCAGAAACAGAAGCAAGAACCACCAGCTAAGAACATGGCTGATATCACTTCACAGAGTTCTGAGAATTGGCTAATTTGTCCACTTCAGTGATTTTACTCCTCCATTTCCCATGATGATTAGGCAGAATACCTGTAACATGGAAATCCTTTACAGATCCACATTCTTAGACAACAGGAAATGTAGAGGTGGGTATTGAAAGGATTATATCTCAATCAGCAGTTTAGAGAGGAGAGTAAAAGAAAGCTCTGAATATTAGGGTACTCCATGGCAATGTCTTAGTCGGGGCAAAGACTGAAATTCTGAGCCTGTACAAATGCAATGCACATCAACAATAATGAGAAGAACTGTGCATGCAGGCGTGTCACTGTGAAGGTTTGAACAAGAATGGACCCCATAGGCTCAAATATTTGAATGCTTGGTCACCAGGGAGTGGAACTATTTAAAAGGTTTATAAGAGTTAGAAGATGTGGCCTTATTGGAATAGGTGTGATCTTGCTGAAGGAAGTATGTCACTGGGGGGTTGGCTTTGAGCAGCCATTCTCAACCTGTGAGTTGTGGTCTCTTTGGGGGTCAAATTACCCCTTTACATGGGTTACCTAAAACCATCTACATATCATATATTTACATCACCACTCATAACAGTAGCAAAATTACAGTTATGAAGTAGCAACGAAAATAATTTTATGATTAGTGGTCAGCACAACTGTAGGAATTATCTATATTAAAGGGTCACAGCATTAGGGAGTTGAGAACCACTGGCCTTGAGGTTTCAAAAGCCCATCCCAGGCCCAGTCTTCTTTCTACCCCCCTTCTCTCCTCTCCTCTTCTCTTCTGTTCTGTTTTGTTCTCTCTCTCTTTCTCTCTCTCTCTCTCTCTGCCTGTGAATCAGGATGTAGTGTTCAGCTGCTGCTCCAGAGCCATGCTCCCCACCATGCTCCACCATGATGATAATATATTAAGCCTCTGAAACTGTAAGCAAGCCCAATTAAATGCTTCATGCCAGAAGAGTTGCCTTGGTCATTCATGGTGTCCTCTTCACAGTAATAGAACAGTGACTAAGACAGAAATACTGCTGTTTTAAAATCAAATTAAATCCATCTCACCACATCAGCCAACAATGGTGATGAACGTCTTCTAAGATAAGAAATGGAGAAGACTCTACAACGATGCAAATATTTAATGTTTGTTGAGCACTTACTACATATCAGATGGTGTCCCCAACTGTGATGCATTTAACCTTCACAGCATTTTGGGTAAGAGCATTGGCATCTGTGTGTGCTTGTGAGGAAACTAACTCGTCTAAGGTCAAGGCAGTTTCAGGGAAAGACTTCAACACTTACTGCACTCCTAAGCCCCAGGGTACTAAATGAGACACTGGGGTACATGTGATATAAAACATGGGACATGATCTCTTGTTTTCCAACTATCATGGTGGCAGCTCAAAGTCCTCCCTGTGAAGTACTAGGCAGTTTATAAGAAGATGGGGTTTTGTGGGACCAAGCATTCTTTCTGCACCCTGAGGACTTTTCCATAGAGATGTCTGTCTGCTGTGGCCTGCAAAGTGATAGATGGAGACTCAGCCAGCCTGTTCTGGCATTTCTCATCTTGAGGCCTCATTGCTTACATATCTCCCCATCCTTTCTGCAATGCAAGAATTCTATTTCTCCTTTCCCAGGATAGGTCCTTGCCCCTGGAAAGTGTCAGTCTCTGCTCCCCAACCCCTGCCTGGAATGGTCTAGGCTTTCATCCACTGGCCACTTTGATTTGGAGCTGGGAAGATCATTCATCAAAGATGCGTAAGCCCTTTCCATACCCTTAGGAAAAGGAAGATGCTGTCCTGTTCTGAGCAGATTCAGGGTCTCAGCATGGCGTTTTCACACAGCATCACTCTAGGAGGGCTGTTCAGAGTCACCATAAATTTGAATATTTATTAAGCTGCTTCTGGGAGGCTGAAACAAAGTAACTTGAACAAGGGGGTGCTTTTTAAATTCACAGCAAGATGACTTTAAGACTAGAGTTAAGACTAGAAAGACCTTATCACCAAGCAAAGGTGAGAATCCACAACACTTCAAATCTCTGTAACACAAAGCAACTGAATTAACCCCTACTGAGCATCTCCTATGCTCAGGTGTTGTTGTAAGAATAAACAGTAATGCTGCCACTTCATCGTCAGAATAATCCTATGAAGGAGGCACCATTAGAATGAACATTTTACAGGCAAGGGAACCAAGACAGTTATCTGTTTAAAGCCTCAGAGCTAA
This sequence comes from Cricetomys ansorgei, assembly GCA_026225945.1. Lineage (NCBI taxonomy): Eukaryota > Metazoa > Chordata > Mammalia > Rodentia > Nesomyidae > Cricetomys > Cricetomys ansorgei. The sequence continues at coordinate 64,753,699 of JAMJFZ010000199.1, read as the reverse complement.
TAAGTGAAAAAGCTAGAATTCAAATTCATGTCCTCTGACCAAGATATTCTAGGACTCAGCCTTGTGCAAGGAGTAATCAAGAGTCCTGTGATTACAAGATACCTACAAATGTTGCCTGAAGCTGCTATCTTACAGGATTGCATGAGTGGAAACAAGCTAGGACCAATATCACCAATGTACATGCATGAGGTTTACCATTTTGCTTAACGTATCAGAGTCACAGAGCCTCCACTATCACTGTATTAAGACTAATGCTAATCGCTTCTCAGTATGGAAGGACTAAAGGATGCATCCTACATAAAGTGCCTGGACCATTAACAAAAATTTGACTTTGGGGCTAGAAAGATGGCTCAGTGATTAAGAGCATTTATTGTACTTGAGGACTATGTGAGTTCACCCACATAGTGGTTCACAAATTTCTGGAATTCCAGCTCCAGGAGATTTGACACTTCTGATTTCTGCAGGCTTCTGCACGCTCATGGTGAACAAACACACACCCAGGCACACACACACATGCACATAAAATAAAATAAATACTTTAAAATGTGTTTTTCCTTTCTCACTACCAACTATCCAAGCATTTAAATTCCTTACTGCTGAATTTCTAAGAAACCTGCCTTTTCAGTTAAATTCATGGAGTGAGGTTTTTAAAGAGAGACTTGAGCTGAGTTTTATTATCCAATGCAGATAACTTTTTTGATGTGTATCAATCATTTTCATTTGTGAGGTGGGTAGATTTTATATATCTGTATCTAGCTGCTGGGAGAAAAATCTTTAAAGCCTCAAGATGGGATTTTAAAAACATCTTTATAGATGAAAAAAAAAAGCAAAAGTTTCACCTTCAAGGAAAATAAAAGAGAACATGAAGTCTATACTTGAACACATACAATATCAAAAAAGAGAGAGAGAGAGTCTAAGTGTGAGATTGCAAATGCATGACCTTGACATCAATTGGTTGGGCAGCATAAAAAGGATTGTTTTGGTCTGCCTTGGTAGAGGAGGCAGCCCAGTGCATGACACAATTCCACGGTCTGTCCCATGCACAATGCTGCTGTGGGGCTTGGGACTTCAGGATTATAGATGTCTCATTCATTCTTTCATTTATTCCTCCCTTGTCCCATCTACTCTCTTTACCCATACATTCATCTAAGAATCTTCACTGGAATCATTACCAAGTGGCAGGCACCATGGACAGTTCCATTACAGATCCCTGCTTTATGGAGAGGCAAAAATGTACAGTAATAGAAAGTGTTATCTATAAGACACTCCAACAGCAATAAACACAGAGAAAAATAACTCTGAAATAAATATGTGAATAATATAGTTTTTGTCCATTGAGGATCAATGAACAAACGTGGAGCTGAAAGGACTTGGAATTGCCTGGGGGTTCATGGAAGGCTATCTGTGGCCTGCAGCGTAACTCAGCAGCAGACTGGGAAAGGAAGATGTCGTGGGCATTCTTGTCCCCCAGTAAAGGGTGAATTATGCTGTACAAATAATCTAGGTCATTCTAATTGCCCATTCATGTATTTCCCTCCAAAGTCTTTAGTTTATCTGATTATTTTCCAGGTCGAGTCTGTGAAGGTGGAGAGCACAGGAGTGGACAGAGTGCAGAAGGGGGAAGACCTTAAACACAGCTGTGATCTGGGTGCTTTATGTCTCCCAAACCTGCATGTTAAGATTTAATTGCCAATGTCATGGGAGCAAAAGGTGAGGCTTTGATGGGTGATTCAGCCAAGGGAGCACAGCCCTCTTAAACAGGATTAGAGACATTAAAAGGTGTAGAGAGCTGTTCTTCCCTTCCACCAAGAAGCGATGCAGCAAAAGGGATTTTCTACAACCCATAGCGGTAGGGCAAGCCTCTCTAGACATAGAACATGCTGCCACTTAACCTCAGACTTTCAGACTCCAGAGCAGTGAGGGAAGAGTTTCTATCATTTGTGAGTTACCCAGACATTTTGATATTACAGGCAAAGTGGACTCAGACAGTATCATCTATTTCAACCTTAGTTGGATTGTGTGTGTGTGTGTGTGTGTGTGTATGTGTGTGTGTACATATATGTACATATGTATGGATGTGTGTGGGGGACAAAGGTCATCCTTGAGTGCTGTTCCTCAAGCTGTGTATATTGTTTTTTGAGACACAGTCTCTGAATTAACCTGATTAGGCTGATTAGGCTAAGCTGGCTTGGCTGGCCATTAAGCCCCAGATATCTATCTGTCTCCATCTTCCCCAAAGCTTTTCTTTTCATGTAGATTCTGAGAATTGAACTCGGATCTTCATGATGAGACAAAACCCCAACCCTCCAATCTTGCTTTTTTAACCGGCTGGTTTCTGGTCCAGAGAGGTTATAAGACCTGCTTAAAACTAAGATGCTGTTTCCCTATCCCTCTCAGTGCCTTCACTTGACTTGCATACCACAGTCTATGAAGCTCCCTCAGGCACCCTAACAGAGCAGCTATTAATATCACCATTGCAGAAGAGAATGGAGACCTTTGGTCAGGAAGCAAGCCACGTATAAAGCCACAGACCTGCCCTGAATGTTCTAGACTTAAGCAGCACAAGCTAGAATCCCTTCCCTGGTCCTGGTCTCTCCAGCATGCTTTTCCTTATACTTACTGCCGCCTAGAGGTTCTCTCAGAGCAGGAGGCCCAAGGAAGGCTTTGTCTTGAGCAAGAAGCTGGGAGCTGCCTTGGAGGCTCATTTCATCTTCTACCAAGCCCAGCCAGGCAGCATCAGTTCTGCCTCCCACTACTGCCCCCCACACCTCAAACTTGCTATACACCCTCCAGAGAGACTCTTAGACAGTTCAATGTTGCCAAACTAAAACTGAGCCTGGAGATAGGTGCAGGTCTCCCTAAAGACATCAGTTTATTCTGGCTTCTCATAAAGCATACAAAGCCAGAAAGATGCATCCTTTTGAACAGTTGGAAACAAAGTGGGTTTTCACAATGAATCTGTGTGTCCCTCAAAATATCAACAAGGTGGAGCTCTGCCCTGAAGAGACCCATGCAAGGACAAGTACAGGTGATTAGGGGTTCAGCTAAGTTTCTCCTCCATCCTGTTCATGACTGACCGTCTTTCTGCAGCATTATACACAGCAAGTCTAACTGTTGGTAGCTGCCACAGAGCAGATGAAGGCGACAAGGGACCAGAGTGCAGACCAATAGCACAGCCTAGTGGCAAACTCAGAGATGACAACTTCATTGTCACAGACTGAATGCAAAGGAATTTGCATTTTAGAAAGGAAATAGATACTAGAGAAAAGTTCCCTGTTTCCCAAATCTAAGAGTTCCACAGACGTTTTTGCAATCCTGAGACATTCCAGCCACAGGGATGGGAGATGAGCAAAATGTTGCAAGAAATTGAGGCAAATGTTTCGAGCAGTAACTGATGGAGCCCAAGAAAGAGGAGTTACAGTGATAGGGATACTTAGCACTACACAATCAACAAAGCTTCAGCTTTCTGTGTGTACCTGTGTGTGAGAGAGAGAAGAAATACCTGCCTAAATAGGTAGGCTAGGCTGAGTTGGTCCAAGAATAGCCCTCTGGGCAACAGAAATAACCATAGAGTAGCTTCTGTGGCTAGGACATGGTTGTTTTACCATCCCCCAAAGTTGTGCTGATACTTCTCTAGGTAACAGAATTAAAGGGTGACAGAACTTTTACAAGATGGTACCCAATGGGTGGTGGTTGAGTCATCCCTCCATAAAGGATTACTGCTGGGCTCCTGATGGGCTGGATCTCACATGAGTGTATCAGTGCCCGCCCTACTGCTTAGAAGTCTCAGCACCTCTCAGCAATGCAGTGCTAGGGACCAAGTTTCCAATGCATAAGTATCTAGAGACAAACTTCACACAAACCATAGCAAGTAGATTGAGAGCAAATCCCCATGGAGATTGAGAATTCTGCTAACTCCTTAAACTTAACTGGGTAACAATGGGAGGCAACTGTGATTTCTAGAAAGGAGTCATATTTCCACATCTGTTTAATAATGATCTCCATAAAAAGTAATCATCAATCATTCCCAGCCATGAACATTCTCAGCTACAATAATGACTGGCTTGGCAAGACAGGTCTACTGCTGCAACAGTAGCACTAACATGGGATTAGCCAATCACTTTTAATTGGTTTTAAAATGTGATCACCAAGATGAGACCCATATCTGGCACATATTGGGCCAAGAACCTATGTCTGTGCAGACAATAGGCCCTAGGCAAGAAACTACTACTACTATTCTGCTACCTGGACATAATATTAAAAGTATTCCTAATGATGTATTATACATCAATGAGTTCAATGCATCTTTCAACCATCAACTGATAAACTTCTATTTGCAGTAGATGATGGTTAACAGAGACTCACAACTGGCCAACATGCAGAAAATGAGATAGTACAAAATACTCATCCCTAAAGGGAACACATGCCACACCCCTTCTTCTAAATGCCCAGGGAACATTGTGGAAGGGGAGTCAGAAAGACTGTGAGAGCTAGAGGTGGAGGATGACTATAAGAAATGGTGTCTTCCGGAAAACATTAGGGCAACTGCACATATGAACTAACAGCAGTAGTAACAGCATGCACAAAACATGTATGTGCTCAAACCAGACCACATCCCATGGATATGAAACTTGAACACAAAACCCCACCATTAGCTAAGGAGCTATTGGCAACTGTTAGATTCTGGGAGAAAAAGAGATCATTTTCTCTATGTGTGTAACCCTTGGTAAGTTAATCACACTCCAAAGGAAGACTACACAGTGAAGGATATTTGAGCAGCATAAATTGGTCTGAAATTTTAAGGAGACAAATTTGGATGGGTAGTGAAGGAGTGGATCTGGAATGGATTTGGAGAGAAGGGGAAAATTAATCTAAACACATTGTGTAAATTTATCTAAGAACTGATAATGTTTTTTAAAAAATGACCTAGCTGGAGTCAAGAGCAAAGAAGGCTTGAGAGAGACTGGACAGTGTGTTGGCATTTAGCTATTGTCACAAAATGGCTAGGAAAATAAAAAAAGAGGGAAGGTTTTTTGGGCTCACCATTTCACAATTTTCAGTCCATCATGGCAAAAAGGGTGCAGTAGACCAACACAGTTCATATCATTCATAGGAGCATAGAAAACATTGTGTGTCAGCTGGCTTGTTCCTTTCCTTTCTCCACTTTTATTTCACCCAGGCTCCCACCCAGCGAATGGTGTGACCCACATTCAGGGGAAGTTGTCTCCATTTGTTTAACAATTTTGGAAGTACCTTGACAAACATATCCAGAGGCATGTTTCAGTAGTTTCATAAGCACTTCTCATGCTAATCAAGTCTACAAGATTAATTATTACAAGTCTACATCTTGTGAACTTGATACCCAGACACATCACCTGAAATCATAATTGGCTATCATGGTTCCAAAAGGCTCATGTCCATCTCATAAAGCAAAATGCAATTTCTCTTTCTCTAAGAGTCCCTGAAGACTTAACAATCCCAACACTGTTCAAATGTTCAGGTTCAAAGTTGGCTGAGACAGGAAGCAAGCTCTTGCTTTAAACTCCTTCAATTTCTTTTTTTAAGTTAACACTACTAACATACAATCTAGTACAGAGGATTAACTCTCATTCTAAACAAGACAAATGGAGCATAATGAGAACGGAGAGTACCAAAGCAAGACCAAAACACCAGAGGGCAAATGCTAACTCCTGTAGTTTCATGTCTGTTACCAAACGCACATGATAGAGTGATAGAAGTTCCCAAGAACATCCACAGTGTTGTGGCCTCGCCAGTCATAGCGCACAAGGTTTCTCTTGGGATGACCCTGCTCACTGCCTGAGGCTCTCTGTGGAAGACACTCCATGTTCTTCACATCACTACATTTCTTAAACCTCCAATGCATCTTCAGCATCACCCTCACAGCTTCACACATCTTTCTCTTGGCTGTTGCTTACAGGTTCCCCATCCTAATGTATATTGCCTGGCCACCCATACCTCCATTTGAAATATAGTGGAAACCTCCATGAGTTATGACTTTTAAATTCTACATGACTACAAACTAAACATCATATGGAGGACACCAATGTCCATAGTTTGAACAGTAACTGATCCCACTTGGACCATAACTGTAGTGGCTTCTGTGTTGCCGGACAGCTTGTCATGATGAAGCAAACCTGAGGAAACAACCTCCACGTTCCTGATGAGCATGGTAAATTCAAATGAATTTACCCTTTCAGACTCTGGAGCCTGTGATGTGAGGTCTTGTCACTTGCTGAGATACCTTCCTATTGTCCTGATATGAAATACTTAGTTTCTTTACTGTGATATTTTGTAATCCCTCCAGAAGCCATAATTTCCTTAGCCCTAACTCACATAGCTTATTTTGGACCAAACTGAAGGATTATTTGTTTTGTTTTGATTTTTTTTTTAAATCGTTCTGCTTTTCTTACTGTTCCTGCTTCTCATTGTAAACCTAGCTAAAAGCAGCCAGCAATATCCATGCTATAGCCTAAATGTTCAGCTGCCTTGATATTTCCTCCACCAGATTAGTCTTTTCACGTTTATATCCAGATTTCCATAGACTCTTATGATATTAATAGTCTATCCATAAGTTCTTTGCCATGGTACATTAGAAATGGACTCTAGTCTAATGCCCAATAAAGTCCTATTCCCTCAGAATCATCATGAGCACAAACTTTACTGTCCTCATTCATTGGCGTTCTTGTCATCTGAGATCACCCCATAATTACCCACCAATTTCTGGATATTGCATTCTAGTGCCTCTCTGATCTGCATCCCAAAGCTTTTTCAAATTCCTTCCACAAACCAGTTCCAAACTCTGCAGAACAGCATCAGGCACAATCATAGCAATAATCACCTTCTCCATATCAATTTTCTGGTAGTCAGTGTTTTCATCACTGACTGAGAAAGTAAGTGGTAGGACTTTTCCTGGGGGAAAGTCAAGAAATGTCAATTCACCTTATACAGAATTCCAGCCACAGACCACAGACATGACTATACCAAGTGACCTTATTGAGGGTACTTATAGGGTCATGGGCGAAGGTTATATATAGAAACAAGAGTGACTCAAAAGCAGTGGCATCACAGAGAAGCTCACCCCAGCCTGGGTGATGACACAAGAGAACTGCATCCCTAGACAAGTTGCAGACAATTCAGCAAGCTGGAGAGTCTCCTCTCCCAAGTAATTGGTTGCTGCTTATAACCTCAGAGAGGGGCTGTGTGACTCTTGCAACTCTCTGAGCTGTATAAGTTTTAAGTTTCCTGAGCCTTGCAATCTCACCAGCTTCTTGAATCTTCTGAGCTCCTTCCTCCTTCCAGGAGTGAATGGTTCAATTCAGAGAAAACATTATGCAACTTTAGGGGAACTATTTTTTCTGGTTCACAGTTCCAGAACTTACCGTCCACCATGGCAGGCTTGGTTTAGCAGAGGGAAGCAGCTCACAGCATAGCAGCCAGATGCAGAATGAATGACTGCACACTAACCAGATCTCTGTCTCTTTTTCCTAGTTTTTTCCCACCAGATTCCCAGCCTGAGAGATGCCATTGCTTACATTCAAGAAGATCTTTCTTCCTGAGTTCATCTTCTTTGGGAACATCCTCACATCACACCCAAGGGTATGCTTTACTAACCTCTTCTGTGCATCTCAATATGATCAAAAAGGACCATCACAGGCAGAAACCCATTAGAAGATATCCCCAAGTCCTGGCCTAGATGACAGAGAAGTGAAACAGTTGGGAGGCATTTCCGAACAGAAATGCATGAGCCTTAGAAACTCACTGGAGAAGGAAAGGAGAGAAGTCAAGAAATAAGTGTGCTTTCAATCTTCAAACCTTGTTATGTCTGAATTAAATGCAATTAAATTAATTAATTAATTAATTTTAAAAATTAATTAAATTAAATGCAATTAAAGACAAGGAGCATTTGGGAAAGAAAGGACAAACTCTGTGAGTTGGAAGCTCCTGGAGCACTGGGCCTGGTAGCTTTCCACTGAGAGTTCAGCCTTCTCTGTTTGCCTCCTTTGTGCCTAGCAATTCAGAAGGAAAATATTCTGAAACTTTAATGATGTCCAAAAAGGTCAGAGATCAGACAAAGCCCCATTTGCATGTATGTCCTGTCAGCAAGAGAGATAAGATCATATTTGCCATGAGACATGGGAACCAGAGACTAGAGGAGAATCCATGTAATCTCTGCCATTTATATATGGCTGCATCACATTTTTGTATGATATGAAGTAAATTCAAGTCATCAAACACTGTGCACAACTACTAAGTGTCAGAAAATGAGCTGGGCACGGGGGGGTAGTCAAATGAATCAATGATGGCTCTTACAGAGGAAACTCACTGTTGAGAGAAGTCAGCAAGGGAGCCATTAAAAACGGCTCATAATAAAAATGGAGTAGTTATATAAATATGACACTATAAGATTTTTTAAGTGATTCTGCTTATTTTTAAGTAGGGGTAGCAAAGCAATCAAGGCAGGTGTGTAACAGCGGTTGTTTGAACTGGTTCTGAAAGGATCAAAAAGCATTAGCATGTAGAGGCAGCTCAAGAAATCAGCTTCCCTCATAGGATAAAAACAAGGGAAATAGTACTATGTAGAATAATGGGTAACATGGAAATTTAAATTAACTTAAAAAAGGAATTTCTCTCATACATTTATAAAATCTAGAGTATCAAACTGGACTGCGATGGGGTATCATTTTGAGAATAGGGAGAACACACAGATAAGACAGAGAAGGGGGATAAGAGGGATATATCTGTAAGCCAAGGATTGCCCAATATTACTGGGAGCTACCATAAGCTAGGAAGAAACAGGGACTCTTCAGAAGGCATGTGGCCTGAGCTTGCCTTGATTTAAGAGTTTCTAACCTCCAAAACTGTGGCTTCTTTCTAAGCCTTTCAGTTTATGGCCGTTTGTGATGGAAGCCCAGGAACAAAGCACATCCAGCACATGGGTCTCCCTGTAGAACAAAGCATAGGAAGAACTCCATCTGCACCACTTGCATAGCAATGCTGAAAGCAGAGCACCCTTGGACTTCACAGTGAGAGGAAATGGTCATCTACATGCTGGCTATCTGTCACTGCAAGGAGAAGAGGCCCAATGATTCACTCCTTTCTTCTATCACTTTCCTTCATTCTTTCTTTCATTGCTTTCTCCTTCCACTGAAGGTGCACATGGGGATCGAACTTAACGCCAATGTGTCAAGAGATGACCGTTTTCCAAGACCAGTGGACAGACATGAGAAACCCGCACAATGATGATGTTGGGGTCCTTAGACAATGTCAACAAAGTCAACTTCTGTGCTACACTCTGTTCATCATCATACTTCAATTTAGTAAACAAGATTTATCATCTCTGATCATGAATTTTCCCAAGTCCTTGTGCTTAATATTTGGTTAAAATTAAAGTTGTTCATCCAGAAGCCACAAATACTGCTCTTAGGGAATCTTAATAACACTGTTAACCTAATTCTCTGGAGAATTTGAAGAGCTGATTAACCTTTACCCTTTATTTAGAGAAAGATAAAGAAGAAAGTTAACAAATATAGATTTCCTATATCAAATATGAGGTCTAAGTTCAGTACATGAAAGTAAAATGGGGGCTGCCATGGATGTACAAGGTGAGAAGGAGGAGAAAAAGTATAAGAAACGATGGTGGATGAATATAATCAAAGTGCATTACATGTATGTATGGAAATGACTCAATGAAACCCCTTATTTTCTATTTACATATATCCATATTTTTTCTAAAGGTGAGTTCCCAGGTTACTTCTCTCTTTATATCTTTTTACCAGAAAATGTTTGTTACAATGAGTTTATTTTAATAATTTCAGGAGTAATTGACCTGTAACCTTGGAATGATGAATATTTGCTTAGGAACCTATGTGAGTTTGAATATTTAGAGAAGTGTGTTCATTCATTTAACTGTCCTCTGTGTTTACCATAAACACAAGCCTTTTCCTGACCTTGTGATGATTAGCCCACTTTCTACGGCCTCATTCTCCAGATCTTAATATCCCAATAGTATAAGAAGATGCAGATTTTCTTAGCATCAGGAAATAGCTATAGAAATTTCTTTCTCTGAAAGTTATTTTCAAATAAAGGGAATACACTAAATGACCTGAAATGTTAGCTTTCAAGAGTCAGACTCTGAAAGCGAGACTCATCAATGAATGTGAAAAGTAGTGGGGGAAAACGGCAAGTAACATGATTTTCACATAAGTTTCAAATCATTCCACCAGAGTAGTAACTTTGGTGTGGACAATCTTGGCAGAAACTGGCTTACTCATCTGATCAAAGTTAACATCCCCAATTACATGGAAAATGATCACTGTGTATCTCCTCACATGAAGCACAGTGAAGAAAAGAAACACCCCTTCTGTGGTCTTTCTGTCAAAAAGAACTCTGAACCTAACCACAAGGAAATATCAGACAAGCTGAGGAAAATCTACAGAATAATTGGCTCGCATTTTCAAAACTGTCCCTGGCTTAAAAAGCCTTGGGAAGTGTCCCAGATTAGTAAAGTCTGGCACTGTGACAACAGAATGCAGTATCTGATCTAGAGTTGTATCTTGCTGCTGAGTCTCCTCTTGAGGCAGTTGGGAGAAGACAATAGTTATACCATCCCAATGTTGATTTCTTGACTTCAATTGTTATGCTATAGTTTATGTAAAAGAGTGCCTTTGATTTCAGGCAATACACAATGAAGAAGTTGGAAAGATGTGTGCATCATTTCTATAATTTATTCTCAGCTGGGTCAGAAAGAAAGAGTGCCACGTGGGAGAGAGGAAAAGATAGGGAAGGAGAGAATGTGATAGAATTCAGGGAATGAACATGAAAGGTGATCACTAATTCCCTGTAGGGAGTGAGGTCCTGAGTGGATGTGTGTTGTTGACATGAAGCACAGACAAATCAAAGACCTCAATACCTCAGACCCATGGGAGTGACAAAGCCTCTCCTGGCTGAGGCTCAGAGGGATAGCAAAGACGCCACGGGTCTGTATGCAGATATTGATAGTGTGTGCAGAAAATGTCCGGCATAGCTTCTGCTCCCTACCCAAGACGACTCTCCTACACAGACTGCTCCTACTGAGATCAGCTAAACCTGCTTCCTTGTTCAGCATCTACCCTGCCTCCTTGCTACGAACCCACCTCCATGTTCAACTGTATATAATAAACATACTTTGCCTCTGGGGTATTGCAGCTTTTCCATTGGAGAGCCCAGACCGCTGATTCCAGCTCTTCCGTGTATGCGTGTCTGTGTGTCTGTCGTTTCTTCATTCCTCCATCAGCCCCAGTCAGGGATCCAGCACCTAAGCCATGCAAAGATGAAGGAATTTTCTGCATTACTTTTGCAACTTTTCTTTAAAGTCAAAAATAATGTCAAATGGCAAATTTTAAAAAGGCATAATTTTAATTTTCCCTACTCAAAAGTGTTCCCTCATGTTCCCATAATACTTTGACCTCACAGTTTCCATAGCAACCTTCATCCTCTGGAGTTCTTTCCCTAATTTCCTCACTCCACTTACAGCTTCTCTGAAGACAGGCATGCATCGCTTTGCATTCTGTTTCCAAGCTCCCTTTCAAGGAGCCTAACTGCCCGAACCCTGAGTATTTTACCTCTCCTGCCCTCTACACCTCTGCTAAGGTCATTCAAAGATTATTGAATAACTGATTTGCCAGATAGTGTGGGGGATAGGGAATGGCTAATAAGTGATATAGTTTCTCATTTTGAAAGGGGAAAATGCTTGTGAATTTTTACTAAGACAGTAAGAAGAAATCATTTGCATAAATCAAAATAATGAGTTTTATGTTGTGGGAATTGAGTCTAATTTTTTTAAATTTATAAATAAATTATTTTAGCTTCTTTTTTTTTTCTCTCCAAATTCTAGCCATCTACTACATTACCTGACCGCCTCCCCTATTGGTCCCTCACTTCTTCCTCTCTCCTTTCCATCACATTTAACAACTCCAAATAACCAATTTGTTGGTTTGAGCAATTCATCCCCCACCATCAGCCCCTAGCCTAACTTGGCACACATGCATACTCACATCCCCAAAACTTGCTAATTGCTCTGACCTCACAGGCCATGCCTTTCAGATATATCAACCCAAAACAGTGTGAAAGGGGCAGCTCTGAAGCAAGTGTTGCTTCGTCACTTGAGTAAACACTGGGCCTCTCTGAGTCTTACCTTCTCCCTTCTGTGGTAGATAAAAGCGGTACTACCATTGCCTTAGTGAGAGGAGTAAATAAGGTGATAAAATTAATATCAACATCAATAGTGATGGCAATTTTTATGACAAGTACCTTTATCATAATTTAATATACACTACATTAATCATATACCCAGGTTTTCATAATTAATCACGATCACACGCTTATGAGGCAGATATTTTATCATAATCCCCGAAGTCCCAGTCACAAAGGAAACAGAGCAGGATTCAAACTTTAGACTCCTCTGAAACATGCATTATACACAGTCACTTAGCTAACTCCTACCCAGTTCGCCATGCAGTAAGAACTATTATCTCTCCTGATAAGTCACTGAGGACAGAGCACCAAAGCAATGAAGTATACTAGGCACTCAGTGGGCGTTAGGGCAGCAGCAGCATCCGAACATGACTTTTTACACTTGCCCTGAGAGCTATGCCACATGAATCTCTTTTGCAGGCACAGGCCTCTTCTGCAGGCCACACTTTTACTTTGGTTCTAATTCCCTTTCTTTCTCCTGATAAACAGGGAGAGGTAACTCAACTCCGCCTTCCAAGATGCTGGAAGATGCCTGGGTGAACAGACACACCCTCACACATACTTCAAATGCAAGGCAGGTGCTGGACAGCAGAGGACACTATTCCTCTGTAGGCTAGTGCAGGTTTGAAGAGTATTTGTGAGTGAAAATACAGGAAACATAATGGAAGAGATGTTTGCCAGGTGCATGGTTGGTAGATCCATGGAATGAAGCATGACAAATATTTATCATTTTTCTCTCCAACTACTAGCCTTCTACTACATTACCTGACTGCTATCAGATGCGTCAACCAGGGAAGAGGTGTGAGGAGGGCAGCCCCATATACAGAGTTTAGCAAGCAAGGGGATTGACTTGTGGTTAAGAGCTGTGGCCGTGACATTCTGTGTGCAGCCACTAGAGGGCAGTTTAACATGTGTTGGATTTAAGAGAAAAGCATTTTGTTTACTTTTAGTCTTGTTTTGTTCTTTTTCCAGGCAGGTCCTCAGTAAGGACTTTTAAAGGAGTTTTTTACTTCTGAGGATTAGACTAACAACTCTGCACATGAAGGTCTTCATTGAAAGGAGAAAGCTATAAACATGGGCACAAAAGGGTAACAGGGTGGGCTGGAGAGGGTTAAGCTTGATCTGATCTCTCTTCTCCCTGGAAACCAGGCCAAACAACTTTCCATCTTCTGTGCTGCATCTCCCTCCCCCAACCCTCTTCTTTCCTGTCACTATCTCTGAGCAAACACATTTTAATTGTTCATTAATATTGATTTTATTGCACTGTAGTTATTTGTGTTGTTTTAATTAAGATTTTCCAGCAAGCATTAACTCTTACCCTCTAACTTGTCTTGGGTACTTCTTTACAAATGTCGCATTTGCCTGTGTCTTTTACCCCACTGAGAAGCCAACTTTCATATTTCTGCTGGTCAGAACTGGGCCGATGGTTTCCTTATGCTTCTTCCATGGACAGAGCCCAGGAACTTCTTGAGGCCAAGGATGTATTCAAGACTGTTTAGCAATCTCAGTGGCTAATAAAGTGCTGAATATTCGGTGTGTGCCCAGTGCCTGAATCTGTTTGCTAGAAGGACTAGAGTGAGGAGTGAAGGAACTAGCTGCTTTGTCCCAGCAGGGCTCTAGCTGTCAGGCCTCATGCCCTTGCCCTCAGTATTTGCTGGGATGCCTCATACCACGGGGAGGGGCGGGGGATATGCTTTAGCCCACCTCCAGCCACTGTGACCTACTACTACAACCAAAATAGACCCCACATCCTCATCATGGCCTCCAAGGCTATCCATGATCATCCTGGCTTCCTCTCTCACCTTGTCTTCTCCTAGACAACACATGTACCATGCTCCAACCACATAGCCTCTATCTTCAAACACTCCTTTCCTGCTCCTAGCTCAGAGCTCAGCATACTTGGGTTTCTCTCCTTGGAACTTTTTTCCACCATCCTGTGGCTGATTCCAGTTCCAGGCTCAGAGCTCCATTTCAATGTCAACTGTCTCTGAAAGGATTTACTGGCAACCCAGCCCAAAGAGATATCGCCATTCCCAGTCACACCATCAGTTGTAATGCTCTGCATAGCATTTATTTGAGTTTGTTCATGTCAGTTTATGTGTGTTGTTGGCCAGCTAGATGATAGAATCCAGGGAACAAGAAGTGTCATCATACTGATCACTGATGGAGATCACAGTGTTCATTGCAGGCCCAGAGTGGCCTAGGTTTGCTGAACAGATGCTTCTGGGATGAAAATGCAGTTTTCCCTGAAACAATGTGTCTCCTTCCCAGCCAGCACCCTGCTGACTTCAGACCTTTCTATGTTAATGAAGTGAGCTGACAAGAAGTGGCACATGTTCCAAGAAGAGAGGCTGAGGCAAAGTGCTAGGTTGACCAACAAAAGTCTTGAATTTAAGAGCCAGAAAGCAAACCATTTGAAGTCCTCACTCCCTTCCCCTGGGTGCTGAGCAGGTATAAAGCATGATTTGAGCATTGTTGCAATCTGTTGAAAATCACTGTTAGTGTTAATGATGAGTTCTTTAAGTTTGTATTGTAAGTATTTCCTCTGACATTTGCTTTCAAATACACAAACATGATGCTACGGATGGGGTGATCTGACTCCCTGGCATGTATTGGACCCCCTTGATGATGGAGCTGCCCTGAGCTTTTAAAAAACCTGTCAGCCTAACTGCCAACTGTCACCCCTATGATAGCAGCAGTCATCTTGAACACTATACAGATGTCTAGAGATATCTATGGAAAAGATTACAGCTGACTGCCCTGGCTTTTGAAGGCACGGCCAGGGCTGTTTAAAGCAGTTTGTACCAGACATCTGGCAATCACAAGCCTGGGTGAGCCATTTCCACTTTGGCCAGTTTTAACACTCAGCATAGTATTTATTTGAGTTTCTCCCCTGGAAGAATTAGAATGACTGGTGGGAAGGCTGTGATTGGTCCAAAACACAAGCCTTAATGGTGGTAACTGACGCCAAAGGCAAGGCTGTGACTAACAAATGAATGGTTGGTGCAAACACTCCTTCTCAGGCTACACAGATGAGCTACCACATACCTCACTTAGTGAGCTGGCTAGGGACGATTTTCTCTGCTGTCTTCCCTGATGTTGCAACATCAGATCCAAAGAAAACTTCTCTTGAGCGGCCTTACTTTGTCCAACTTCAGTAGAACATGCTGAACTAGAAACATGAAGAAAGAAGCCGTGAATGACATCCGTGATATAAGGACCACAGTAGTAGGAGCAGCTTGACAGCCAGCTAAGTATTTGTCTTGCCTACCTTGGGCAGTGGCACCAACCTCAGGCCATGGTTTGGCCCTGGAGATACATGATAGTATGGGCCCCATGTGCACAGGCCCAGGGTCATGACAATGTAAGACCTCACAGCATGTTCAGTGAACCAGTACAATCAGGTGCCACTCTTGTGCCTGAGTCTGCTTCTGAGTCCTGAAGCTGAGCTCCTAAGCAGTCCAGTATGCATTCCTGAGGCTTCTAAGTACAAAAGTGCCTCTAACTGCTTGAGAGCCAAAAAGGTCTCAGTGATGGGCATCTATTGCAGAAGTTTATTTTTAGTGATGTTTAAAATGGTTGCTTTGTACATTGTTGGGTAAAGGGCTGCCTAGGCGTTGGCATTTGTATTATCTGTAGGTATTGGCTTTATGTAGAAGATGTTTGATTCCTCATAATCTTCATATGGTATTAATAGAACACCTGAGGAGCTTACCTATCAACAAAAACCCCTGAGATGAGATGTTCACGGTTCCATTGTCCAGAATAGTGCTTGACTTGATAGTGGTTCCCTATGCTGAGGTCTGGAGAGTTTGCACCAATGAAAATGCCTCTATGTCTTCCTTATGAGCCTACACAGTAGGTGTACAACTACAGGCATTCAGTATCAGTACCTAGTGCTGGGCTTCTGAACTGCTCTGCTGGTGCCTATGATTGGCACCCACTTTCTAAATGCTGGGCCAACTTCCTAATGCAAAGCACCAACATTCCTGATTTCCTGCTGAAGAAGCAACTATTGAAAGGCCTTGATACTGCCATTTGACAGTTGAAAAGGTGACTGCCCTCAAAAGTCACACACACACCATGGCACCCACAGGCCTGACTCTTCCCCTTACCAGGAGCCAGAGGTGTTCCTATAACATGGACCAGGTCCAAGTGGCCCCATGTGTGAATCCCACCCTCATGTTCCAGAGTTGTACATCGGAGTGATACTGGCTATGCATGGTGTCTACTTCCCAAATGTCCCCTCCCCCGAATGCCTTGGCAGAGGCAGGTACCCCAAATATGACCTCAAGGCAGCAGCCACTGACAACTTGGAGGAATGGCCGAACATTCTCCATTCTCCAAAGGTGAGAAGCTGCAGGCCCTGGATGCCTGAAGAGTTCCAGGGAGATGTCAAACCTTCGGAGTCTAGGACCTCAACCTAAGAATTGTAACACTGGCTGCTCTCCAGGTTCCTCATATTAAGGACTGAATGGGACTACCATGTTTATTAGAGTGCCTGCTGACTGACATCACTGCTGTCTAACACTGAGGAAAGGGAACGCTCCTACAGTCCCCATCTGAGAAGCTCCTTAACCGTATGATTTATGATGCAATAAAAGAGCTCCCAGATGGATAGCTGGTAACAGAGTTCTTGAGTAAAGGAGTATATAAGAGGTGCCAAAAAAACTGAGTCCAGGCCATGGTCACCAGAGGTCCTGCCTCTGAATTCTAGGACCTCCATGTTCTAGGGAGTGATCTTGAATGACTTCCTTTACTGCCTCATGTCTCAAGTTTTCTATCTGTAGAATGGGATCACAGAAATCATAAAAGCTACCTCATGAACTGCTGGGGAACTTAAGTTACTTAATGAATTAAAGTATGGCTATGTAGGACTGGCAAGATGACTTAGTGGGTAAAAGCATGTGCTGAGGACCTGAGTTTGATCCTCAGAACCCACATGGGAGAAGAGAATCAAAGAAGAGTGAAAGTTGTCCTCTGTGGTCCACACACATTGCATACACACACACCACCACCACCATCACCAACAACAACAACGACAACAACAACAATAATAATAAATTATCAGCTCTGAGAGGGCATCGTGTCTCAATGACCCCCAGTGCTGAGCATGCCCTCCCTCCCCTGACAGCATATTGTTCATCCTGTTATTACTGGGTCTTTCTGACCTCAGCCAAAACCAAGGAATATTTAGAATCAGAGATCTGTGACTTCTGGCAGGTGCTGTGATCCTGGTTGGACATGCCTCTGTTTTTTTTTTTTTTTTCTCCTTTGAGTCCCTTACCTTTAACATTTGTTCAAGGTCTCCTGTTTTCCAAAAGGAGCTACTTCACAGAAGTGAGCCAAACCCATACACCAGGAAGAGCAGCTATGCAAAATATTTAAGAAGATTCCTTTCTAGTTATTTCTGCTTCCCCCACACCTTTTTGAATAGAATCATTTCATTGTGAGGTCCTGTGGAAAAGCTCCCTCTCAGAGGAATGTAATGTATGTCCCGTAGAACTGCCAATATTGCAGCCAATTTCCAAAGAAAATTGCTCCTATCCATCAAAGAAGCCCTGAGCCAATAGCAATAATGAAGAAGACCCAAACCACTCACTCCCAAAGGTCTTCTTGGAGGCAACAGGAAAAAAGCCCACCCCGAGAACAGAGTAATATGAGAGAAAGAAGAAAGGGAGAGAATTACCCAAATCAGTGAATATCTTCTGTGCAGGCCCTTTGCCACCCACAACAAAACCAAGACTAGATGGTGTCTCAAAGCTAAGGCAAATGAATTTCAGCAATCTTCTCCATCATGGGAAGTGGAAAACATAAGAGGGAGAGCATGAGGAAGGCCACAGGACCACAGCTGCACGGGCTGCCCTAGCCAGTGGGTTCTGGAGGACTTCTGCAGGAGACCTGCCCACCTGGCTACTCTTCCCTCCCATAAATCTCAAACCTGATAATGAGGGGCCAAGTGAACATCTCTCCTTCCAGATCAATGAGTGGTAAGCACACAGAGCCAGTGGGCACATTCCAAAAGTACATTTCCTCAGGGCAGGAGGATACTCACAACTGCTCTCCAAATTGCCAGGCTAGCTGAGAGAGAGAAAGAGTTGCCAGAGCTTCTGCCACTTACAGTGTCCCCTGAACATCATGGACGTTAACTGTACCTGGCAGAGCCAACAGCTCTACAGTGCATCTTCCCATAGAACCCCATGCCTGTTGGTATGAGACACTGCAGGTTGAGAAAAGCATGCAAAGGTACAGGGCTAGCAGCTAAGTCTGAACTCAGGTCTTCCTCCAGAGTCTACTTGCTCCATGGTTCTGGCTCTGTTCTCAGAACCTGGGTTTCTTTGTCTGTGCAAGGGGAAGAACACTGACTTTGATGCAAGACCTGCTGAACACAATTTAGAGAAGCATTGGGCAACTGACATGGAACTCACTGTGAGTGAGTCTGGGAAAGGATGGTCTGGCAGGCTCAGGTCAGGCTGTGAGCCAGATACTGTGACCTATCTATGCAGAGGATGCCTTGTGTCCCAACAGGGCTGGAACAGAATACACACATCATTAATGTTTCTGGGACAGACTGAAAACATTGATCTTGCCATGAATGGGAAGATGATAAAGGGCCAGAATACCCTTCCATGAAGCTTGTAATGAACAATAAACCCCAGTTTCCTTAAGCCCAGCAGAAAAAGGAAAAGAAGCCAAGAAGGATCCTGCTTCCCAAAGCAATCAGTGTATTCCAGCGCTTGATCTGCTCAGGTAGCTCAGCCACAATCGAGGACACGCTTGCTTTCTTTTCTTTAGGAAAGAGAGCAGCAATTTGTGGCTTAGCTGGAACCAGGAGCCTCTCCACTTATGTGGTTATTTGGATGGAAAATTTGGATCAAAGCTACAAGGGCCTTGCAGGCCACCTCTTGAGAGAGCTTAGCGCTTAAGTGATCAAATGACTTCCAGAGGTGAAATCCCCAATTGGCAGATGATGAGAGCCAAGTGCTTCCCGCAGTCAGCCAGCGAAAGAATTGGAAGATGGTAAGTAGCAGTCACAGTTCTGAGGAGCACAGCCCCAGTTTCATTCAGGAAGCACTTGAAAGTCATCCAGTGCATTCAGGGCACTGAGGAAGACACTGTGGGGAAACAAGAGGCTGAGATGTGGCTGAAAGGCCCCTGCTTGGATCCTGGAGTGTCAGTTTCAAATTCTAGCCCTGTCACCTTGCAGTAGGATGAGACTGAGTGAGTCAGATCAACACTTGGCAAAGAGAGTAGAGATTATTCAGGGGGTAATGTTGGTCACATATTGTGTATCATTGGGTCCAATTTGAGCAGACCATGGACACATGGCATCTCTTCTCAACTCTGTTCTGTAGATCAGTCATACTCTTACAGGCAGAAGGGGCTTCAGGATAAACTAGAGGATCTAGATTAAATAGCTGAAGGTACAAAAGATAAAACACAGGAAAGGAACACACAGGAAATTAGGGCATCATGAAAAGACCAAATCTTTGAACTATCAGAACAGATGAGGGAGAAGAATCTCAGGCCAATGGCATAAATCAGATCTTCAGAAATATCATTGAAGAAGCACACAGAACACCAAAGAGACAAGACCAGAAAAGAAAATCCCTAAGGCATATCAGTTAAAATACTAAGACTACAGAACAAAGAAAGAGTAGTGATAGCTTCAAGAGAAAAAACACAAGACACATATAAAGGAAATCCCATAAAAATAACAGCTGATTTCTCAGTGGAAACTTTGAAAGCCAGAAGAGCCCAGAGCAATGCATTCCAAGTCCTAAAAAATTATGACAACCAACCCAGACTAATTCACTCAGTACAACTACCTTCAAAAGTTGAAAAGAAGAAAAGCTTTTATGATGTAAGAAACAGCCTTAAAAAACTTATATCCAACAGACCAAATCTAAAGAAAATACAGAAAGCAGTATTTCAGGCAGAAAAGAGAAGTGAATATAGCCAGAAATCTGTACAAAAATATGAAGAAATAATTATGAAAACACAACATACCAGTAGGAACACAAACACCACCACCAAAAATCAACACCATAATGATGGCAATCAATACACACATTTTGATGATAAGTTTAAGTATCAATAGCCTCAGCTCTTCATTCAAAGGCACAGTCTGGCTGAATGGATCAAGAAACAAAATCCATCTATATACCATCTACAAGAAACACATCTTAGCTTTAAAGACAGTTATCTTAGAGTAAAAGAATGGATAAAATCCAATCAAATGGGACCAGGAAGTAATCAGGTGTCACTGTCCTAATATATGACAAAATACATTTGCAACTAAAACTAAGAAATTTTTTTTGGCAAAAAAGAACACTTAATTGTAATCAAGGGAACAATTATCCAAAATTGTGAGTAGGATTATGTTGAATCTGAAGACTGGTAATATAACCATCTTTACAATATTGATTCTGTCAATCTGTGAGTATGGGAAATCTTCCCATCTTCTAGTGTCTTTAATTTCTTTCTTTGGCATCTTAAAATTCTCATCTTGTAGATCATTTATCTCCTTATGTTTTCCCTTGGTACTTCAGTTTTCTTGAAGCTGTTAATATTTTTTTTTAATTTCCGAGCAAGTTAATTATTAATACACAGAGGACAATTTGTTTCTGTATTTCTTGTGCAAAACTTCTTTGCTGAAAGTATGTACTAGATCCATGACTATTCTGGTGACCTCTCATCATGACTGTTAACCACAGAATCACAGGACACTGTGACTCCTCTCTTCCTTTCATTTATTCCTCATCTTCCTGTTCTTAAGATTGCAGACACTACACTGAAAAAGAGGAGGAAGAGGGAGCACCTTTATTTATACTTGTTGTAGAGAAAGTGTCCAGTTTTCTTTGGTTGTTTTTCTGATTGTCTAGATTACTGAATTTTCCTCTCCCCTACATCTATTATTAATAAGAGTTTGTTGATTTCCTGCATTAGATATGATTTATTCCTTTCTATCTCTCCTTCATGAAAGTATTTTTCCTGTGTTTTTGTAATTGATACTATCTTCCTCTTTTGCACATAGTCCTTTAAGCATCTTCAATGTCAGCATAGCTATAAATTGTCTTAGTTCGTGCTTGTCTTGAAATGTCCTTATTTCTCCATCAATTTTGAAAGATAGCTTTGATGAATTTAGTACTCTTGGTCATCAGTTATTTATCTTCACCGCTTGAACTGTATTGTTCCCTGTGGTCCTGAATATTAGGGTTAATAGGGATAAATCTGGTGTTATTCCCAACTGTTGCCTTTGCAGGTGAGTAGATACTTTTCCCTTACAGCTTTTAATATTGTGCCTTTGCTCTGTATCTTTGACATCACTCTTATTTAGTCACGTCTACTTGGAGTTCTAAATACATTTTATATTTAGATGTGCATGTCTTTCTCTGTGACTGGTAATTTTCTACTATGAATTTATTCAACAGAGTCTCTGTGCCTTTGGTTAGTATCCAAGCAACCTCTCTTATCCCGTGGACTGTGTGCTGGGTCTCAATATCCCAGGGCTCTTGGGTGTGGAGTCATACTACATTTCTCTTATTGGTGTTTTAGCATAGTGTTTCCTCAGTCTTATTCTTCATCCCTGGAATTCTTACTTCCATATCGTATAGTATAACTGTGATGCTTCCTGGTTTTAATTTCTTCACTGAGTTTTTTTTTTTTAACACTTCTAGTTTTGTTTTTCTTTTCAAAATTAGACATTCCTGCTGAATTTTTCTACCAGATTGCTTACTTTTTTATCCATACTGTAGGATTTCTTACATATTTTGCTTTTCCCTTAATGCAACTTTCCTCTCTAAGTCCTAAATTGAATTCATCTCCTCATTTGTATCCTCTTTGATGTTGTTGAACATTTTTACTAATAAACTTCTGAAACCTTCATTGAGCACTTTATCTGTTTCAGTATCTTTTTTAAAGAAATGCTTATTTTTATTTTGTGTGAGTGGATTATCTGAATGTATGTATATAACATTTGCATGCTTGATGGAGACCGAAGTCTGAAGAGGGCATAAAATCCTCTGGAACTGGAGTTATAGATGATTGTGAACCACCATGTGGGTTCAAAGAATTAAACCCAAGTACTCTACAAGAACAAGTACTCCTAACTACTGAGCCATCTCCCCAGCACCCATTTATTTGAATTGGTAGCTGAAGAGTATGGTCTTTTGGAGAAATCATGGTACCTTTCTTTCTCATAGTTCTTATGTTTCTGTGATGTCATTTTGTGCTTCCATTTTGAGTATCTCTTCCAGCTTTATTTGGATATATTATTGATCAGTCTACTCTTGAGGGCTCAATCCCCACTACCACCAAGTGATGATAAAACAAACTTGTTTCAGTACCCACAATGTCAAACCACACAAAATACAGAAATGCACTTAAAATTATTTAAAGCTCATAATATTTCATCACTGGCAATAAACCAGAAAATGGAAAAAATAATGTGGAATGTGCTGTGAGGTTAAAATTACATACATAAATGTGGAGATATTAAATGAGATAGTGAAAAGACGCAAGGAAAGGGGGAAACAGTAAAAGCAAGTCCTCATCAAAACCTACAGCCAGAGTTGAGGCCTGAGAGGGCTGCTGTCCTAAAGGGAGGCTCTGGTTCCTTTTCACCAGGGTCACCTGATGTAACTGTGTTCAACTTAGCTTCTTTCCTATGTACCTTTCCTCTGAACCTTTCAGGAATCCTACCGCCACCTTTATAGGTTTCTGATGATCTTTTTGACTAGAGTCTACTTTTTTCTTATTCTAACCCTTCTTCATTGGGCCACACAGATGCTGCTTCTCATCTACCATCATATCCAGCAGTGCTTTCCCCTAAGCTGAGTTTTTAATCTATTTTGGACACCATTCTAGCTCTATTCTCAATTAAAAAATGTACCCTTCAATGCAAAGTTTAGTTTTACATCTTCCTATTAATAACAATTGAGATGTTATTTATCTTGTAACTATGCCATGTGCTAAAATAAAATAAAAATCAGTACAGAGGAGCATAAGAGGTATTGGTATTCAACTCAATATAAAGATAAACTTGCAAACTTCTGAAGCTGTTGTCAGATGGACTATTGTGAGAGGTAATGAGACCCTTATACAACAGGCATTCAAACAAAATCACAAACCTCTACTGAGGAAGCTCTTCAGCGCTTCCTACAATAAAAGTTAGATGTGGTTCTTGGGGTCTTGGTTCAGTGGTACTCATGCCTTGAATGCTCAAGGGCCTAAGTTCAATCCCTAGTCCTACTGAAAATTAAAATCAGATATGAAGTTAGGCTGGTACTGGATGGTTGCTTTGGATTCTTTCTCACGTGATATTCTATGTACTCAGGTACCTAAGTCCTTCTTCGAATTTACAATCATCTGTATCTACTTAGGAAGGGGAGGTGTATAAGAAATCCCAAATTTCAGGGTCCTGAGCCTTGACCATTCCTTGGACACTGGACATTGCCTTCTACTGGTTCGTTGGGCCTAGCTGACCCACATTCAGAACACACTGCTCAGACTTGCTCCACAGAAATATCAGGTATGCAGTCTTTTAATTGGACATTTGGCAGATGACAGAGGTAGTTCATTGACTCTACTGTCCAAATCTATGTGTAGGTAGGCAAAGGATAAAGGAATTCCCATTCAGAGCAAATGATGTCAAGGCCAACATGACCAGGTGGGCAACATTTCAGAACTGACTTCAGGATGATTCTAACCAGCTGTCAGAAAGGTCAGACCTTTCTGTAACCTTCTAACCACTGTGAAGCCTCCAAATCCAGTCAGGGCAGCTTGCTCTGTCCGCTGAACACACAGAACTTACTTTGCCCTCCCTGTTACATAAGTAGTTCTGTCACCTGCAGCACCATCAGCCCAGAGAAAGCTCAGCCACTTTCTAAAGTTGCCAGGATGCATTAGACCATAGGGATCTCAGCAACCTGAGATCATCTGTTGCACACTATAGTAACATCATTGCTCATTATTAAAGTCATACACCAGGAAATATGACAGGCAATTTATATATGACATTCTAATTTATAAAACAAACATGAACAGAAGGAATGATCAATGTCCCCAATATGAAGACAAAGAAACTAAGACTTTGCACTACTTACTAAGATAATATATGACCAACCCAGACCTTCTTGGTTCTAAATCTCATGTTTTTTCAGTTAAAAAAACTACATGTGTTTTTGTTCTTGTGTATTTCCTTGCCCTTTGGAAAGAGTGCAATTTTCCTAAGGTCTGGGACTATATCAGATAACCTCATGTACTTGAAGAGCTTAAAATAGGATATGAGTGACGAGACCTCAGCATAGAAATTTTCCCTTGTACCTGATCATTGCAAATTCCATTTCTGTCATGTGCAACTAAAATAGTTCTAGAAAATACAAAGTGCAACATTGTACAATCATAGATCTCTCAGCAAGAGTAGGCTTCAAAAGGTCACAATGAGCTGGTAACAAGACTCTACTCTGGGCATCCTAATGGAAGATAATGGCACAGTATGGAGAACAAATGAACATCTGTGTGAACATGTTTTCTTGACATAGGCACAGCCATGTCAAGGACACCAATGCCTAAGATCCATGGGAATGGCAAACTCATTCTCTGTTCCAACTATGAATGTTACAAATGGAAGACTTTCAGTTAAAATCAGTGAATCAACAAACTATCCTCCCAGAGGGATGACTGCAATCCTAAAACTGCTCCCATACAGAGACCTCATAGATTAGCTAACTGACCCACTCCTTCCTCCTCCTTCAGCTGTGTACCACAAACCTGGCTCTTTGCTCAGCAATATATAATAAATGTGCTGAGGTTACAGGTTGCTGGTGTGTATCCATCAGCCGGCACAACCCATCCAATCCCGATTTTTCTCTATGTGTGTTTGTGTCTGTTCTTTCCATATTCCCTTTTTGCCCCAATCTGGTCAAGTCCAAAAGTTGTGGTAAAACAGTCTAGAGTAATTTGGAGGAAGATAAAGCTTCCTCTAGATCTTGAGATGTATACTTATAACGTGTTTAATGCTAGAATTCCCAGAATGGTGGCCGTGAGAGAAGGTTATTTTCATGCTATTCCAACTATGAGCCTGTTCACTTAGCCAGAGGATATCATTCTTCACATTGTCCCCTCCCATCGTGAGCCAATCACATACATGTTTGCTCCATACCAATCCTGTCCCTTTATTTAATTAAGAATCTTAGAACATTGCCTATGGGATGCACATAAATCACAGAGAACTCTGACACATGGTGGAGTCCAGTGAGAGGAACAAATAGGGATTAAAGTGAAAAAATCTTGGAGGCATCTGGAGGAAAGTTCACAAAGCCTGAAGTCTCCAAAGCTCTTAAGAGAAAAAGACTTAAGGACCCTGGAAGGAAAAAAATCTACCTTCACACTCTATACTTAATAATTCCCATTATCCCATGAGCCAAGCTCCCCAAATGAATCTTTAACCTCCATTTCCTGATCTATGTATATCACACACACACACACACACACACACACACACACACACACACACACAGAGAGAGACACACACACAGATAGATAGAGAGAGAGAGAGAGAGAGAGAGAGAGAGAGAGAGAGAGAGGAGACAGAGACAGAGACAGAGACAGAGAGACAGAGTTTCTATTGTATAACTAATTTGGGAATTCATAATCTAGTAGGAAACAGTCAGGTTATGACTTTTTACCTCTCTAAACTCACATGCAGTAGAAAAGCATAGAAAATGAGGGAAAGGGGAGTCCTCTCTCCTGGGTTTGTAAGTGTTTTTGTATATCTGTGCTGTGTATATTTTTTTGGAAAATGTATCAAGGAAGTTTGGAAACTCCCAAATCTCAAGAGTCCCTACGTTTCCTAGTCTTGAGCAGTCATGTCAGCTCTGGCATTCTGTCATCTAGTACAGACTTAACATGCTTCTGTGGTTTGTTTTGCATTCATCAACCAAGGGCCTGGAAAGTGTTTGGTACTCATTCCAAACAAAACCGAGGAAGATGTATGAAAATAATCCCAAGTCTGGAATTTCACAGTGGTGAGTCCAAAGTCAGTTCAGTGACCTCTGTGGGTCTTGATTTGTCTCCTCTGCAACACAGAAATCAGAATAACACTCCCACAAAGATGTTATATACCATCACTGAGATGACAAATATCAGCCTGGTCAGTACAGGTCCTGACAAACAAAGGAGCCTGGTCAGTGTCCACTAGTTCATAGGTTCCTAATGGCGCAATCAAATCCTAGAGAGCCACTATCTTTAGCTTATAGACTTCAGACAAGGCAATCTGGAGAAGCTGTTGTCTATTAAGTCATGGACACCCTGTTCTCCTGACTGGGATTGGTTTGAATTCATAAGGAAGAAAACATAATCCATCTGACACTTTGTGTCCCCAACAAATACTATTTTCTTTCAGAAGCAGCTTCACTGTTCTTATCTGTTAGCCACTGATAACTACTTCCTTTGCAGAACTGCTATCATGCCAGGATACAAGGTTCTCTCCAGTGCCTGCCTTTCTCCTTCCTCCAGTCAAAAAGCAGAAAAGAGTGGCAGCTTAGAGTCTGTTTCATAGAGACAGCTGAGCCTGACAGCAACTTGATATTAAGACCATCATCTTCCATACAAAACAAGACTGAGGAGCTGGAGAGATGGCTCAATGGTTAAGACCATGTCCAACTGGCTCTTATCCCCAACTCCACATGGCACACTTGAGGTACTAGAGGTGAAGTGGGGCTAGGCTAGGAAGCAGCATGCTAATGCCTTCTACTTCATCTTTCTTACCAAAAGAAGCCAGAAAGTTTAGACAGCTGCCAAGAAACTTAGCAAGACCTTCCTGGTCAGAGGTCAGAAGTCAGGAGAAAGCATGGGAATTCTATCTCTAATTATGTCCTGTTTAACTTGGCCTTTTCTGTAGCTGGCAAAGCCAACCACCAGCAGAGTTCTTGCCCTTGGGTGGCCATTAGGAAGGCTGACTTCTAATTTCAGCTGATTATTTTGGAGACGTTGCCCAGTCTTTCTGTTCCCATTTCCCCGTTTATTTGTCTGGGATAATAATAGTTTCCCCTCTTTGGGGAAAATTTCAAAGGTATTTTTAACAAAGTAACATCATTTGTTCTTTACACATCTTTTTGTTTGGCTAGGCAGAAAATGGTTTGTAGCCACCAGCCACTAAGCACTAATCAAACTGACAATTAATAAAAATTGAGCTGTCAAATGCATTTCAAGACTGAGTGTCTGTTTCTTAAATAAATCTACCTGGCTGTGTTTCTATGATAAGGCATTATCTAAGGGAGTATTTGAATGGAAAGAGTTCCAAGGATTGAAAGGCGGGGAAGCCAGGAGATGGGGGGCATTAAAGTTATTCAACTAACATAACTTTCTAATTCTTCAACCAACATATGAGAAAGATAGTCTAATAAACATTAAGGTTATGGTCAATAGCTACTTAAAGTCACTCATAATAATAAGAAAAGGAACTCTCTAATTAGGGCATAAACCCAGATAACCTGTTGAGAAAAGTCAGTACTGTTATGTGCCCAAGTGCTTTGCCATGGATTATAACCAAATAAAGTTAGTGGGTCCACTTGTCTAGGTTATTGATTTTATTCCTTTCCTTCAACGTATTTATTTCCCCACACATTCCCCAAAACATGGTTTGTCCACCTTCCAAAAACATCCTCCAAATACCTTTAATAGTTAGGCAATAGATCTCTAGTGCCCCAAGCAATGACTTATATCACCACTAGAGGTCCTAGATTAAATAGCTAAATTATTGGCAAATTCAGATAAAACTCATGACCATTTTGTCAAGTCTGGCCCAGTGCTTTTGAAATTAAACTGTCTTAAAGATACAGGTTATTTATCCTGGTCTTAATATTTCAAAACACAAGACACTGCAGGCCACCAAATTTAACAATCCTCCTTCTGTTAATCTCTGGGGATTTCCTGGACATGGCCACTCACATTTCAAACTGTCACATTCACATTTCAAACAAGTTCTTCCAGGCTGAGGGTCATATCTTAGATAATGGGAGATAATATGAATTAGGTAAGTTTTAGACTCAAGAGCAAGGCAGAATTGATAGGATATATTCTTTTCTAAAATAAAAAGATAAACTTTGAACAGACCAAAACTACCCTGTTTCAAATGAGAAGAGAAACTATAAGACCATTGACTAAGAAAGCAATTCCACTGCAGTGATAAAAGAGGGAACACTCCCAGCTAAAGAGTCCTCCATGGGGAGAGTATCTCAAATCACAAAATGCATATGGCTGGATATAGGAGGTATGTTCATAGTACTGTAGAATGGGACATCTATGCTTGAATCTCAGATCTTATGCTTTTTCTATGGGTTCTTATCAAATCTATAAATCTCTTTAAGGTTTATGATTGCCACCAGAACAAATGAGACTGACAAATTCAGTGTACAGCTGGCACACTAGAAGCAAGTAGAACATAAAATTAAACACAGATGAGAAAATCTATAGCCATCCTTACACAGTAACTATAAAAATAGTATGTATACAAACATTTTTATAATAGCACCCATAGAATGTCATGATTGTCAATCATGACAGACTTTTAGTATTGATTAGTATTGATAAAGCATTTGGGCCTGATAAGTCTAAAGGTTTTAACTTGGGAGCTGCACCTCTAGTAATTCCAAAGAAGCCCAGCCTATAAAGTAAGACAGACGTGAAAATAGTTTTCTGTAAGCATAACAAACACTAGATAATAAACTTAGGTTTATATTGGCTCCTGGTTTCTGAGGTTTTAGTCCATGATCAGGTGGACTCATTGCTTTTGGTCTCTTGTGGGAATATCTGACAGCAACAAAAGAGCCTTTTCGAGGAGCCCAGAAGATTGTGAGTGAATTCCAGACAAATGGACATTGACAATGTTTTTCTGCTGTCAAAGACATTGTGAAAAGCTTGATAGATGTTTGGTTTCATTTGGTCCTATGCATTAGCAACCCTCGTGATTGTTCCTCTTGTAAATGTTTTTGCTGGTGTAGTGTTAAATTGTGTTATAGAGATGAAGCAACTTTTTGATTGGCCTATACAGAAAAGGGCAATTTTTGTAGAAGTTTAGATGTGTTTAAAATGTTGTTTTGTGCACTGTTGGGTGAGGGGCTGCCTAGGTTTTCAAGTTTTGTATTGTCTACAGGTGTTGGATTTATATGGGGGATGTTTGATTGCTTATGATCTGGACATGCCATCAGTAGAACATCTGAGGAGTTCTGAATCAA
The DNA here is from genome assembly GCA_026225945.1 of Cricetomys ansorgei. NCBI lineage: Eukaryota > Metazoa > Chordata > Mammalia > Rodentia > Nesomyidae > Cricetomys > Cricetomys ansorgei. The sequence goes on along the minus strand of JAMJFZ010000199.1, from coordinate 64,724,207 downwards.
CAAAAACACCTGAGTTCGTATGCTCAGGGTTCCACTACTGACTATGGAACAGGCCAGGATGGTGGTTCCCTCTGCTGAGGTCTGGCAGAGGGTGCACATATGAAAATGCCTCCTTGTCATCTTTGGTGAGCTGCCACAGCAGTTAACAACTACACCTGACTATCACATTCACCTAACCACCATATGACGCTGATCCTCACATGACTATTATATGTCAATCATGTCACATGCTGATATCATATGCTACTAACCCTTTGCATGCAGTTCACCATCATCTGCAGGTGACCATCACATGGATCTAAAACTCAAATAGCACTGACTCACATGCAACAGACTATTGCAAATAGCTAACCATTCACATGCCACTGACCAGGGCATGTCACTAACCTTTCTATTCAATTGACCATAACATGTGCAGACCATCGCATGAAGCTGACCATTGAAGGCTCAAACTCTCCCTAGACTAGATAATTTAGAATGCTTGCAGATACCGCTTGAGCATCAGCAGTTTCAAAAAATTCCCTAGAAGAACCAAATATGAAGTTAGGGTGAGAAAGTCCTGCTTACAACATGGAAGAATAAAGATGAAAATACACTACCCATCCAAATGTCTGATTTGTATTAATAGACATTAAATGATACCTTACTAGCAAAACAACAGCTTTCTCCACCCAGGCATGGTGCAAGAAACAAACTTGGATAAAATAGTACCTGCCATGAAAATTGATTCATTTCTTGTATAAAATAATAAAGCATCCATCAACGGAAGTGTTGCATTTCACGGATAACAGAATGTGATCTTCAGTTGCCCTGCCTCCAAACTCTTAGTACCTCATTCTCCTGTCTCTCAGATTAAATAAACAGTTCCTGTAGAAGGTTCAGTCAAGTGTTTGCACATGTTTGAAAGTCTCCTTTAGGGAATGTAAAGCATTCAAGTGTATTTACAAAAATTCCTTGTAAGGGATGTAGTATATAGATAAGTCCACCCCCATATTTTTTCTGAAAAAATACACCCTGTCACTAGTTCGTTTCACCTTGTCCTCTGCAAATTGGCAGACTCTATTGCCACTCTATTCTCCACCCAGTACAGGAACTGTGGCACACATCAGCCTAATTAATGTTTACTGTTCACCTCCATGCCCTAAGCTCTATACCAAGGACTTAGGGAGTACGAGGACAAAGAATAAAACCAAGGGGAGAGTGGACAAAGTTATTTCAAATAATAAATACTCAAATGACAGGGAAGAGAAAGCTTAATTTCTATTTCTAATGAAAGTACTGTGATAAATGTCATAATTATAGCCACATCTTCACTTGTTAAATGCTTGCCACACATCAGGCACCTCTCCAGAATTGCACCTGTCTGATGGCATTTGACTCCCACAGTACCATTGTCGAGTAGATAGATGTCATTTATCCATGCTTCACTGGAAAGACTCAACAATCTACAAACCATACCCATTAGTAGCAAAGCCAACAATGGCTCTTGAATCTGCTTTATTTCAAGCAAATGGGGGTTGGCCCTCCATTGGGAAATCTGTGTTCACTCAAAGAGCTCCAAGGCACTGAAGTATAAAGGTTAATATAAGAAAATAAGATTCATGCTGCAGAGGGGCTCATGTGTAGAGAGGAACCCAAACTTTAATCACATTAAAAATGTAAAAATACAAAAAGTAACTAAGGGAAGTGCTAAGGAAATTGTGGTGTGTTGTTTATATATACAGCTCTTTCCTAGCACATGTAAAGCCTGGAGTTCTACCCCCCAGCACAAGGAACAAGAAAGAAAAGGGAAGAAGGAAGAAAGGAAGGAAGGATGGAAAAGGGACGGAGGGAATGAGAATCTCAGAATTCTACATGGCAGAATTGGACACATGAAATGAAGCCGTGGGTATAGAAACTGCGAGGTGGGTGTGGCTGAAATGCTGACACCTTGCACCTGCAGCTTTCTCCTGAGCTCTGCTCGTAAAGTCTAGTTGCTGGAAGTAGTTATGTTGCAGGAGCTAAAGGCTCATCAAATCATCCCAATTGGGTGACTGAGTCCCAATAAGGTGAAGTCATTCCCCCACAGTCACAGAAACAATAAGTGGCATGCCTAGATTTCCAACTCCCATGCTAAGCCTATACCCCTAGAATACCTGGGTCCTTCAGATCACCTTGTCCCATGATATTTAATGAAGCCAAACTTGTGATGCAGGGACAGCCTCTAAGCCACAGTCTAACGTGTGCTGGGCATCAGATGGTATGGAATGCCTAAATCATGTCCCACCAGCCACCCACCCCAAACACTGTGGAGATCCTGAATATCAGGTTGGCAAAAATCAGTGGCCATCAAGACAATAAAACACCTTGTTATTATCTGGGCTAGAAGCTGACACCTAAATTCAGTATTCTCCAGTTAGGATGAATTAAAGCTTAGAGGTTAGATCTGAAGCGAAGCTAAATTAAAAAAAAATCATTCTTTTCTCTCTTCCATATTTTAAAAAGCAAGATTATGGGGCTGGGAGCTGGAGTGATGGTTCAGTAGTCAATATTACTTCCTGCTCTTGCAGAGAACCTGGGTTCAGTTCCCAGTACCTACATGGCAGCTCAGAACCATCAGTAATTCCAGTTTTAGGAGAACCATTTCTCACTTTTAACCTCCAGGGGCACTAGGCATATGTATGGTATACATATATACAAGCAGATAAAACATTCACATAAGAAATCAAAATAAATCTAAAAAACAAAATTGGACTAGCACTATGTTAGACATAGCTTGCTTAATTTTGATGCCCTAAATGAAAATAACAAAATGTATGAATAACTGTTAATTTGAGTGGGAATAGAGGTGCTTTGGAGGGATTTGGAGAGGACAGAAAAGGGGTAAAGTGGTACAATTACATTTTAATTTTTATTTTAGTTTAAGAAAAAAAAAAGAAAGGAATTTAGTCCTGTGAAACAAAAGTTGTTTCTTTGAGGTCACACAATCAGTGGGACATCTAGAATTCAAACTTCCATCTGTATGACTTTTTATGACTCAAAATACTTTAAAGAGACTGAGTGTTAGCATAATTGGTTAGATGAAGTACAAAAAGCTGCTCACAAAGACAATTGTTTAGATGTGTGTTTTAGAAATTATGTAACTGTAAGGGTACCTTCATGAAGACTTTTGAATTGTGTATCAGTATCTACTTTCTGTGAAGGTAATATTTAAGGAATGAAAATGTTACCTAGAACCTTATTAAGTAGAGTTTAACTGTTTCTAAATAGAAACAATGAAGTGAAGCTCATAGTGGCTGGCCAGGCTTTTCTAGCTGGCATAGCCAGCCTGGTCTTAGGTGCTAACCTGTCTTCACCAAGACCTCTGAATGTCAACAATTTACAGTCTATGGCTGACACACAATTGACATCCAGGGTTCTCTTTCCTTATTCAAGCCGTTCTCTTTCCTTATTCAAGCCTTGTCCCCTTCCCACACTGGACACCATGTACACTAGTGTGCTCTGCCCCACAGAAAGCCTGTCGCCCCTTCTACTTTGCTCTTGCTGTGCTAGCAGCACAACTATTTTCTTACTTCATCCAGGACTCATCTCTCCCTGTGTTCTTTAGGCTCAACACACCCTACACCGAAGTGAATGTGTTGGGATTCAAATATACATCTGCTATCTCAACCTGAGGGGATGTTTGATTTGACATGCTTGGCACTTGACATTCAACAATGAAACCCACTTAATATAGACACATATTCAAATATTCCTCTTTTATGGATGCCTTACAGGATATCTGGCATTTGATGTTTGACATGCTTGACGCTAGACTGTGTTATTAGGCTGAAATGAGAGTTCCCACTTACATCTTAGTCTTTGTATCAATTGGCTTTTTGCTGTGTAACAAATAAGATGAAAAATCTCACTGGATTCTGACAAAACCACAAAAAAGCCCTTAGACTTCAGAGAAGCAGAGCAGAGCACCTGTGTACATGGTTACATGCACACATATGTGTGTCTTTGGTAATGAGGAGATAGAGCACATGAAGGGTGGTTGGCAATCAGCAATTGAGTCTAAACAATAGTGTGCGCTTGGCAAGGAACACAGAGGGAAAGCTAAGCTGGTGGTGGCACCGGCTGATGGAACTGTTTACAAGGAAATTTGAGTATACATATCACAATGTGAAAATATGCATACCCTTTGATCCAATGATTGTGCTGCTAAGGAGTTGTTGTATGGGCAAAATTAAAGCAGTATACACAGTTTTACACTCATTTGTTTGCTAAAGCAGGAACATTTAAAAAATATAAAGGCAGAAGATAGAAGAGCAATTGAGTGTCAACTTCTAAAAATTTGATCAAATAAATTTTGGCACATCTATAAAGCATGCGATAAAGACATTTAAAAACACAGTTAAATTTATCTAAACCTATTCATTCACTCATTCAAAAAATATATTTACCATGTGCCCACAATATGAATCCTGTTCTTCATACTGACAATGTAGCAGAAAGTAAGACATATGAAGTCTTCTAGAAAAGAAATAGCAGTGGGAAACAATGGACCAGTCAAAAAATTATTTCAGAAAGTGATAATACGCCACAATGCAAAACAGGAGATGCAAAAATATAACAAGGTGATGAGTTAAAAGCAGTCCTGCAAAGGAGACCATCTTTAATTGGAGAGCATGGAAGGCCTATGGGAGGAAATAGTATTTTCATGAGACCTGCACAGCCAGAAAGGCCAATCTTTTTTTTTTTTTTTTTTTTTTTTTTTTTTGTGGAACATGGAAATGTAAGGGAGGAATATTGCTAAGAAAGAAACAGCAAAGGCAAGGGCCCTAAGATGGGAACACACCCATGGTTTTATTTAAGGGAAGGACCAAAGACCAGAATGGTGGGAGCAGAACAGGAGAAAGAAAATCTCATACAAGATGAGGTTGGAAAACTAAGGGACCTGGTTTTCTTCTCTGTCTCCTACATTTCTGTCTCCAGTTTCTCCATCTGTAGAATGGATTTAACTAATGACTGACTTTTTCAGACCAGGACAATAGGCAGAGCAAGCATTACAGGTCCCATTTGACACACGAAGAGACAATGAGCCCAAGAGTTTAGCAACTTTGCCTCTTTGGTCCCACCTTTTGTAACCACTAGAGTCAGCTTACAAACTATGAGACTAGGATTTGAAGTGGTGTCTATGGAAGCCAAAAGTACATTCTTGCCACACTGAGCTAATGCCTGTGAAGGAAAAGGTGGAGTTCTTGACATGTGGCAAAGCTAAGCAGGCTTCAGCTGCTATTGCTATACAACAAACTGTGTCATTACCGCCTCCCTTCATGGTCCACAGTCATGTAACTCAAAGGCATAGAATTCAGCCAAAGGATCCATGGAATTAAAAAGATCAAGATATGAGGTTTCAACTATTTCCATACCATTAGCTTTCCCTCTATAACTCACACACAAGTCTGGCAGTTTTGCTCCATTTCTTAGAACAGAATCTGCTGGGAACTGGGAGATAAAACAGACTTCATTAATTCTGCAAAATATATGTGGCATGTTTACCTGCATACTCAGAAGCATTATCATAACTCACCAGAGTAAAGCTCACTTGCTGAAGTAGAGGAACAGCTTGCATTCACTGTGGGTGAGCAGAAGGTCATGACATCAATGGCCTGTCAATGGCTCTAATTTTTTCCAAACCCATCCAATGACCAGGAAGACAGGCTACTCTGTGCTCCATTATGATCATTAGCAGTCATGAATCTTGACCCAAACCTTTAGAAGGGAGGTGCAGTGTATAAGTGCATGTGTGTGTATACATATCTGCTCAGAATAAGTCTAATCTGCAGTCAGAGGAAAAGTTGAGAAACCCTGGTTTGGTACAGAAACTTTAAAAAAAATGTGTGTGGTGGGTGGTACACTAGCCTACACATTTGAAGGTCAGAGGTTGATATTGCTTGCCTCATAGTTATGTGGATGCTGGGATGTAAACTCAGGTCCTCATGTTTGCGCAGCAGGCACTTTACCCACTGAGCCATCTCTCCAGCCTCTCGTTTGTTTTGTACACCTGTTTCTTATTCTCTTTTCTCAATAAATCTTAAAGGATCCCTAAAACAGACCTGAGGACCTGAAAGATCTTGTCATTTGTACAAAGTCACACAAGTCTTTCATGCCCAAGCAGAGAGGAGAACTCAGAATTCCTGATTCTCAGTTCTTCTTCCTCACTCCAATGCACCTACCTAAGTACCTGGGTTAGACCAAAATACATACAAGATGTTGGCTTTCCCCTGGGAACAGTGTATTGACTGACTTTGAAGGTCTTGGCCTATGCCTTCCTGTAGTAAAGTAGACAATGGATCTACCAAATCAGTGGTGCAATGTGCATCTTCTGCCTTGTGCCTGGGGAGGCTGTACTTCAATGAGCTTATGGTGGCAAAAATGTGGGAATCATGAAACAGACCCAGATCCACCTGCATAGAGAAGTGTCTCCAGAAGACTCACAGACATGGGAATAAAATACACATTTATGTCTCTGGCAAAGATCTTTGTGGTTACATGCTATGCATAGTGCATACTGAACAAAGGCTCATCTACAGACATATCTGCAATTGTCACAAACTGGAATGATACACCAGGAGGAGTCTGGACTTTGCATTTCTAAATTTGACTCTTGATTTGGGGATCTAGTTTCTATAGAGTCTCATGAAAATCACTAAAAATGCTCTAGAACTCCATTTTCTGAACTGTGAAATGAAAAAAAAATAGCTACCATAGGCAAGATGATATCTGAAATTCAGAGTTTTATATTAACTTTCTAACACATAGTGGGAATTAGATAACAAACTCCCAGCTGGAAAGTTAAAAGAAAAACATCAATTGTAGTAACACTGATGTTAAGTAATGTCAAAAATGCAGTTTCTTCCTCTAGATTTTTATCTAGGCATATGACACTCAAAATAAAGATGGAGTCCCAAAATTTCTTTGCAGTTAGTGTTATTTGTGAGACTGGTTTAGCCAAGATGATGAAAGTCAAAGTGCTAAATACAACTTCTGAAACATGGTTCTGAAAATCAGAGAAGACATTTCTTTCCTCTTCCTTTTCCTTACTGGTTTGAATGTGGTCATGATTGTTGGAAGTCAAGCCATCATGAGCAGGAAGTCCTGTCATGTGTGGAAGGAATGGTACAGAAGGAATCTAGGTTCTGGACCCTGGCTTACCCTCCAGTGGTGTTTCTTCAATTTAAGAGAAAAAAATGAAGTAGTGATTTTCCTGAGCCATCAGTTCTATGGTACCCATTACTCAGCATCTCTTAGGAACTTGTTAGAAGCAGGGATGTCTCCACTACCCACCTCCTGGGTGGAAATTTTGGGGGAGGAGTGTGGGAAGCTGTTTTCCAAAGCTGCAGATGATATTCATGACACTGATTCAGTTTTCCAGCAAATACATCTAATCTGATCATAACTGATAGAGTAGCCCCAAATTGCAAGCTTTGTCAAGGACTTGGTGAAGGCTTAAAAGGCAGATTGTTATGAAGCTAGGATGACACAAAAGCCAATAACTGACAGTGTCAGCATTTGAAATGAGTGTGACAATGTGGAACACTGAGTGAGAGCCAAGCAGATGAAATTTAAGGGAAGCACATAAAATAAGCAAATCAAAACATTCTTTCTTTATTGAAGGAAATATAAAATGTGCCACTACTTGACTTCTTAAATTAAAAAGAAGAAATGTAAAGTTACATACTATAAAACATAGCCAAATAAAACTATAGTTCAGTAGTTCTCAATCTTCCTAATGCTATGACCCTTTTAATACAGTTCCTCATGTTGTGGTGACCCCAACCATAAAATTATTTTTGATACTACTTCATAACTGTAATTTTGCTACTTTTATAAATCATAATGTAAATATCTGATACGCAGATGGTCTTAGGTAACCCTTGTAAGAGGGTCGTTTGACCCTGTCATGACCCACAGGTTGAGAACTGCTGCTAAAGCACAATCTTAATTATGGGTAACTAAAGAAATGGAAGGAGAGAAGCTCTGGAAACAAAAAAAAAAAAAAAAAGGAAAAGCAATGTATTATAATAAAGAGAAAGAGTCAAGGACAGAAAAGAGGAGAACTGGGAATCTAGTTCAAGCCAGTCTGTGGGTTTGAGTTTCAGACATAATGAGTCAGGTGTTACAGGGGCTTACTGAGGGTCAGGCACCACACAGTGGGCACTCTGTTATCACAGCTCAGATACAAAAACAGAATCAGTGAGAAGCTGAGTAAGATTACCAGAGTCACACAACCAGCTAAAGGTAGGAAAAGGATCTGAATCCGGATGGCTCAATGACCCCCCAGTGCCCGTGTAGATACTATCTTGTGACGTTGCCTGCCTTGGTTAGGGTTGCTATTGCTGTAATGAACATCATGACCAAAAGCATCTTAGGGAAGAAAGAGTTTTACTCAGACTTTCATGTAATAGTTCATCATCAAATGCACTGAGAGCAGGAGCTCAAGCAGAGCCAGAACCTGGAGCAGAAGCTGATGCAGAGACTATGGAGGGGTGAGGCATAGTGGCTTGCTCAGTCTGCTTACTTATATAACCCAGGACCACCAGCACAACGGGCTGGGCCTTCCCATCAGCCACTAACTCAGAAATGCCTTAAAGCCAGATCTTATGGAGACAATTTCTCAATTGAGGTCCCCTTCTCTCAGATAACTCTAGCATGTGTCAGGTTGACATAAAACTATACAGCACACTGATCCACTCTTGTTAGGAAATACTGTCCATAGAAATTGGTTTTTACAAGAGTAAGAAAATGCATTGCCTTAGTAACTTCTGGAAAAGAGAGAGATACAGGGGCCACATGATCGTCCAGAGATGATCAGAAATGTGAATAGAGGCACCACCGCATTCTTAATTTTATTTTCCTCAGTCCCAGGCTCCATCCTATAGCAGAATCCCCTCCAAGTTCCAAGATACAGTCAGTGGTCTTGGAGCTTTGTGCTTCTTGTTCAAGCAAAACAAGGAAATCTTCTCCACAAATGTATAACATTGTGAAATGTGAATACTTGCATCCAGATTTACTGTATTGGTTAAGACACATGACCCCTTTGGGGCTGGAGAAGTCATCAACAAGTCTACAAGTTGGAAAGGATAGGCTTCTCGGAGCTTAATGCTAAAGTCAAGGATGGGAGTCTTCCAAACCTCAGTCTCTAGTACCTGGAACACAGTAGCCCTAGTATTTGTGGCTGTGGTTCTGTCTTCTTCCAAAGCAAACCACTTTCTTACTTGTTTGAATTATATCATAATAATAACCAGTAGGGAAAACATAAAACATTAATTAGGAAACACTTGGGGTGTAAACCAATAAGACCCCCTTTACCACTGTTCAACAGCCTCCGGCACCTTTAAAGACATAACAGAAAAAACAGATTGGGCACTACCCTTCCCACTGTCCTTTATTATTTATTATTTATTATTAAGTTTTTCTAAGTGTAAGGGGTTGGGGGGGCAGCAGGTCCATCAGCTGGTGACAAGAGGCATGGTACACACCTCATTGGTTATTTCTTTTAATAATTGCAAGAAAATAAATGCCCTGCTTTCTAAATGAGCGAACAGAGAAGTGGAACTATTGGGCAGTTGGCCCAGTATCATTCAAGGGACAAGACTGGAGCTCTGGCTCATATCTATGTGATTCCATCTGATTATCCTCCACACTGCCCTGGACTTTCTGGCCTGTATTAGTTTTGAGAGTTACTCCCACATTATTATTATTACAGTGTATGAAGAAGAACTTCATGTACACATCTCAGGTTACCCTGACAATAACCCTGATAGTTTATTCCAAAAAAAAAAATTGTTCTTAGTTACAGGTGACTGAATCCTAGATAAAACTATTAAAGGCAAACCAAGAGACAAAGAGGAAGTTTATCTCACAGATGACTATAAATGGGGACAAAGAGTACAAAGACTTCAGCAACAGCTGGATTCAGCAATCTCAGAAGAGACATGAGAAATGATACTTGATTGCCTTACCTTGTTAATCTTCAGTGTCAATTTGACTGGATTTAAGGTCATGTAGGACACATACCTCTGGGCTTCTAATAAATTTCCTGAGAGGTTTATCTGAGGAGGTAAATCCCATCCTGAGTGTCCTGAATGGGGTCAATGCCGGACCATGGGCTAGGGTCCCACATTTAATAAAAAAAAAAAGAGAAAGCCAGCTGAACAACAGAATTGAGATCTCACTCTCCCTTCCTCTCTATTTTCCTCCCTCTCTCCCTCAATGGCTATAGATACAATGTAACCAGCCTCTCCTACTCTTGCTTCTAAGTCTTGCCCAGGCAATGGACTATATCCTCAAACTGTAAACCAAAGTAAACCCTTCTCCCCTGAAGTTTCTTTTATTGGATATTTTTGTCAGAGCAAAACATAAATAACTAATTCATCTTGCTTCTATTTACATTATATCTGATGGCCCCATAAGTCCAGCAGGATTACATCCCTTTTGATTTTCCTAGGTTTTATTTTTCTTGTTCTATCTTGTGGACAAGATAGAAGTCAGTCAGAAACCCTTCTACATAGCCCTTCTTTGAATAGCATTCCATATAATCTGAAAATCCTGACATCCTAGGCTTTCTTGGTTATTGCAATTATTGGGATAATACAGTATATATGTTTACAAAAGAATTTGACTTGAAATCAATTAATTTATGTAAAACTATAGAGGCTGCAAATCAGAACATGTAAGCACACCACCATCTATAACCACATAGTTTATTATCAAGCTTCCACAGCAAGGACAAGACTTTATCTAGTTCAAAGACTTTCTGAATCAGAAGCATATGGCTTTGACACCTTGGGAATCTAGACAGGCCTCTGAATATCATCAACTCCAATCATGATGTGAAACAATGGGAAAGGGGTCTTTACAAACCAAACCTAGAGCTTGGACTATCTTTTTATTAATTTGTCAACTTGTCCCATGTGTTAAAAAAAGAAGTTTTATATAAAGGAGGCCCAACATTTTCAAATTAGTAGTGGGATTGAAGTTCAAAGAGTCAGGATAAACTATTCACATTTAGTTTATGCCTCTTGTTGCCCCAGAAACAGAAAGAATTGTCTTATCTCACCCTAATTTTCTAGCTTTCTTTTCACTTTCTCAAATCTCTAGGTTCAAGAGAGCATTTGTTGAGTATTTTACAGATGTCCTTGGTTCTGGCAATATAGAGGAGGTCAAAATACAGTCATGGCTTGCAAGGTGTTCACAGTTTGGGGGAAGACAGGAAGCTCAGGCAGCTGCATGAACAGCACCAAACATCTGCAACAGAAGAACCCAAAAATGTGAGGGAACACAGAGCATGGCTCCCAGATCCTTTTCCAATGTCAACATAGCCTCTTATCCTCTCTGGCATTGAGTGAGCTTTCCCTGAGCTGGAATCACTCACAGGACACCACCTCTAGAGAAAATGTCTGTACCTTCATGTGACCAAATAATCAGGTCTCAGGTGGATCTCACCATCCCTCCCTCAGGTCCTTAGTATCCATGTTAGCTATCTCATCATTGCAACCAAAGACCTGTCAGAAACAACTTAAGTGAGGAGAGGTTTATCTCAGACACACTATCAGATGGTACAGTCCATCCATCCTATGAGGAGACCATGGTAGGGCAGTTTGGTCCATTAGCTTGTGGTTGTCATTTCTCACATGGCGGCAGATCAGAAAGTAGAAAGCCCTATGCTAAAATCCAAGGTGGGTAAACATCAAGGGTCCTAATAATAGACTTCTATGAGCCAAACAGAGTTTTCACAACCTCCCCAAACAGCATGACTGGAGACCAATTGTACTAACACATGAGCTTATGGGGAACATTTCAGATTCAAATCATAACAATACCCCACATCCTAAGCTCAGAGAACTTGGTTCTTTATTGCTTATATTTGTAGCTCTATTTCCCCACCCTTCCCACAAGTACCCAGCACCCCACCTTTATACACAAAACAAAAGGAGACCTGGGAGGAAGTGAGTGGTAACTTCTAGTGGGAGCTGTGGGTGAGAAAAGCGCTGATTATAAGAGTTCTTTAAACTCCCAGAAACAGCTGGAGAGCTTTGAGAATGCTGGGTAGGAGAGGTATGGAGAGGTGGTATGAAGGACAGTCTCCAAGGTTTGGACTGGTCCTGAGATGCAGTTCCCAGCCTTCTGGGAGGGAGATCTCCAGATGGCATGCAACCTTAGAGTAGAAGTGCTAGAAGGGAGTACTGCAGAGACAGTATAAAGGAGGGCCACATTAGAGAGGAGCATGGTGCACCTTTGGAGAAATACCTCCACATCCTCCAGGGAAGGTCTACTAGAGTAGCCCTGCCTCAATGAGACCAGGGAGTGAGTATACCAGTTATGGCCCCTTAAGCAGAGGATCACAAACATGCCATGGATATCTTTGTTCCCACAATAATCTGGAATCTAAAGACCATTTCATCAGTCTTCATCTACTTTAGTGTGAGCTAGTAACTCTTTTGGCAGTATAATTTTCTCACAGTCTTATTCATTTGATTCCAAAGAGCTTCATGGGCCAATGGCTATCTGCAATTCTTGTAACTCTCTAGCATTGGTTGCCAACTTATTTGCTTAAGTGAGAGAAGTACATTTATACTCTTTTCCTGAAGCCATTTTATCTGAATTACGATTGGTCCCACCCTAATCAAATCAGGAAATGTGCTGTTTAGTTTTTGACAACTTGACATAAACCTAGACTTACCTGGGAAGAGGGAACCTCAACTGAAGATTGCTTCTATGTGGCCCATGGGCATATATTTGTGGCACTTTCTTGATTGCTAATTGATAAGAGGGAGGGGGTACGTTCAGCCTACTGTGGGTGGTACCACTCTTAAGCTGGTGGCCCAGGGCTGTGTAAGAAATGTAGCTGAATGTCAGACTGAGAGCAAGCCAGTAACAACTTGTCATCTATGGTCTCTGTTTCACTTCCTGCTTTAGTTTCTTCCCTCAATGATGGACTGTAAATTGTAAGCCAAATAAATGTTTTCCTCCCCAAAGTTGCTTTGGGTCATGGTGCTTATTATAGCTTATTACAACAATAGAAAGCAAATACATTCTACTGGCCCTGCCATGAGACTTTAACCAGCCTTTGTCACTTAAAAGGTTTTCCCATATTTCTCCTTTATTGTTTAAGAATCAAAATCAGTTACATCCTGCAGTTCTCAAATTCCCAGTCCTCTGTACTCTCTTTGATCTCTCTACAACAAACACTTCTTTCCCAAGCTGAATTCCTTTCTAGTATTCACTATGTATAGTACATAGCAACTCAGGCATTTGAATAACATTCTGTCTTATGACCTCTTTACCTAGAGGCAGAAGTTCACTTAGTACAGTGTCTGTTTCTACTGTCACCACTGATGACAATTTTATCAATTGAAGTTGCCGTTTTTAAATTCTTCAATAGCATGTCTTTTATTCTCCCCTCAAACAATACATCCCAACCACAGTTTCCCCACCCTCTACTCTTCTCAGTCCCCTACCACTTCCCCTCTCCTCCAGTTCCATTCCCTCTCCACTTCCCTTCAGAAAAGAGCAGGTCTCCCGGGGATATCAACCAAACATAGCACAAGATACAGTGAGACTAGGCACAAACACTCATAAGCAAGGCAGGAAGAGGCAACCCAGTAGGAGGAAGAGTCCTAAGAGCAGACAAAAGTTAGAGACACACCTACTCTATGAAACATCAAGCTAACAATCACAACATATATGCAGAGACCCTAGTGCAGACCCATGCTGGCTTCGTGATTGCTGCCTCAGTCTCTGTGAGCCCCTATTATCCCTGCTTAGCTGGTTCTGTGGGCCATGTTCTCCTAGTGTCCTAGAGCCCTCTGGTTCCTATAATACTTTCTCTTCCTCTTCCATGGATTCTTCAGGTTCTGAGGGGAGGATCCAATGGAGATCTCCAATTTGGGTTCTCTCTCCACCTAATGTTTCACTGTAGGTCTCTGAATATATTTCCATTACCTGCCAGAGGGAGCCATTCTGTTGACAACTGGGCAAGGTACCCATCTATGAGTACAGCAGCACATCATTGGGAATCATTTCAATGATTTTTCTTTTTTTGTCAGTTGTATTTGGTTCTATACTAGGTCTCTGGACTATGTAGTCTCTGATTCCTGGTCATCCAGGCAGTGTCAGGCATTGGCCTCTCACGGCAGGGGCCTCAAGTTAGGCCAGTCACTGGTTGGCCCCTCTCCCTAGTTCTGTGCCACCACTTCCCTAACACATCTTGCAGGCAGGACAGATTCTAGGTCAAAGGCTTTGTGGCTGGGTTGGTGACATAGTCCCACAACTGGAAGCCTGCCTGGTTACAGAAGATGGCAAGTTCAGGCTCTGCATTCTCCATTACTAGGAAGCCTTGCTAGGGTCACCCTCATAGATTCCAGGGAGTTTCCATTGCACTAGGCTTCCATATCTCCCTCAAAATACCCCCAATTCCAGTCATCTCCCTCTATCCCTCCACCCAGCTAATTCCTCCAGTTCCCATCCCCACCTGCCCCTAGTCCACCAACAAGATCAGTCCTATTTTCTCTTCCCAGGGAGATCTATGAGTCCCTCCTAGAGTCCTCCTTGTTACCTAGACTCTCTGGGTCTGTGAATTGTAGCATGATTATCCTTTACTTAACAGCTAATACCCACTTATAAGTGGGTATGTTTGTCTTTCTGGGTCTGGGTTACCTCTCTTAGGATGATTTTTTTTTCTAGTTCCATCCATTTGCTTGTAAATTTCATGATGTCATTTTCTTAACAGCTGGGTAATACTCCATTGTGTATATGTTCCCCATTTTCTTTATCTATACTTTGGTTGAGGGACATCTATATTGCTTCCAGTTTCTAGCTATTATGAATAAAGTTGCTATGGAACATAGCTGAGCAAGTGTCCTTGTGGTAGGATGAAGCATCCTTTGGGTATATGCCCAGAAGTGGTATAGCTGGGTCTTGAGGTAGATCAATTTCCAAATTTCTGAGGAACCACCATATTGATTTCCATAGTGGCTGTACAAGTTTGCACTCCCACCAGAATGGAGGAGTGTTCCCCATGCTCCATATCCTTGCCAGTATGAGCTTTTGCTTTTTGTGTCAATAACATTTTTGTTTATCACTCCCAAATTCCAGAATTAATGCCACACAACTTGGATGACCATGGTAGTACCTCAGTCATAACCGCTGATTCGGTCAGTTTAGCCTATCTAATGCTGCAATAAGAAGCCCCGAATTATTACAAAAATACTTACTCTTTGCTTCTATCTTTGTTCACAGGTTGGCTGTCATTTTCCAACATATCCTCTTCATTTTAGGGTTCACTGAAGCAGCACATAGGATCTGGATCATACTATACGGTGGCAGAGGGAAAGGGGAAAGCAGGCATTTACTTTCTGTGCTGTAATCAGGATACTGAATATCCTCCAAAGTCCCACGTGCCCACCCCTGATCCCTAGGGCAATGCTACTGGGGTACTGCAGATCTTTAAGAGGCAGGGCCTTATAAGAGGTTCTAAAGTCATGGGAGGTATGTCCTTATAGGACATTGTTGGACCATGGCCTCTGCCTTCTTTTGCTCTTTGGTTCACAGGATGAATAGGTTTGTTCTACTGCATACTCCTCCAGATGCTGTGTCTGCCAGAGGACTAGAGCACTTGGCCACCTGATCTTAAACTGAAACCTTGAGAACTACACACACACACACACACACACACACACACACACACACACACACACACTTTCTCCTTATAACTTTCTTATATCAGATATTTCACTGTAGTAACGAAAAACCTGCAAAGATGCTCTGCTTGGAAGTGACAGGTGCACTTCTAGTTATGGTCCATGGATCAAAGTTATTCCCAATATCAAGACTAATAAAAATGGGTGGGAAAGTTTCTCCCTCTCACAGCAAGGAGCAGTGGGGACTCTACCCAAAATGATGATGAGCGGATATTTTGGAGACAATAATATAATCTCCCCAACAGTGTACTAGTAAATACTTAATAATTGCCTCTCTGGGGGGAGAAAAGTCCTGATATGAAGCAATCACCAGTGTCCACCGTGGTCAGTCTCCAGCTGCCAATGTGATCAAGTGCAAAAGTGGGGAGAAATGTGTGATCAGCTCTGATGAGCTAATGTGAACAGATTACAGCACATTGTTGATTCCACCCTATTTTAATTAGTCATCCATTACCCATAAACTGGCCTGTCCCTGTCCCCCACTATAGAGCACACCTGCAGGTACCTGTGCCCCACTATAGAGCACACATGCAGGGACTTGTGCCCTACTATAGAGCATACCTTCTGGCTTGTTGCAGATGGCAGCAAGGGAGGAGCCTGTACAATTCACCATAAATCTGCCTCTCACTTGAGATGAGTATGTGGTATGTATAGCAGGATGAACACTGAACAGTACAAATGCAGTCTTCCTGTTCATTGCCACTGCTGTCTTAAGTGGCACACTCAACCAGAGAGTATAAATGTGAGGTTAAAATAAAAATAATCTTTTGTCTCTATAAATAAGATTTAGCCCCAGGATCCTTTTAGCGAGATGCTTATTAAGGACTTGGCCCTCCTCCAACAAAAATAAGGTAGGAATCGTTCAAAGACATTCAATTCCAAATTATTCCTTGTAGGAGCTGCTTGATGAGGATATGTCTCTATTTTTGAATGTTTACAATTCTCCAATGAAAATCTTACTTAAAATGTTCCTGAATTTGAAACTGTCTCTCATATGCCCAGGTTCTATTTGTTGACAAGACTTAGACTTTGAAGCAACGTTAAGGAGGCAGAAGCTCACTTAATCTTCAAAGTGAAGATTTACCATTCTTTTTATGAGCATCTTCACACACTTGGGTTGCAAATATATATATTTTTTTATTTTACCATTACTTCATGGAGGAAAGCTTGCTACTACAACAACGAGTCCACACATTTTTCAGTAATTTCTTGCTTGCCATAACAGTCCAAATCAAAAGACTCTGGTTGGAGAATAGCTTCCCCCACAGTTCCAAGGATCTCTGGGGATCCAAGCCTGACGGCCCTTTCTTCCCTGAATGATGGGTTGCTAGACTCATCCAATAAGGATTGTTTGTCCCGGTGTTCCCAGGAGACCCCTAGGCAAACCAAATTACCTCCCTGACATCTCTTTTGATACAGGTAGAAAAAAAATACCACTGCATTAAAACTTTATATTCACTAGTGCATCCTTTCAGATTGGATTGTTTGAAACAGATGAACCAAATGTCACCCCCAGGGTTTACTAGATGTCACTGAAATAAAGAGGATCTGCAAAACACTTTCACATGATTACAACATAGCGCAAAATGAAAAGTGTTTGAAGGAATCAGTGAAATAGCTTTTCTAAGATATGTAATTGGTGCTCAATACATTTGTTATTTGAATTATGCCTAAATTTAGCAGGTGCCCAACTGCTGTTTTGCAGAATAAATGAATGATAATTGATTTTAATCTAATAAGTACTCTGAAATTGGCACATATCTTTAGATACCACTTTGGGCAATAAAATCCATTTGCTGTTTGCAAGGTGTCAATTAGTGGGTATTCTGTAAAAGTTTCTATTATCTATGAATAATCATTTAAAATTGCTAAAGTAGAGAGACACGGCCCTACTACATATGTTATTAAGGTGGAATACAGCATTGCCCTGGGTCACATGTTTATGCAAATACCTGCCTTGGTGCTCTACCATGCATACCATGCCTTAGTTACATCCATGTAAAGGGGCTGGAGCCCTGAAGAGCTGACTCATAGGGGTCATCAACTGTTTGGAATGAACTGACAAGGTCTCTAGGCAGATGTGGGCCCTCATTTCTCCATGTCTCCAGTCCACTCTTTCACCATGTCATCATGCAAGCTCCTGCTGTGGCAAAGAGGTTGAGTTTTTCTACAGAGAAGAGTGCCCTCCAGCCAAGGGTGTGCTCAGACCTTTGCTGCAGCCCAGGCAGACTCCACTGCCCTTTCAGCAATCCTGGAGCAAGAGAGTCCCTCAAGACAGGAACCAAATGTTCTTTCTTCCCAATGAGGTAAACACACATGCAGCAGCTTTAAGACCCAACTTTTTCAGAGCTGCCTTTTAAATACCAAGACATAGTCAGCTCTCAATGTTAAGTAGCAGTATTGCAAACTGAAAGATCTTTTCATAGCCTTGATAAAAAGAGGGAAACAGTTAAAAATGAAGGAGGGGAATGCTAGGGAGGAACAAAAGGAAAAATGAAAGGAAGAAAGGAAAGGAAAAGAGACAAGGAATAGGGGGCTTAATTAGCTGAGTCTTTCAGAACCTTACATGCCCAACATCTTTTTCTAAAACTTTGTAATTCTATTTATTAAGAAAGGGTCTCATTACATAGGCCTGGCTGGCTCCAAACTCATAGAGATCTGCCTGCCTATGTCTCCCAAGAGCTGTGATTAAAGGCATATACCACCATGCCTGGCCTTAAAAAAAAACAAAAAAAAAAACCCTGTAATTTTAACCCAATTACAGATAAATGACTCCTAAGAGAAAGACATTTAACTTGACTTGCACATCATGTGTAAAGCAATCATTTCTCTTCATGTTGGCAGAAGGAGAGTAGAAAGTTCTCCAACTGAATGAAGAAAGCATTTGGTTGTGACACAGTAGGCAGGGGAAAGAGGAAATGGGAAAGTGGTCATTGTTACCACGTCCACTGTAGCACAGCAGGGCAGCAACACTGCATCTTACATGAAGGGTCTGTTTCCTGAATCAGATCCTGTTGTTCCCACCACGGAGCATCACTGTGGCCCAGTCACTTCCCCCTCTCATTTATTTCCTTGTCTGCAGAATGAGAGTAGCATTGCCTACTGCAGGTTGTCGGAGACCCAGCTAACCAATAGAAATGTTTACTTCCTGATACATGGTAGGCATATAGTACTTCATTCTAACTTTTTCACTCATGCATTATCTGTTGATTACTCATATAATGCTAGAAATAGCTTGGTGAAGAATCAAGTAAGTACAATAGTTTTTGCTTTTTGTTCTTCCCCCTTCATAAGGCTTGTCCTGGTTTGTATTTCTGTTGCTGTGATAAAACACTGAGCCAAACAACCTGGAAGAGGAAAGGGCTTATTTCCTTCCAAAAACTCAAGAAGAAACAGAAGAAGGAACCATGGAGAACATTCTCTACTGGATTGCTCCCAGTACGCTGTTCAGCTTGCTTTCTTCTATAAGGCAGGACCACCTGCTTAAGGGTGGCAGCACCCACAGTGGGCTGGGCCCTCTCACATTAATCATTAACCAAGAAAATGTCCCATATACATGCCCATAGGCCGATGTGATGGGGATAATTTTGCAATTGATGTTCCCTCTCCTGGTTGTCTAGTACAAGACTGGCTTCCAGCACAAGACTCAACACATTAATTTTTTTCAATAAACGATTACAGAAATCTATTATGTACCAGGTAGTATGATGGTGCCAAAGGTACATTCATTACATGAATGAGGTAAGCTGAGCCCCACGATCTCTAGAATCTCGAATTTTGGTTCGGAAGGAAAGACTTAAAAATATGAGATGTTTACAACACACAAAAATTGAAGTAACCCCAGAGGGACATAGGCATGAATGATCACAAACCTCAAATTCACAGATAAGGTTACAACGGCAGAGGGATCACAGCAGAGAATCCTAGGCAGGTGGACCTGTTTGCACAAAGAACATGATACATGGGAGAAGCTGAACACTTTTAGCATTCAACATCTTTGTTCCGTAGAACAAAACAACCCTTACAGAACGAGTGGGAGACATGACCGAGGAAAACTGCATCAGAAGCCACCCAAGAAGTTTTGTCTCTTTGCCAATGAGTGAGTAGGAATCCTAAGGACTTTTAAGCTAGCTGATGAGATGCCCTATTTTCACCTTTCAGAATTGTCTTTGGAGTCTGGTTTATAAGCACGCATTGGGACTTGCTGGTCCCACAGCAAGGGAAAAAAAAAAAAACCCAACCAATTAGAAGGTTTGGGAGGAGTTTAAAAGAAAGAAAAAGGCTTATACCATGACAATGAGCACCAGGTGGGATGAACAGTTCATGGTTGACCTCTACGACAGAAAAGGAATATTTTTAGCAGATGCAAAAGACAGAATGGATATGGGGTAACTGCAAATGACTCTGAGGCTATGCTGTTGTGTGCTTGGCATTTCCAAGAACACAATGAGCAATAGGAGGGTTCAATTTCGGGAGGATTTAGTCACAGGATTACACAACATATCAAAGGAACAGTAGTAGTAGTAGACATAAGAATGCCATGGGGCTTCAGATAACTGTGCCAAATCAGATGCAGGGACAGGTGCTACCAGTCCAACATAAAATAAACTCTGATCATTTGGGCATTTCTCCTTGCACATAAGTTCTCTCTTTCCAGGGAACAACAATACTAACAGATCATGGGCATTTTGCCTCTGTCTACTGCATCCTTAATAGCATCTGGAAATCCCTGGTCTAGAGAAGCAGCTAATCCTCACTGGCCTCCTTATTTCTTGTCCTGCCCAGTAACTTGTGTTATTGCCAGCACTTTATTCTACTGCATATGAGTAACCATGAAATTTATGTTACTTTTGAGAGATGACCAGGATTTACTGGGTATCTTAACTTCTCCTACGCCCTTGGTCAAGTCTGTTTCCAAGAACCTTATAGGCAGGGAGCCTAGTCAGCCATTTGCTAGGTAGTTGCTTGAGTGGTCCTGTATGTCGTTATGAGGAAGTGGTAGGATATAGCCAAGCTGAACTGGACATGTCTCCTTCCTTTACAGTTTTACAGACCAAGGAAGAAAAGCAAGTGACAAATCTTAAAAGAAATAGGTATCAAGTAATATCACTGGACCATCCATGGCTGTTCAGAATGGCCTTTTCCAGGGCAAATGGCAGAATATGGCACCTGTGAGTAACTGTGTCCAAAGAGAGGTATGCTAGGTGCTCTGAAAAAGAGACTGATGCATTCCAACTGAGTAATTCCAGCAACCTTTTGGGGGTTTGGAAATGGGAATGTAAGTATACTCTTGGCAGAAGGTGGAAAACTCCAGAGCTTATCTGAGGTGCTTGGGTTCTCTATCAAGTAGGTTTAGAGTTGGGGCTCTCAGACACAACAGCAACTGTAGAAAGCATACTGCAATAGCCAAGAGACATACTGGGAAGCAGACTGTAATTAGGGGTAACTTAAAGGGTTTGAATAGGAGGTTTGAAGACAGCTGGTCTGAATTCTAAGGAGTCTGTCTTTTCCAGACCTGGTCATCGGATGTCCGCAGGATGGGAAGGCTTTCTTTTCCACCTTACCATTAGAAAATGTTGGTTAACTGATTTTTTTTTTCTTCATATACCTACTACCTTTAATGAAAATTTAAATAAATTTACAAACCTTGAGGAAACAGAGGAAAGGACAATTTTGTTAATTTTGTGGGCGCTACAGAACTGCCTCCCTCTGCAAAGCAATCCTTAGCTGTCCAGCTGTTAGGTTCAGAATTCTAAACCTCTGCGGGAAGGAAAAGGGGTGAGATTAAGAAATGACCCTAGTCACAACAGATGATCTTTAAGGGGGAAGGATGGTTCCCCGAAATGTTTCACTCTCCTCTGCCTAGAATGTGGCTTCAGAAGCTGGAGACAGTTGAATGAAGGCTGTTTTGACAGTGATTGACCTTTAAAGTCATTTAATTTCTTATTAGGAGTCCTATGTTGCTCTGGGAAAGGTGGTACATGCTAGTCCCAGCAAGCAGAGCTCCAAGTTTTAAGTTAGTCTGGTCTACATTGTGAGTTTCAGAACAGAGTGGGCTACAAAGTGAGACTCTCTCTCAAAATACCACGAGTCCCATGACCCCATTTGCCAAATCCCTAGGTCACACACTCCATAGCGGTAGCTAGATGTTTCGTGTTTACCGTGGGCCGGATGAGTCGTTTTGCAAGTTCTCTCTTTTAGTCCTAAAGAGCATCTTGTGACAGGTTATTTCAGTATCCCATTTTATTAGGGCCATTCAGTTCAGAGAGTTTAACTTGCTTGTCCACGGTCACACAGGGAGATGGGGCAGAAGCAGACAACTCTAAGGCTGTCGATACCCGCTGACCTGTCCTAAAGTGGATGCTCAGCTTCTTCCTCGCAACTGTCTGAACCTCCTCCACCACCTCGCCTAACCCGGGCTCACACGCCCCTCTCCCAGACACGCTCACTGACTGAGGGAGAGTTTTCGCTCTACCTCAGGATATTTTTCATGCAGCCTAGCAACCAAGTGCGCCAGCCCCTGGCTCCTCCTCTCCGGATAGGCCCAATTCCCGGGAGCTGCGAGGAGGAGGAGGAGGGGTTTCCAGGACGCCCCGTTACCGCCCATCGCAGCGCGCGGAGGGTGCGTGCGCACGCGCGTTCAGTGAGCACGTGAGTCCCCGCCTCCTAACGTGCCAAGGGGGCGGGTACAGGAAGCGGGAAGACAGGGGTGGAGGCTGCCGTTGCCATGGCAGTGACGTCAGGCGTCGGGGAACGAACCCGGCCCCTTCTCACACGCGCGCGCGCGCGCACACACACACCCGGAGCCATGCACACGCGCGCGCACGGCCGCTCTCCTCAGACACACTGGAGGGAAAGGTCAAACTAAAGGCGAGCGAGCAGAGAGAACGCTGCGAGCGGCCGCCGCGCCGCGCGCCATGACGGACGCGGCCGAGCCGGCTTCCCCGAGGCCGCCGCCCGCGTCCCTCGCCCGCGCGTGCCCGCGACCCCCTCCTCGGCCGCTCCGGGCGCGCGACGGGCGCCGTGTGCGCGCGGGCGGGAGGTGGACTCCTCGGGCGGGCAGGCTGCGGGCGACGGCCTCTCCTAGCGCGTCTCCGGCCTCGCGCGGCCTGTCGGCGAAAGCGGCCAGGTGAGTGCGGCGGGCTCCCGGCGCGTGCGGGGCGAGGCGCGGCCTCGGCGGCGCGGCTGACAGGCGCTCGGCCGGCGGGGGGCGGCGCCGCCCCTCAGGCTCGGCGGCGGCTCGGCCCGCGGCCCTAGGGCAGGTGGGCCCCCCGGGCGGCCGCTGCCGGGAGTCTCCGAGGCCACGGAAAGGACTCGGGACACTTTGGAAACTCTGGCCCGCCCAAAGCTGTCCGCCCCGCCGGGCCGGCGAAGTGCACTTCCCCGCCAAAGTCGCGCGCAGCCGGGTCGCGGGGCTGAGGGGCCGTAGCTCGGGGTCGGACCGGGACGGAGACCTACGAATCCTGCCAGTGGGGATCCGGCATGCCTGCTGCTGGTTGCCATGTCAGTGCTCCGTGTTTGTTGCTTCTGGTTATTTTAGGACGAATGGTTACCAAAAAGTTACTTGGGAGAGAGGGAACTGCTTGAATTGTCATGTGTTCTTTTCCTGTGTGTGCAGGAAATAGGTTAATCTCTCATTCTCGCACGCCCGGCAACTGATTCGTGCCGGTTGCGCTTTAAAAAATAAAAGCAACAGCCCCCAAAACATGGTAGCGTTTGTGTGAAGTTTCGAGTGTCAGGCTCCACGTTCACGGGAGGAAAATAGAAGGACACCGAAGTACTTGGTGTCTCTGGCACCAGTCGTTTGTTAGACTTTGATGCTGGTGAAAGCGGAGTTTAGTTTTGGCTGGCACAGTTAAATGATCACGTTGACCCAGTGCCTCCCAGCTTCCCTCAGAGTGACTTATGTGCACATGGGTCCTGCCTCCTTATCAGACTTGAAAGTGAATTTTCCACGAGAACTGCTCTCCACGAAATCACTTTGAGATTACCAGGCACCGCTCCAACCTGCCTTGTCTTTATTTGGAAGTTTGGAAATTTCCAGTGTAGTGTGTTCTGATTGATAGGAACCCCTCTTCCCCACAGCATAAAGTAGTCTAAACAGGTGCTAAGTGTGTTTTAAATTTTAAATCTAATCCAAGAAGGCTCCCTGGTTTGTGAAAAACGTAGTGGTTGCTAGTGGAGGAACAGCCTGAAGAACACCAGAGCAACCTGTAAATTTGATGTCGGTTGGAAAGTTAAGTAAATCTGAGTTTGATTCTTAACCTGAGCGTTTCTGATGCATGAGTGCTTTCCCTGTTGATTCTGGATATTTGATTATTTATCACTCTCAAAAAGTTCTCTCAACCGGGAACACTCACTTTGAAATTTAGACCCTGTGGCATGGAGCCCAGCACTAGAGGTTCCAAATGAAGTGGAAGGGAAGGTTAGTTGGAGATCTTTATTCCTGAGCGTTCACTTTGTACCTGTTCCTAATCTTGCTTCCAGTGGCAGTTCCTGACACGAATCTACAGACTGTCCTGTATTTTGGGTTGTTTCAACCTCCTAACAGTTCCTGTAATATATAAATAATTTTGTTTGTTTTTCCTACGTTTTTTAAAGGGAACTGTAGAAATTGGCAAGTCAGCACTTATTCTGCAGAACCCCCTTGTGTAGGTTTGTTGACCTTGCTGATATCACAGAGGTCATATGTTTATGGAATCAAACAGTTCTTGGACGTTTAACTCCAGGTGATAAAGACCCCTGGGGAAGTAACTTGAGATATTAATGGCTCCATCTTAAAAAAATCATTTTTATTGAGTGTTTATTGTGAACAATACCAAAAAGTAAAGTAATTCATTGACCTTTGTCATGAAGTGCATTTCTATACTTTAAAATCACTTAATTACTCTCCAACTTTGCTAGTGTTGCTTGCATATTCTACTACATAGGAACAGTTGGTTTTGGGGCTGACATTTTTAGAGCTTGCTTGAGGAGAGATAGGGAGAAGAAGAAGAATTCTTCTGAAATGAAGTTTTTCTTGTGTTTTGGGCTTTTTTTTGGCTTAGGAAAGGAGCTGTACTTCACTTTAAGAAATTTAATATTTTAAAGTTTAAGGTTATAAAACAAGTTAATTAGTGGTTAGTTCAATGAGAATTTTATAGAACTGGGTACCTTCAAATCTCTTTAGATATAGTACTTAATAAATGTGGGTTGATTTATGAAATTTATTTGATATACAATTTAGTAATTGACTTTTGGCATCTGTGAGGACTTATGAATGTTTCCTTGAATTGTGGCTGTCCCAAATTACCTGGGGACAAAATTCAACTCATCCCCTATTTTCATACCATTTATTAATAAGTGGAAACATAGTCATCTGATTTCTGCTATACTATGTAAAGAGTACATTGAAACCTGGCTAAGATGGATTCGCCCTTGAGTAAAATTTTACCATAGATTTGACAAGAATCTCACCCTAGATAGTTTTCTTACTGCAGTCTCAAAAGCACTTAGTTGTCAGCCACTCTTACTAGGAGTGGTCCCACAGCAGCAGAAGCCAACAAGCAAAGGCCAGACATCATCAGCAAAGTCAAAATAAATAGATTTGGTCTACACACAGTAAAAATTGTAACCTTGAAATTTTCCCTGGGTGCAAATTCTTCAGAACTAGAGGCTTGATTTTCCTAAGCAGTTTTTAAATGTTTAGGGAGTTTGTTTGTTTGTTTGTTTGTTTGTTTCTTTTTTCTTTTTGTATTAGTGCATTGCATTGGTTTGGAATGGCAAGAGACTGGTACAGTAACTTGGGGAGTTTAATTATGATATCCTTTTGCTTTGGTTGTGTAAAAAAAATTTTAAAAGAACTAATCCGACTAGAACTTGACTTACAGGTTAGCTCAGACTTTATGCTAGGAAAAGCAGCAAGAGGAGGAAGTAGCCATAAACTTGACTGAAGATAACTAATGTAGTTCAGTTTACTTTATACATGCATGCCTGGCCTGGATGTGACACCTTCATCACCCTGCAATCGTAGAGAACTCTTACTAGAAGGAAATTGAAGAATAAACTAAGCATAGGCATGTGTTGAAAATAAAAGTGCCTTAATTTTGTCTGTATGTGCATCAGAGTGTAAATTATTTTAATGTTCCATTTGAATCTGGAGCTCATTTGGAATACTGGGCATAGCTTTACTCCCCTTAGCGTACTTGAATATTATAAAGATTAAAGAAAGAGCTTTGAATGATAGATACTCTTAATTTCTCAGTTGAACAAATAACTAAAATGAAGATGGAAGAATATATGGTATTTAAAGAAATATTTTCCTTTTAAAAAAAATCTCAGGGGACTGTTACAAAGTACTATTAATTTCAGAACATAATGAGGTAAAATATTGCATTGGATTTATGATTAATGAGAGCGTGATTTTTTTAAATACAGGCAAATAAAGTAAGAATATTACTGCATCTTAAAAATGTTTGTGCTGGGATGTGTGAGAATAGAGGTAGTGATTAGAAATTTTAATTGGAAATTTAAGAATGATTTATGTTCTCAATTGAATCATTTAATTCAGTGTCACTTTTAAAATGTCACATAATTTTTCAGTTTTCCAGTGTTGTTTTCTGGGAAATGTAATCAAGGTTTCAGAACAACTCATGTAAACTTAAATATTTGATAAATACGTGGTAGACTTCCTAAGCATAAAATGTTTTATACAGACCTGTGGGCCAATCCCACTATATGGCATTTTTTAGTTTCTTTATACTCTACAGAAATCTAACAGTTCAGAGGTGTAGTCATAAGTAATTGTGTAACTTTTGTTTTCTTTCTCCTCACAGTTTTCTTTCATTATTAAATGTTTATGCTTCTAAACTCCATTCATCAGGTTGTCCCATCCATACATTAATAGAAAGTTCATTTGAAAAAATCAACTACCTTATTTATTTCTTCCAGCCATCCTTCCCTCTGGAAGATGGTTTGGATTTTAAGTAATAATTTAGTTTATTCAGAAGATACTCTAAATAGAAAGGTTATTTCAAGTTATACACACTAGGGGGAAATATAAATTTATCTTCAGATAAATTTTGTCTACAAATAAATTCAGAGAAACTTTGTGTAAAATAAATTTTTCAAAGGGACCCCAAAAACTTGAGCATAAAGGGATAGAAACTTTTCTCTGAAACCTAATTGAATATTTAGATTATTGTGTGAAGCTGGTATCACTTTGTTTTTATTTTACATGTATGAGGGATTTTGTATTCTGGTACTGTTTTCAAAATAATACTTTTAGTTTGATTCCTAAACAGAAACTTCTCTAAAGGAACAAATCATTTTGTTCTTAATGGTAATATGTTAGTCCTCAGATTTTTATATCTGAAAGAAGTGGAAAAGAGCAATTTATTAAGCTGTTTGCCTAAAGTGGCTAATTCATTGGAACATGTGAGGTAATTTGTTTTTCTATAATGTAAAAGTTATCTATATCCCAAATAAATTTATGATGAAATCATTTTCTATTTTTGTACATTTAGGGAGTCTGGAGTGTGCTGGGAAATAGTCTATTCAATGCTAAAACATTTTTCATGTGATAACATTTATATTGTTTCTGATTAAGGGTGTGTGTGTAAATTATGTAAACTCAGATATTTGAATAATACTTGCTAGACTTCCTAAGCATAAAATGTCTAATAAAACCTGTGTGCCAATCTACTATACAGAATTTTGTAGTTTCTTTATAATCTACAGAAATGTAACAGTTAAGAGATTATATTGTAGTATAATGAAATGAGCTGAGTGGTGGTGGTGAATGCCTTTAATCCCAGCACTTGGCAGAGGCAGAGGCAGAGGCAGAGGTAGAGGCAGAAGCAGAAGCAGGTGGATCTCTGTGAGTTCAAGGCCAACCTGGTCTACAGAGTGAGTGCCAGGAAGCCAGAGTCACAATAGAGAAACTCTGTCTTGAAAAACAACAACAAAACAAAAACAACAAAAGGAAAAAGAAAGAAAGAAAAAAGATTATATTGTAGTATAATATAGTAAGTGTTGGTCAAATGATGTACTGAAGAATTTAATTCATGCCCTGTGCTTCTCTATCTCCTTTCAATAACCATTAATAGTAGCCATAGTAGCTACATACTCCAAAAGAACTTTTAACACATGATCCAGTAGTCTGGGGTGGTTATTGTTTCATAAATGTTTTATCTGGATTAAAACTACTAATTGTAAGTTTGTTCTGTAATTCTTAGTATATATTAAACATTTTTTTAAATGTTTGTTTTTAGCCTATTATATATAAAGTAGGTGATCTTTTAAAAAAAAATCTTGGACTGTTTGCTTATATTTTCCACAAATGTTAGTCCTAGGACTATGGGAGTTCAAGGGGGGGGGGGAATTGGTAGGGACTACATTAGATTGTCCCAATGAGTATAATTGTTTTGATATAAAACATTAAATGAGTTATTGTATATCTTTTCTGAGTCTGTAACCCAGAGCCTTCCTAACTGTGGAGTAAATAATGGTGAATTTTTAGACATAGGTTATCTTCAGTCAGTTTTAAATGTTATTGATGAAACACAGGGACTATAAGAAAGATGAGAAGCATATTTTTCCCCTATGAATAACTGATAATTGTTTTTTACTGATCACATTTTGCAGCTAGAAATTTTACAGTGTAAAAGAATAAATGCTTAAGCTATATGTCTTTAGACACAAAATCATTGTTTAAAAAAATTTAAGTTTACTAATCTTGAAAAAACTTAACACCAATTGTTATCATGTTCTCTATACTCCAGCACTGTACCAGTTTTGTGGCTATAAAAACACTGGTGTTTGCCCAATATGAACTCTCATTTTGAGGTTAGAAACTGTCATCACATAAATTGTAATGTTAACTCAAGTGAACAAAAGTACTAATAAAAAAACATACGACTAATTTTTGTCTTCTTTTTGTATATTATAAATTATAAAATTTTGTCATTAATCTTAAAGATATAGTACTGCATGTTCCATATATGCCTAGTTCTGTAATTCATGAAAAACTGCTAGGATTAGACTTCATGAGAAGCGTGAAGTAAAGAGACCTAGATATTTGTGCTACTCTTTGTTTTTACTCTTCTAAAATTGGTATTACAGTGTGCTCTGTAGTGTGTTCTCCAGTCTAGCCATTGCATTTCTATTTTGATTAAGCATGAAGTTTGCATGAGATTTTGTTTGAGACCTGGACTCTGTTTTTTTAATGTGATAACCACTATTATTCCCAATTTTTATCTTACCACTCTCCTGCTACATGTCATAATAGTGTGGTTTTATTTATTGTTATTTTTTCACTGTTAATAAGACTTTTCTTTATTCAGCTCCTATTTTATTCTTCATCTCTTAATTGCTCTCACTTCCTTTCTTGTAAACTCTGCATTCTAGACCCATATAAATTGTTTTCTGCTCTCTGAGGGAAAAAAAAGGTTACCTCTCTCTGCCTTTGCAAATCAAGCTGCTGCCATTCATGGTTAGCCAGACTGTTCTCTGATCCTTTAGAACTTTGATCGTATTTCTAGAAAACACTTCTTACATTATTTTATAATCATGGCCTCTCAAGAGCAGAGATCATCCAGTTTACCTTTTCTCCATACTACTTGGTGTTTATTCAGTATTCAGATATTTATTGAATGACTGTATTCAGAATTTGAGAGGTAGTGGAATTGCCTTAAGGTATACTCATGTGAATAAAACATCCCACATATTGTTGAGTCTGTGCATAGGAATTTTAACATAAAAACGGCACTTACAATATATAATAAAGCCAAGAAATATATTATTTGGAAAATAATAGATTTGATTAGGTTTTAGAGGTTTCTGAGATGTCCAAGATTCAGTCATCTTATCCTAAAATTTGATTGTGAAAGCACTTTAATAATTCTATACCATTTTGGCTTCTGTGAAATAGTTCTTCATATATGATTAAAGTTAACAGGCTCAAGAGGGAATTCAGTGTCAAGATATATAATATCCAGACTCATAAAGGTTAAAAAGGGGCCTAGAGCTATTCCTCCAAATGCATGTCTCTCCCTGCCTGTCATTAGCTATGCGATTTGGGCAAGTTATTTGATCAGTCTGTGCTTCCTTTTTCTCAGTTGTAAAATGAGCATAAGGATATTAACTTTATTTGTGAAGAATATGTATGAATTAATGCAGGTAAAGCACGTATGTGTGACATAAAGAATATTCCATACAAGTTAATGACAATCATTTTGAATAGTTCCCCATCCAAGGTTTTACTTTCCTCAGTTTAAGTTGCCCACAGTCAGCTGCAGTCTGAAAATATTAAATTGAAAATTCCAGAAATTGACAGTTCATAAATTGTAAATTACATGCCATTCAGCAGCATGATAAAGTCTTAGACTGTCCCAAGCAGGTTGTGAATCATGTGTCTGTGCTTCATACTGCATTGTGGGTTGCCCAGTCATCTGTCTAGTGCAGTACTTTTAGCCAGGCACTATCGCTTACTCCATATAGTTATATATTCATTATGCGACTCATATCACAAGATAAAGAACAACAGTACAGTACAGGAAGATACTTTGTGAGACTATGTTCATACAGATTTTATTATAGAGTGTTGCTATAATTGTATTTTGTTAGTTTCTGCCATTAATCTTTACTATCCTTAATTTAAACTTTATCATAGGTATGTGTGCATAGAAGATAACATAGTATATATAAGATTTGGTATTTTTATGTAGGTATCCACTTAGAGTCTTGGAACATACTCCTTGAAAATAAGATGTATGTGTGGAAGTGGACATACTGCTACTGTTACCCTGTCTTTAAACAGATCCCTGTTTTAGCATATCCAAAAACTAGCTCTTCATTGACTCATTTCTCTCCTCTTTAGTGGACTTCCGACTTCCTGTTAGATGGATTGGCATAGGAGATTTGAAGCTATGTTGTCCTGATTTCTGCAGCCTAATCTGTATAGGTCTTCAGGGAACCCACAGAAAGGATGCCAAAAAGTAGTGAGCATAGGAATCCTGTGACAAGTTGTTTTGTTTTGTTAATTAAAATTTCTTTCACACAATAGACTTAAATCATATTTCCCTCTCCCAACTTCTCCCAGATCTTCCCACCTCCCTACCCACCTAACTTTGAGTTCTTTTTCTCATTCTTGAAAAAGCAAGAACAACAAAAATCAGAGCAAGCTAAAGAAAATAAAACCAATAAGGAAGAATAACAAAAGTGCACACATGACACACACAAACACAAACATAGAGTCCATTTTGTGTTGGTCAACTACTCCTGGGCATGAGTCCTTCTCTGGAATGTAGTTGACATACTCAGTGGCACTGTATTGGAAAAAACTTTTTCCTTTTCCCAGCAGGTGTCAATTACAGATAGCTTCCAGGTTAGGGGTGGGAATTTGTGTCTACTTCCCCTTCTCAGTGCTGGGATTCTGTAGTGAGAAGTTCTCAAACTTGTCAAACTGAGTGTGTATCAATAAGTAAACTTTCATATTACTTAGTAGAGAGTAGGTACATCGGTATTTAGCTTTTCAAATTGTTCTTTTGGTTTGTTTGTTTTGGCTTGGAATATTTTTTGTTCTGGAAAAAATAGACACGTTCAGTTTTATAACTATAAAACTTAGAAGACTACATTCTGTGGTACCTTGATAAATATTCACATTTTGGATACAAATTAAAAACAATGTTTAGTACTCAACAATTTAGTTGAGTATTGAAAATGAGGAGCTGGGATGCAAAGGAACCCCGGGTCTTTGTGTACCCATTGTTCATGACTTACCAGGAACTCCAGTATATAGAAAATATATAGGAATTTGCAAGCTGAGAATGAGATTCAAAAGTGCTAGAATTTGAACAGTATAAGAGGACAAAAACATCAGTGAGTAAAAACTTTTTAATGACAGTGACATGCTGTGTAATAGTTTATCACAAGGAATTTTAATGCTTACACAAGTTGGTCACTACCTTAATATTGTCTTGTGGTTTTAATTTTTAATGTCAGCATTTTTTTCTCAGTGGCCATTTTGAACCTTTTCTGTCAATGATGTTAGATCATACTAAGGTGGGGGGAGCACTTCAAGAATAAATACAATTTTGATTAAACTCATTTCCTCTGTAAAATCCAAGATACTGAATTTGTTATCTAACCTTAAAATTTCCTTTCCCTTCAACAGCATGCCTGTGCATGTTTGTAAGGCCAGACAACTTTGTGGTTTACTTCTTAGCTCAGTTCTTGTTCCTTGCTGTTGTTGTTCTTGTGTTTAATTGGAAAAGACCCGTACTATTTAGAACTTTTGCAGTGCCTCAAGTGTTTGGTTACATAGGGAAGTGACTTAGGTTTATAGGACCAAACCTAAGTTTAATCACCTTAATAGCGCTTTCATCTACCTTCCTTAATTTTAGGTTTCGTCTCATTGAGAACTGACTCCCCTCTGACTTTCACTTATTGGTCTTTAACAAACTGGGACTATGTATTTGAAACTTAGTCTTATACACAGCAAATCTTGAGTATTTGAAATGATTATTATATCCTACTTGAGGCTTGACTCTTTTTTTTTTTTGGTTTGGGTTTTTTTTAATTGTTGTTTGTTTGTTTGTTTTGCCAAACCAGGAGGAGGGGTAGTCCTAATTTTCATGCCACATGGGCATAACATAGTTTATAGACCTTCTTTCCCCCATCCATATTTCTAAACTTATGACAAAGTCCTTTTGTTACTGTACCTCTTAAAATACAGAGGCCAAAACTGAACTGACTACTTTAGATGTGGCATGACTTATTACAGAATACAATGAATCTATTATCTAGTTCTTGTACTTGTATGAATGCAGCTTGAAATTTGCATTACATTTTTTGGCAGCCTTATTGCCCTTTGATCATATTTAGCTATGGTCAACTAAAAAGTTGCCTTTTTGCAGTGTGAGCTGTTTTAATCTAATCTTTCTATTTTACTTGTCAGTTAATCCTTTGAAAGTGTAGGATATTTTATATGTCATCATTACGAAAATCTACCCTAAATTATCTTAATGAAAGCTCCTTCCAGTTTGACTGTCTGAAGACATTCCACTAACTTTGTGTAAACCAACACATTGTCCGTGGTGTTTTTCACATGCTGGTTTGCTTTTTTAATCTTAACAAATCAGAAGAGAAAAATTATTAGGCCAGACTTAGGTAGTTCTAGTTTATCATATGCTGGTTTGATTCTAGGTCTCAGTCTCCTCACTGATCACTCATCAGTATGAATTTAGAACAGCCATAAAATGTGGTAGGCACTTGTGAACCAGGTGCATGGGTGGAAAACACAAATTGTCCTTATTCTTGTGGTGTTTGTGACTGTGTTCAAGCACATGTTTTCTAGCTTGTGGTTCTGCCAGTGGCCATTGCTTCTTTGTCATGAGACTATCATGCCTTAGCTAAGGTTTGGACATGGAATGTTAGAGCAGAGCTGAAGCTAGTCCTTAACAAACAAAAGGAAAGTGAGAAATTAATATTTGTGTACAAAGGCATCATGATTTTGGAATCATTTATTGCTGTAGTATGATACAGCCTAGAGAGTGTGGTACTGGTACCATTCAAGGTGCAAGAAGACCATAAGTAAGGCTTAGGCACTGTCTGCAAAGAGCTAGCAGTCTTGGAAGATATCTTTACTTTTCTTGGATTGTTGGGAATTAAGAAGAGTTTGTATTATGAGAGGGTCTTTGAATTAGAGGGCCTTTCTTGACCTGCAGACCTGCTTCAGGTATGAATGAGTGAATATGTTTTGAAGCCTGAGTTTGTTGTTAGTAAGTCACTGTCAGAACCTCTTAGAACCTGAAAATCATTAATTGCATATGTTTCTTTGCCCTCATTCAAATCATCATTTTTAAAAAAGTTTTTTAATCTTTTAAATTTTATTTTTGTGTATGTGTGACTACCTGCAGATGTATGTATATGAACCACATGCATGCAGTGCCTGCAGAGGCCAGATATAGAGTTGGGTACCCTGAGATTCGAGTTACAGACAGTTGGGAAATACCATTTGGGTGCTAGAAATCAAACCCTGGTCCTTTGGAAGAGCAGCAAGTGTTTTTAACTGCTAAGCCCTCTATCTAGCACCTATGAACAAGTGTTTAATAGGGTGTAGTAATCTAAAATGGTTAGTAAAAGCTTGCTTCATAAACCTGGTTGTCAGAATGCTCTAAGTAAGTTGAACTGTTTATACAGTATGTCTAGAAAATATGAAGTCCTAATTATGCATTTTACTCATGATATTCAAATATCCCATTGTGGTATCTGTGTGTGCACTGTACCTTGTATTTGATCTTTCAAAGACCAACTGGAATTCTGTAATCTGTTTCTTACCCGGAGAAATAGAGGAAGAAAATACTTGGCTAGAGTTCAGGAGAGGGTTATTTTTGTTTGTTTGGATTTTATGTTTGTTTGTTTGTTTGTTTGTTTGTTTTTGGAGATGGGGAAGTGAGACAAGTTCTCACCATGTAGCCTTGGCTATCCTGGAACTTGCTATGCAGACCAGGCTGACCTTGAACTAATAGAGATCCACCTGTGTCTGCCTCCTGAGTGCTAGGATTCTGCGATTAAAGATGTCTGTCATCACTACTACACACAGCTTTTTTAAGGAAAGTCTTTGAAACAATGACATGAAATTTTATGTAACTATACATTGTCCTGGCCTCTAACATTCCTCATAATATCAAAAGGAATCATAGTCCCGAGGAGGCTATCAGCCTTGTCATAGAGTAAGACTAAAAGCAGACAAAGATGCCTAGAGCTCCTGTGTTTAAGGTTGAGGGGTCAGGAATGGAAAGAAACTAGGAAGCCTCCAACCAGGGGAAATAAAATACCAAGAGGAGCTAGTTTCTTGTTACTGGGGTTGTGTTTTATTTTAATCTGTGAATTCTCAGCACTTTCTGATTCCTTGGAAATGATCAAATCTGTACATGACATTAGTGTCTTACATTATTTTTTCCTTGATCTGTGTGGTAGTATAAATGAGATGTCCCCCATATGCTTAAGCAGATACATGGTCCATAGTTGGTAATGGTATTAGGGAGGCTTATAAGTGGCCTTGCTGAAGGAAATATATCACTGGAGGCAGACTTTAAGGTTTAAAAGCCTCCTACTGTTCCCCAGTTCATTCTTACTGTTCCTGCTGCCACACCTGATTGCTTGCTGTCCTGCTTCTCCTCTGTGAGAGTGATAGACTGTTAACCCTCTAGAGCCATAAAACCCAAAATAAGCGCTTCCTTCTAAAAGATGCCTTGGTTGTGTTTATCACAGCAGTAGAAAAATAACTAATGCAATCTATAAATACAGTCTAAAGAAACACTATTTTTGTAGTCTTTAAGTCTTACACTTCAGTTTTGTTTGTTTTTTCCTTAATTTTTCTACTTTATCCATTTTTATTTATCTTTCCCCAATTAAAGACTATATTCACTATGTTTAAAAATACTGAGCTGGATGGAAGTGGCACACAGCTTTAATCCCAGCACTTGGAAGGCAGAGGCAGGCGGATCTCTGTGAGTTCAAGGCCAGCCTGGTCTACAGAATGAATTCCAGGACAGCCAGAGCTACAACAGAGAAACCCTCTGTCTAACACCCCTCCCCCCGGCCAGAAAAAAGACTGACTCGAGCGAGAAATAGTTCTATAAGTCATCTGCTAATAAATATACCCAAAGAAACTAACTTGGCCTTCTTTACCCTTTTTACAATTATATTTTTAAGTAATTTGATTTTCTTAATACTTGTGGCATGACTGTCTTTTCTGTCTTCCTTGTACTGTTGTTTGTTGGTTTTGTTTTGAGATAGGGTCTCGCTCCAAAGCCCAGGTCTGTTTAAACAACTTCATTAGCATTTAAACATTATTCAATAAACTTCATGAGTTGAAAAGTGTAAGATTTGATAAGCTTTGACATGTTTACACCCATGAAACCACCATCCGTGTCAAGGCACCAAATATATCTCACCCCTACATTTTCTAGTCCTCATTTAAATCCTCACCTATTCCCTAGACAACTGCTCTTTGTTTTCTTTCACTTTGCATTTATTTGTATGTCTTAGCATAAACTACACAGTCTTCTTTATGTGTCATGATTATTTTGAGATTTAGTCATGCTATATTTCTTCATGTGTCAGTGGTTACTCTTTTATTGCTAAATAGTATTCTGTTGTGGGTATGGTAATAGTTTGTATATCCATTCACCTGGTGATAGACTTGTAGATTTTCTAATTGTTGACTTTCAAAAGTAAAGCTTATGTGAACATCCATGAATGCATTTTTATATGAACATATACTTTTTATTTTTCTTAAGCATATGCTTTGGCATAGAATGGCTAACTCATTTGATAAATATAAGTTTAACTCTTGAGTGTTTAGCGTCTTTGATGTTTATTTTCCATCCTATATCTTTTATGAAGCATCTGTTTGAATCACTTATTTAAAAAATGGATTATTCTCTTAAGTCTTTAATATTCTTTATATATTCTAAATAATCATTTATTAGATTTCTGACTTACAGATATTTTTGTTACTCATTCTCACCACCCCTTCTCCCCCCCCCCTTTGTAACTTTTATTTGTGTGCAAGGGCACACACACACATAGACGCACATAGAGGTGACTGCAGAGGCCAGAAGTGGGCACCAGATTCTCAGGAGTTGGAGTTACAGGTGGTTTTGAGCTGTCCATTGAAGGTACTGGGAACTGAACTCCAGTGATCTGGAAGAACAGTACTTGCTCTTAACCACTAAGCTATTTCTAGACTCATATTTCTTAGCAGGCAATATCTCTTGAAGAGTAGAGGTTTCTAATGTTGATAAATCTAGTTATCAATTTATGATTCCATGGATTATGCTTTTAGTGTTATATACATATTTTTTGCCCTAGTACAAGATCACAAAAGCTTTAGGCTTATATGTAGGTCAGTGATATATTTTAAATTGAATGTTGTATATTTTTTTAAAAGGTGTAACTGTATTGTTATAGTGTTATTTGTCATTTGTTGGAAATTGGTCTTGCTTATATTGAATTGCCTTTACATATTTGTCAACAATCAGTTGTCTGTAATGTATATTGAGTTCTGTTTTCAGTTTCTATTCTGTCCAGTTGAAGTGTTTGTTGGTTTTGATTACTGTACTGCATGGTCTTAGTGACTAAAGCTTTGTAATTACAGTTGGATATAATGAATGTTGATGTCATACAGTGTTAGTTCTTGTAACATACAACTTTAGTTCCTTTTCAAAACTGTTTTTCTTAGTCTGGATTCTTTACATTTGATGAATTTTAGAATGAGTTGTCTAGTTTTTGTTTTTGTTTTGCTTACTGAGGAGTAAGGAATGGAGATTCATGTATATAATCCCACCCACCACCTGGGAGGTTTAAGGTAGAGGAGCAGTAGTTTGAGGCTAGCCTGTGCTACATAGACAAGACTTTGAAATGAAACTCTGTCTCAAGGGGAAGTAAAAAGCCTATTGAGATTTTGAGTAGGATTCTACCAGATCTGTAGATTACTTTGAAAGGAATCAACATCTTAAACATAAGGAGCCTTCTGACTCATGAACCCGATGTAGCACACTCTATTAGGGACTACCTTAATTTCTCTTGGCTCTTAACTATTCTCTCTTCTTCCTATTTTAAGGTTATCCTTTTTGTTTTTATCATACATCCTTAAAAAATAAGACTTCTTTTTAAAAGGGTCTAGATGTTATTTAACTTGTTTTTTTTTTTCTTTTTTATTGGAACCATCTGATAGAAGTGGCAAGTTCACTGTTTTAAGAATCTAGTCTTGTTTGAATCATCTTTCCTGTTATTTTTTCAGCACAAGATAATGATAATATTTAACTATTTCACAAATTTACAACATAAGTATTTGGAGCCTATAACCTAGATATTTGGTTGAATTGATATGCTATTATCTAAAGGAGGAATATTGAAAGTGCTCAGAAAAATATATAAGTTCATATTTTAAACATTACCTTTATTCTGTTCTCTTCCTTCAGCCAAGTCACATAATATTTTTGAGGGTCAGTTTCTCAACTGTTAAATAAAACTATACCCATTGTGTTGAGCCACAGTAAAGCTGATTGAAATGGAATTTTATAAGGAGCCTAGAATAGGGATGTTATATGGATACAGTTTCCATTTTATTTGTTGTTTTAGTCAACAAATGTTTTACACTGTTTGCCTGTTACTGAACCACCCAGATTATGAGATTATAGTAAAAAACTTCAAGCAAGTGTCCTGCTTTCATCAAGCTTTTACCCCACCACACTATGACAGAGTCATACAGAAAACATGGAACAGAATAAGCTAGATTACTTTGGGTTGTGATAAGTAGAGAATCAAAGAAGGAGCTGTGGGAAAGAATCATTGGGATAGGAGCCCACTTGAATGTGAGTCATGAGGACAGAGAATAGAGAGTAGAAAACCTCACTGTTTGAAGGAATCCTGTACGGCAAGTGATATGTAAAGCTAATTTCTAGAGAGGAAAGCTAGGCAAACTGAAAGATTTGAAAAAAGCTTAAAGATACTGATAAAGGGTAGTAGCCAGAGGAGACTCTTGGGCCACAATGAGGGGATAGGATTGCATTCTTAATGTTGAGGAAATAGAAATGTCATGATCAGTAGATATTGCCATGTGTTGCCAGGGACTTTTGGAAATGGGAACATAGTAGTGAGATATCAGCAAGCTCATAGAATTCAGTAGGATGAATTTTTGTAGTCTAGGAAGCATTAGAGCAAAAGACTGATTTTTTTCGTGATTCAAAAGGCCCAGCCAGACTCTAGGAAATGCAAGTCTGAGCTATCTATGTAGAGAAAAGAAATTTTACATCTCTTAAATTTACTAGGCCTTGTAATGTATTTATTTGTGTTTTCTGAAGCAATGTTTGTGGCTTTTTCTTTTGAAATTCTTATGCCAGTCAACCAAATGGATAATTGAGTATAGTTTTGGTTTCACATAGGAGCATAGTTTTTAATTATGTGGAAGCAGGTCTTCAGTAAATATGTGCAAGTGTTGGTTTATAGTACATGATTCCATTATAGACTCTTGAAATTACTGATCTGAATAGACCTTAAAAATTAGTCTTTCTTTTATAGAAGAACGAATTTTGATCCAAAGAAAGTAAGTGGTACACATTATATAAACATTACCAAAAACACAGACTTGGTTTTGGGTATCTTAGCTGTCAGATGAAAAGATTTTTGACAAAAATATGGAGCCAGGAACATCAGTTTGCTATGTTTGTTGCATTTTTCGGTGTTGGTGTTCTTTTTCACACCTATACTGACTTATCCTTATCTTTAGATAATCACTCAATTGGTGTCAAAACAGACATGTAAATGATTGCCATATGAGTTAAATACGGTGATAAAGGCAAGTTTAGATTGTTGTACAAGTGTTTGGTGGCCATGTCTGTCCAGTAGCTTTAAGTTTAACATCTGTTCCCACATAGGCTTGCATGTGCTTAGACCCTCTGCAGTAATATATTACATTACCTTGGCTATTTAGACTTAACTATACATCTAGCCTCCCTGCCAAAGCCCATGACATTACAACCTAGTTTGAAGCCCACATGTCAAGCCTGGTGGTTAATCTGTATCTAAACAACAATACTTGTCTGGACAGCCACTGTAGTGGCAGCATGCATTATTTTAAATAGAAACCTAGTTAGAAGCCAGCAGGTGTAGCACAGTGGTACTACAGTAGCTCTGGGCTTCGTCCCTAACACACACGCGCGCGCGCGTGCGCGCACACACACACACACACACACACACACACACACACACACACACAGAGAGACTGACTCTGCCACTGAACTATATCCAAAGCCTTCTTTATTCTTTTAAACCTGATCTCACTCACAAAGTAAGTTCCCCAGGCTTACTTTGAACTTGTAATCCTCCTGCCTCAGCCTCCCAAGTAGCTAGAATTACAGGCCCATGCCACCAGTCCCTGCTAATTCTTGGTTTTTAAAAATAATTTCAAAGGGTAACTGAGGAACAGTGGTCTTTTTGGTTGTTAATTTGTGCTGTTTAACTTTATGGCATGCATGATCCTGAAAGAACTAGCACATGAAGTTCATTGTTGATTTGTATTCAGAATCTTAAGGCACCAGAAATGCATTCAGAACACAACAGATAAAGAAACATTGAGGTAATTAGAGAGAAAACATAGTTTCCTTTAAGCCTTTCTCCTTCAAGAACTTACAATTTTCTATAAAACCTAAACATTATCTCATGGTCAGGTATATTTTATT
This sequence comes from Cricetomys ansorgei, assembly GCA_026225945.1. Lineage (NCBI taxonomy): Eukaryota > Metazoa > Chordata > Mammalia > Rodentia > Nesomyidae > Cricetomys > Cricetomys ansorgei. The sequence continues at coordinate 64,684,246 of JAMJFZ010000199.1, read as the reverse complement.
TTAGCTCTCAGTTCTCTGTTGTAAAGTTTGAATTGAAAGGAAAGATACTTTTTTGTCTTCCACACAAAGAATGTTCATATTTGTTTTTTATAACTCATTTCCTTACCCCAGAGGCTGACTTTGTTTAAAGAATTTCTTTTATCTACAAAACTGTCTGAATTTATGTATCCATAAGACCAAAATCTGTAAATATGGCATACATTCTTAAGAATATTAGTTGATTCCTGACAACTGTATTACATCTGCACAAAAATATTAGATGACAGCCATTTTTGACAGTCTTAATGTGGCAGGTGATTTGACATTATCCCTTTCTGGGGTCGTGCAAGGATAAAGCTATTCATCTTTGTCTGTCTCTTGGGTCTTATGAAGAAGAGAGCTAGAATTTTAGAATTTTAACTGAGAAAATTAGATTCAAGTTAATAGTCTAAAATATGATAGAAATCAAAGTATATGTATGACTATCCCCTCCTTTTTTCTATGCAGATCAAGGAACGAAACTGGGTATGCTGTCTATGAAAGGATAAATAAGGTACTCAGAGGGAGAATTTTAGTCTGTTTAAGGTATCTCCAGCTGTACTATACTTGAAACTGCCAGGTTGTTGAACATCTCTCTGCAATAATTAATCATCCTTCTCAGTTAACAGTACAGATAGCATAGCAGTGGTACAAAAGCCGACTCTGGAGCCAGGCACTGCGTGTAGGCTCTAGACAAGTTGCTTTTATTTACAAAAAGAGGATGATATAATTCCTGCGTCATAAGTCTGTCTTGGGGATTGAGCGAGTTAATGTATACGAAGCTAGTAAGCCTTATGTAAGGTTTACTCTTTTTTATGGGTACATGTCTGTGATACCATTCAAGTTGCTTGTTGTAGTTAATTTTTTGTAGAGAACTTGACATTTGAACTAGATCTTCAAAGACTTTAAAAAGTGAGATACAAACAATTCAAAATTGTAAGAGTCACATGAATAAAGTTAGAATGAAGTAAGAATGATTTTTCTTTCATTTATTGTATACTAGCTGTTTACCTGCCACTGAGCTTGACATTGTCTTAGTCAGTTCTGGCAGTAACCCAGTAAGATAGATACTTTAGATGGGATTTTACAAGTGGGAAAGGACTCACAGAAAAATAGTCATTTTCCCAAAGTCCCAGAGATAAGTGTTTGGCCTAGTTCTGTCAAATTGTAAAGCTTGGGTTCTTAATTACTATCTATAGAATACTGCCTTCTGAAAAGCCGACTTTCAGAAGACTACCTTATTAAAAGAGTTATAATATTTAAAATGTCTGTGTGTACATTGTTACTTTAAGAGTCTCTGGCTATGACTTTGGTAGTCAATTTAGGAAACCAGGTGAGACACAACACAGGGCTGTCTTTTCTGAGAACATTGCTGTCATGTTATTCTGTCAGCATGAGAGTACTTGTTTTTCCTAACTATAATATGGGTACTTAGTTATTGAAGTTTGTACTATTTCCCTTGTTAGAAATGACACAAATTTTCCATTGGTATCCTGATTGACACTATAGACTTGCAAGTTTTCACACCCTTGTGCTACTTGGAATTGATTCCCGAGTGAGTGGCCTTGGCAGCTCCCTACATCAGAGAGATGTCTGCAGCTTGCCCCCAGTCTTCAAGCATCATGGTTTCATGTTTCCTGGATTTGTTTAAAATGTACTTAGGATAGTCTTCACTCTCTTCTTTATTCCTTCCATCCTGTAGCTACTCGTCACATTGTCTTTTCATGAAACTACTAGTAAATTGGTAATTACTTAGATTTTTTTCCCCATTCAAATACTATCCTGTCCTTAGCAGATTTTAACTGTTTTCCTAGCCCCACGTTATACCTCCTTCCAGTAGTTAGGTGACAGTATTCCTGACTCGCATCCCCTGTGCCTTTACAGCCCTTTCTGTAATGTGTCGTTATTTCTCCTAAGTCTCGAAGTTGAGAAGTTTTGAATTAAAGGACATGCAACTGGTAAAACTTCATAGTGCATCAACCTGACAGCAAAAGAACAGATGTACAACAGATTACAAGCAGAGGCGTGGCAGGCAACATGTAGTGGGGAGAAAGAGATTGATTTGATACTTTATAAGAATCCTTTTCCACATAATCCACTCACTCCGTGTCATCATTATTCTATTCATTAAGGAAAGACCCTGTTGTTACCCATCACCTCTTAATGGTCCCACTTCTCAACATTATTTCTTAGCGATTTTATAAAACATTAACTTTGGTGGTTGTGGGGTATATTGAAATCATAGCAATTCCTAATAACAATGGAATTGAGACTATCTTCATTATGGATTGTCACGTATTAGTTCTTTTGAGGTATCTAACTTGTTTTCAACATTATACAGGAGAGGTTGTGACAAATGTGTTATAGTATGAGCATTTTGACAAACTGATTTTATGAAAACCTCCAGTTAATTGCAGGCAGTACTGTTCCACTGCACATTTTTGTTTTGACATGCATGCATGTACATTTTGCCATTTTTGTAAAATATTGGTAAACAGAAAAGTAAAGTGCTAATGCTGACATCAAGAAGCATAATGCACTGTTAGTCAGGGAAGCCCATGGCCCCAAAATAATACAGGCAATCAATCACCACTGCTGTTGTTTACCTTCCAGAAATAAATAATAAGACCCTGTTGCTGAAGATACCACATGCCTTGGTCACAGGACATTGAGAAATCAATCTAGAACTTGGGTGGAAATTTTGTTCTGGGTAGCCTTCTTAGCTGGAAGGTACTGCACAGGCTACTGGGGAAAATTGTCATCAGCATTCTTACTCAGCTGTGAACCCTGTGTGCAACAATACCAACCAACCAGACAAGATGAGCCTTCTTGCATAATAGTATCAAATCTGTTATGGGAGTAACCAGTTGCTTTCTGAATGGATTTGATTGATGCTTATTTCACAGGAGAGAATTCACATAAGTATGAATCTGGTTAAAAGACCGTGTTTGGAAGGTCCTGCTGGGGAAGCTACTGCTGTTGTGCTAAATAGACATGAGATGCACATCAAAATGTCTTCTAAATGACTATGTTTATCTACATAAAATAGTGCTATAGTAAGTGTTGGTCAGATAAACTTCTTTATACATATTACAAAGGTAGAACTGTGACAAAATTCCTTCATAAGTCTGAAGAAAAGATTGTCTGGCAAAATTTTCCTAATTGATTAAAAAAAATAAACTGAACTAGGACAAGGGAGAAGTTGATTAAAGTGAGTTGTAATAGCGATCCATTGCTCCTTGGTGTACAGTGTCCCCAGTCAAGTATCATGTGCCTGTCTAAGCATAACTGTTTATTCCTAAATTAAATATGAAAGTTTCAATTGTGGGATAACTTTTTGAATAGTCTTTGTTGTAAATAACCACTGAATTATTTTAAAGTATTTGTCTTAAAAAATAATGAATATAACTTTTATCTTCAGAGATGACATGCACTTTCCTCATTATTTCTGTAATAAACAGAATTATGTATAATGTGTGAATGGAGAATTTCAGAGAACATTTCAATATTATCACAGGGCAGTTTCAGTGGTTGGAATATTTCACTCTGTTGTATATATTAGAAAGTTAGTAACCGTTCAGATTTCTATTGACTTATGAATGTTTAATCATGTGAGGTGTAGATGCTTGCTTCATTTCTTGGAAGTCACTGTGACTTTTTGAAAACTTAATTGCCTTAATGGGCTTTAATTTTTTAAAAATTATTTTACTTATCTCAAATTAAAGTTAGTTTTATAGTACAATTTTCTTATTCTTACTTAATCTTTTTCCCTTTCAACAAACTAATTCAAGAATTACAAAATGTTTCAGTGTTGCTTTGTAAGCAAAGCCAAGGCGGGTGTTGTTCCTCTTCTTACCCACTTAGTTCATTTCCATGGACCACTTCCCTAACCTAGTTCAGCTGAGGATAGGGAGCAAAATGTTAGACTCTTATTCAGCATAGATCTACTGCCAGTAAAAATGTTGTATTTATTACCATCTAAATTAGGGGAGTTTTGATAATGAGAAATGTCACTTTTAATAATACTGTCACTTAGGACTCTCTGGGAAAACTGAGATGTATGGTCACTCTAATCTTTAAATTATTTATTAATTTGGAAATTCTATGATCATGGAGAAGAAAATCCATATTTACATCTGGTAGAAAAACGTATCCTCATGTGGAATAACACATATAAGCTTGTAATGAATCTCTTCTGATTAAATAATTCAAGAGAAATTACTATCTTCCCTTGTTAGTTAGTATTGTTTATTTTATTGTTTGTCTTTTTTTTTCCCCAAGATGTCACAGTTGTCATTCAGCTCTGCAGTTCTAAAAGTCATTAGTAGAAGTGACTGGCCATTTGCTCTGTTCCTCTGTTAGTTTGCTGTCAGAAAGTCTGTGTCTGTAAACATCCCCGACTGGAAGCTGTAATCCACAGCCAAGCTTTCAGTCAGATGTTTGCTGCTACCGGCTCTTCCTGTGCATCTTTGTGGACAGTCTGGCCTAAGGATTGGAGCTGAGGAGGCTGGGAAGTGCATGTGGTGCATCATAAATCTTGAGGGCCATTTGTCTACTGCTTGTTCACGCTGGCAGCTTCCAGTGTAGGGGTTGACTGAACATGCTTCTGCTAGGCCTTAGAGGATTTGTTTAAAACAATTTTTTAATTCCTTTAATTTTTGCCCTGTGAGTAAAGGTTTATTCTATATAACTGATCCAAATAGGCTGGAGTTTAACTTCCTAGTAGTCCTGAACATTGACATTTCCCCTATAAGCAGTCTGCAACCTAGAAATTTCAGTTTTCCCTGTACTTAGATTTATATGTAATGTGTGCCTCCTCTTACTTGCTCTCTTTACCCTTGACGGTGTTATTAATCTTAATAAGAATATTCTTCTCAAAATCTGTGAGATTCCAAACCACTAAACTTTGTAACATTTGCTAATAGTTCTGTATATCTGTGTAGATTAAGAAAAGCTTCCTGATTGTTTCAGGTTATTGCTTGGCTCCCAGCTGCCTTGGATGTAGGTGTGTTGTGCTTCATTTTTTGTTTCTCTTCACAGTACTAAATAACCTAGGCCTTTTATCACAGATGATGATTAGTGTGAACCAAGATGTAATTTCATAATATGTTGTGGCTTTTGTTGTTTATTTAGGTTTTCTTTTTTAAGTTTTAAAATGTTTTCTCATTTATATTTCTCTTTGTATTATTCGTAGTTTCCAATTTTATTGAAAATTATCTTTTAAGGCAATTGTTTGAGAGAGGGTCTCACTATGTATTCTGGCTGGCTTGTAACTCTTAAAGATCCACCAGCCTTTTGGCTGCTGAGAGCTGGCATTAAAGGTACATACTACTACACCCAGCAGACATTGATATTTTATCACTATTATTGAGCTGGCTTAGGTTCAGTATAGAATTAAAACAGAAGATACAGTTCCTGCCAATCTAATTTTTTACATGCTTCTCTTGTATTAGATTATAGTCTTTCTGGAAACATGGATATTAGTCTTTATAATTCTGTATTTTGTACCATATACATCAATATATGTATATAATTATTATACACTCTAATAATTATTTTATTGCAACAGTATATTATTTCCATTTACTCGTTTATTGGTGCTGGAGATTGAACCCAGTGTTCTTAAGCATGCTAGTCAAGAGACCTATCACTGAACTACATCTCCAGCTTTTATTACGGATCCATTTAGGAATTGCTTTGTTAGAAAGATAGTGTTCAAGTATAATTTGGGAGAAGGGCTTAGTTGTTTCAGACATAGATGGCTTTTCATCTTGTACTTAAAGACTTAATGGTTAGCATGCATCCAACATCACTTTAGACAGACATTGTTAAGAACCCACAAAGTGTTCCTTTCCAGGGATAGAGGTGATGCTTCCTCTGGTAATAGAATTATTTTGTTTGACTAAATAGCATTGGTTAGTTTCCATAAAACCATGATAATTTGAAGTGCTTTCTTAAATGTTAAGTCAAATCTAAGCTAAAAGAGGGGTAACTATTCTCTACAAAGCTGCCATCCATCTTCTACTTACCTAGTCTAGTTGTTCCTAGATGCTTCAGGGTTAATGGCAGTCAGTTATGGAACATTTGTTATGTATTATTCTGCCCTAATGAAAGGAAATCAGAGACCATGTCAGCTTGAATCCTCAGTGTCCTTGGTTCTGTGTTTTTAAGCACAGCCTTTTAGTCATCTGCAGATGACTTTTATGTTTTAACTTTAAAGAACAACAAACTTCTTGTTGACCTACAAGGTTGACAGTTGATTGAGCTGAGGAAGTTGGGTTATCTTTATTTTCCAGTAAACATAGAACAGTTTGTTTTCTAGACCTTTAACTTAGGTTTTCAAGGGGAAATGTGTGAATTTTGACAGTGTTTAGAAAGCTCAAATTCTTTTTCATTTCTTTGTTTTGGTCCAACTAATACTAAATGTAAAAGTAGTTCTCAGCCATTCTGCAAATGATTATTATCCCTCAGTGTATGCTTTAGAAGTTACTTTTTCAGCAAACAACTCCAAAAGTGTATCAAGTCTGAGTTAGTACATTATACAAATCCTGCTTAGAAAAATATTCATAGAAATAAATATAATTTTGGTTTAGTCCTCGTTGTCTTCATGGTCCCAAATCTCTTCTCTGAACAACCATGTCTTGGTGTGATTGAGAAAGGACCATAAACCTCTAAACCCAGAACATCTCTGCTGTTATATTAGCATGTTCTAACTTGGATTTCTCTTCTGTTACAACTTCATTCATTGGATTGATATGCCATTATTTATTGTGCATGCTCAGTTTTTTTTTTTCTAAGCTGCTGTTGCTTCTGTTTGAGCTTAATTACCTTTTTTAAAATTATGCTGTCTCAGATCCTTTGCCTAGCCCGGTTGATGAGAGCGAACAGTAAGGTACAGTTTTGTCCTTGCCTGTTTTTATTAGTAGTATGTTATGTACATCCTGATATTTGACATTCATTGTTGTCTTTGCTTTGGTTTTCCAGCATACTTGGTAAAAGTTTTCAAATACTAGTGTGCATCAGAATTACAGGAGAGCTTCACAGACTGAAGGCCCCAAAAGGGCTGCCTCTTTAGTAAGTCTGGGTATAGGGCTTAAGAAACTGTTTCATTTCCTAAATTCCTTTGCATTGCTCTGGAACCCAGATCCACAGTACTGAAATTAATAGGTGAGTGTCACCATGCCTACCCCTAAAGTTTGATTCCAGAAAGGGTTTGACCCACCCTCTAAAGAATTAATGTGTTTACAAAGAAAAACAGAAGGAAAACAAATGAACTGTTGCAGTAATAGTTGTGAAAACAGGAAAAAAGCAACATGGTTGTAGAGAAGAGAAAGAAGGTGGAGATGAGGGAAGATTAGTCTTGAAGCTGCTTCAGGAAAATAGGTTCCTGTGGTCTTGAGACACCTATGGAATGCCGTGATTTTTAGTTTGCTGACAGTGTTATATGTAATTTTATTTCCAAATTTAAGGACATTTTTCCCTTATGAAAGTCTATTCAAAGAGCAACTTTTAATGGTTAGTAAAGGAATTTGTGGTGATTTTTTTTTTTTTTAGATTAGAGGCACTTTTGAGATACCCTAAACATATTTTCAAAAGTAGATAATGGAACCAAGGTAGAAAATATGGGAAAGTCATGCCTGTGGTGCAAGGACCTGAATATTGAGTAAGAATAGGGGGTTGGTGCATCATATTGCCCACCAAATAGGTTTCTGTAAATGCAGATGCAGTTGTTTAAAGGGAAAGGGTAGAGAAGATGAATGCTGTCAGAACAGGGCATTGCCTTTAGATAAGAAAAGCAATTGAATGCCTGAATGCCTGAATTCATTGTCATCTTTTTTTTTTCCAGTGAAAATGGTTTATGTCTGCTGTTTCTGTGGATTCTACACTTACTCTGAAGATACCTTTCAAGTTGATTTTGTCCTCAATTATGTGAATCACTGTGCCTATTCTTTTTTCAACAGATTCTACAAAATTGTCTGAGCCTCAAGTAAAAAGCCAACCATAAACATAGTAAAGAGTTCACAAGTTCCTCTCTAAACCAAGTTTCAGTTTATGTAAACATCCTACACTCAGCTGTCATACATAGTTTGGCTGGGATGTGGATGTTTACTTCAGCTGTCTTGGAGTATCCACCAGTTAACAGTGATACAGGACTTAACAAGAATGGCATACTGAGGTTTAATTTTTAATGTAATTACTCTAAGTTTAGATTATTTTGTTATTAATATGTAACATCACTTAAGGCTCTGCATTGGAGTAAAAGAATGGCCTTATTTGGTAGTCGGTGTCATATTGTAGGCATTGCAGTGTGCTTTAAGAAGCATGAGTTGTGATGAAATTTTTTGATGCCATCTGGACCTTATCTGTGAATTTGCTGTAGAAATCGAAGGATGGAAGGCACAAGCTACACACTTTGGTGATTTTTCTCCTCTACAAACAGGTACAGTGGTTTTCCTTGATTGCTAAATGAACCCTAACCCTAACCCATTAAATCCTTAAATCCTCTGTAAATGCTAGCTCTAATTTTTCTGTTTTGAGACAGAGTTGTACTTACTATGTAGCCCAGACTAGCTTTGATCTCATGTTTCTCCTGCCTCAGCTTCTTGTGTACTGGGATTACAGGACTATACCACCATGTACAGCTAAAGACCACTTATTACAAATGCTATTTACATTTAGGTATTTAATAAATACTTACTGAACTGTTTAAAATAGATACTTGCTTTTATTTTACTATAGATAATACCAATATTTTGACTTAAAAGAAGTAATTTGAATCTTATATATCACTGTAATAATGGTAAATAGTATTAAAGCCTGGTTTCTGACTCTACTTCTGCCATTTACCAGCTGTGATGCTTAAGAAAAGTATTAATTTTCCTGGGTCTCCATTCCTTAGTCTGCGGAGTTACATTATCATGGTACCTGACAAGACTATTGAAAGGAAGTGAGTTAATGTCAGTTAAGTTTTCTTGACCTAGGACAGTTATCATTATTGTTACTTTTTAAAACTTTTTCATCCGTTATTTTTTTAACATATAATTGTGCTGTTTCTAAACACCTTAAAGGTGGAGGCACTGACACTTGATCAGTAGTGTATGGTTTAAATGCTACTTCCATATTTATACCTTTCTTAAAATACTTAACTGTTTTAATAGTTTTGTTTTCAGTTCCATGAAATCAGCCTTTTCAACATTAAGTAACACATCCTCATTCTATATATAGGTTAAAAGCAAACCAAAAAACAAATTAAAAAAACAGAACTATATAAAAGATATTATTGCAGCAGCTTGGCATGTGTCTACAAGCTCTTGCTGGACCTGTCTCCAAACTTAGAAATCAAATTTAATGTTTCTTCTATGGAAGATATCTATACTTTATTGAGAAATTTGTAATTAAATTAAGATGTTAAATAAAGCCCTCATAATGGTTCAGGCCTTTTGTCCCAGAACTTGTAGGCTGAGGCAAGTAGATGTCTGTGAGTTTGAGGGCAGCCCAGTCTACATAGTAAGCTCCAGGCCTGCCAGGGCTATAGTGAGAACCTGTCTTAAACAACAGAGCATAAAAAGAAAAAAAATCAAGGAGACAATTGTTCATGGAAGTAAGTCCTATTTTCCTAGATTTTTTTTGTTGTTGAATAAACTAAAATATTTTCTTTGCTATTAAGAAGAAGCTAGTTATACAATTGGATTGAAAAACCTCAAACTTTTATGTTTATTTGAACTTTGTTTAATGCTTACAGTGTTATATATGCTTTAACAAAAAATTATAAAGGATCAATGAGGGATATAATCTAAGAGTAGCTTTATAAAGTGTCTATCAAATTAAGCATATTTAGGAATTTACTATCCATTTGCCTTTGAACTTTAGTGTATAAAACAGAACTTTTCTTTCATATCTCAGCGATGAAAAACTGTTTTACACACACATCTGTGGTTTGTACTACCAATGGCCTATAGATTGGAGTCTTCAACCTAATGTTTATTCTTTATTCTCTTAATGATCATATATGTATGTCTTGGCATATGTTAAATATGCATTAGTTATTATAATTAATGATATTAATTCTATTTATATTGATATAATTAAATATTGATATAATTAACTTATATATTAATATAAATTAGTATTATAATTAATGCTTCCTTATTAGTTATGTTTCTGTGTATATATACATATATGTATTCTTTGATCATGTGGAGTATCAGTTTGGCCTCAGTTTGGCAGGCCATGCATTAAATAGTAGTTTGCTTCTAAATTAAACTAAATTTCTAAATTAAAATGTTACTTTTGTTTGAATGCAGTGAAACATCCTAGTTAGACTAAGCTGATACTCGCATCCTTACAAAAGCAACATACTCTCAAACAAAGCATAAAAAAAAATCTTCTGATGAATATTTTTGTCAATATTAGATGTTGTAAAATTTGAATAAATGTTAAAATACCTCCACTTTCTTCTTTGTTTACTGTATTGCCATTTAATTGTATTGGTAGAAAAAAAATATAAATTGAATTCTGTCAATACTTTTAAGATGTATTCTACAATTGAATTTGCAAATTTGATGTCTCTTCTCATTATTATTTGCTAAGCATTTGACACACATAAGTATAGTTTCTCTTTTGTTTTATCTTTCCCATTTCAGTTCCCACTATAAGAATTCTATGGTGGTAATATCTCCCCCTGTAGACTTCAGTGATGGCCTTTTAAGGTAATCTATGATATGTAACAGTTTACAGTTTACCTTTTATTTGTAATTTTTAGTTTTTCTTCTTTTTTTCTTTCGGTTTTTTTGTTGGCTTTTTTTTTTTTTTGTTTGTTTGTTTGTTTGTTTTTGAGACAGGGTTTCTCTGTTGTAACTATGTCCTGGATCTCACTCTGTAGACCAGGCTGGTTTCCTGCCTCTGTCTCCCACGTGTTGGGATTAAAAGGCATATGCCATCACCACCCAGCATACTTTTTAGTGTTTAAAAAAGATCTTTTTAACTGATGAATCTTACAGCATTTACAGTAAAATAGTACACAAAAGTGTGTTTATAGCAACTGTGTGACCTTTTTTCATTCTAAAAGCTTCATGTTGATAGCTCTGTTTTGAATAGAAATAGTATTTCAAAATCTAATATTAAAATGGAAGATGTTTTGATATTAAATTTTTAATTCTTTACAAAGCTGCTGGTGCATAATGAATCCAAAATCAGTTTCATATTTATGATTTTTCTATGTATATCAATAAGGTTATTTTTATATGATCCATTGTAGGTGACAACTGGATCCTGATGGCAGGAGAGAGAGTTAAGTATCAGCACCTGCACTAAGCCTCAGCCCATGCTACATCGTGTGGCCCTTAAAATGGCAGATCCTGGCACAGTTGAGCCAAATTGGGAAAACCCACGCCTATAGGTGGTTGGACTTCCCAACCTTGCCCATTCTTCCCTGCTACAGCAAGCTTTAGATAAGCTGAAGTGTCTAATAAGCATGGACCAAAGCCATTGGATCTCTACCTTGTGTAATACCCTGCTTCCTTCAAAAAAGCCCACTCTTTCACAATAAACTGGATTTGCACCACGAAGGCATTTCCCCTGAGTCTGAGCTTCTTGGATTAGTGACTGTGTGCCACTCACCACCTCAGGGATCCCCTGTACCCCGCAAAAGACCACAGTCAATAATGCTTCTTAATTTTATGGAAAAGAACTAGCCTCAAGAGTATTTTTGTAATTTAATAAATGTTATTTCTGTGAGACTGTATAAAAATATTATATGAATCAGCATCTTAGCTGGAGAACCTATTCAACTGCTTACCTATCTGGAGATTGTCCATATACAGTCATACTGCAAAGTTCTTACTTTAGTTCTTACTTGAGAGTGTTACTTTGACGACTGTCCAGCGTTTGTCCTTCCTGTCTAACAATATTTGAGCTGTTATGCTTTTTAAAGTAGCTTGAGAAAGTTCTGTTGTCATTTGACCTCTAGCAGATTTCATAAGAACTTATAATTCCTCTGGGAGAAGGTGAGCTAGTATTTTAAGGGTGTTTGTTGTTCTTGTTGTTGTTTGTGTGGGGTGGGTGCTTGTTTTATAAAAGTTAAATGCCTAAATATTTACAGTTGTCTTTATGCTGCTCTCTCATTTGGGCATTTTGAGAAGATTTCTATACCCTAAAGGGTATCTAAAAATTTTTATTTTATCTTAATTTGTACTTAACATGCATTTATTTAAAGTAACCTACTATGTAATTGGTAATGCATATACAAATGTACAGATCTATTTGTAGTTCATATCATAGTCAATATTGCCCCAAATCCTGGATTACCTGCAGTTACAAGTATAAGTATGAATGAATGATAAAGAGTTTGAGTTCTAAATATCATCTTCATTTCTCCAAATCAGTCTCCTTGTGATCAATAAGTGACTAATCTGTGTTGCCAAATCTGATACAGTTTTACGATTACGTGCTCAGAAGACATTATAAGATAAATAAACATTGAACATAGAAATTAGCATTAAAGTAACCTAAAACGTTAAGTGAGATACACTTGTGTACATATGTACTTATTGATATATGAAGAGTCTTGTGCATCATAGTAATTATGAAACAGTTGTCAAGAATGGTAGTCTACTGTTTATTTGTATTGCGAAACTAAATTGTAAATGTTTTCTCATTTTTATTCTTTTGTTTTTCATCCCATCCTCATCACAAGTAAATCAACTGACAGATGTTAAAAGCAGAGGTCTCTGAGCAGGGTGCTCAGTGAAATGGAAGGAATCTCATTAGCCATCTAGGAAAAAAGGAAGTACATTTTCCTGCTTTCCCATTCCATGTAACACTTCTAATCAACAAATGTTTATGGTACTTTCTTCTTAACAAGGGTCAAAGAAATTCTTATCAGAAGATTCTACAGTAGATAACAACTGGATGTCTCCTAATTTCATTCAATTTTTACATCATCTACCGTCTGATAGCTTTGGCTCCCACAGATTGTGGGTTAAGTACCACATCAGATGGTGATTGTAAGCATATGTGTTACCTGTACTTTTGATGGACCAGCTGTAAACTGGGGCAAGTATTCTCACAACTCTCCTCATGTGATTAATGTGCTAAATGACTTGCAGGACTCAGGAAAAAGTTTTACTCACATTTACCCCTCCCTTATACAAAGCTATGTAGAAGTTACAGATGAAGAGCCAAGTATTGGAAATACATAGGGTATGTTGTACCAAATTTGCCACCCTGTAGGAGCCTTGACATGTCTAGACATTGGGAGCTCACCCAAACCCTGTCCTGAGTTTGTAGAGACTTCCTTACACAGGACTTGATTAACTGCATCATTGGACACTGGTGATCTTGGAAGTTGGTGAATAGGCTGAAAATCTCCAATCATACTTTAGACCAGCAGTTCTCATCATGTGGGTCACAACTCCTTAATGGATCAAATGACCCTTTCACAGGGGTCACCTGAGACCATCTACATATCAGATATTTATATTATGATTCATAATAGCAACAAAATTAACAGTTAAGATGTTGCAATGAAAATAATTTTATGGTTGGGGACCACCACAACATGAGAACTATATTAAAGGATCACAGCATTATGAAGGTCGAGAACCACTGCCTTAGACTTTCTCATGGTTGTGCTCATCCTGGGGCTATCTAGAAGGCTATCTAGAAGCTCTTGGCACCAGTCATCTTGTTAGCACACAGTCATTCATTAGTAAAGAGACTCCAAGGATTTTAGAAAGCTGTCTCAGGAATCGGGGATAAAGAACAAATGTTTCAATGTTAAAAACTTACACTTGGGAATTAGATCTCTGATCTAATCTGGGTTCCAGAGCTTGACATCTGGGTGACCTTGAACAAGTTGCTCAACTTCTCTATCACAGTAAAAACAAAAGAAAAACAGTGAAACTATCAGGTTGTTATGAAAACTAAAGATTAGATAAGAGAACTAAGTGAAGAAAACACACAGTGCTGGCAACATAGGTGCTCACTAAATGCCAGGTTTTTTCTCCCATCCCATGCCCCAGTATCTGTCTCCAAGCATTAACATGCATCCTAGTCAGTCCTAAAACTGCTAACTGAATCTTTAAGGTATGTTTTTTAAACTGCTGATGTTATGTTGTGATTTTAAGAAAGTCAAAACTTTTAAGATAAATACAAAACTTGAGCTTCAAACTGAGCAAACAGTGTCAATGATGTGTTTACTGTTTAGTTGTGTGTAAAATACGATTATAAGTAAATCACAGGCAGCTCAGAACAGTCCCAAAGAATGACATCAGAAAAGACTTACCAGAGTGCTTAGATACCATGATGTGGATCAGGTCATACTGGGATTTTGAACAGTAAGTGTGAAGGGTAGATGTACTGTGGAGAGACCCACGCTGGTTATGTTAGAGAAGTCTTTGCTAAGCCATGTTGGATGTCCTAGGATTTGAATTAATCCCTTGTTTTTATTTCCATGTTTAATAGGTTGAGTGTTTAAGGAGCAATATTCATAAAAGTTGACAAACTTGTTTTACCAGTTAAAATTTTTCCAGAACATTATCTATAAGCCACATATTTATAGTAAATACCTTACTTTAAATATTAGTTAATTGTGTTAAATTGTTTATCTCTGTGCTGCCATCATTCAATGACTATACGGGTATGTGATTCAAAATAGCTTTTAGTTTAGTGCTAACAGGTTTGAAAGAGTTAAAGACAAAAACAAGAAGAGAATACATTTTATGAGAAATCAGTCATTCAACAGACAGGCTTTGGGTAGACTAAATTAAATCTCTGTCTTCACTATGTGACCTTTGCAAAAATGTATACGTATCTGACCTTGTGTTCCTTGTATGTAAATGAAAGTATTCTGTTGCCGTGGCCCCCTGCCCCCACTCCGTAGTTCGATCCAGTTACTTTATATATATTTGTGTGTGCCAGTAAGTACATTATTCAGCAGGGTGATTTCTAGGTTAAATGTCTGGACTCATTCATAAAGTGGAGTTACTTTTCTCTTAAAATAAATTGATTATTTGATTATATAAGCCAGGTAAATCACATAGCATACAACCCCATTAAGCAATCAGGAAAAGCTCCATTCTTCAAAACTCAGCTTGTATCTTGACTCTTAAAGAGTAGCTTGATTTGGATCTCCCAGGTAAAGTTTATCTTTTATTTGTACCACGAATGTGTCTGTATTCAACCAATACTAATTTGTTGCTGTTTATAATGTCTATCTACATACTAATGGCCAACATTGAGGTTCCCTCCCTCCCATCTTTCCTTGCTTCCTTTCTTTCTGTGTATATGGGTATTTTGCTTGCATGTATGTTTGTGTACCACATTGGTGCCTGGTGCTCTGGAATGCCTGAAGAGATGTTATATAATGAATCCCCAGAAACTGGAGTCACAGATGGCTGTGAGCCACATGTGAGTGCTGGAAATTGAACCCCAGTCCTCTGGAAGATCAGTCAGTGCTCTTAACCACTGAGCCATCTCTCCAGCCCCTTCTTCCCTTTCTTGATAGACGATAATCCTGGAACAAAGATGACAACAGAAATTTCCTTTTAAAAAAAATTCATGTTCTTGAATCATTTTACCACCACTTCCCTTCATCATACTTTTTCTCCATATAAAAAAATTAAACAATAAAAGTGCTAAATGAAGAAAACTGTTTATTACATATGAATTAAACTGTTCTTAATCTGAAATTATATGGAAGTTCCATAATGACACCATAAAAGTGTCAATGTAAGAATTAAAGTTTTAGGTTCAGATTATAGCTACTTGTTATGGAAGTTTATTTTTATTTGTGTTTAAAATAATTGTTTTTGTGTACTGTTTGAAAAGGGGATGTATAGGTCTTGGCATTTTATATTGCCTGCAGGTATTGGATTTATGTAGGGGTAGTTTAATTGCTTATGATCTGGATGTGTTATCAGTAAAGCACCTAAGGAGTTCTGAATCAATAAAAACACCTGAGCTCAGATGCTTGTGGTTCCACTGTGCTGGTTAGGACATTGGTTCCCTCTGATGAGGTCTGGAAAGATTTGCACCAATGAATATGCCTCCTTGTCTTCCTTGCTGAGCCGCCACAGCCGCATACAACACCACCTCCTGTTTTGTAGCCATATAATGATCAAGCTATGCTACCCCCTTGATCTGCAAAGTAAGGTTTATAACTATTTGACAGGAATGATTCACATGAGATAATGTTCATCCAGTATTAATCTTGTGCTTGAAGAATAGAAAATGTTCAAGTATTTCTTGAATAGTAATCCATTAAAGTAAGAGGAAAGTCAGCTTATTTCACCATTTACACACCATTGCTTACTGCCACAAGTAGCCATTAAATTATTTGATATTCATGTATATACCTTTAAAGACAACTAAAATACTAGCTGGTTACTAAAGTATTTTTCTTCCATTATGCTCTTGGTACAAGGAAAAGTAACAGGCATTGATTGTGCACAAATGATATATCTGTGAATTAAGTTTGGGTAGTTACAGAAGACACTCTATGCTTCTGCAGTTGAATCGCTGAAAATTTGGGAAATGCATGGAAACCCTTGGAAGCCATCAAAGTCTTCTGTGATTTCATTTTCTTTATGAGATGTGGAGAAATAGTGACTCCTGACTCAATGTTAATCATTAGATGCTTTTAATTTGCTGTTATGAAATATACACATTTATTACTTACAGAAGTTTTGTTCAAATGATTTTTTAATTACTGTGTTTTCAAGCAACTTCTTAAAAGCCTCTGCATGTGATTCCTACAGACTTCACACCCTTTTGCTAAATAAACATTTTCTTCCAACTTTGTTTTCTGTTTTCCTTTTGATCTGTTTTTCCAGTTATCAGTTAGCTTTTGAATCAGGGTATCAAATCTCCAAACAGTAGCTTGAAAAGGGCAGATATATTTTTTAACTCTGACTTGGAGTTGCTAAGCTAGCCTTGGGCACTGCTAATATTAATTTTTTTTAAAAATAAAGGTGTAGGAGGCAGAAAGCTTACTGCTTCTGTCACAAAGGCAAAAGTCTTCACTCCCTGCATTGTATCGTGTCACAGCTATGTCATATAGCTGTCTACTGTCTGCAGTGAAGGCCATAGGTAATAATAAACCCTGGGGCATGATACTTTATAGCTATGAGCCTTACCAATGGACTCTGGAGTTTAACCACAAGATGGGGCATAGCACAATATATGGAAACTGGATTGACCAAGCCAGGGCTGTGGAAGATGGAACTTCACAAAGAGGATGAGTAGAGTTCTGCACAGTTTAGGCTAACTTGAAAACTTTGGAAACATCAAATCACAGCTTTCTAATTGATAGTGTTTTGTAATGTCCCACATCTTTTGGGATGACTAATTATAACTATTCTATTATCTGAACAAAAAATGTAAAGTATTGCACTTTTTTGTCTTTCCTGGGCTCCTTATAGTCCCTGTCGCTGGTTTATGGTATCTTTCTACAGTAATAAACCGTGACCGTCAGTATAACTATTTGTCCAATTTCTATGAGCCACTGACCTGGACAGTGAGTGATCTTGATAGGACTACTTAAAGAACTAGTCAATAAGTATGAGCAACAGAGATCATATGTGGCCTAAAGCCTAAAATATCTGTTTCATTTTTGCCAAAAATCTTGAAAGTTTTGAACACTTGGTCCCCAGCTGGAGGCTTATTTGGGAAGGTATCTTAGGAGGAGGTGTAGAGCTGGGTTGGAAGAAATGGGTCACTAAGAGTGGCCTAAAGGTTTTATAGCCCTTCCCACTTCCTGTTCCCTCACAACTTCATGACTGGGTGCAGTGTGATCAGCCACTGCCTCAAGTTCTTGCCACCATGACTTATCTAAAATGGTGGACTACAGACTCCAGCTGTGAGCCAAAATAAAACTTCCCTAATGGTTTTCAAATAGTTTATCTCAGCAACAAGAAAAGAAAGTAATTTTTAAAAGTTTATTTTTCTCTAGAATTAGGAAGTGTCAGGGCTGGTCTGATGGCTTACTGGATTAAACTGATTGATGCTCCAGTCTAAGGACTTGAGTTCCATCCTCCAAACATACAGAAATGTGGAAGGAGAAAACCAACTTCACAGACTTGTCTTCTGATCTCCATGGCACGCACACCCACTCACAGCATTCACATATATGCACACACATAAACAGATTTAAAATACAGAGATGAAAGAAGTGAGATCAGATTTTGAAACAAAGATTACCATTTAGATGTGTTTATTTAAGTAAACATAGAAGTTATGATTGTGCTAAAACTCGGCTGCTCAAAAAAAAAATTAAGCCTAAAAATGCCTTGGTAAGTGACTTATCCAAGGTCTTGTAGAATTCTTGCCTTAGTTGAAGACACCTTCCTACTAGAAGTACTTTAGTGCTGACAATTATCTGACATGTAGAAACCAAGCTGATGTTCATAATGGGAAGAAGTGAGGATAGTATAGAAGCACACAGGGTAGGTAGGCATAGAGTAAGGGACTAGAAGGTAGAGATCTCATCAGGAGTGAGAAATAGAATAGATAATCATGGGGGGGTGCTGGAGTGGGAGGATTAAATGGGGAGGAGGAAAGAAACGGTGGGGTATGAGGACAGTGGTGGTATGCAAACAACACAGTAGACACTTCCTAAAATGCACATCTGAAGGCAATCTAAATGAAATAACCAAATAATGGAGACAGAGTCCCAACTGACCAACTTGTCACTAGATGAAACTTATACTACCAGGACTGGGTTAGTTGGGGTCCTGTGGGAATCTCCAAACAACCTGGTCTGTTACCAGGACAACAGGTTGTTCTCCACAAACTGATAGCAAGGCCTCATTGCTAAAGACAACACCTACACAGTTCATTGAACATGGAGAATGGAGCTGGTGAGCATTCACCCATTTATCCAGTGTCTTTGGTACAGGAAGGTGCTCTTCATGCTACCAAAAGGGAAATGTAAATACCAAGCCAGCCACAAACCCTTTGATCTACAGTGGTGTCCTACCTGAAGATACGCTGAGGAAATGGTGGCACAAAGTTTGTGGTAATAACTGAGTCTGATTTGACTTAGGTCCCACACCACAAGATGGAACCCATATCTGATAGGGCTTGAGTGACCAAGAACCAGAGACTGGATAGCCCAGGGACCTGGGGTAAAACCAAATACTACTGGTATACAAAACAAAAAGTAGTGATAAAATGACTTCCTTAATTTCTGATTGTAGATCAGGGCGTTGTTCAGCCATCATCAGAGAAGCTTCCTCCTGTGGCAGATGGAAACAAGAGACCCATAGCTAGGCACTATGCAGAGAGTGACACACCTTGGAATACTCAGCCCTAAATGAAATATCTCTATCAAACCCCTCCCCTCGGAGCTCAGGGAACCCTGCAGAAGAGGAGGTAGAGTGTAAAAGCCAGAGAGGATAGGGGACATTAAGAAAACAAGAACTTCTAAATCAACATGATCAAAACTCATGAGCTTACAGAGACTGGAGCAGAAAACACAAGCTTGCATGTATCTACATCAGGTCCTGGAGCAGAATGCACCTGCTTATGTATTATGGATTCCAGTTTAGTGTTTTTATGTGTTTCCTGAGTGAACAAATGGGTATCTGAGTCTTGTGCCTTCTCGGACTCTTCTATTTGCCATGTCCAACTCCAATGGAATAGTTTTGTCATATTTTTTATTGTATTTTATTATCTATTTGAAGCCTGTTCTTTTCTAATGAGAGACCAAAAGGGAGTGGATCCAGATGGGAGATAAAATAGGGAAGAACTTAGAGGAGTAGAGAGGCAAAACCATATTTAGAATATATGAGAAAAAAATCTTTCAATAAAAGGGAAAAATGAAGATAGAACTACTAATCTATAGATTTAAGAGATTTGGATACACTACCTTAATAGGAAAAGAAAATTTTCTACAGTTGTTCTACAAACAGTAAAAAAATTCCCTTTATTTTTGCAGCAAGCCATCACAACCACCCCAGATTTTCAAGGTTTGCAATATCAAGAAACACTCTAAATTATAATTAGCTCAGTTTTCTAGAATACAAAGCTTAATAATTTTTTTTTTTTTTTAGTTTGTTGTGTTAGCAGAGATTACCCCAAGTTTAGTGTCTATTTGTAATTGGAAGTTTTCAAGGGCAGTAAATTTCAAGTATTATAAGAGTCTTAAGTACTCAAGAAACACTCTAAATTATAATTAGCTCAGCTTTCTAGAATACAAAGCTTAATAATTCTGGGAGTATGTAGAAAAATCAAATGGGAGACAGCATCCAAATACTAAACAAAATCTCACCTTTATAAATTTGATCCCAGGACTAGAAATAGGGCTCGTGATTGGAGCAGTTACTGACAGACTAGAGGTGAAGATGCCTGGAAATGTTTGAAGACTATTCCAAAACCTACTTGAAGGTTAGGATAATGTTCATTACATCATATCCTTAATTTTATAAATACACCACATAGGAAAACGGTACATTCTATAGATAGCAGCTAATGTCTTTAAACCCTTTTTATTAGGTAGTGTGAGGCAGCAAGAAGATGGGGTTTGAAACACTGATGTGGAATTCAGTAGATCTGGACTTTGTCCCTTTCAGTCTGATTCCTGGTTGTATACATTATGTTATATCCAGTCACCACACTAGTTTAAGTTGTGAATACAAATGTATGTATATCAGAATGCTGTGAGAAATTCAAAATTGGTATAGATGACAGGCTTTATTTTCAAATAGCACTAACATCATTGTGCCTGTGAAAGGTTATCACAAGTTTTTTGTGCTCTGATGTGACTTTTAAAGATTTCTAATTTACAGATTTTATATTTGTAAATTTTTTCCTTGGGTGGTGGTCTTTAAAGAGAACATTTGGCCCAATTTCTCAAATAAGAGGAAGCAGACTGAGTGATTGAAGCCTCGATTTGAAAATAAGACAAGTGTACTGGGAGTGGTGGCACATACATTCAATCCCAGCACTCTGGAAGTAGAGGCAGATAGATCTCTATGAATTCCAGGCCAGTCAAGGCTACATATTGAGACCCTATCTCAAAAAAAAAAATTGTAACTTCAATTTTCATGTTTTTAATAATACTTTTATGAAAGTTAACACATAGTGAATTTATTGTGTGTTGTCTCCCATAATTACCAGAAGTCAGGAAAAGGTATAAATGTTCACACTGCCATTACCTGCTTGGCAGTTTTGCAACGTTTTTAACTTGGATTCCACCAGACAGTTTTGACAGATTTCCTCTAATCTGTATTGGTAAAGTTAACAATTTTATGATACAGATTTATAATTGTGTTTTCCAGAGCTATTCCCATTACTCCTGTAGAGACTCTCTGTCCTGTGGTGAATAAGGAAAGAGCAAAAAAAAACTTTTTCACACAGTCTGTTTAGTGTTGATTTCAGGAATAGATTCAGAATTCTCAGTGTAGTACATACAATTATCTGGCCAATGTTTTCCAAATATTTTTTAATGGTATCTATTATTTAAGTTTTTCAGTTCTAGGACTACAACATGGTGGAGTTCCTGACAAGAAAGTCCTTTTCATATGGCTAGCTGGTTTTGAATTTGCTTGTGTGTGAAGAATAGACCCAGCACACTTCCCAGAATGCAGTCATCACAGAGCTGGCCTTAGGGAATGGTCAAGCATGACTCATAGCCTTCTCTCCATATCTGGTGCCCTATATTTATAGCTAATGCAGTGGTTTTTATTTGTTACACTGCAAAAGAAAAATGTTTTATGACGACCAAACAAAAGACTAATGGAAAGGGCTTTAATAATTAATTTTAAGAAGCTTACAAATGACAGCTCAGCTATGAAGTTTTGGAAACATTTATGCTAAGGTTTCAGATGGAACATGTAACCCTTTGGGTTGTTCGGGGATCCGGTGAGGACGATGTAAAACCTCACAGTCATAATTATCCCCTCTTCTTTTAAGTAGCTCACCTTATTCTTGGAAAGAGAAGCACTGTTTATTTGAATACTGCACAATTACGAGTGTCAACTAATGAGGAATAGAATAAATGTTAGCCATCCTAGTTAATATTATTTATTGCATACCACATTTTTAACAAACACTCTTAGAGACAATGGTTAGTTTCTCTTTAGCCTACTTGCCAAATTACTGTTCCCAAATACTGATCACAGAACACTGTCATAAGAGGAGTTTTCCCTTTCCTTTCTATAAGTGATTCATTAATGGGTCTTAGTGAATCCCCCTACCTAAAAAAATTAAGAATACAAAATTCAAAACTAGAAATTTCTTTACATGAAAAAAGGGAACTTGTATTTATTGAATACCTACTGTATCCAAAACACTATTATGTGCTTTTTTCATGAAGTGCCTTATGAAATCTTCATAATTATCATTTTATACAGGAAGAAATAGTCTTGGGAGGCTAAGCAATCTTCCCACATCATGTGGCACAGTTAAGAATTATTCCAGGTACATGTGACTTAAGTCTCCATTCTTTCTATATTACTGTATTCCAAAGACCATGTACTGAGAAGCCTTGCTGACAAAGTTAGGTATATTGAGGATGCAAAAAGAACTACTCTAAGATGATATTTACTGTCTAAAACTCTTATTCATTTTCCTTTTGGGCAGACAAGCAAACCTACACCCCCACTAGCCCCTCCATTGATGTGTTCAATGCCCAGATTGATGTCAATTAAAGATGATAATTTGCATTGAGATATCAATTTCAGACTTGACAAAGAATTTGCAACATTATATTTTACCTCCATTTGACTAAAATTAAAATTCATTGGGTTAATAACTTACCCTTACCCAAAGTCACATAGCTAGTTAATAGGAAAGGACTTTAAACTAAATGTAGAATTTCACATACTGTTCCCCTACATCCACAAGAGAGAATGTATACTTTTTCTTTCTTTTTTTTTTTTTTTTTTTTTTTTTTTTGCTAAGGATGGGAGAGGATTTCACTTTTCAATGTGTGTTGGTTTTTTGTTTTGTTTTCTCTTAAGAAAATCTTATCTTTCTAAAGCATGAAATTTATTAGGTGTTCATAATCCTCTCTATATCCTCGGGTAATTATCTGAATGTGAGGATGTCACTCTGCATCTTGAAAGATTCCATAAATGAGCACTAAGAGCATGATAAAGTGGTAGAGCATCATTATTCATTCTAAATTATATGAAGGTGATCCTCATCACAATATAGAAAGGCAGATTAGCAATCCACCACTGATGGGGCTGGAGGCTTCCATTCCTCACTGGCACCTCTTACAAAAATGGTGTAGGTTCATCAACTACCTAAGCCCATCTGTTTTCTGGAAGGGACCAAAGCAGGTAGGAGAACTGTTGGAATATAATTTTTATTTTCTCATTTTACTTTTAAGAAAATCAAGCAAAGGGAAGAAGAATGACTTTCAAAGGATTTACCCAAACTCACCAGGTGAAATGGCAGAATGGGAAGAACATTTTATGTAGATTGCAGAAGCTGGGATCAGATTGTCTACATTTTTAAATTTAATTTTTCTTGCCTAACACAGCACTAAACCATGTAACCCTGTTCAGTGAATCAAGACAGAGGATATATAGGCAGAGGAACTTGATTCTGAGTAAGGACTTCTGAAACATGAACTATCATCAGCAAAGAGGAGGGTTGGCAAAAGAGAACTTTGACATTGCCATTCATGAAAATAAGTTTTAAGCATACTGCTTTCAGTGTTACACCCTTTGCTATTTCAAGTAATACAGAATATGGCAGAAATAGTTGAATCTTAAAATTTAGCATCTGTCATCTTTCTTCAAGATTATTGATTCTTTCACTTCTCTATTTTGCCTTTAACATCAAACATGCATACTTGATGTGCAGTATACAGTACCTTTATAAATGTACAGAATGATTCCTTAGACTATCCAATAATTTTTATACATTTATAGGCCTTAGGGATAACAATCACAGTATTTTCTCTTTGGGGGACTGAAATACTTCATCATTTGATTCAATCTTCCCACTAAAAAAATACTAAATAACCATTAAAAAAATAGATGGGAATTGCTATATGAGATCTAATGAAAGGTGCAGAATTAGAAAAGGCTCAGAACTTATTTGCCACCTCTTTCTTCTTGGTAGTATTTGCTAAGCTAAAGAAAGGGCTGTCTTTTCTTGTATGCTGGAGCTACAGGGACAGAAGACAAAGTTCAAATCTTCCAAATGTCACTACCCTCTTTGACATGTTCAGAACAAAGGGGAGCTAGAGGTAAACCAGGTAAATCTATTTAACTAAATTTCAAGTCAAATGGATATATAACCAAGGACACAAGAAACCTAAAATTGGTGCAAGTCACCCAAGGTATCTAGTAGTAGCAATATAAATTCATACTTCTAATTATTTCTACAAATAATCTCTGGTTATATGGCATACAACTCCAGGGCCTCCAATAGAGATTCTTCTCAACAATGATCAGCTCAGTAAGTCACCCATGGCTTGTCTTCTTTACCAACTGTTACTCTTTCTTGCTGGGACCATTCCAAAATAAATTCTTGCTTGCACATACTTGTCTCAGCCCTGCTTCTTTGGCTGAGACATTTGGTGCTGCAAATATGTAACAAACAAAATTTTCAGGTAGAATCTGATTAGGGACCAATCAGAGAGTGATGAGGACATTATTGCTATTAGAAAGTAGGATGTTAGAAATTCCTACTGAAATGCAATAGCATCACCATTATTGAGGTGTTCACTGGTAGTGAATTCAAATGATTAAGGTCTAAGATGAGACCCTGGCTTGTGTGTTCTTGGCAACACATACACTGTGTTGTCAGTGTTAATTTTAAGGAATGTAGAAACATCTGATTTTGAATTATGATCTTTAGAAGTTTTATAAAAGGAAATAAAATGGCAGGCTAAGGTTTACCAACTGTTAACCTTTAAGAATACTGAAAGCATCTCCTACATACAACAGAGATTCCTGCCCACCCTCGGACATAGAAGACCACTGGAATTCAGTCACAGTTTTTCAACTGAGAGCGTAACAGTTAATCAGAAGAATAAATTCAGCCTCGATAGGTCTTTTGTATCAGGGTCAGTATCCAGGTAAAGAAATAGTACAACAAGATACATGCACCTTAGTTTGTCACCTTTAAACTCAGCTTCCCAAGAATCTTTAGGACATGAACAAAATGTAAATAAATCCTTTGCCAAATTGTAACATAAATGACCTGTAGCTCAATTCCTGTTAGAACTCCATCTGAAACCTCAGGAGCACAGTTTTTACTGTTCACATTTCTGTCAGCTTTCTGATCATTTGAGCTTTTTTTACCAGAATAATCCATTGAGCTATGCATGCATGGTTTTAGGTGGTCTTTAGCTTGCTTGCTGAAACTTCAAAATTCTTCCTACAAACTAATTCCAAAACTTAAAAACCATATGATCAGGTTTAGTCATTGCCATGACCCCATTCCTTTACTATTTTTCTATAGTAGCTTTTGTTGTCACTGTAACAACACACTTGGCAGAAACAAGGATAAAAAGGATTTAAATAAATGATGACTATGGTCATTGTAATACACAAATATAACCACTTAGGGCAAGAACTAAGTGCAGAAATTCCCAATCTCCCTGCTTCTGCGAATAACGAACTTTACACATGCATTTGTCAATAGTGAGGGGACACTTGTGAGAATTCATGTGACTGTCTGCCCACTAGACTCCTAAGTTCTTCTTAAAATTAATACTTTATACCTATTCATTAAAGTTTTCATACATTACACAACATGCTTTCACCACATTCACCTACCATTACCTCCCTCCAACTCCCACTCTGTCACCCCCTAACTTCATGTCCTCTTCTTTTTGTTACTAACTCCAGTCCATTTAGTCCATGTGTATGGGCCCATTCACTGGGGGAATGGACAGCCTACTATCAAACATGTTCCCATGGGAGAATGACTCTTCCTCAACAACCATGAACTATTAATAGCTTTCTACTGAGGGTGAGTTCTTGAGGGACCCTCCCCCATTTATGCTGAGTTTTTTTACTGGCTTGACCTTGTGCAAGTCTTCTGCAGGTAACAACAGGTCCTATGAGTTGATGTGTGCAACAACCATATCCAGAAACCTCCCTTATCTTACATTTTTTTCGACCCATTCCTCTAAAATGTTACCTGAGACTTGGATGGACAGAAGTTAATACAGATGATTCATCCACAGCTGAGCACTCAACAGTTGCTTTTACTTGGCCAGATACGAATCTGCATTAACTGCTACTCACTGCAAAAAGCTTACCTGACTGAAGTTGAGAGCAACACAAATCTATGCGTATAAATGAAGTATTAGGATCATTTAGCATAATAACAACAGAAGTTCCCCTAGAGCCTATGATCTCTTCAGTCTGACAGTACCACACATGAAATCCCTGTTGTCGATCAGGCCTCATATGCAACCAGAAAACAGCTGGTTACCCCCATAGCCATCAAGTCACTGCTGTACCAGTGGGCAGGTACTGGCCTTGTCGTGAAGGTCAGTATTATAGAATGCAGGTCCCAGTGCAGATCATACCACTGATAAGCTTTCTCCCCTAGCAGCATGTGTAACACCTTCAGGCACTACGTAAGATAGCCATGAGGGAGAGAGTTTCCTGGTCAGTTGAGGTTTATTTCTCTATCTCCTGTATGTAGTGTCTTCAGCAATAGGGTCTTACTATCTAATTATAATGGACAATGAAGAAAAATGGCAAAAGCCTTTGTTTTGTGTACCTCTGGGGTCTCCTTGGCCAATGACTCATAGGGAGGCATCCCATTAGGCTCCTGAATTATTGATTCAAAACGATGCCAGTCCCCAATAGAGCAGGATGAAAGTGGCTACTGTCAGGACACCTGCAGCCAGTCACTGCTGTCTGGCTTGCTGCCACCTGCTGTTTTTCTTTCTGTACCTATGTTAATGTGATTCTTGTTGACTAAAGCATTCCACAAAGATGCCTTTGCTGGGGGAGGGGATGTGTTTATTGTTTGGTTGGTTGTTGTTTTCTTTTGACTCCAGGCTCTTCCCAGAGAAGGAAGATCCAGATTTCTCAACAAAAAAACCGAGGTTCAGGAGTCAACAGGCTGAGGTATTATTGTCGCTTATGTCGTGAGCAGCCCAGGAAATAGGACACTTTTATGTTTTAGTTGTTTCCTTTGTCAGTCTAGCTAACAATGCCTGTCTGGCTGTGTTTAGTTATTAGTGTTAACAGGGGAACTGCAGTGTACAGGAACTCCTTTACATTAGGATAAGATTTGAAAAGTGCAAATGTTCTTTGAGAAATCATGATCTTATTTAGATACTTTCTTTTAAAAAAATACTAATACATTTATTTTTACTTTGTCTCTTTTTTATTATTTTTTAGTGAATCTTATTTGTAATACTTTTAATAATTTGTTTTATACAATGTATCTCAGTAACATCCTCTTTCTATTCCTCCCCGTTCCCCCCTCCTGCCCCTATACCCTCAAAAACAAATAAACAAACAAAGCAAAAAACAAAAACAAGTAAGAATAGTAAGTCCTGCTAGTGTGGCAGGCACATGGACCATGTCTGTCACCATGGATCCTGGAGACAGGCTGCTCAGATGGTCGACATTCACCTGCCCTATACTACTAGCCTGAGAACAAGCAGGACGAAGTGATCTGAAGTTGGGCTCCACTGCCTGAGCCTGCAGGTACTCAGACATTGCCCAGGCACTCAGACACCAAGCAGGCACCCTGATAAAACTCCAGGACATCCCAGGCCCTCAGACATTCCACAGGCGCCTGGAAATCTGCAGGTCCCAAGGCATTGTGCAGTTACCTCTTTTTTTAAATTTATTTTTATCTTTTCATTGAAAAATATTTCATACACTGAATTATGATCACATGTTTCCCCTCACCCAACTCTTCTTAGATCCTTCATACCCACCCAAATCTTTCTCTCTCTCTTTAGAAAACAAGCAGGCAAGCAAAACAAAATAAAACCAAAAAAAAAAAAAAACAGAAACTAACTCACATATAATCACAAAGATAAAAAAAATAAAAATAAAAACAAGAAGCAAAACCCACAAAAACAAAAATCAAAGAACATAACTTTCAAGCAAAAAACCCAGTAAGACAAAAATCCCCGAAGACAGCAATATGACACTAGATACTTTTTAATATACTACTTTAATGATGTGTTCTAGGAGGAACTCAGTTCCCGGACATGTGAAAACTTCACTGGGATTATTTGAAATAAGAAAGGAGGAGATAGTCCAACACTACAGAATTATATACTTGGTAGGATATGTCTCTGGAGTGAAGTTCTGTGATGTTTGGAAGTGTGAGACAAACTGAGGAGTGAGTCAGGGAAAGCTTCCATTTGTTGATCTTGGCCATAAAACAGGGGTAGTTTTGAATGTAGAAGCTCTGGGGAACAATCTAGTGTTTGATGGAGCACACTGGCTCCTGGCTGTCAGCAGTGGTGTTGTGGGTTGAGACACAGATCCTGGAACCAGCCTTCCTGAGTTTGAATCGCAGCCCTGGTAGAACCTCCATACTTTAGTTTTTTCATTCATAGACTAGTAGGGACCTGCATCCTGAGGCCTTGGAAGATGGAATGGTTTAATTAATAAAAATGAGTTGTGACAAATAGCATCAAACATCCATATAACACCCAAATGTCTGCTTACTTTTGGAGAATAGAGATGAACAGAACTGGCTTTAGTATATAAAAAGTTAAATAAGTGGAATTCCCTGGGAATAGAGATAGAGATGTGATAAAATGCATGAAAATTTATGTTGGCTCCCTGGAGCTTTATATCTAGTTTCCACATACTGCTGTCTATCTCCAGGTCTTGGATTTCCTAAACAACACATGATACAAACACATACCACAGAATGCAAGACTGGAATGTGATCAAGTGTTTCTTCTGATTCTTTGCCAGGATGGCCTTACCGGTCCGCCTTCCAATTAGCAGTACACATGGAATCCCACATCTCCCTTGCTAAAGTATCAGTGATAAACAGGTAAAGTAAGATCAGGTGCTGCCATGCCATGCAGTATTTGGCAGCTGACAGCATGCAACCTGGACCATGGTCTGGTAAACATAGTGAAAAGCAAAGTAAAAGCAGTCAGATTTAGAGCACAGTGTTATTCATTTAAATACACGAGAAACAAGATACTTCTTTAAAAAGGAATATTTAGATATGAAGATGTTCACCAGTTATATCTGACTGGTTGCCTGTGGAGGGCAGGGCTTTATTGAGTGAGTGAGCCACTTTCTAGTACACATTTTCAAGTGTATACTTACTAACTAATAAATGTGACATTTATCTAATTTCTTTTTCAGGAAAACTCCAACAGGGAACCTGTATTTGGCATCCATAATAGTGCAGTATTCTAATTATAAGCAAAAGGGTTTATTGATTGGCTGACCACTGACAGGCACTGCTTGGTTCTAGGCCTTCCCTCCCTCGATGTTCTTAAGATCTCAGTTCTCCATTTTCTTGCTCACAGTCTACCTGTGTTGACCAGAATGGAGGCTCAGCTCCAGCCTTCCTTCCTCCCTGATGCAAGGTCCATGTCCTGGAGTTTGGTCTGAGGGCTAGAAGAGACAACTCTTGGACACTGCTGTTAGAAGAAATGTTAGAAGAAAAGGGACAGCCACTGAGAAGCAGCAACCACAGACAACTCATTAGAGGCCTACCATGCACTTTAGAGGTGAGAAAGCTAGTGCACAACAAGACTGAGTAACTTACCCAGGACACAAACTCTGTAGATCCGAGACACAGAATTTTGTCTGTGTTTGACACTGGGTCTGTATGACTCTTAAGGCTGCAATTTTATTATGGCAAACAGTGAGTGCATGTTCTTAATTTGGAAACTGCCACCCTTTAACCTTTGTTACTTTGTTTCTGAACCTTCAGAAAACTTACTATTAAATGAGATGTATCAGAGAAAATTCCAGTAATGTCAAACTGTTCCCAACATCTAGTTCTCTTGCCTTTATGCATTTGCTGCAAATGAGAAGAAGCTGGGTATGGATGATATCCCCTCCCTGTTGAGGGTCCTTCAGCTTGTTTATTCACGCTGCTTCTCCTTTTCCCACTATAAATGGGTACCTTTGGTTGGAGCATTTAGTTCATTTAACAGCTCAAGTCTGCTTCCTTCTTTCCCTGCTTCTCCCAGTTACCATTGTTCTCTGCTTCATTATGAAACAAACATTTCCTTCCACTGTATTGACCCAAATATTTTGTCAGTTTACTTGTATCACTGAAAACCAAGTTTTTTCAGGCCAACCACAGACAAAGGCTATGTTGTGAAGCTGTGGCTGCAGCCAGATCACCTTTTATTGGATTGGTTGTTTTTTTTTGTTGTTTGGAAAACGCCAGTTTCTTTTAAATATAATATGATAGTGGCATATAATGATACGCCATATGTTTCATGACCCTACTGAATACTCTATGATCTCTTTAGTCCTTACTGACCTATAGTTCTGTGTAACTTTGGCATTGTGTTTATTTAGTTGTAAAGCTATGTAGCAATAGCTTTATATTTTGTTTATTCAAAGATTTTTCTGTTTTCTTTACCATGGAGTTCTTAAGACTAGTTTTTATCAGTTTTAAATTAATTTTGTGGTGTGTGTGTGTGTGTGTGTGTGTGTATACACAAATAAGTGCAGAGGCCCATGGAGTCCAGAAGAAGGTAACAAAACCCCTGGAACTGGAATTACGCATGAGCCAATCAACATGAGCACTGGGTACTGAACTTGGATCTTCTGCCAGACCAGAACATCCTCTTCATAACAGAACTACCTCTCCAGCCCTTTCCTTACTGTTTAATTGCTTTAAATTTAAGAAGTATGTATTGGTTAATCTAGCAAACTGTATTTAACAACTATTTGACTATTCCTCTAGGAATTATTTCCAGGTTCATCATATATAGTATTATAACTATATTAAATAACATACTAAATATACTAAATATTAATTATAAATAATAATACAGATACTATGATATTCATACTATAAACAATATATGTGTACACACACATCTCCTGACTTTTTGGATCATTTTCTTAACATGAATTCTCACAAATAAGATCATTAAGATGAACATTTTCGTAGCTACTAAAGCTAATGGCCAACCCTGTGGTAGTATATCACTGAGCTTGTTTCCATACCTTCTTTATCATTTGTGAGATAAAATTCATATTCTCATTGGTAAATACACCTCATAAATAAGTTTTTCACTGTCTTTCTTTTCTAACTTTTCATCATTTCTCAACTTTCTGCTTTTTTGATATTCACTCTAATTAAATGCAGTTATTGGTTTTGAGTATAGAATGGCTTCCTTGAACATGGAATTCCTTGTATCCTGCTGTATTACACCTGCTGGATACATCCATCACAACACAAAAGTGTTGGCAACCATTTTCCCCTACTGAGTGCTATAGATTGGATTATGTCCCCCAGTCCAATCTACAGATGGTATTTGGAGATAGAGCCACAAAAGGTAATGAACCAGCCTGCCTCCATCTTGGACTTGAAAGCCATCTTATAATAAAGACAAATTAGGTTCATTCTTGTTTATGATTAAATCTTCATTTCTCAAAGTTTGTTATGCCCAAACCTGTTACCTTAAGTACAAATGGTTCTGTATTGTCTGTTACGGGAAACGACAACCAAAAACCATGCCTTTGTCTCAAAAAGTTGTTATAGCCACCTTGTAACCATGCCTTTGTTTCAGGAGGTTTTTATGATCATCCTTCAAACCTATCTTTATCTCAAAAAGATTATTATGACCATCTATTGTTATGACTACCTTGTTATGCTCTGTTTCTGTAACCCCAGCTATTTGCCTGCCAAATGTCCCATTTGGAAATCCCCCTGCCCCTGAGCCATAAAAACCTCTCCCATGTCCAGTGCTGACCTCTTGAATCCCCCCTCATGGGGAGGCAGTCTCTGTACACAAATAAAACACCTTGCTTTGACTAATTGCTTGCTTTAATAATTTGGCCATGATAATTTGAGTTGGTGATCTTTCTCCTTGAATCTTTGGGATTAGTAAAGGTAGTTAGGTTCAGACAAGCCATGATGGCATAATAAAAAGACATCAGAGAAGTTGTACTTGCTCATTTGTGTGCTTTTTCTCCCTTTCTTCCTGTCCCTTGCTCCATGTGAGCACAAAACAAGAAGACAGGCACCTGCAAGCTTTAGATCATATCCAGCATCAATTCTGCTGCACGTGATCTTGGATCTCTCAGCCTTTACAATTGTGAGAAAGCATGCTATTGTTTAAGCAACTCAGTCTATGACATTGTTAGGGCAACTCAAGCTAATTATACAAACAGGATCCATCAATCCTAACATTTGTAATGTAAATAGATAATTGAATGGCTAATAGAGTGTTTTATAATTTATTGTGTTCCTGTATTTTTTCATTTTATTTACATTTCATGACAGCCTTACAAATATGCACATTACCTAAAATAATAAACATTTACTGGGACATTTGGAGAGCTCACAATGGCCTAAAAGCAATGGGTGCACTGTGAAAGAAGTCACTGGATAGATAAGAGGACTCCAGAGGCAAGAGCATGAAAGGCCTTCTATGCCAAGTTCATGGGCTGGCCTTTAGTCTTCTGAAGCTCCTGTTTGGAAAGTTTCAGGGGGTGGGGGAGGAATGCAATCAGATTCACATTCTAGAGATAACTCTGTCAGAAACGTGGGGGCTGGAAACAGGAATCCCAGCTAGGAGACTTGCAAAAGTTGAGTGTCAAAGGAATGCAAGAATGCAAGACACAGGCATGAAGAATGATAAAGTTAAAGGAGGCCTTTGAGATTAAGAAAATGAGCAGAGAGAATAAAGATCACAGACCTTCAGCTTGTACAACAACATATTCCCTCTGAACCAAACACACTGCAAAGCAGCAGAGGTAGATTTGCTAGTTTGCAAGAAACTTGTTCTTTGTTCATAGTCTATAAAGCAAGATTGATATTTTCAACTTAACTACAGCGCGCCTTCCCCCCCCCCCCCCCCCCCCCCCGTGCTGCAGAGGAGATGATGCTCAGAGCTCACTGAGGTCAAAGTGCTGCTAACTGGTAGACCAAAGCTTAGGCACAGGGCATCCATCCATCCATCTGCCAGGGCTGCCTTGACTGTTTGGCTTCATGGGCATAGCACTGGTCACCGTTTGGCAATTTGTTTATCAGATTAAAGACTCTCATGAGTCGAGTTTACCATCTATAACTCTGTGTATACAATCTGATAGATTAATTGTTGTTATATGGTTATATTAACAGTAATGTTCTCACTTAAATTCTTACATAATATAACAGGAAACAATTTCTCTTATAAAATACCACAGTAGACTGAGGGTGTAGGTCCATTATATAGCGTATACAAGGCCCTTGGTTCTATCCCCAGCACCACAGAAAACAAACCAACCAACACTATAGCTAGCTTAATTAATTTTGAATGTATGAAAAAAAAAAACTCATCTGTCTTCTTAGACACATCTTCTTGGCATGTATAAAGACTGGACCCTGTGTGTTCTGACTGATGTCTGGCCCATATTGGTTCTTCTAATCTTGTTCTTGTATTTAGTCAAAGTCTTGCCATGTAACTCAGGGCAGCTTTGAATTTGCAATGTTCCTGTGTGGGGGACTAGAGTCACATACCACTGTGTCTGGCTGCTTCATGTGTTATTTAGTTGAGTATCCTGATCATACCACCCTGCTCCCACATTACCATCTCTAATCAAGATTTCTGCAAAGGACTTAAAGGGGAAGAGAGAAGATCCTGCGGGAATTAGACAAAACACATTAGCCTTTACCAAAATAGATGACAGTGTGCTTAGGTTCTGGAGAAGCCTATAGTAACACATGTATTAGAAGACAGAGCCACAGGTTGAATTTGGGAACCTAATTCTGAATTATCTGCATTTGTTGAGAACTTCTTGTTTGCATGTATGATGTAGCACATCACTTCCAAAGAGAGAGAAGCCAATGTAAATAAGAATCAAAAGGAGGCACTGATTCTCAATACAGAACATGTGTCTAATCATATTTCTCCATTTCACTCTCATTTTTGACAATGGTATGGCAGGGACCATTTAGATATTTTCCAATCTTCTCTAAAAATTCTCCTCAAATCCTTCCTCAGTAGATAAAAGAAAAGGAAAGTAGTCTTCAGTGGGGAAACTTTAGCTAGAAGAGGTTGACTCAAAGCTTAGTACAGCTTTTCTGACACTGAAGATGAGACACTCAGTAGCTGGACAGGCTCCAGACTTAGAGTGATAATGCCATGCTTCCCTTGCCAATGACTGTCCATGGAGAGAGAGGAGATGTCACTGAAAGAAGAAAGAGGTATTTTAAGGATTCATATTTGTAACTGCTGTGGATGACAGAGTGGCAGGTGCTCACTGTGTTTTTTAAACATACTTAAGGTGTAGGATGAAGTTATGTAAATAATAGGAGGTGAGAGATAAGGTGATATATAATTGGATATGTTATGAAATTGGCCAGCTCCAAACTTCTGCATGTATCTTTGTAGGTCATGATATTCTTTAGCACTGGACTTCGGCTGAATGTAGCTTTTTGGGGGAGGACGTAGGTTACTCTGATGGAATGAAGCTCAATCTCTCTCCATCTGAGCTTCATGTCATGCCCAAGTCTCTTTTAGAGATCCAATGTTTCAGGCCACACTGTCTTCTGAGGGCCCCCCCCACTTCTGGTATACCACTTGATCTCTCTTGCAAATACAGCCCTGTTTCCATCCCCAATACTAATTCCCCTCTGATCTAAGAAAGACTTTAAAATCATTTATTTATTTATTTATTTATTTATTTATTTATTTATTTATTTATTTATTTATTTATTTATTTATTTATCTATTTATCTTCTCTCTTATAATACATCCCAACATCCTCCTCCCCTCCCTCCACTTCTCTCAGCTCCTCCCATCTCCCCTCTCCTCCAAATCTACCCTCCCTACCCCCAAGTGTCTGTGTTCTTGTGGTTCAAGAGTAAACATCTAGATTTCCTGATGTTGTCATATCACTAGCATGGGTTTCTGTCCTTATTAATTCCCTTTTATTTGTCCTAAAATACACATCGAGGCTGGCATCTTGATACTGAACTCTTAAGGGCTATGGTCCTGCTAAAAAATTCCATCTTCTGTGTTATTAGCCTTCAAAATTCTTAGAACCTTGTCATGAACTCCCTTTGCTCCTGCAGGGATGAGAGCCTATTTCCATACCACTTGACTCCCACCGCAACTTCAGGTGACTTTGAGAATGTGCAACCAGACTAAGTTGGAAAAACCTGTCTTAACTCATGACTAGGACACATTCACTCAGTTATGACTATTAACTTTAGTTAAGTCTAAAACATGAAAAATTGAGGAAAAGGTTTTACAAAATGTTAAATATAAATGTATTTTCTTAAGACCAATTAATGTGATTTAGCACAATAATGTATTAAAAAAGAAAAAACTAACATCATCTTGGTAATTTTTAAAAGTTAGATGAAATTGAACATCTCTCTCCATTTGTGGCTAGAGAGAAAAGAAAATTCCTTTATAAAACATATCAACCAAAACTCTACAGCAAACCTTTTACTAAAAAGCAATTATCCATTAGTGGATGTGCTATTTAGGTACATATTTCTAAGCATCATGCTGCACATGGTATATCCTTATAATTTTTGTTCTTCAGCTAAAACACTTACTTTTATAATGCTATTTTTAGAATTTCCCTTCTTATCTTTTCTCTCTCTAATCTTTCTATTGTACAATCCCCCTCAAATTCATGGCTTCTCCCACTTCAACTGTACACACACACACACACACACACACACACACACACACACACACTATAACCTGCTCAGGGTTGAGGCCTTTTGAGCTTTCCCCTGTCTACGTTAGCATGTCCGTCAGGGCAGTCATTGCTCAGGTCTTGTTTAGGCAGCTCTGTTGATGAAATTTCATGGCTGTAGTTTCTCTGACATTTCTGTAAGATGAAATCTCATAGCAAACTTCCTGTTCTCTCAAAATCTGTCCAACCCCTCTTCTGCAACGATCTCTGAGCCTTTGGTACAGGAATTATGCTACAGATGCATCAGCTGGGATTGGGCACCACATGATCTCTTGTTCTTTGTATTTTCATGTGCTTGGTGGTAAGAATGTGAGGCAGCAATGTCACTGATGTGATATTCATGAATGCAGGTGGATATTTCATGGACTTTTGAGATATACTTATGTACATAGGTTAGGAAAATGGACAAGAATGCCAAGAGCAACATTTTTCATAATTACCAAAACCTAGAAATGAGTGAAAGGCTCAATATATGGAATATTTATGGTGTGCATCACTATACAGCAATAAAATAAATATTCAGTTCCATCCAGCAATGTGATAGATTTTACAATGTTGAGAGGGAATATATCATAAATGTAGTACAGCATAGTTCCATTTCAATAATTCAGAAACAGACAAAACTTGTATGTGTGGTTTAGGAATTCATCCACAGACAATAAGCATATGATGAAAAGCAAGGAAATTATTACCATAGAAGACATTGGTCACTCTGGGGGCAGAGGGTGTTGTAGGGGAGGGATATGAGGGGACTTGACTTCTCTAGGTAGCATGCACAATAATTTAATAACCACACATCAAACTGGTCAGATACATTTTATGTATTTATCTGCATAACATTTTTAAATTAAAAAAAAAACTACCAGAACTCAAGACATTTCTGAGACACAATGGAAATATTGATGATGAAATATATAGATTCTGCTGAACAGACTTTGTACATTTATAATAAGAAATAAGCCTTGGCTCTTTTTATTCACATGTCACTAGCTCTGGACTTCATCAGTACCAAAGCCCAGGTGGTCATCGGCCAGCATCAGAAAACAGGGTTAATTCACATCTCCTGTGCTCCACCTAGACCTTAATGCAATGATAGTGCTTTCATTATAAATAAGAATGAATCCAAACAAAATTATACCACCTCAGAATAAATCAAGTGGTCTAGATTCCATCATGAACAGCTGACAGTTCATGATCTTTTTCACAATTTTAACCTTTTTTGATGTCTTTCAAAGTTTGGTGTATCTGGGTATATTTTGAAAGTACGCTTTTAGGGCCTGGAGAGGTAGCTCAGCAGTTAAGAACACTTGTTGCTCTTGCTGAGGAGCTAGGTTTGGTTTCCAGCACCCACATAGTGGTTAAAAACCATCTGTAACTTTACTCTCAGGGAATCTGATGCCCTCTTCTAGTCTCCAAAGATGCCAGGAATGCATATGTTATACATATGTACATGCTGGCCAAATACTCATACACTTAAATCTGAAAATGTGAGAGTTGGCTAGTTTTTTGTCAACTTGACACAAGCTGAGGGAAGGGGCGAAGGGAACCTCAGCTGAGAAAATGCAACCACCAGATTTCCCTGTGGGCAAGGCTGTAGTACATTTTCTTGATTACTTATTGATGTGGGAGTGCCCAGCCCATTATGATTAGGGGTAGCACCAGGAGGAAATTATAACAGCATTACTTTGTCTTAAATATGGTTTTCTCCCAAAGCTCATGTGCTGCAGTCTTGGTCCTACTTTAATGTTATCTATAAGTGGAAGAACATTTTAAAAGTGTAAACTTATTAGGTCATTGAGTACACTATCCTTGGAGGGGATTAATATCCATCTTTTAGGAGTATATTTTATAGGGATATATTTAGGAGTATATATATATAGGGATTGATTATTACAAGAGTGGGTTATTGTTAAACAAGTTCAGCTCCCTGGCTCCCTTTTTCCCTTACCTAGTTCTCATTTTCTCCCCACCCCCCTATCTTAGTTAGGGTTTCTATTGCTGTGAAGAGACACCATGACCATGGCAACTCTTATAAAGGAAACATTTAATTGGAGCTGGCTTACAGTTTAGAGGTTTAGTTCCCTGTCATCATGGTGAGAAGCATGGCAGCATGCAGGCAGACATGGTGCTGAAGAAGGAGCTGAAAGTTGTACATCCTTATTCACAGGTAGCAGGAAGAGCCACTGGGCCTGGCTTTGGAATTTAAAACCCCAAAGCCCACACCCAGTTTCACACTTCCTCCAACAAGGCCACACCTAATAATGCCACTCCCTAAGCATTCAAATTAGTTTAGAGAGGTCATAATTATTCATACCACCTCTCCCTCCTCCCTCTTTTCTTCTCTCTTTTCTCTTCCACTTCTCTCAAACCCTCTCCTTTCATCACTAGCCCCTTACAAGAAGCTTATGTTAGTGATAGCTCTTTATTTTCCTGAACTACATCTAGAACTTGAGCTAATAAACATCTTTTCTTTATAGAGTAGCCAGTCTCAAGAATTTTGTTATAGTAACATAAAATATTCATGCTTCAATCCCTGTCAAAACAGTAGGCTATGATTCTGTAGCAGATGGTTGTGGTCATTCATAATGACTTAAGAATCAGCATGCTTTTCTAGAAAAATATTATCATTAATCTAATTTACATTTTAAAAGAATTGTTCAGTTGAATAAATACAGAAAATAGTATAGGTGTCATATCCTATTTTTATAAAGTCCAGATATTAGTGCAGGTAATAGATTAATAGTTTTTAAAAGGTTACTGAACTTAGTAAATCAACCTCAAAGATCTCTTATCTTTAGCTTCTCCATATAAGCCTATAATTGATGTTCATATAAAGGGAGGGAAATCTGGACAAACAGCTTATATATTGCATCACGGACTCTGACTTACAAGGATTTACACAAATTCTACAACAGGGATTAAACAAAATGAAAATGAATAAACTAAGTATTAAACAACATTGTTAGGCTCACCCTGGCATTAGTGTAGTTGTGAAAGACCAACAATTTATATAAGTCCAACATGAATATGAAACAGTAGTGTGGTACAGTCTTTTAAAAGCTAATAGGATTTTAGGGTGACTCCTACACGCCTAATGTTCCATGTCAAGTGTTAATTTTGCAGTGTTCTTTACCTGTTAAAGATGGTAGAATACTCCTTAATTTTGGGTATCTCATTGATAAAAGAGTTAAATCAAGACAGACCACAGGCAGGGGTGTTCTGGAGAACCCCATGACAATATTGCAGCCTGTTGTCATAGCTGTTTTTTCTTTTTCTTTTCTTTCTTAACACCCAGAACTACAGGATCTATTGCTGAAGACAACACACACTTTGGTCAGAGGACATAGAGAAATTAAGTTGGTATTGAACAGGAAACTTCCTTTCTGTAGACTAGTTTTCATAGAACTGTATAGTCTTATACAGGCTGCTGGGTGGGGAAATCATCAATAGTCTTATCCGTCTGTAAACCCCAGAAACTACAATTCTAACCACAGTGGTAAAGTATGCCCGTGAGAGCAATGATGGCATTGTTATGAGGGAACCAACTACTTTCTGATTGGACTCAAGGCCCTCAGGAGGAAATGTATGCCTGGTCCTGCAGATCTGGTCAAGAACTTATAGTTGAGGAGCTCATAGGTCCCTGGGATGAACCTACTATAATTATTCTGCTAAATGGACATAGTATTGAACGTCCCTCCATACTGCCCTGTATCTCTATAGATTATAATATCTGTGGTATTATAGAGAATCTGTTAAATAGTACTATATAATATTTCTACAGAATATAGTATTGTGAGTAGTATAATACTCACAGATTAGAACAACTTATGGATCTCTTCTGAGAAATTTCTTTATACAGTGAGTGGCAGTCAACACAGAAACAACTGATCAAAGTGCAGAGAATAAATGTCTTTGGAGTGTTCTACCACAAACATTTAAATCACCTTGCCCCACCCATAAGGCTCTGGGACTGTCAGGTAAGAGGGGCTAGGAAGATTATAAGAACCAGTGGTCATGGAGGATAGGACAGTGTCTTCTGGACATGACAGGACCCACTGCATGCATGAACTCTCAGCAGCTGTGGCTGCCTGCACAAGACTTGCATTAAATCAAGCCAGTCAACATTCTAGTAAGGATGGTACAGGAGCTTGTGAGCCCCATCCACTATCTGAGGAACCATTGGCAAGTGATGGATTTTGGGTGAGTGTGGCTGCCAGTAGGTTCAGTGGATGGCCTCACACTTATGAGTAATGGGCAGCAGAAATTACTCAGTGGGCTTTTTTTTTTTTTTAAGAAAGTAAAAAGATAAAAGAGGACACTATGTTGAAAGGTGTAGATAAGTGGGAGGGGGTACAGGAGGCAAAAGCATTGAGTCAGAGTATGAATATGAGCAAAATACATTTCATGAAATTCTCATTAAAAATATTTTAATAAAAAGCACTCTACAAGTCTGATGGACTGATTTGAACTTCCATTGTTTTTGAAGAGCTGGAATGTTGCAAGTCCAGAACCAAATTATCTTGGGTTATTTCAGCATCATAAATAGCTATTTAAGGTAACCTAACATCCCTTTGATTATTAGATAAATCTTTTTAGAATGTACAAACAGATCCCTAGCTTCCAAACCACAGGCTAAGAATGTCCTCAGATAACATCTGAGACTTCTCTGAATTACTCTATACTACCTACATGATTTTCCAGAGTATTTCAAAGTGTCTTGACTCAAGACTTTCCAAGTTCTGCTACTATAACTATTTTATAAAGCTGTACCACATTGGAATATGGTATTTAAGATAGCTTGAAGTATTCTTGGGCTGGTCACTCATATATAGTTACAAAATTCATTCTCAAAAAAAAAAGTGAAGAAGAGAAAAAAGAAAGAAAGAAATACAGTTTTAGAACAAGAGAGCTGGTGTTGCATATTTGAATGGATACCAGAAGAAGGTTCTTTTCATTGACTGGCTGGCAGACACTGCTGAATTTTCTAAAGAAGGAGAATTAAGACAAAGTTCAGAGTGATGAATTTCAAGTAAAGACAGAATTTCTATCAAAGTCAATGAAATCTAGAATGTCCTTCCTTGTAAAATAGCAAGCAAAAGAGTCTCAGAGAGAAGAAAGTGTCTGTAAAGGGTCAGGGGTGAGGAAGTGATGGGGATCATAAATGAAATCTGGAATCCAGCAGAGGCCTTGGAGGCAGCCAGTCCTGCAGCTAGCCTATTTTCCAGCACTACATAGCTCTACGACTTAGGGAAGTTATGAGTTATGTATTCTGAGTTTCAGTGTCCTTATGTGCAAAGTAAGAAAAATAATGGCGATATGTTCATCTCACAGGTCTTTTGCTATTGTGGTGATGGTTTGTTTGTTGTTTAGATAGGGTTTTATATAACCCAGGCAAGTTTTAGATTCAATATATAGCTAATGATGAGCTTGAACTTATGATCTTGTCTTCACCTTCCAAGTGCTGAGATGATAGGCCCATACCATTGTGCCTGTTACATGTAGGGCTGGGGATGGATCTACATATCTTGCACACCAAGCCAACAATCTGCCAAATGAACTGCACCCCCAGCCTCACAACTTTTTTGTGATCAAAATAAAACTGTTATTGGTATCTGTTTACTACTCTAGAGGCAGTGGGACCTGGAAGAATGAAGCAGACTAAAGCCTCATGCAATAGCTAAGTTTATTCAGAGCACTAGACAATTTATACTCTGAGGGTTAAGAAGAGTCACATGAGTAAAGTATACAGTAACAAGGGCAAGCCTCATATGGTGGGCAAGCTGCACATGACAGAAACTTCTTTTTCCTAGAGGCATATAAACAAATAACAATAGCCGGTTGTAATGAATAATCTGAGGTAAACTCACTCCTATCCACTATACCAAGGAGAGGCATGAAAGCATTATTCAAGAACAAATTTATGTTTTTGAAGAAACTTGAGGTCACAGGATTCTTGGTTTCCTGGAGTTTTCTCACAAGCCACTCAGACATCTCACAAGACTCAATTCTTGAATTGTATTCCAACAGGCAACCATTAAGGAACTCCATTCAATAAGATCTTGAATCCAAGACCTTTGAGGCATCAGTGGGTAGGGACAGAACTTCAACTTCAAATTCTCTGATGTAATCTTTTTTTGCCTTGAAGTTTTGTTTGCTTACGTCCAGTGACTGGGTGAGAGATGGAGTTGATGAAGCTGAGTATCTCGAGTAACTGGTACATTGTGCTGCTATTCACTGGCTTTGTTGCCAACAGAGCATGAAAAGGCAAGGCTGGAGAAGATACTGAATTATGATTTGGGCTATTTGTTTTGGAACTGCCAGTGGGATAGGCCAGTAGGCTTATTATTCAGAGCTAGGAAGAAAGACTGGACTAGATATGGCTTTAGTATGCATTGATATATGACAATTTGATGGTTAATTCTGGTTTCCAACTTGACTGGATTAAGGGATACCTTCTAGAAGCAGAACAGCTATGATGAACAGTAGGAGACCTGTATGAGATTGGATAGAGTAGCATTCTTTTGTGATTGTAGGGGGGAAGCTCATGGGACTATAAGACAGCCTCATGAGACCATCTTTTCTCCAACATTCACACAACAGCCTTTTACATAGACTTCAGTTTCAACATTTGGGATCTGCTGGACCTCAATCTCTTTTCAGCCTTGAGATAAGGTTGCCTGGGATTTCAGTTTCTTTCTGAGATGGGTGGCTGGGTCCTCACTTTGCCTCATGGCCTCTTTAGATTGACTTTCTGAAATGGTCAACTTACATGTAGCCTACTCAATGATATCAGACATTTTTAGCTTCACTTTTAAAAATCCTGACTTGTGCTTTATTTTGCATAATCCTGGATGCTGTGAGAATCATGTTCTACCTTCATGAGGTTCTGGGGTTAGCTTTACTTTGATAGGAATGGCACAATATGCATCTAATCTCTACCAGGAGCACTGTGAGTGATTTATTGATTTCAGCTTATAACAATTACTCAGGTTACCCTACATTTTCAATATTTCATTTTCAGACTAAATGACTGAAGGAAACCCATTGGTAAATAAAAAGGGGTAA
Source organism: Cricetomys ansorgei (assembly GCA_026225945.1). Lineage (NCBI taxonomy): Eukaryota > Metazoa > Chordata > Mammalia > Rodentia > Nesomyidae > Cricetomys > Cricetomys ansorgei. The sequence goes on along the minus strand of JAMJFZ010000199.1, from coordinate 64,641,356 downwards.
TAAAATACGAACACACACATGCACACACACAAGTGCACATATACAGACACACGAATGCTTGAGAAAAGTCAATCTGATCTCTCATCATATTAGATAAACTAAATAGTCCAGTTCTGTCAAAGATCACATGTTTTGTTCCATCTTTAGTTGTAGCTCACAGTGGTTTTTGTTTGTTTGCTTGCTTGGACATGAGTCTTGGTTTGCTGACACAGGATCAGCTGCAACCACCTTCAGCTTGACAGCACTAGGTGCTGCTGCTCACTGCATGGTGCTCTTTGGCAAAAGACACCATGACTCTTTGTGGGAGCAATTTTGCAATTGCTTTAATTTAAAGGGTTACATGTGCTTTAGGGCTCAAAAGAAAGCTTGAGAGCCCTTTCTTCAGAAAACATCCAGAACAGCAAGACTTTGTACATAGTTTTGAGATCCTTACATATTCCTCAAGCTATGGGCTTGGGTTAAAAATAAAACAGAAATAAACAAAACCCAAAAAGCCTGCTCTAAAATCGTTCCAGTCCTGTCACTAACTCAGAATGATAAGTGCAAGTCTTATCGTATTGTATATAAAGCTCAAGAGTCAGACAGCCCATCGTAATCAAGCATCAGTAGGAGCAGGTGACAAGCAGACACTTACACCCTTGTGATCTCACTCCTGCCAGCATGAACTGAGCACAGAACAAATGGCAGGTGTGTTTCACAAGGGCCTGGCTGCTGAGTTGCTACTGACTGAGGGACAGAGCAGAGAAGTGGAGGTGGCACGGAGCTGGCTGATCTGATAAGAAGATTGGGTTACTAGGCTGCCCTCCCCCTTTCCTAATGCCTTCCACTAAGCAGCTGCATGAGCTTGTTCTTTCTCAGTTACAAAATGTCTCTCTGTCCAGGGCAGAGCTGCATGCCAGCACCCTTAAGCCAACAGCCTTCTCCTGAACACACAGTGTTCTGTCATACTCTGCCTGTGCAATGCTGTGCTCTCCATGGGGAACATGCCCCTCCCATCAAGGAGGTAGTTGATATGCAAGCCTAGGTCAAGTGATAGCTCCTTTGAACTGTCAACCTAATTCTGGGGTAGCTTTTGCTGCTCCCTCCTGTGTGGCCTGGCACCATGCCTGCCTGTCTTAGCATTTTTTTTTTCCCTACCAAGATAAAGGCCAGCTCCCTACAGCATCTGGGTATGATTGATTATAAACCTTTGTGGGATGCTGAGAGCTTTGTGACACAGTTCAGCTTAGAGGAGAACCTATTACTGCCACTTCCTTAAACCAGCATACTCCCTAACTACATTCTATACACATATCTTTCCACCCACAGAAAAGTATAGTTCTTAACCCTGATAAAAGATACTTCTTTTGGCAGCATATGGAAACTGTTACAAGAAAGTCACAAACTAGTCAAAATTTAGAGACCTGACTATGGAGTGCTCATCCCTAGTTGACCCATCTAGAACATAACCACTACACTTAAGTTTCGGGGAGTAAGGCAGAAGAGAAGGCAGAAAGATTGTAAGAGTCAGAGGATCTGGACATGTGCTGTAAGAATGTCTCCTAGAAATGACAGGGAAGCTATATCCATGAAACTTATAGTTTCAACAATATGGTTACCTAAACCAGAAATGAAAAATAACATTAGTTGACATGCCAGTGTGGGTGGGAGAAGTCTCATGAAGTCCTACACCTAGATAAAGAACTATAGGCAATGCATGGCCATTGAGAGGGAGAGAACCAGTCTTCTTTAGGGGTGAGTGTATGGTAAAGTGTCTGAGCTCACTTTTGGGTTTTGAAAACTCACCAATCAGCTCAAAACCCCACCAATCTCTGAGCTGGAAATCCCACCAATCCCCGAGCTTGCCCAGGCTCAGGACTTGAAATCCCACCAATTCCCACCCTGGAAATTTCCACCCTGGAAAACTCTATCCCCAAGAAAACCTACATAAAGTCTGCCTTTGGCTCAGTTCTTTGCTGCCTCACTCCTAAGCAGAGGCAGCCACCCTTCTGTGCTTTTCCCAATAAATATCTTGTGTGAAGTTTGTTGTGCAGTGTGACTCTGATATTCTTGGCTCTTGATTGCCAGGATACCCTTCCCTTCAGAACTGTAACACTGGGGATACCTTTCCCTTCCCATTTGAGTTGTAAAACTTACAGTGAGCTCCCTGTGGCTTATTCAATCCTGTTCGGTCAGCTCCAAATACATACACACATACACACACACACACATACTTACTTACTTACATCCATCCATCCGTCCATACATACATACATACACACACACACACATGAGACCATGAACTGAAAAGTGGTGGAGGGGACACAGGAGGAGTTGGAGGGAGGAGAGGAAAAGGAGAAATGATATAAACATACATGAAATTTTCAAAACAAAAGGTAACACAAATTTAAAAGTAGGGGAGCATCAAGATTCATGAAAACTTCTTTCCTGAAAATAAAGACTAGTCAGAGTTTAGGAGAAGCCTGAAGTGGGAGGAGCACCTTGATATAGGGGATGAAATTGATTTGACAGGAGGAACTGGAAAATGAGACAGTGGCTGGTGAGTTGAGAGCAGCAGGAGTAGCTGGAGAACTTAGAGTGGCAAGAGTAAGCACTCTGAAAGCGGGAGAATTTTATGTAGGGCCCTACTGCCCAAAGGCATCCATGGACTAACGTTAGTCATGCCTCACACATTTCCTTTTAATTAAAAGTCATGGCCTTCACTGAGAATTGAAGCCCTCTTGGGGAAGAACAGTTTGTCCAGCGACTCAGGTAGTCCCAGGCAGATGCAAAGGGGTGTTCCGTAACAGGAACCTCTTTCACACTGTCATTGCATTTGAAATAGGAGTAGTCTGGTGATTGACTAAGGTGATTGACTAGAAGCAAAAGGAAAGTTGGGATTCCTGGTGGAACTTCAGAAGGATAACCAAGAAACAGCACAAGTTCCACCTCACAGCCAACTCCTTTAGCTACTTTCTAAGCCTCGGTTTCCGTCTCTGTTAAGAGGAAGGCATTAGACTAATTGTACATGTATGTCACCCATAGACCACTTGATTGAAATAAATCATGTCCAGGAAGTCCAGATGTGGCCAGAGTAGCTCAGAGCTCTTCCCCTACTCAGCTCCAAGTGACACCCTAGGAGCAGGAAGATCTCTAAGGAACACTGAGATGTGCAAGATCCCTTGAAGACCTGAATTGCATACTTCAGGATCCCAAACTCCAAAGGCTAGAGGGAAACTCTGGAGGGTAACACTGGCTCATTTGAGCAATGGCAAAATACTGGATGGAGCTCCCTGGGAGCTATACTTCCAGAGGAGTAAGATGAGACTGCTGGATTCAGACAGTCTAGCAACATGAACCCAAATTCATAGTTAGATTTTACCAATGAAACCAGAAATTAACGTTTCTTTTCTTTTTTCTTTTTTTGTTTGAATTCAAATTATATGAGTGTGTATGTTTGTGTGTGTGTGCATATCTCTCTCTCTCTCTCTCTCTCTCTCTCTCTGTCTCTCTCTCTGTGTGTATGACTATTTTAAAGAACAGCTTTAGGATTACAGAAAAATTAAAAATAAATAAGGAAGTTCTTATATATTCCCCCTCTGCCCCAGACTTTCCTGTTATTGAAAAGTTAGTTGCCTGGATTGGTGTTCTTGAAAACTCCTACAGGCTGGAGTGGGGGTGTCTCTGGCCCTTTTACGTGACCTTGAGACCCTTTTGCTCATGCTGGGCTTCCTGGCTCACCCCTGATGTAGGGATTGGTGCCTGGCCTCATTCCATCTTGCTATGGCATGCCCTGATTGTGCTGTAACCCTGGGGGACTGCTTATTTTCTGGGGGCAAGGGGGTGTTTGTGGATGGTGATGAGGGATAGATCTGAGGAAGAGGGGAGATGTGGGTATCTGGGTGGGGGTCAGGATGTATTGTGTAAGTTGTATGTAAGAAAAAATAAAAAACAATAAGATTAAGAAATATATAAATGAAGCGGAAAGTTACAGGGGAAAAAGTATGGTACTAGTGAGAGTTCATGATTCACATTTGGTTTTACTCTTTGGATTGTACTTTAGGAAGATTGTTACAAATGTGGGAGAGCTGCCTCAATGAGGTTGAAGACCAGAGTCATGTGGAAAACACATTCTCCAACCTGTTGAGCTGCTTACAGGTTGTACAGTGTGCTCCAGGCTCCAAGCTTTTGTGAGCTGTCACATGTGCAGGGGTGGATTTTTGTGATGCAGCTCTTTGGGATCATTTCTGCTCCTATAAGTAACCTCTCACACATACACCTGTAAGTAACACCAGTAAAACTCATTGGTTTAGCAAGTTGGACTTTGGCGTTATTGGTACCTTGGTCTCTCTTGGGTTCTCTACCTGGAGTGAGTAGATGTGTGTGTGGTATTTCCAAGGAACAGTTTTGTCATACAACAGTCCCTAAACACAAGGCAGACCTTTAACCTATGCAGGTCTTTGAATTGCATAAGGAGGTATCTTTACCTTGTAAGAAGATGGATGTTGAGCGCATGGAGGGGAAGTGATGGAGTGAGTCCTCCAAGAGATAAGGATGCAATTGAGTGGCAAGTGACTACCAAAGGGATGTGTCTTGGGGTCCCTTTTGGACTGGCTGCACATGACAAGCTCCTCCACTTCTGCATACTTGACTTTCTGCTTTGACCAACTGTGGAAATGGCATTCCCCGGGATCCTGTTCTGCTCCTTTCTCCTCCTCCTTCCCATGCCGACTTCAAAGAGAAAAGTCAGTAAATAGCCTGTGTCCTTAGCTGTGCCAGCGCTTTCCACAGACAGCAGGCACAACCTAACAAGATTTAGTAGCCCTGGCTGTTGGCAAGAGAACCCTGTGATAGATGGGTAGTATTTCTTGGGGTGGGGCTTAAGGTTTATTTTTATACTGTTGATATAAGACTCCATGTTTGCATTTAAAGCTTGTGGAGGCAGCTTAAGAACTGGATCAAAATCAGACTGATCTGAGCTCAAATGGTAGCACTGTTTCTGCTGACTAGTGATCCTGGCTAAGTTCACTTCTCTTAGCACCCATTTTTCTTCATGTATAAAAATATGCACAATAATTTCATCTCTTAGTTTTTATGAGGAGTGGGTGTTGGGAGTATCTTCAACACAGAAACTGCTCACTGGTTGTAAATTTTCTTACAGGAAGATAGAGGCTCAGTTCCAATTTCATGTTATCTTTGATTTGAGACTATCATAATAAATCCACAGGCCAATTCTTTGTCCTTATGTATTTAAAAACTAATTATTAAAGTTTTTTGGCTTGTTTTATTTTTTGAGACAGGTCTTGTCCTACAGACTAGACTAGCTATGGACTAGACTAGCCTGGAACTCACTATGTAATCTAGGCTGACCTCAAACTCATGATCTTCCTACCTAAGCTTCCCAAAGGCTGAGATTGTAGGTGTACACCACCATGCTAAGTTTAAAGATCTGTTTTAAACAACCCTAAGTCTTTTCAGATACACAATAGAATGTACATGTATTGTAACTCTGTAACTTAATGACTTCTCAAAAAAAAAACACTATGTATACCATCTGCTTTGTAAAGTTCTTCTGAAGTAGCTCTGCCCATATATATATTCCTGTATATTCCTGTCTGCAGCTGCTCTTGCCCTACCCTGACAGAACGGAGCAGCTGAAATGGAGACATACGGCATTTGAGGCTGAAAATGCTGTGGTCCTCGCAGAGAAAACCTTGAGCCTTGAGTCTATCATGTGGATATACTTGCTTTTGTTGATTCATTCTGCTTTTGGGCTGCTAGGAACAGTGATCAGGAAGAACTCATGTATCTCCTTGGCAAAGCATGCATATGCAATTCTATGTCTGTTCCTAAGGATGGAATTGCTAGAACACTGGGGAGACGTAAACTAACTTTACTGTAACTGTCTAACTCCATGCTGACACTACTGTCCTGCTCCCAGCAGGGGTCAGGGACACTTCTAGTTGCTCCTGTCCTTTCAACACTTGCCATTTTTGGTGTTTATTATTTTAGCCATTTCCTGTGCCTTCATGTTTATGCTTCATTTTTCTCCACATGGTATCTGTTTGTGATTGGACACCTCCAGAGACAGCATTCAAGCTTCTAGGGGCAGTTGTTTCATCTTGGACACTTCTAATCTCTTAGAAAGCTCCCTCTCTCTCTATTTTTATATACAGTAACCCTTTAAATATTTAAAACTCAGAGCTTATTTCCACACTGAATGCCTCAATCTCCAGGGAAAGAACCCTAATATTCTCAGCTTCTTCAACATTGTTCAATTACATGGATTCACACATCTTTATTATCCTGGGGCCGAATGAACATAGTATTTCTGGGCTTCAGGTCCTTCTCTATGAAGTGAAGGATTTCAGAGCAAAGAGCATTAGGGTCCTTTACATTCCACCATTATGTAAATGTTAGCATTAGGGACTCTTAAAGACATGTTTCATATAGCTCTAAACAGAGGACTCCTGCATCCATAAAGCATTCCTGTTGACTCTTTGCTGTCTACTGACAGTAGAGAATGGACTCCTTCACTTACAGTTCTCCAGTGACAAAGGTGTTCCTGAAGTAGCTCTTAGCTTAGATGATCAGTCTGGTATAGGTCTCTCTTGTGAGGAACACTGCTCTGGCAGGAAGCAGGAGGGGAAGTGTATTGTGTGCCTAGGGGATGCTATGGCATCCACGGAAGGCTATAATTGTGCCAAATGCATCTTAAAAAGGCAAGAGTCATGGGAAATGTCGAGGCCAATGAACGTCACAGAAGACTGCAGGCTAAGTGGTCAACTAGGGGAAGGGAGGAATGGACTTAGCTTTTGTCCTGTCATTGGGGCTCTAGCCTGGTACATTGCTCCCTTTGGTGATAGGAGCATGCTGGCTTCACCCCGAACATTTACAGGACACACTGCATTTATAAAAAATAATTCCCAGGACAGATTTCCCCTTCTGCTTTCCTCTGGCACAAGTGTGAGCAGTGTGTAAAGACCAGGGGACAGGTCACCAAGTCCAGGTGACAGATGTTCCTCTAATATCTGACTGGGCAGAGACAGGTCTTATTTAACAGACCCAAACTGTGCCAGAATGCAAAAGTGGGGTGGGTAAAGTAAAAGTAATGATTAGGCCTATAAGCTGTTAAATTCCACAGAGGAATAATAAAACTTTGAATATCTTCAAAGAAAACACAGCACTTAAGTGTTAACTAATGTAAGTCTTACAATTGCTTTGTGCAGCGGATACTATCATCCTTATTCTACTGCTGGGACGTTTGAGACATCCTCAGGGCATTTATGAAAGGATGGGGCCAGGATTCATACTCAGACACCTAAACTCCAGAGTCCTTGTCCAGAAGCACGATGCCACTGTAGGTGAGATACCACAAAGCTTCATGTTCTAAGGAGACCATCAACTGCAGGCCAAAATTGGGCAGTGGCCAGTTGTCTATCTCTGTGCTAGAACAGTGAGCTGGGTAAAACCCAGTGGAAACAAATCTGGCCATCTTGATTTTAGAGACTAGGAATGGGGGGGGGGTTTCCAAAGCCAGGGGAGTTGCTGGCAGTGCTACTAACAGAGATAAGAATAACCATCCATGAGGGAAGGGAGATTCCCTTAAAGCAGTTTGCTGGCATCAGGAGTAGCAAGGAATGCTAGGTAGGCCAGAAGAATGGACATTCACTCTGGAGTGAGTTTAAGTCTCCCAAGGTCACACTGCCAATAAAGGCAGTGGGAATCAAATGTGGACTCAAGTCGAGCTTACAGCAGAGCCTGTGGCTCCCTGGACTCTTCTTTCTGCTAAATCTTTCACATGAAGGATCTCCCTTGGCTTTCTAGGCACACAGGACACCATCAGCAGACTAGAAGACAAATGACGGTAAAGACACTATGGGGGCACTGATGACCCCACATTGTCACTACCCTATAGGTACACCCATCACCATGCCACTTTGCATCTCTCCCTGACAAAATCAAACACACACACTTCCCAGCCCCTTGATTCTGAGGTGGCTATTTAACCTGCTCTGCCAATATATTAGGAGAGATTTAGAAAGCACTGGGGACTTCCATTTGCTCCCTTTTGTGCCTGTCATCACTAAAGGAAAGGCAAATGAAGTCTAACTCCCCCACCCCCCGCCCTCCACCGCCCAAGCAGGAAGATGGAAGCCACATAGAGCAGAGTTGTCATAGCTAAAATGTCCCAGCTGAGCACAGCCTATAACAGAGTCTCCATTCAACCTACACTGGAAAGCAAGCTTGGCTGACCCCAACCCAGATCAGCTGACTCACAGTCAACCCTCATGGAGCTATTATAATCAGATGGTTGTTGAAAGACAGTGTTGGCAGTTTATATGCAGCAAAGCTAACTTTCTGTCTCTTTTGCTGAGTACTTTTAGAACATGTCCAATTAAAAAAAATTAATATTCTTACCTTGGCCATTTATAAGTCTTTTCACTTTGTGAACTGATAAAACAACTCCTTCACCAAAACTGGTAAATGCACACTACATGTCCATCTAAACAAACTTTTAAAGTTATCATTATATTGATTTGCGTTTGTGTGTATGGGCGTGGGTTACTGTGCACTCTGTGTGGAGGGCAGAGGATAATTTACAGGAGTCAGCTCTCTCCTTTAACCATGTGGGTCCCAGGAATTGAACTCAGGGCACCTTCACCTGCTGAGCCATCTTTCTGATTCATAAACAAGTTTTGAAACATGAAGTTTTCTTTTTAATTTTTTACACGCCCTACATTTGGATGAAAGCCATGTCCCAGATTTTCATGCTTGAAAGATTTTATGAGGTCAGTGCATCTCCTGGGTTTGTCTGTATTATAGACTATCATCCTTAATACATGATTAGTTTGATGGAAGTACTTAGTGGGAAGTATTTGCTTTACTTACAGTACAATTCTAAGAAGAGTAGTTAAGGATTGCTTTAGACATTGGAATACAATAATTATAATATACTGACAAAATTTCCAAGTAAAAATAAAGTAATAAATTTTGCTACATCTCGTAAGAAGTCTAGAACAAGTTAATGGGAAAAAATGGATTACAAAAGAAGAGAGGTGAATTGTACTTCGCATAATTTAAATATCTCACTGTACACACTCTGATGTATACTAGTAGGGTGTTTTTAACAGAGCACCAAAATGCCAACATGCAAAAGCTCTGTTCAGGAATGCAATCTTCAGGAATGCTGCTACAAGCTATGAAACATTTTATTAAACCACAGGCTCATATTTTCACTAGTAGAAGCATTTGAGAATCTTGGTATGGGCGTGCATTTCATGCAGACTTACCTGCCCTGTGTGATGGGGCAGAAGTCAGTGAGCATGGGTCCTTACACCTTTCAGCATGATGCCCTGAGCTTACTGCAACGCTCTGCTGCTAGTCCAGCCAGAAGAGCTGAGCCCCGTTGTGGGATCATTGGGTCACCTGTTTCATAGGAACTTTTCACAAGCTGCTGTCTAGTCTAAGTGTCTTAGTTAGACATCAAAATACCTGAATCAGTGGTTCTCAACCTTCATAATGCTGCTACCTTTTAGAAAGGCTTGCATGCCCATGCCTATACTTGCTGGCTTATACCAGTTTCGGTTTGCCCTCCCTTTCATGCCACATGTCAGTTATTCCACCTATGACAGTAGATGACTACCAGTCCATTGTGGAGGGCAAATTGGCTTTGGCTTGGCAGTAGAAAAAAATATTTTATAATATGAATAACTGAGTTGGCTGCGGTGGTCCACAGAACTTGGGAGGCTGAGGCAGGAAAAATGCTGCAAATTTGAAGCCAGATGGGCTATACAGTGAGTTTCAGACCAGATCAGGCTACCTCTTATCAAACTAACAAATCAGTGCTTAACTTTGTCAAACTAAGAAATAAATCAATGCTGATACTGCAGTCTGAAAAGCTTCTCAATAGAATGGTATCACAAATAGTATACAGCAATAAGGTTTCATTCAGGGGCTCCCTTACAACTATGCCTGGATAAATGCATCTTGCTCAATTCCAGATCATAGCAATACTCCCCAAATGTCCTGTTTGTCTGGCTCATGGTAAGTACTAAATTACCAAAAAATTGAAATCTTTTAAAATAATAAACTTATCATTAGACGTTAGTGATAAGCTGACAAACTACAGTCTAGGGGCCAAATCTCACTTGCTGTCTGTTTTTGCAAATAAAGTATTATTGGAACATAGCTACAATCCATTCATTCACAAGTTACCTTTGATTGCTTCCACAGGGAAGAGTGGAGTACTTTCAGCGGGCACTCTATGACCTGCAAAATGGAAAATATTTACATTATATGTTTTTTTACCATAAAAAAAAAATGCCTGACTTTTGAGATCATTAGATAAGTTTAGTTTGTAGTCATAATGTTGACTCATGTTTCTAACAAAATAGGTAGAACTTAAAAAAATTCTTTGTAGTTTTTAGAAAGTTGGATTTTATATTTCAGAGTGTACCAAGTCCAAAAGAGGACATTTCTATAAGAGGTGAGGAGCAATGGTCTTCTGATCTTGCAGAGCACCCATCTCCCCTTGCCTTCTGCTTCTCATGCACAGAGGCTTTCCTCTGGCCTCAGAACTTCTGCACCAGCCATTTCCTCAGTGTAGACTAATTTCCATCCAGCTGTTTCTCTCTCATCACTCAGGCTTCACTTTGAATGTCACATCCATGGAGAGATTTTTCCAGACTACTCCTCCCAAAGAATCATTTCCCTTTATCTTCCACATACTCTCTAAAAATCACTACCACTTTTTTTCTCAATATGCCAGTCCTTAGATGAAGTTCTCTGTGCTTGTTTGTTGAATGTCATCCCAGATACCATGAGAGAAGGGTCCTTGTCCATCTCATGCTTCATGGTATCCTCAGTTTCTGGACTGGTCTACCACGGGTTTCAAATGAAAAGATGATATTAATGGAATGAATTTGCTAATGTGATGAATGAAATTCATGAATTAGGTAATTATATTAAGTAAAGGAATGAATAAATACATAATTAACAGCCATGTGGTAATTACTGAGTATTAGGCTCCTGCTCTTCTCAGCGCTAGGCCTTGCCTCACAGTGGAAAGCTAAAGGTAGGGCTTTCTTGTTCACGCAGGATATAGGGACCAATACCAAACTGACAGTCATATGTAGTTTTCTTAGCATATGAGAAGGGCCAAGCTTACCTATATGCTTTAGCTAGCTGTTTGTTTCATTGAAAATTGGTGGAATGTTCTTTCTTTGCTAGCCACTGGAAACTTGTGCCCTGAAGTTCTAGGGAGAAAAATCATTAAGCAGGTGATGATAGTATTTAGGATATTCAGCAATGCTTGCAAAGGAGAGATGCAGGATACTAGCCTTTATCCACCTGGTTAGGTCAGAAAATCTTCTTTGAGTAGGTAAACCCCAGAGGCATGGGGATGAGAGAGAAATAAGCCAAATAAAGGAGAGCATGATAATATCAAATGGGAGACTTCTCTCCAGTAGAGAGCATGGTAGCACACATCCAACTGGAACTGGGTAGAAGGGGGCCACGATGAGGGTGAACCAGAATATTGGAAAGCTTGTGTGCATGAGTTACTGGGAGAGCAGAATTTTAACTGAGGAGGTGAGTAGATTTCTCTACCTCTGAAGACAGTACCTGTGTAGGCCCAGTCCTTGCTGAACCTTACTTGTAGATACCACAGCTAGTACAATAATGTTCTGGGTAGGACTAATAAGGATCTCGGAACCAGGATTTCTAGCACTAAAACCCAGACCTAAAACAAAGTCTCAAACTATCTGAGACCAAAGTGGTCATCAGGTGCCAGTCAGTCTGTGCATACTAGTATGATCACAGCAGTTATTGCAACAGCAAGGTATTTCCATATTTACTGTTTTAATAACAGTGGATGCCCCAGCCCCTGCATTCTGATATTAGGTAGCTAGGCAGATATTAGCAGGAAAGTCAGTGAGGATGTACCCCCTGCCCTTATAATCAGCAGCTTGTGACACCAGGGACTGAATCTGTAGTTTGAAGACTAGTTAGAAGAGTGGGCCCTGGGTCCTGGTCCTGAATGGCAAAATGACATTCTAACCTTCCCCAAAGATCATAAGATCACTATCTAGCCAGAGGCTTCTTTAAAACAAAACAAAACAACAAAGTCATACTATTGTCCTCTCTCTTAAGAGACAATCCAAATAGACCTGTCAATCATCTGTGCAGAAAAACACTCCTCAGGAAGTGGTCTGTTCCAAAAAAATCAAGAAACAGAACAAAGGCTGCTTAAAAATGTAACTTGGCACAAGGAACCCTTTGGCCACTTGTCTATTCTTAACTTCTTAAGAGTGTGCCCTGCATAATGGTTTCTCTGACCATTGTCTACTCTTATTTGGGGGTTGCTACATTTTACTCTGTAATAAATCCTAAAGTCTATACTATGCTCTCTGTGACTTAATTTTTTCAATGGAGATGATAAATACCAGGGAGTCAAGATGAAGCCAGGATGAGATCCCAGTAACTCTGACAGCCATTTCCCAGCCTAGTCATGTGTCCAGGGTCCATAGGACCTCTTGCCTGAGATGCTAAAATTAGAGGGGTGAACCTTGAACCAACAGTGTATTCTGATTAGTCAGCATCTGTGCTGCCCCTATCAAGAAGAGACATCTTGGTTACCATCTCCTTAGTGTCCTTCTTTTTGTTGTCTTGACTGAATATAATAATTTTACAAACTCGACTGAATTTAGAATCACTAGGAGATACAATTTCGGTGTGCGTGTGATAGTATTTCCAGAAAGATCCACAATTATGAATGTGAGTGACAGTACCCTAAGAGCTGAAGATATAGCCTGAATAAATGGACAAAGGAGGAAAGCTGTGCTGGCACTCCTGTCTTTGCTTCCTGCTCTACCGAGATACAAGGTGAGGACACCTAGCTGCACATTCCTGCCGTCATGCAGTCAGCTGCCACCATGCCTTCTGCCAGTGATTGGATATGTGCACTCAGTCCATAGCCAGAGGAAATCCTTCCTAAGTTGCTTTTGTCATATGCTCTGTAACAGTACTGAGGAACATGACTAACACACTTGGTTTAGAGCTCACTCCATCTCCCAGTCTCTCAAGGCCCTTACCCAAGATTTAGCAGGATAGCAGCTATCACATTTTATGGGTAGGTGGGAGATATAGGAGCTGAGAATGAACACACTAAGCTCACCTCACTCACTCTCCTGAGCTTTTGTATTGTGGACAGTGACATGAGATTACTTACTTCAGCTAGTGGAAGATCCTATACCAGTCAAGATGCACCAAAAGCAATTCCATGACTCCTAGGAATGGAAGTGAACAAAGTCAAGAAACAAATGGCTAAGTCCTCCAGTCTATTTGGACATCTGGGTGGTATCGTAGAAAGACAAAGCGGCTACTTCTTTTATTTCAAACTTCTTAAACAGTTGGTGATGACTGAGTTTCCCATGGACACTTTTCTTTCAAGGTCCGTCACACACAGTCTATCAGCCGTTATAGCATTTATCTCCAAGCTAGGTCCTGTAGGACCTGAATGCATAGGAGCTTATGATGACAGACTTTGACTGTCTACTTCTGTCCCGGGTTGAAATATGCTTTTATTGGAACTGTCCCTTATGTGTGAAGCATAGAACAGAGTTGATCGCAAATGCCAGCCTCGTGGCTCATGGCCCTCCCAGTGAAATGCAGGGCAGCCAAGACTTGTATATAGATTGGCTTCAGCTCAAGGGGAGGCTTTGGAAGGCCAGAGATCTAGGAAGAGTGCAATATCTGGCCATTTGTTTGTTCCCTAGGCTCCTTGGCTAAGAAAAAGGGCTGGTGGCATGTTGCTTTCCAGGATCTACTTCCATCCCTGCAGGTCTAATGTGAGAGGAAAGCAGGGAAGTTCTGTACTAGCTCCTTTCTGCTTCCTTAACCCCAACTCCATCCTCCTCAGTCTCTTTATTAACTTCTGCCTAGATTGCCTATTTTGAGGCGCCAAGCAGCTGTGCCATTTAGCAACACAGTACACAACATATTCAAGGTGCTCTTTGGGGGAATGGAGACAAAATGTGACCCATGGAGGATCGACCAGTTAGATAATCAGAATCCACATTTTTCTACATTCTAATAAGCAGCATTCATGTCTGTTTCTTAAAGCTTATCCATCAGTTGGCTCGGGGCAACATAGCAAATATCAGAATGGCTGTCTTACCTAGCAGGCCTCTATTATGCCACAGTTCAAGAAGAAGTCCTATTTTAGAAGTCAAAAACTAGGGAATTTGCATGGTTGGTTTTAGTCCAAGGCCTCTTTTTAGATTGTAGATGACCACTTCATCTCATGTCCTCCCTCAGCCATTTTTCATGGCTGTGTCCTAAACTCCTTTCTAGAAAAGTAAGTCATATTGAATTGGGCTTCAGTTGTGGGTATGGACTCTGGGAATGACACAAAGAGCCACTTAAATGGTGTTAGCCAAAAAAGGCAGCTTTTGAATGCACTAGAGTGATCCTTATGTCTTTGCCTAACCCAAGCCTAGTTTTCTCTATCCTACTTCTGGATCTTGAGTCAGTGTATTCTCTGTAGGACCACCAAGCTGTCTTGAGTTAGCCTCCAGCTGTCCTTCTGACTCTTCAGGACATATGTTCTTTCCTGCTTCTCTCTCATGCATGGTGCATTGTGCCACACTCATCTTTTTAGGCTTCATTCTCTTTTGAGCTCTTAAGTTAGTGGAAAAAAATGCAGATCCTCTGGTCTGTATCCTTAGAATGATTTGGACCATGGTAGACCTTCCACAAATGTTAAAGGAATCAATGAGCAAGCTGGCTCCTTTTTCATAATGAATTGATCCCCAAAGTTATTCAGTTATCAGTACAATGGTTGTTTTTCTCCCTCACACTAAGGTGGCAGTTGTCTAGCAACTTGTTGAACCATGCAGATTCAGATTATCTGGGGGAGGTCATAGAGAAGCTGGCTGGTCCTGCTGCTACCGTCAGATGCCTCCTGTTAAGCAGAAGACAAGTGTGTTAACAGGTATGGTACGTATGTAAAAATCATAAAAATGGCTTTGAGAGTCACTGAACTCCCTGGAAGGTCAGAGATTCACAGAGCGGGGCACATTTGGTCTGGGTTTTTAAAGGATGGTAAAGGAGTCCATCCGGTAGAAAAGTGGTGGGGGAACCTTCAGGTGTAAAAGGGTGTGGCATTTTTTGAGAAAGGGTGAGATGTCAGGTGAAAACAACTTGTTTGGTTTGAGATGAATCCTGTGTGTGTCCTCTAAACAACCTCTGTCTGTCTCCTCCACTACCCTGGGAGCTCCTTGGCTAGAAAGGAATGTGCGAAAACTGCTATGATAGAAAGCTCTCCTCCCACACCCAAATCTGTGGAGGCTGGGCAGAAGGATGGTAAGTGTAACCATTGACACTTGAGCTAGAGTTCACTAGTAGAAGAAAATCAGCTGCCACTTCTCATGGGGCTAAAAGACTCCCAGCAACTGACCAACACTCAGTGTAATCCAGGTGCATATAGCATGCCAGAGGGTTAAACAAAGGCCGGCGAGTGTGGGGAGTGTGGCAGCTCAGCAGAACTGGGGGCCTATCAGCAATGCAGTTAGGTTTCTTTTCTGTCACTCTCACCACTCTGACTAAAGGTCTTCAGGGTTGCTTCTCTCCAGCCCTGCCCACCTTTCCCTTGCCATGTGGCCTGCGAATGCTCTCCCCCCACCAAGCCTTCTCTGAGGTCATTGTTCGGACAATTAGATGATGCAGGGGATGAAAGAATTCCTGGGGATTGTCCTGAGGCTTACATTCTGGTAGATGAATTTACTGTCACCTGTGACCATAATATGGTTAACTCTTGTCTGTGTGTTCCTACCTCACAGTAGTGTGAAGCCTATCGGAGATCAAACAGTATAGAAAACCCCAGGAACTTGGTCTACATGACATGACTGGTTATTTCATCCCTTGTCATTTCTTCCCACTTTGGCAGAAACAAGAAAGCTCCTTTATGTAGCAGTAGTTCCCAGCACTCCAAATGCTCTATATGGCCTGAAGGTCCACAAATGAACTCAGTAGAACAGGGTGTTTAACTCTGAGAGTCTTCTAGAAAACTCCTGCTGCACCTAGAATTTCCAAAGATTGCCTGTGTACCTAGAATTCATAACATGGGGTTCTTATAAACACAGTTCAGAAGAATGTTTCACAAAATTATTTGTGGCCTGATTTTCCATTCACTCATGTAGCCTGGAGTAAGTAATTCCTTCAGCTGGTAACAACTCACTGGCTGTGGTTCTTTTGTTTTACTTAAATAGAAATGGTAGTTAGGTAAGAAGCTCATGTGGAAACTAGTTTCCTTCCATGTCTGGCAGCAGTAGGCAGGTATGAGCAGCTCTAGAAGATACTCTAGTTTAATAGGCCTCTGGTATCAGGTCTGTTGGTTGAACAAGTATTGCAGCTCTTGTGTAGGCCTTGGAAGCCAGGACTCCTCAGCCCTTTCCACTGGACAGTTTTATAGCTCTTGCACAGGGTTGATAAGACCACTGGTTCTAAAGACCACACAGCTCTCTGGTACTCTCCTGGTGACCATGGCCTGCAATTTCTCTTCTCTGGCTCGTTACAGTTTTTTGTCCTGCTTTGGTCTCAGCTTTCCACCTTCCTTGATCTCTCCTCTAACGGCACTTCACCATACCCTGGCCACTTGATCTGTTCAGCTGCCTCTGTGGCTGCCAGTGTATCAGATGGCTTGCCATGTCTGCAGCTTGGCCTGCCTACTGCTCAGCTGTTGCCACTACCACTCTGCTCTTCTGTGTCACCAGCTTGGCTGTACTACTGAAAGACGGTAGGAAAAAAAATGACCACCTGAGAGATTATGGCTTTTATTGCAACACCAGGGGAGGCAGCACAGGAGTGTCTCCCAGTGGACTCCTCAATAGAGCTTGGACAGCCTGCTTGTCAAAGTCCGTGCCTCTAGCACCAGTCATCATAAGCCTTTGGGGAAGTGTTCCTGCTCTGGCCAGGTAGAAATGGCTTCTGGATAATTAGGAGTTCACTGAAGCCTCAGACAGGTAAAAGCTGCAGCACACACTGTTCCAATGGCCCTGGCTGAGACTACATTCTCAGGAGGCAGAGTAATCAGCAATCTTCCTGTAGCTTTCTCAAGAGAGTTCCTGAAGATTCAAGGTGGCTGGTTTAGGCCTAACGTAGACTTAGCTGGCAATTCTTTTGCTAAGGCAGCTAGAGCGGTACAGGAGAGGCAATCGAGTGCCAGTCAGGGAGTCAAATTGCTCCAGTCTTGTCACTTTTTCTTATTTACATAAAGATGAGTGAGCATGAGTTGTACTTATAATAAGAATTTAAAAAGTTTACCATTCATTCTGACAGTGATTTTTAACAGTGTTTAAACCTGCCTGTGCCCTAGAAAGGTGGATGGGCGACTCATCTCCATGTGGGTCATTGAAATCTTTCTAATAGCTGTGTGGTTATTTCCATGTTGGGCTGAAGTGCCCATTGAACCTGCCTGGATACTACATATTAAAGCACTCTCCCCCAATCTGTCCTCTATTCTGACACCTAAAATAGTGCTGTTTATATACTACAAAATAAATGTCTAATCATGTCCCTTTTTCCTCTTTCCTTATCTACTACTGGCTTCACTCTTGAAATAAATCCTTATTCATCCCTCCAGTGTTTACTGGATCCTTGCTATGGGCCTGGCAACATTCCAGGTTCTGTTTTCTTCTTCATTGCTGGGGTCCAGGATCATCCTCTCCTCTTTCTTTCCATGGCCTACTTACTCCTAAAATATATTTAACAATCATAAGTGTTGTCACATTCCCTTAACCTAATTAAACCCAACTGATGAGACAAAACTTAAAACCTTAAAATCAGAATGTCTTAAACATTTAGTAAAATGATCCTGTTTCAAGCAGGTCTCTAATGTAATTGCTCCTATATGCTTTGGGTATCTTAAGAACACAAGTCTTTCCGGCGTATACTTAAGCCTGTTTGTAAGAAGCATTGCTGTTGATCTGTCCAATTTCTCTATCTCTGTAAACCTCATTTTTGTACTTTTCCAGAAGTGTGCTTATTAGACCCCAAAGAGGATTATCTTCTTTCCAGGTGCATTAAATTCACAGCCTCTGGGCCAGTGGCTGATAGATTCTTCGAACAGAGTCCTTCAAGGTGACTCCACTCTCCTGAACTGGGGATTGAATCCAGGACCTTGTACATGCCAGATAAATGCTCTACTCCTGAAGTATAGCCTCAGCTACCTTCTCACCTTTTCCTTTTTTCCTTTTTCCTTTGAGACAGTATTTTGCTACATTGCCCAGAATAGCTGTAAACTTTTGATACTACTGCCTCAGCCTTCTGAATGGTTGGGATTATAGGCCTGTGCTACTGGGCCTGGCTCCAAGGTGACTTAAATTGAAGCTTGTGTTTACTGATTGGTTCTACTTCAAAGCAAGTTCAAGCACAATGTCAACAAGCTTCAAGAACAAGTTCTCCCCAATGCTCTTGAGGCAGAAGTTAACTATCTATAGGTAGTGAGGGAAAAAGACCCACTGTGACAACTCCAAGTTGCTCACACATGTTGCAATGAGAACAGGCTGAGGAGAAAGGGAAATTAAGAGTTAAAATGACAGTTTAGAGCACTGAATGTAAGAGGGCTTGGAGCTAGGTGAGAGATGACTAAACTAGACAATAGGAAGAACAGTACTCCGGGCCAGTGACCACAGGCCACCCCGAATCCTTGAGCAACACTTGGAAGGCATTATTGTCTTTTCATAAATCCTTGTTTCTAATACAGCTAATTCTAACAGACTGAATTATAAGGATGCACTAGCAAGCCTGCATCCACTTTAGGAAACTGAAGGAAACAAGGATCTAAATATGAGGTAGCCAATAAAGACGGCACATGCACCTGGTAGTTGGGATAGAGCTAACTCCCTACCATGAAAAAGCTACAAGCTGACCACTTAATGCAAGAAAAGAGAGCTCAGTTTAACTAACAGTACTTGAGACACCTGTAAAGTTGGAAGGTGAAAACACTGTCCAGTGACTAACAGCTAGCAGACAATCAAGGTCAAAGCTGGAGTCAGAAGATGGACAGAGAACTGCTTCAATCACTCCTAACTGCCTGGTTGGGCAAAGGGGACATGTACAGAGCATGTGGGCCCACCATTGGCTTAGCCTAATACAGTTTAGAGAATTAACCACTCTGAGATTACCTCGGTCTTTGTCCAGTTCTTGCTAATGTTCTATAAAACCCCCAGATGAGGTTGTTAGGATGTCTCAGTGGGTAAAGGTGCTTGCTGCTGAACCTGATGATGAGTTTTGAGTTCCAGAACCCTCTTGGTAGGAGAGAACCGCTGCAAGTGATGTCCTGATCTCCACATACAGGCATGGTACAGCCCTCTCCTAAATAAACAAATGCAAAACAAAAACAATCCTAGACAAAGTAAGTCCAATAGACTTTTTCCAATCTTGGGAACCCCTTCCATTCCTGGAGGTTCTCTCATGTTTCCTAATTCCTCATCATTAATCTTTGGCAACCAACTTGGAGTCACTGTCCAAGGTCAATCTTTGATGACTGTGAGTGCCCAGCATCTTAGGTCCTTGGGACACGTCACAAAAAGGCTGAGAAAGATACAACACCCAAATCTCCTGTATCACCCACATTTATGCAAGTTACATTTTGAGTACATGATGCTCTGCCTTTCTTTATGATAAACTGCATCATCATCACCACCACCACCACCATCACTGGGTCACATATTTGATCTTTTAGCTATTTTCCTAACCTGTTAGTATGGTCTCCCACGCTGTCTCTGCTCTGTCCCAGCCTGCAGCTGGCTGGGTTTTGGCCCAGTTCTCTGCACTGGCCAGGTGCAGAGAACTCGCCCTGGGGGAGTGTGGGAGCAAGGGGACAGGGTTCTGGGACCACTGTAGACCCTGATTCCCTGCACTGAGAATGAATGAAGGAGACACAACGAATCAGTCCTGAGACTCTCTTCTGGTGGAAGCAGATCTCTCTTTAATGCGGGGTGTCTGCTACATATATCCAAAACCAGGAGAGGGTCTTGGGTACTCAGGGTGGGGAATCCATTGGCCTAGACAAATGCACTGGGATAGCCTTATTTGCATATGGGGCTAGGCGCCAGGGCCATACCAAGGCATGCCTCCTCACAAGGCAGGGTCTCACAGAGACAAAGAGGAAGGTATACTATCAGTGAATAGGCTCAACCCTAGGTTTTTAGCCACAGGGCAGATAAGCACCTACCAAGTCACATTCCTTTTGCTTCTGTGAAACAGGCAATATTTACTATTTAGCTGGGATCTGGCCAGGGCCAAAGGTGAAGAGCAGCTGAACGCCTCTAGCTCTCACTTCCTGGGATTGTGTTGATTTCTGTCCCGCTGCACATGACGCAGTCACCGCCCCAGCCCTTAACCGATGGACTCTCAGCTCCATTTCCCACCCTGGCAGGGGGTGGAAAATTAGGGGCGGGAAGGCGCATGGAGGGGACGGGCATGGGTGGACTTAATGTGGGCCCAGACCACCACAGTCTGAGAATCGGACGAGACGCGAAGAAATAAAGTCTTGGAAGCCCTTCTGATGGAAGTCACACTCTCCTTTAATGGTAGGCTTTCCCTGTTTATATCTCTTTCCCCAGAGGGGGCGGGGTCCTGGTACTCTGGGTGGAGGAGTCTCATTTGCATAGGGCAGGCACCTGGCCTCATGGCCTCAGGGACAAAGGGAGGTTATCAGGAACAGGGCAAACTCTTGCCAGGTATTTTCCTTTTTGCTCATGTGAATACAGGCAATATATAATATTTAGCTAAGATCTCTCCAGGGCTAAAAGAGGAGGAGCTTGCTGAGCGTCCTGTTCTGCTCACCTTTCCAGGGAGCTGGTGCGTCCTAGCAGCCTCGACTGCTCTTTAGCCCACAGGATAGCATGGTGTTTCCTAGCTGCTTCAATCTGATCTTCAGCTCCATCGCAATCCCACACTAACCCATTCACTTGTAAAACAAATCTCCAAACTCTTCCCACTTGGTTATCTATGACCTCAGCCTGAATTTCTGTTTTTCACATAGTTCCCAATGTTTTTGGAAATTTCTTAACAATAATCATAATCCTTAATGTATGTAGATGTACCATTTTGTAGAGATACACAGACCTTCAAGAACTCCTCATACACCAAACTTACTAAACTTGCTAAAACATCTAATTTCTATGTATTAAGTATGATAAACTTAGTAATTAAAGAAGCATGTGCAGCTTTGTCTATAGAACTGTGTGTGTGTGTGGTGCTGGAGATCAAGTCTAGGGCTTTATGCATGCTAAACAGGTATCTAGCAGCACACTTATACCCTCAGCCCTTACAAGATGGCCCAGTGAGTAATGAACTTGCTGTACAAGCTTAGGATCTGAGCTTGGATTCTCCAGCCCTAATATAACAGTTAGGCTCAGCAGCATGTGTTGGCAGTCAGCCCTGAGGGGAGGAATGAGGTGGATGACAGAAGGATCTTTGAGGCTCACTGGCTAGCTAGTATAGCTTAAAAGGCAAGCTCTAGGTTCAGTGAGACCTTGTCTCAAAAAATAAGGTGGAGCATGGTAGGGGAAGGCACTCCACAACAACCTCTGGCCTTCACATGTACACACACAGGCACATGAACCCATATGCACACAATTTTCAAGAACCCATGGCTTCCCAGAGACATCTTGTACCTAAAGATCAACAACTACTGACTGCAGTTATGCTTGTGGCATGCAAATCAGTACTTCATAGAGGGACCTATTTCTTTTTCAGCTGGCTCCTTTGTGTTTCCTGAAGGTCAGAAATTTTCACAGCATCTTGTTTTCTGAGGATGATAGCACTTCCAAGATATCCTGACTTTCCTTTATTGGTAACATTGGAATCAATATCTTTAACTGGGCCCTGACTACAGCCAATAGGGGGGGAAAAAACCTCACTAATGTTGTGGAAGTTTATTTTTCGTTATGTATAAAATAATTGTTTTGTGAACTATTGGGTGAGGGTTTGCCTAGGTCTTGACATTTTGTATTGTCTGCAGGTGTTGTATTTATATGGGGGATGTTCGATTGCTTATGATCTGTATGTGCTATCAATAGAACACCTGAGGAGTTCTGAATCAATAAAAACACCTGAGCTCAGATGCTCGGGTTTCACTGTCCAGTATGGCGCTTGCCATGACTGTGGTTCCCTCTGCTGAGGTCTGGAAGGGTTTGTACCTATGAGAATGCCTCCTTATCCTTGCTGACCCACCACAACAGTATAACAACTACACATTAAGATCAGGAACTGGGTGCACACAGGTGGATGAGACATGGAGATCTATGAGGAAATGGCACTCTGCGGCCCTTACTGCTTCCTAAGGTCGCAACAACATTGATAGTAACAGCCCATACTGTTCTGGTGACTGTATCTGTGGTACTGGAGAGCCAATCCAGAGCCTTGCCCACAGCAGGGTATGCCTTGGCCCCTTTTACACAATTTTAAATGAATTTCTACAACACTTGTATTTAGATTTTTAACATTTTAACTAAAACTCTTCTTTCTCTCCTTGGTTTTTAATAGTTGTGTGTCTCGAACCCTATTGTGTTAAGGTCATATGTATCCTTTATCCAAACTGATTTCAACCAGCACCTTATAAAATTCTGCACATAAATTGTGTTTTCATACAAATGCATTTACCAGCCATTAGTATAATTATTAAATTGACAGAAATATATCTAATTATGTAAGTCAACTACATTTCTCATATAACTAAACAGCATCTCAGGCTATAGATGCGACACAATTTCCTTCCTGAACTACCCTGCAAGACAAACTGCTATTAGTGGGCAAGCTGGGACTGATCTCTAGGAAACACTGGAGCAAGACACTATTTGTTATGAAATCTCAGTAATTTATATTAAATTCCACTAACCGTCTCAATAATACTAGTTGAAGGCATCTAGAAATGTAAAAATTAACATGTCATTCAGGGCTGAGGAGATGGTCCAGTGGGCAAGGCACTTACTGCCCTGAGTTTGGATCCTCAGCACCTTCATAAAAAGTTAAGTGTGGTGGGCTTGTAATCTTAGTGTTAAGTGAGACAGGTGGAGCCTAGGGGTTCACTGGCCAGCGAGTCTAGCCAAACAAGGAGCTTTAGGCTCAGCAAGAGACCCTGTCTCAAAAAATGAGGTGGACAGTAATAGAGGAAGAGACCTAAAGCTAGCTTCTGGCTTCAACGTGCATACTGCTGAGTTCACACATTCTCCACATACACAAAAGTGTGTAAATCGCTCTGAAAGTGAGAAGCCAGCTGTGGACTCATGTTTGCATTCACAACACAGACTTCCCTACCTTCTCTTATTAATTTCCACCTGGGGCTAGCTGAGTTTCTGAGACCAGATGGCCAGTTAAGTCTTTCTGAATGATGAATAGATTTAAGGAAGGGATGATGGAGAAAATCATAGCTACTCCCCAAACCCAAAGGTCCAGTATTTTGTTTTTTAATTTGGCTTTAATTTTCTGAAGCAATTGAGTTTTGAAATGTATCTTAAATTGCTTCACTTCCAAAACTTATTGTGGTCACATTCAGAGCAATCCATCCACCTGCTAATCAATAACTAACATTTCAATGCTGCTTCAAGAAAGGCAGTCCAGCACAAAACCAATATTGTCAGCAACCAGAACAACTCTCATTTCCTGACAGAAATTGATTCCCGACAGAAGTTATTATTGTAAATATTTGTGGTTCTAACAAGGCTAGTATAACCATGCAGCATTTTGGATAGTTCATTTTCAAATGAAAGATGCTGGTGTCCCCCACCTCCTAGCCATCTGTGTTGAATTTAGTGGGGGTCAAACAACTCCACGGTTCTCCCCACACTGTGTCTATTGAGGCTTAGGTAAACTGAGCAGAGTTGGAAGGTCATGTGGTAAAGGGCAGGAAAAAAGGTGCATGGAGTAGTGGGTTCACACACTTCATGGCCTGGTCATGTGATCTCAGAAAGCTATATGACCCTCCTGAACATCTGTGTTTTTCTTGCCTGTCCAGTGAAATAAAGATGTTTTACACATCTACTTAGTAACTTATAGTGATTTGAACAGAAGAACAAAGAACATCGTAGCACTCATTGCCCAAAATCTCAACTTTTTTACTATTTTTTTTTTTTTTTTTGGTTTTTGGCTGTTCTTGTTTTAAAGTGCGGGGTGGTGGTGATGAATGAGTTCATTCAGTAGTAGTATTACACAATCTGTGGTAGGAAGATAAAGATTTAAAAGACCCAGAGGCCTTTGCCACAGGACTCTGCTCAGAAAACTCGGTTCATGGCCGAGAGGGCAGTGCAAACAGTGCACCTGGATGTGGGGAAAAGAGAAAGGAACACGTGACCCCGACCCAGGAGAGTACAGGGTAGGCTAGGGCTGTCTGAAGAACCATTTCAAGTTCAACAACACGGAAAGGTTATTCCCGAGAAACATTAGCACTTCAGAGGCGCTGTAAAAAATAGCCAGTGTTCCCTCAAATCCGGCCATTTCTGTTCTGCTTGTATTTTTGTCTTGTTTCTGTGTGTGTGGTGTTTTCTTTACAATGGCTAATTTAAGAAATAAGTCCTATTAAAAAAAGACAGCTTTACCAGCACAAGTACGACCGTTATTACGTATACGTTTATTCGTCAACTCAAACTTGGAATTCCCAGTTTCGGATGCTAAAGGGCTGACCAAGACAGACTGGTTTATCGGTTTAAGCGACTTCGATGTTGAAAGTTACTTGGGACAGGCGGAGTGGAGAGGGCTCTAAACGCCTAACATGAAAAACGGGAGGGCGGTCACTGAGCTTTCAGGGAAGCGAGATGCGAGCAAGCTCAAATCCAACCCCGCTCTTTCCAGAGAACCGGACGGGAGCCACAGCCTCACGTGGGAGCACACGCCCAGCCTACCTGTGCCAACCACACCTAGGCAGGGCGCCTCGGGAAGAGGGCACCGTGGCCGAACCCGATGGGCAACTCGGGAAACAGCCCGGGGAAAGTCAGTGCGCAAAAGGGGCACTAGCCTGCCGGCTCGTCCCTCGCAGCGGTCACCCAACGGCGGGACATTCAGGACACTCCCAATCCTGACACCCACGTTCCGAGATCCCTGCGTCGCTTCCCGGGCGTGGCACAAAGCAGCGCACAGAACGCCGGGAACCGAAGCAGGCGCCTGCGAGGACCGCCGCGCATGCGCACTGTGTCTCGAGTGCCGAGGGCGGTTCCCGGCGGGCGGAGGTCTACGCAGGCGTCGGATCCCCGTGGGGAGGAGGGCGAAGACTCCATCCGCCATGTTGGATGCCGCAGATTCGCCATAACCTCGCCGGCTCTTTCCCTAAAAAAATAAAAATAAAGAGCGAAGTTTCCTCAGGGTGACCGGCCTTCTCGCTCAGTACGGGAGGAAGCCAGGAGAAGCCCGAGGCTTTTTTTTCCTTCGCCGTGGGAGCGTTGCCATGGAGACGCGGGCGGCAGGTGAGCCGGGATGGGGGTTGGGGCACGACGGGGTGGGGGGTGGGGCGCGGCGCGGGAACCGCTCGTGGCGTGCTGTGGGCGGCCGCGCGCAGGCTCGAGCGGCGGAGGGATCCGCGGGCGGGCGGAGCTCGGACGTCGCACTGTTCTGCGGCCCACGTTCAGTAGCTGGCTTTATCCTGCCGCATGGGGGGGCAGAGGGGGGGGGGAGGAACTAGTGGAGAGAAAGCGAGCGTGAGGGGGCCGTTTCCAGGGCAGTGAGCTGCGCGCCCCGTGTCTAGGCGGACAGGCGTTCGAATCTCGCCACCTCCAGCTGTTTGGCTGGGAGATCCATCTCTGAGTCGGCTTCTGGCCTAGCCACAGCTCCCGCTCTGTAAACTAGATACCCCGTCCCCATCCCCAGCTATCAAGGCCGCGTTCTTGGCCTGGAGTTGTTGAAGATCCAGCCTTCAGAGGGGAAGTTTCTTAGTGACTTTCAGAGGGAGCAGTCAATGAGAGAGATTGGCGTTACTAAGGGTGACCCTGCCCCATGCAAGTAATAATTTATATTCTGTCGTTGGCCCAGCTCTGTAGAGCATTGTTTCTCATGCTCCTAAATGAAAGAACTCCAGGGTCGCCTCCTTCAGGCAGCCCTCTGGCTCCCTAGCCGGAAGCTTCTTTGGCTGGATTTATTGGAAATATTGGAAGGATGGATGTCCCACTTAACCCCAGGCGCCCCCACTTAACCTTGAGGTTGGGGCCCCTGGCCTGTGATTGACACCATTGTCGACTCTTGGACCCTGACTCTGGAGGGTTGCTACTAAGCTCTCTTGGTTGCTCCTAATTATTCATTTACTGAAGAACGGAAAAGTTGAACGAGGTCAGATTCCAAACAGCTGAGGCTTAAAGAAAGCAGACTTCTTCCAGCTTAGGATAGAAGGTGAACTGTATGCTTGCTTGGCCTTTGCCACTGTTCCCTGGAACTGTGACAGGCTCTCATTAGAGGCTACTGTTTATTGAAAAATCATGTCCCTGGGGCTTACCCTCCACTGCTGCCCTTCTCTAGTGTTATCTTCAGAACCTGTCACTTTATCTGTGGAAGCATCTAGAATCAATGTGTCTGTTGGTGCTGCAGAGTGGATATAGGTCAAAGAGACACGAAACAAGGTCTGGACATGTGTTATCTTTGTGTTGCCAGCCATGACAAATGAAAAAGGGTCATAGTTTGAACAAAATATACTTTTGTCAACTCACGGGCCTCTCCTTTCTGGGAAGTTTGCTGTTTTGGTGTTGGTTAACTTAGGAACGGCAGAAAAATACGTAAGGAGAGGTGCAGCTTTGGGTGATAAACAAGTTTGGGTGGTCATTGCCCCAGGTTAGAGTTCTGTTCTGTCCTATTCCTTTTTCTATTTTTATTTTTCATGGCTTCTCATTTGCTTCTTTCTCCTCACACCTTGTAATTTACATAACAGCTTTTTTTTTTTTTTTTTTTTTTTTTCAGCTATAGCTGTCCCTAAGTAGAATTTAGTGACTGCTAAGGGCAGGCCTCGTCAAAATTTGGTGTATTAAACAGATTCTCCTAATTGCATTTCCTTTTATAGACGTTTCATGCATGCTGACCCAGAAAACATCTGTATCAAGATGGGCCAGTTTAATTGAGGAGAATTTAGCCTAGAGCATGGGTTCTCAACCCGTGGGTTGTATGTGTGTGTGTGTGGTGGTGGTGGTGGTGTCAAAGGACTCTTTCACAGGGGTTACCTAGGACCATCTGCATATCATATATTTGCATTACTCTTTATAACAGTAGCAAGGTCACAGTTATGTAGTAGCAAGAGGAATAACTTTATGGTTGGGAATCACCACAACATGAGGAACTGTATTAAAGGGTTGCCGCATTAGGAAGGTTGAGAGCTACTGGCCTAGATAAAGTTTGCCTCATGTAACCTGTTTGTGCTGTTAAGCTTTGAGCACGTGGAACTTTCCAAGGCAGGTATTACGTTCAGGGGTGGTTATTGTGTGCAAGGCTGTAAGAGCTCAAGCTTTGCTGGGGAGATCTGCTCCTGAGGTTCCTGAGGCCAGGGGCCCCAGCCTTTGTCCTTGCTGAGGGCCACATGTTTTTCTGCTCCCTTGTACACACTGGTGACCCTCCAGATGGTATCCCTTACAACACACTGTCACTGATCACTTGCTTTGAGAACGTGGTTTGGATGGAAAGGTGGGGTAGAGTTTGATTATGATATTTATTTTCTTTGAGACAGGGTTTCTCAAAAGATGTGAGACACCAGCCCAGCATGATTTTGATTATTATTTTTTTAAAGCGGGGGGAGAAAAGTAATTTTGGAGTGAAGAAAAGTGAATATTTTAAACATCTATTGTAATTCAAAGTTGGCTTTTAAAAAAGAACATAAAATATAAAGACAAATCAATTTTTGCTTATAAAAAGACAATGCTTGGTGTATTAATGAACAACAGGGCCTTAAAGTTGAGTAGCAGAATTGTCTTTGTTCTTTTTAAAGTTTTAGAACCCATACGTTGACAGTTATAGCTGTGTACCTACAGTGTACAGAGTCGTGATTTATGAACACAGAGCGAAATAAAGTTAGTCCAGCCTGTCACCTCAAAGTGTCTGTCATTTCTTGTGATGAGAACATTTGAAATGTATTCTTGTAGTGATTTTTGAAGTGAAAAAATACATTATTTACTCTATTCACTATGCCATGTAGCATGTCACATGGAAAGTGAAAATATGTTTCTGCTAATAGAGGTTTTGTTCCCTTGGCTCATGCCCCACCTCCCATGCCTCCCTGCAGCTTCTGGAAGCCCTGCTTTGTTCTCTGTATCTGTGAGATCTGTCCTTTCAGTCCCACCTGTCTACTTGCAAAGACATTTCCTCCTCTTTCAGAGGTAGAGTCATATTCCATTGTCTGTGCTTACATTATACAGTTTTTTTCATTTGCTGATGGACACTTAGGTTGATTCTTACCTGGGCTGTCGTTCGTAGTGTTTTGATGAACATGGGAATGCAGATTTCTCTTTGCACACTGTTTAGAATTCTCATTCCTTTAACTCTGTGACGACTGGTATTACAAAACACCAAGCTCTGAAATCTGGTGTCTTTGTGTTCCAGCCTGTCTGGACAGAGGCAGGATGGGTAGATGGGTTCAGAGGATGGTAGACAGAGCTGCAGGCCCTCTGGATAAGAAAGTGACATTGTCCCATTTAGTAATACACCTACTGTGACAGTTCACCAAGAGAGACACGGAGTCATATTCATAAGCTCAAACCCTGCTAGACCTCAGCAGAGGGAACCACCATCATGACAAGAGCCGTTAGGGATAGTGGAACCCCGAGTTCTGAGTGCAGGTGTTTTTATTGATTCAGAACTCCTTAGGTGCAGATCATAAGCAATCAAATATCTCCTACAGAAATCCAACACCTGCAAACAATACAGAATGCCTAGGCCTATGCATCCCTTTTTCTAGCAGTGCACAAAAACAATTTTTTGTTTTAAACACAACTAAAAGTAAACTTTTACAACAGTCCCATAATAAGGTAAGGGACCTGGAGCCAAGGAGGATAGGGAACTTGTGGTGTCTGCTACCACTCAGCCCCTAGTCTGTTGAGGCCTCCAGCCAGCCAGATTCTTGGTGTCCATATTGCTCCATTGCTGCCAGTGGTCTTCATGGGGCTGTTCTGATTCTTTAGCAGTGGAATCCCTATCTCAGATGTTTGCCAAACTCTGGACTAGGACCCTACCCTCTTGAGAGTGTCACACAGACCTAGTCATGGAAAACCAGTTCCTTTAGGAACAGGTATCGGGAGCTGTGATAGAAATGAGCCCTGAATATTGAAGATGTCAGTGGGGCTCCATGTAAGGATTCTGGGAAGGCTTCTTAAAGCATGAAGTCCTGGAGTTGGGTCTTGCAGAGTGGATAGATACCCACAAAAAGGGAAGGGTGAGTGATAAGGTGGGTATGATACAAAAACCACAGCTTTCATCTTTAAGGAAATAAGAGTCATTTATTCTGGAGTCATTTTGAGTGACCTGGCTATGGAGCACAGATTTAATTTACCCCCAATCCCGTGTTCTGGTGTGGAAGCAGTTCATGAAGTTTTTATAGTTTTAACAGGACAGAGAAAGTCTTAAGTCAAGGCAGGCTTAAAATACATTGGTGGGTACATCAGAGAGGCAGGTGTATTAAGATGGGAATGGCTTCCTATAGGCTCAGGATGCTGTCTGACGACATTCTGAGCTTTTGGATTGGTAGAAGCTAGTAGAAGCTGCTAAGTCAATAGATTCTAAAAGGTTTTCATCTGTTGTCACAAGATGTTAGTTCTGACACAGGTAGGAGTTGTGTGTATGTGTGTGTGTAGGGGGTGGGCAGGGAGTATTCTGGAGGGCCAGAACTTAGCCCAAGATAAGGTGATTAGTCTCTGGACCTGCAACATTCCAGTCTCTCCACAGAGCTGAAATTTAATCAGCCAACCAGTCTCCGCAGACACATTTCTTCCAGAACTTTTCATTCACAGCCAGATATACCTTCTTTTCAGAAGTTTTCGTTCACATGTACCAGCAGATGTGTTCTGTACATGAGATTGGGGCAGGGACATTGGGACTGAAGGCCTGTGACACTGAGACTGAGGAGTGGGAAGCTGTTTGGAGTTTGGTATGAAAACCTTGAGAGGCAGTAGAACAATGCCTGCTGACCTGCCTTTCAGAAAGAGCTCTCTGGCGCCTACCAGGAGGCATTTTGTAGTTGTGATTTAATATACTGAAGCACACGGATCTTTTATATAGCAGTACTCAGATAAGCCACAGCCTTAATGGTATCTTGGCTTCTTTTTAAAATTACATCAGAAAATTCTCTCTTGCTCCTTCATACCTAGTCTTTCCGCCTCAGCCCTAACAACCTCTAGCTAGTCTTGCTGTGTTCATAAATTACATTTGCCTTTTGTAGGATATCACATAATTCTTTTCTGTTGGGCTTTTACTCAGCATGAAGTTTCAGTAATTTTTGTTTGTCTGTTTTTAATTGCTTAATGATATTCCAATACCTGGAAACCACCACAGTTTGTTTGCATGTTTCTTAATAAATATGTGGGTTGTTCTCATGTTTCTAGTTTTGGGTGCTTCTGTTTGCTTGTTTTTCTTTTTTTGAGACCGAGTCCCACTATGTAGGCTTAGCTGACCTCGAACTTGCTATGTCAACCAAGCTAGCCTTGAACTCATAGAGATCCCTCTGCTTCTGCCTTCTGAGAGCTGGGATCAAAACGTGTAGCCAGATGCATGTTTCCAGTATTTTATTACTGTGAACAAAACTGCATTGAGTATTCTTACAAGCCTTTTGTGGGCATATATCTCCATTTCTCCTAGTAAATAAGTGCCTGGTGATAATGGAGTTGTTAGCTTGTTAACTACAGGGTTCTTTAGATTTTAAAGACATTTCCAGATTCCTTGCCAGTGGTCCTGCCAGTTGAATTCTATAGTGTAGGGGCAGCTCGAGCTGCCTGTAGTAGGAGCCTGAGGTAGCCAGTCATACTGTTCACATGATCAGGATGCACAGCTAGAGGAATAACTGCTTGGGTTACTTTCTCCTTTTTATTCAGTTTGAGACTCTAGCCTATGGGATGATACCATCACGTTTAGGGTGGGTCTTCCACCTCAACCCAATTTAGAAATTCTCAAAGTCATGTCCAGAGGTTTGTCTCCTAAGCAATTGTAGATCCTGTTGAGGTGACAATCAGTATTAGTGATCCACAACTCAATAATAAAATACAAGCTATCCAAGTCACTAGGATAGGCAGAAGACTGGCTTAGAGACTTCTGTCTGAGACAATAGATACAAGTATGTGTTGAGCATGGCTGGGCATCTGTGAGGTGCAAGTTAAATGAGGTAGCACTGCATATGCTCTCAGTTAGATTACCAATATGGAATGTGCTTGGGGATGTGGAGTGAGTGAGACTCTTACTCCAGAGCTTGTGTCTAGTTTTTGATAACTGTGAATAAAACCACATTGAGTATTCTTACACTCTAGGCCAGAATGTCGTGTTCAATGATTTTGGGCCTGTAGTTTCTTGTTTAAGAGCATTCAAGGGCTCTGGGACTCAATCCTGACCTGGAGTGAGCCTTGTGGGTGAGCCAGGCTCAGGTAGTACAGTGAGCAGGGGAGGGAAAAGAAAGGATAGGGAGACCTGCTGAGCTCTGGGACAGTGGTGACTCTGGTGGAGCATCACCACTATGTTTTAGCAACTTTGCTGTTGTTGCTCTGACCAAATAACTGACAAGAGCAACCAAGGGAAGGATTTATTTTAGTTCCTAGTTTATGGCAGGAGGGCATGACAGCTAGGCTTCTGTCCATGGTGACAGGAGCTTGTGGTATTACCTGTTATATCAGGAAGCAGACATACTTTGCCTGAACTGAGCGTCTCCACTATAAACCATAAGCCCTGTCCCTGTGGCTGTATATCTGTCAGCCAGTCCCTGTGTTCAAAAGGTTCCACAAACTCTCTGAATAGTGCCCCCAGCTGGGGAACCAACTGTTCAAACACATGAACCTATGGGACATGTCATATTAAAGCCCCGTTACAATCTCAT
Organism: Cricetomys ansorgei; assembly: GCA_026225945.1. Classification (NCBI taxonomy): domain Eukaryota; kingdom Metazoa; phylum Chordata; class Mammalia; order Rodentia; family Nesomyidae; genus Cricetomys; species Cricetomys ansorgei. The sequence continues at coordinate 64,609,339 of JAMJFZ010000199.1, read as the reverse complement.
GTGAAAATGATTTAGCAAAGCACTGGGCCATGGGCATAAAGGTTCCATGGGGAAGAATCAGGCATTCAGTCTGGTCCCTAGCTGACTTTCTTCTCTGCTACCATCCATCTTTTGCCTCTTGTCCTTTCTTAAGTCTTACTTTTGTCTCCTCATCTTGTGGATTTTGATAGTATCCTTGGAAATTGGATGCATAATAGAGCAGTATGAGATTATAAGTTATAGTACACAGTATGGCGGCCTGGCCCTTTATTAAATTATGCAGTCATGACAAGTAAAATGGGACCTGATAATAACCACCATTCTGTAGACCTGTTCAGCCAGCTGTTTCACATCTTTTCACCAAAGCTCAGCACAGTGGTTTATTGTCTCTGTTCTGCAGTTGAAGCAGAAGCTGTGGTTAGAGTCACTGGGCTGTTTCCAGGGAGGGCTTTGGAACAGGGTACCGAATAGGATGAGATCCATGTCAGGTCCCTGACTCCTTTAAGGGGCTTGTCCTAGATAGTCTCCCAAAATCTTGTCAAGTTCCAGAATCTGGGCCTGGGTCAGTCCAGATCAGAGTTGACTTCAGTTTACCAGGCCTGGTGACCTGGAAAGACTTGAGCAGGGAGGGATGAAAAGCTTCTTGCCTGAAGGCTGCCCAGTCTACTAAAAGCTGTCCACCAAGCCTGCTAAATTGTCACACCAGTATCCAGTGACTGTGTAAGTGGACCCGAGGCCTGAGCTTCTGGGTAACCCATAGCTTTTCTTCCATAGAGCTCCATGGGATAATTTTTTATGGAGGTAGGTGTGTGTGTGTGTGTGTGTGTGTGTGTGTGTGTGTGTGTGAGAGAGAGAGAGATAGTGTGATTTCAAGGGTCCTGTGTTCAAGGAACTCACAACATAAAGAACAGAGAAAAACATTTTCTAAATGGGCAGAAAATTATGAAGACAAAAGTTCTCCTTTGGTATATGGACAAGATTGGTTCTCAGACCCCAAGTGATAACAAAATCTGTGGATGCTCAAGTCCTGGAATATAAAATGGTGCAGTATTTGCATATACTGTACAAACATTCTTTTGTAAGCTTTATGGTGTGTAGACTCCTTACAGTACCTAACAGTGTTAATGCTGTTAAGTAGTATACTGGTTAATCCTTGTCACCTAGGAATAGGGAACCTTAATTGAGGATTGCCTCTATCAGATTGGCCTCTGGGTGGGTCTATGAGGCGTTTTCTTGATTAATAATTGGTGTGGGAGAACCCAGCCCGCTGTGAGCAGTTCAGTCCCTAGGCAGGTGATCCTGGGTTGTATAAGAACAGTCGCTGAGCCATGGGAGCAAGCCAGTACACAGCATTCTTCCAAGATCTCTGCTTCAGTTCTTCCTCCAGGTTCCTGCCTTGGTTTCCCTTGATGATGGATGGACTGCAGCCTCTAAGCCAAATAAACCCTCTCCTCCCCCTCGTTGCTTTGGTCAGTGTTTTATTACAGTAATATTGAAGCAAACTATACCAACCATTTGATGTTTATTTAGAGACTGATAACAAGAAAAAGCTCTATGCATGTTTAATACAGATACATTTTTTTCCTCCAAAGATTTTTGATTTCTGATTGGTGAATCGTTAGTGGTGGTTGTTAGGATTGGGAGGAAGGATCACTGGTGTCTGATGGGAACAGAGATTCTGTTTTGGAAGATGAAACATTTCTGGAGATGTCTGGTGGTGATGGCTACACACCAGAGTTAATGAACACAGTCTCTTGAATTGGATCTTAAAAGTATTTGAAATACTAAGTCTTATGCTATGTGTATTTTACCATGTACATTAAAAAAAATGAAAACTGTGATTACTTTGCTAAGATTTGTTTGCTGAAGATGACAGAGCTGGAGAGGTGGGCCTGCCTAAGCCTTTGGAATCCAGAAGGTCATGAGTGAGTTCAAGATGTCAGACTCTGGCAGTAACTGGTAATGAAAGGGACTGGATAGGTGATGGGAGTGTTTAGTGTCTTGACTGCTTTTGATAGCTTCACTTCTCTGTCCTGTATTGAAGTTCAATGACTAGTGCAGTGGTCCACAGGTGGTACGAGGAACATGTAGAATGGGGGACACAGAAGGTGATCGCTGCCTACTGGGATGGAGAGGGGCTCAGGAAAGCCCGTTAGTGTGATGTTTGAGCTGAAAAACCATTCCAGAAGCACCCATCAGAGGAAGGGCATGGGGTGGCCTCTATATGTCTACCTGCTTGGCCAGTGCTTCTCTAGGGTGGAACAGTGACAGCTCAGAGTTGAACACTTGGCTTCCATGTGTTGTCTTTGTGGCTAAGTGTGCTCTGCTTGCCCCTGTCCTGCCTCCAGCTACCAGTCCTTGGCAGAGCTACTGGGCAGCCTTTGGTCTATAAGATGGCCTGAGTTCTGGACATCCACCTGTGTTCTACTTGTAGTTTTTACACCCCATGTACTCAGGCTGCCTCTGGCTGTCTCACTGGTTTTGCTTTTTGCTAGGTTGAGTGTTGAGGGATAGTAGACTTGGGAGATAGCAGTAAGTAACTTTACAGGCCAGGAGACCTAGCTTTGTGGCCCAGCCTTTCTCTCTGTGTGACAGTTCTTGGAAGTCTTTTGAGCCCCACTTTGTACTGCTGTAAATTTGGAGCAGAGTGCACCTTTCTCTGAAAACTCTGTTCTCTGAAGAGTGCAATCAGGTGAAGTACCCACTGGTACCTAGTGGCAGCTGCTCATGGAAATGTTTTACAAGGACCTTGAAAGTTCCTCCAGACAGCCTGTGGTGTTTGATCTGAGCTGGAATGTCAGTCCTTGAGCATGCCGGAGCCCAGTGCTGTGTTTGCTCTGTTGTATTCAGCCATGAGCGCCAAGGGCAGTCTATAGGCTGCTCAGCTCTCATAGTTGTACACCAGCCTTCCCTGGTCTTGCTCCTGCTCTGGCTTCCACACCTTACCTAGTATGAACCTTCCAGCACCTGTCTTCGACAACAAACAGGTATTATTATTAGTAGTATTATTTTACATTTAAAAACATTTTTGCGTGTGTGTCTGTATGTCTGTGTGTATGTGCAACCCCTGCAGCCATTGCTTTCCCCACTGTAACTGCAATTCTAATAATAGGATGTTGTCTTTGATTTACAGCCTGAAGGGCAGAGAGTTTGGGTCACATGCTAGTACCAGTACCAGTGACCAAGCCAGGATTTGCATATTATTTGTCTGACCTCAAACCACATCCTATGATCTATTCAGACTACAGAGTGAAGCCTCTGTCTGTATTTCAGGAGCAGCACCAGGGAAATGTAGACGGAGGGGCAGTATCCTCCTTGTGCATTGTGGGAAGGGTAGTGGCACCCACCACCTTTCTGTTCTCTTCTCTATAGAAGAGTTTGGCATATGGACTTACGCCCATATCCCATTCCCTTTAAATTTGTAAGTGCATTTTAGGACATAGTTTTCCTTCAGACCTGTTGGTTTTCCAGTGGATCTCTCTCGGGCTTGCTGGTTTCTTAGGTGTTGGTAAAGCATCTATATTAACCTTCCTCCTACTGCAGGAGGACTTTCTTGCCAACTCTAGTGACAGCGCTGCCACTTGTCACCCCCACAGTCTGCCAGAGCACGGACTGCTGGAATAGTGTTTCCTTCAGTTCTCTGGAGAAACCTAGGAGTCTTAGCTGCCACTTAGAAAAACCAATTGAGGGTTTTCTCAGGTGTCAGAGACCATACCAGCAGGGACTGGCTGCAAGGCGAAGCTGGTGTCCTCAGTGCCTAGCATGTCAGTGGGAGGCCTCCTGCAGACATGCTGGAAGAAGATGCTCTCTGGGGAGGGGACATGGTGCCTCATCCCTTTATGGCCTACCTTACGGACTGCCAGTGATGAGAATACCTCCCTTACCTTCTAACATTGGGCAGCTTCTAGAAGGATGCCTTGGGCAATGTCAAGTCCAGTCCTTTCACCCTGTACTACCTCCCTGGGCGTCCCACCCAGCCCCTTTCCCTGATACCAGAGGTTTTAGTTTGTAGCCTGTCTGCCTATGATGTTTCCTGTAGACAGCTCTTAGTTCTTAGTGGCACAGTCTTCCTTTTCTCGGGCGACTTCATTAACCCTTTTTTTTTTTTTTTATAAAGAGGTTTTTCTGAGAACTAATTTTCCATCTATTTGAAATCTGAGCTATATAACAAATTTCGGGATAGGAATAACTATAGTAGTAGACTTTTACTTAGTCCTGTTTGATGCTATCAGATGCTTTTGTTCTTTACCAACTTGATAAGAGAATTCAAGTGTGTGAGGATTACTGTAGCTATGAGAGCTTGTAGAAGATTATCTGGTGACCTGAGAGAGGATGGACAGATCAATAGAAAAAGGAGAGGGAAAGAGCCAGAGAGAGGCCAGGGGGAGACTGTTCTGCACTGACCCATTGCTCAGAAGGAACACTGGGCCTGCAGAATATATTCCATCTTACTTAGCCTTTTAATTCTGCATAAATATTCTCTTGCAGAGAAATTGAAAGCATCAAAACCTCTCATATACTGTATCCCCAAGCCTGGTCAGTGTTAGCATTTTACTACATTTTTTTTCCTCTTTCCCATCTGCCTCTGTGTCTCTGCACCATTTGAGATTAAGCTGTGGATACACTGTCCTTCTACCACCTTCTAACTCTTGTCAGTGTTTAATATCTTGTAAGCAAGATACCCTCCTGCATCAATGACATTGCTATAGCCACAATGTGAGAATCACATCAATGCAGTTACAATTCAGGGTAACCCTGTGTGTGCATGGCAATCCAGCGTTGTGTTTCTTTGCTCTCTAGGCTGGACTAGCTCCTCTGCCTCTGTTTTATGGCATTGGTCTTTAAGGCATATGGCTGGTTTTTTTTGTTTATTTTTTTTTCAGGTTATTCTTCCTTTACTTTGTACAATTTCCTCATGATTAGGTTCTGCACGTTTTGGAATTGCCACAGAAAAGATGTGGAGTTCTCAGCACTGCTTACAGTGGGTCAGTGATCCCCAGTCATCCACTTGCCACTGATGCTACATGCTTGAGGGGTTCAGGTTCACTGTCTTGAGTTTACTGATTTTCCTTTTGTTCTTAAATGCCCCAGGACAGAAGCTTTGATTTTGTTTGTCACGCTGCATCTCACTCTTCCAAACTTCTTCTTTCTCTGCCCTCACATCCATTGATGATTGTTCCTGGACTCGGTCATTATGATGCTTGATCAATGGTTTCTTTTGCTCTTTCAGAGTGTTTTCCCCCACCATAGTATGAACTACACCTCAGTATAAACACCATGTGAATTTAGGGTGAACGTGTGGTGTTTGCATGTAGGCATGCATTGTCAAGGGATCACCATAGTTGAGAGAATTCATTATCTATGGGGAAGAAAGTTTTCATTTCCTCGCTCCATTTGTGTTACCAGAGACTCATGAACTCTTATTTTAGTCCGTGGTTTACAATCCTTTCTCATTGTTTATTTTGATGCTCACATTGTCTCCTTTGGGCTGGTAGAAACTCATAAAGCCTTGTGTCCTAATGACATGCCTGCTTTTTCTTCAGCACCTCATTGCTTTCTGGTCCAAGAAGTTCTCAGTTTATTCGGTCTCTTTCTTCCTCCTGGTTTCTTGTAGTGGAGAAATTAGAAGCCAAAGTCTGGGGATGTCACTGGTGGACCTCTGTGTCTCAGCACTCTGTAAACACAGTTCGGAAATAGATGTCTCTTTATATGTGTGGTATGTAGTGCTACGTCGTCCACACTCCATCTGTATGTCTACCGTGAAGGCTGTTGATTTTATAGAGAACTTTCCAATTCCAGCTGAACACGACAGGGTTTGTTTTCTCCGTCCCACTCTGTACTTCTGTAAGTCCCTTTCCTGGCAGAGAGAAAGCTTCTCCATACCACAGCATGCCTGGCTACTTGCTACTTCCTAGAATATACTGAATACTTTCTGAAACCCATGTCTTTGAGAAAGATGTCTGCTAACCAGTGCTCCTTACTTCACTTGAGGCTTTTTCCTCTCTAGCATGGAGCTGTGGCTCAGACTCTACCCTCCAGAGCCTCTCAGGGTCATCTTGCCTCTCCTCCTTTTCAATGCAGTTACGCATATTTCTTTAAAATACGACCAGTTTGCTTGTGTCTTCTTGATTTCACTTTAGGGTCTTTATATTTGTTTATTTTATTCATTTGTATTAAATATGTGAATTTGGGGAACAGTATATTTCTTTTCCTTTTTCCCCCTCTTCTATTTGTGAGTCATAAACATAGAGACCTGCAGGGTTTTTTGTTTGTTTGTTTGTTTGTTTGTTTTTGGGTGTGTGTGTGTCTGTGTCTCTAGGAAAGCAACAAAAGCCCTGAAAGGAATTCACTGGAATTGAACCAAGGTTCTACTGTCAAGGTGGGACTGGGCTGCCTGGGCTCTGCTAGCCTTCAGTGAGCATCTCCCTTGCAGGCACTTGGCCTCCTCCTGACACGAATTCCTTTAATCCATCATTCAGACACTGCATATATTCCTATTTTAGATGAGGACTTGGGCGGGGGCAGCTCTCGGTACTTTCCTCACTGCTGGGACTAGATGAGCCTGTCCCACCCTGAGCCTCAACTTCTTACCCAGCTCTGGGTCCTGTCTGCTTTGCCAGGCAGTGGGAATTAAGAGAGCCTTGGTTCAGGGGTCCTCGGGTGAAGACTGGAAGTGTTCTACCCTCACCACAAAGGAAGTACAGCATTGCTTTGAACAGAGGTAATTTCTTCGGTGATGCTTAATGTTTCTATTTTCAAGACTGTGACTACATTTTAAATTGCATGTTATTGATGTTTTTAGAACTTATATTAGGGAAGACAGAGGCTAAACAAATAAGCACACCATTAAATCTGCTGTTATAAGTTGTGGTCATACTACCAAGCCGGTAAGTAGGGGATAGGAGATTCTGCAAACACAGATTAAAAGTGGTTACAAAAATCTTTGTGTGAGAACAAGACTGGGTCTGAGACTTGAAGAATGGGTCTTGAATTCATGAACAAGTTTGATAGACAGGGAGCAGGTGCTGCCATCCCTCCCTCTCTCTGGAGGGCAAGCCTGAGCTGGAGTTAGCTGGTCCTGCCAGAGTTCTCCTTTGCCAGCTTGTGTTCTCACAGCCCTGAGCAGTGAGAGGGCTGAGCTGCCAGGATCTTCCTGAGGCAGTACTCCCAGGATCCCTTAGGGCTAGGGCAGCTGACTCTCTGAGGTTCCCGTTGACATGAGCACAGGTGGCAGCTGGCCTGCAGAGTGAGGCCGCAGTTTGCTTGGGTGGTCAGTCAGGGATGTCTGACCTTGCAAGACTCTGGCCTGTAGCTGAGTTAGGCACTCTGTCCCCGCAGTGGCAAGAGTCTTCCAAGTCAGGCCCCAGAGAACAATATAGCATGACAAACAGAGTGGCTCATTTGTGTTCCTGGAGGGAGGCCTATATCTTCCTCATTTCTAATTGTGCCTGGCAGAGAATGTGACACATATTGGGCATTCATTAAATACTGAATTATGAGGCTACTGAATATATGTTAGCCACAGAGCCTGGTTATTTAGAAAATAGATAAAAAAATTTAGTTTGTATTTTGTCTTATGGAAAAGGAGCCAGATCATTTTGGTGAGCTGAGGGTTGGTGGGTAGTGGCTTAGAAACTTCTCTTCCTACTTGCTTATTTCCCTTAAAATAAAGTTCTCTGGAGTTGCAGAAGACCTTTACCATATCTGAATGTTAAAGGACAGTTCTTACTCCTGAATTAACTTGGAAACCCTGGACACTTAATAAGTAAGACCAGTCCCAGGCTTTTATACTAAATAAAGTAGGCATTTATAATTTGAAGTTGAATTAGCATGTTCCCCAGGTGCTGTCAGCTTCTGCCCAGATTGTTACCACTTTTTGATTGTGACCTCCAGAGTCCGGAGCACACGGACCATTTAAAGCTGTGACAGTAATAAATGAACATGTCCCTCTGTCACCTCCCTTTCCCTGCAGTGTGTAACCAGTGCTATGATAATTCTTTCCCCTTCTCCACCCCCTGCCCTTCTTCCTCCTCCTCATTTTTTTTTCTTTCTTCCTTTTCCTCCTCTGCAGTTGCAAAAGTCCTTAGCCAATGTCTCAATATGGGCAGTTCTTACTTCTGGAATTAATTTTGAAACCCTGGACATTTAATAAGTAGGACTTGTATTTAGTAATAAATAGCCTTTATTTCCACCCTCGCTGACTCTCTGTCCCTACTTTCTGGACTTAATGAGTTTTAAAGGTTTTCGGGCAGTAGAGGTTCTGTCCCAGCCTCTTGAGGGTTCCTGTCTCTATTGGTGTTTGTGGTGCTTTCCCATGGAAAGGGCCACATTTTTTTTCAGTATGATTACCCTCTTCAGTGTGACTATACTTCATTGCTCAGGGCTTTTACTTTGAGAGTGCTTAAAAATAACTTGAAAAAATTTCATGCCAAGTTTTACCATGAAAGAAATGTGTATGCACAAAATTATAATGCAACTGTTGGCTCAGCCATAATCCTAGCTGATTTAGAGCATTCCTCATTTTATTTTGTTAATTCAAATTCAGCAGAGAAGCACCCCTGGGATTTCTCCCTAGCATTTAATAAACATGTTAACTTTGTGAGCTATCGAGGTTGGAGTGCGCATCAGCGTTTTGTGATATGCCCAATAATTCACACATTAAAGTTGTGCATTTGCTGAGATATCAGAAGAACAGAGCTTACAAAGTACCCAGGGATTATCTGCGGGCAGGGGATAATTGTCATTGTCTGTCCCTTTCCTTTGCTTTGCCTTGGTTTTCATGGTCTTTGGATATCACTAGCCTAAGACCAGTTTCCACTTCCAAACATTTCTCATCTTTCAGATGAGGAAATGAGCCCTGAAGGAATTTAGAGACTTATAATTTATCTGCCAATGGAGAAGTGAGGGCCATCTGTGAGCTGAGAGGCTCAGGCTCCTGTCTAGGTGATGTCCTTTCTGCAGTGTAGTGTAGGGCAGTGCCCTCAGCTGCAGGCACTAAGGTAGGTGCATTGTGTTCTTAGCGTCCTGCTGTCCTCCACTGCTCTGCACAGAGGAAGAAACAAGTTCACAGAGGCCAGATACACATGCCCTGGGTCACACGGCTACTTGGACCAAAGCTGAGGTCAGATCTATGCTGTTTTGAATCAGAGTATCCATTTATTCCTTCATCCTTTCCTTTGATATTAGCTGTCTAAATTTTCTTAGATTAAAGTATAACATGTTGGTAGATTGTATATCACATAGGTGAGCAGCTAAATGGATGTCACTGAAATTTACATGACCTGCTGATCTGTAGCAGATCAGGAGATTGAAATCTATTACTTCCCCAGGAGGTCCCAGCCCCGGCCCCACTGGGGAAACCTGCTCTGTTTTACACAGTGCATGCCCCAGTCGCTGCCTTAGTCACTGTTCTGTTGCTGTGAAGAGACACCATGACCAAGGCAACTCTTATGAAAGAATACATCTAATTGGGGTCTTGCTTACGGTTTCAGAGGTTTAGTCTGTTATCATCATGGTGGCATGCAGGCAGCTGAGAGTTGCATCCTGATCCATAGGCGGGGTGGGGGGTGCGGGAAGCACGCAAGAGTGCCTGGGCCTGACATAGGCTTTTGAAACCTCAAAGCTCAGCCTCAAGGACACATTTCTTCCAATAAGGCCACACCTCATAATCCTTCTAAACCTTTCAAATAGTGCCACTCCCTGCTGACTAAGCATTCAAGTATATGAGCCTATAGGGGCCATTCTTATTTAAAGCATCATACTGTCCCTTGCATCAATACTTACATGTGCCTCTGCTGAGCCTTCTGCTCAGCATCTTTGCTGCTGTGCAGATTGTGCTTAACCATGGTAAAGCCTGAAGGTTTGAAAGTAACTTTTAGGCAGATTAAGAACAGGCCATGTAATGGCTGGTTATGAGGACAGTCTGTTAGAGTTGAGTCTGCCCTGACTTACTTGCTAGGGTTGACTGCACCGGAGCTGCCAGGATAAGTCTATTCTGGTTGTGGAAGAACAGTCGAATCAAATGGTGACTTTGGATTGTGTTCCTGCTGTGTGCACACCTGTGACCTGGTAATCCCTTACATGGCCTGATCTTCACATTTCAAGTGGACACAAAAGCCTCTCTTTGGTGAGGTAAATGTATAGGTTAACTAAGTAGGGTAATAGGCAGAAGAGTGTTTAGCCAAGTCAGTGGAAGCTTGTTTTTATTTTGTTGTACTACTACAGATGGCCACCAGAGGGTGATGTTACCACACATATTTGCTAAAAAGTTGTCACCCTGGAATGGTGGTTTTCTGTTGCCTGATTTGGGGCATTTTCTCAACCTGTATAGTGGGTGAGATGTGTATATATTATGTATTTTTATATATATATTTTATATATATGTACATATATATACATAATATATACTATATATATATGTATATGTGTGTGCATGTGTGTGTGTTTGTATGCTTCTGTATGTGTACATGTATGTGTATATATGTGCATGTGTGTATATGTGTGTATGTGTATGTTGGTGTGTATGTGTGTTTCTGTGTATGTATGTGTTTGGGTATGTATGTATGTTTTTCTATGTGTGCAAGCATATATATCTGTGTATATGTATGTGTTTTTGTGTTTGTGTATGTGTATTTGTGTGCATGTGTGCACATGTATGTGTATATGTGTGCACATACCCACATTTGTGCTTGTGAACCTGCCTATGCAGGTACATATGGAAGTTAGAGGATGCAATTTTTGATTACTTCTCTAACCATATTTTGAGACAGGGTCTCTCAGTAAACTTGGAGCTTGCCATTTTGGGTAGACAGGCTGACTATTGAACTCTTGGGATCCATCTGTTCTGCCCACTCAGTGCTGGGGTTACAGGCATACAGTACCACCTGACTTTTTTACATGGGTGCTTTTTTACATGGGCCCGAACTCAGGCCATGCTTGTGCAACACTGAGCTGTCTTCTCAGAACTCAAGTGATTTCTTCAATTTAATCTTTTATTTTTATTATTTACTTATTTATTCGTGTTTGAAGAACCATGAAAACTCAAGTAAGACTCTAGTATAGGAAACAGCTCCATTCATTACCTGTCTCCCCAGGGCCTGCCGCTGGATCTGGCTGTTGGGAGCTGTGTGGATGGGCAGAGACTGGATCCCGAAGTCTTTCTCTCACTCTAACAGCAAGCTGCATTTCTACTTTGTTTCCTCACACTACTTTCTCTGGCTGTCTCTCTTAAGGTAGCAGCCGTTGCCCAGCTCTCACCTAGGTGTGAAAGCTTTATGAGAAACTACAAACCGGTAGCCCTTGGACTGTGTTGACTCCTGTGGTCTGCCCTATCTCATGTAGCTGCCTTCCAGGGATTCCTAACCCAAATCCAGCATTCGGGACCTGCTGCCAAGACCCAGGATGCAGATGATGGTGGCAGGTGTCCTGTGCTTGTTGGCTAATTCCAGGCCCCCTGGACAATTCCATTCCTGGTCCTTCCCTGCTGACCATGATGGCTTCTGAGGAATGGGTTGCCTGCATGGAGGTGCAAGGGTCAAGGTCTCATTCTGTCCCTTGGCTACTGCCCTACTGAGTTGTGTCTGTATCGTCTGGGCCTGGTGTCCTTTCTGCTGACAGGGCAGTTCTTTATCCATAGGAGCTCTTGCCTTCTCCAGACACAGTTGCTCTTATGTAGATGTGTGTATGGACATCACCCATTTTCTACTTCTTGAACTTTAAACGTATCCTTAGGAGCTGGGTACATAGCCTTAGAACTCCATAGACCTGTAGTTCATCCTCTCAGACAAGTTACATTTGCTTGTCTGTACCACAGGATAATGTCTTTATGTCTGGCTGACACAAAGTATTCTGGGCTCTCCCATATAGCTGGCCAGCTTGTACATGACACAATGGTGCCATGTTTAAGAAGGATAGCTCATTTCACATAATAGGTCCATTTTTATTATGAAAGTCTTACACATGATAGAAAAGTGACTTGTCATAATAATTTGCATATATTACGGTTTTCTGATGGAGTGCTAGTGTCTTAAGGAAAGGTAGAAGTTCCTTTGGGGCTTGGCAAGTGTGACAGGAGTGTGATAATATCTGCTACTGTTTTTTATTCAGATATCTGATGTCTCTAGTCCTGTCTTGAAGGAGTGGCTTGCAACCCAGTTTGTGGGGTGCAGAGTGGGAAGTGAGTTTGTACAGAGGAAGAAGGAGCACGAGTTAAGCTTTCCTGAGTTCACAGTTAGCCTGCCTAGTACTAAGTATTTGCTGAACCTATGTTGCCTCCATTGAATCATGAGAACATTATAAAAGGCCATTGATTCAAGCAGCTTTAACCCTGAAAAGCATCTTCATTGTGTCACAAAGAAGCTGACATTTTTTTGGTTTTTCGAGACAGGCTTTCCCTTTTGTAACTCTAACTGTCCTGGAACTCACTTTGTAGATCAGGCAGGCCTCAAACTCACAGAGATCCACCTGCCTCTGTTTCCCAAGTGCTGTCATTAAAGGTGTGTGCCACCACCGCCTGGTGTGTTAGTACTTCTTAAAATAGATGTTGTCCTACAGTAAAGAAATACACTAATGAAATCCATTTCAGAGGATTGCTTTGAAAATTAAGTACACCTAGTGTTATGGTATTGGCTGATGGTGAGAGCTTGGTGAATTGAAGCCTCCTCCTCGACAACTTCATCCTTTTAAAATTTTAGTTCCAGCAAATTTTGATGTATGTTGGTGATGATAAATGATAATGATAATGTTGTTGTTGTTGTTGGTGGTGATGGTAGTGATAGTGATAATGGTGTTGGTGTTGGTGATGAAGGTGGTGAAAGTGGTATCAATGACAGTGCTAACAACAGTGGTGGTGATGCTAGTAACCATGGTGATGATGGTGTTGATGATGGTGAGAGTGGTCACAGTGATGGTGATGATGTTTGCGATGATTGTGACATTGGTGACCATGTTGATTGATAATGATGCTGATAGTGATGATGAGTGTGATAGCATGGAATATATCCACACAAGTGATTAACGTTCTTCAGAGTAAATGGGATAAAGGAAAACATTCTAATCTGATTTTCTTCCCTTAAAATGAAGGAAGGATGGGGACTGGTGGTTTAGAGTTCTGGGTGCTCTTTCAGAGGGCCTGTGTTCTCTTCCCAGCATTCACATATTAGGTTAAAGCAATCAGTAACTCCAGTTCCAGGGTATCTGATGTTCTCTTCTGACCTACAAAGGTACCATATGCAAGTGGTATACATATGTCGATACAGGAAAAACACTCATGCACATAGGATGGGAAGGTAGTAAGGGAAGGTAGTATTTTATAAGGCTGCACTGCCTGTTGCACCAGGGAGGCAGTGGGAAGGGCTGTTATATTGCTCAAAGCTGCACAACAAGAGGCTTTATTCATTATGTTGGATGTGACAGCAGACTGGCTTTATGCTGTTAAAATATTTCCTCTCCTATTGGGAAGCTGCTAACTTCTATGAATTTAATAACAGGGGCAAGTGAAAAGCAGGAAAACAAAAAAATATACAGGCATTCTTGCCATCTCCTATCATAAGACAATTCAGTAGGGACTTGGCTTTGGCTCTTGAACTCTCTTGCAGTTAATATATCCAAATAAAAGATAGTTATAGAGCAGATAGTGTGATTTATGTTAATCAAGGAGCAGAAGGAATTTTAAAGTACAGTCTTTATGTGGAGTAATTTAATAACCTAGCGATGTAGCATTTTGTCTTCTTGTGGTTGTTGATATATGCTTAGGCACTTTGCAGTCATTAATTCATCTAACTGATTTGGGTTCTTAATGGCTCCCCATTGGCATTATTACTAAGAGGAAGATGCTAGGCCACTGGGGCTGTGGCTAAGGCTCATGAGTGGAGGCAACATGGCATGTACTGAGATGTATGGGCTATGCAGCCAGGAATTCACAATCCGAGATTTTGTTCCAGCTCTCAGAGATGGGCACATAGCTTGGACTGCACCTTGGCTGTGCCTCTGTGAGCCGTGCCCTTCCTTTACCCCCAAGTCTCAGCAATGTGCTTGAAATTAGATGGATTGTGCCACTTTCTGCTGACCTCCGCTGTCGGGTGAGAAATCTCTGTCTCCTGAATGCTTTTTCTGACAGGAAATAGGCCCTCCACCCTTGCTATTCTCATATACTTCTTTGTTTTTAGTTCTCAAAAGTCTATTTCTTAGAATAAGTTTATTTGAGTTTATCCTGTTTACCACATTTTCCCTATTTTTTCTTTTTCTTATCTCTAGGCTCTGATGACAGTTTTAGTTCGTCTGCATGGCCCTCGGGTCCCCACACTCTACTCATTGTCCTTTCTGGGCCTCAGATGTGTCCTGCTCTATGGTCAGCATCACCAGCTATTCTGTTCTTCTCATTTTGTTTTGAGCCCATTATTTTGTCGGTTACATTTTTGGTGGTAGTTGTTTTAATTTTCTGTTCTAAACTTTCCAGTTGTTATTCTTTTACCTTGTCTATTTCTTTGATGAGGAACTCCAGTTCCCATCTCCTATGCTTCTTGGATTTGCTTTTGAAGACATTTTTGTGGTGGTTGCTTTAGACCTTGTCAGATCATCCTGCTGTGTCTCATCTTGCAGATCTCTGTTCATAGCTTTCTATCCTTCCTTATGCGAGTCCTGGGAGTGAATGGTGACTGAGTCATGGCTATTTGGGCTGTGAAATCCTGGGTTTTATTTATCTCTTCTGCCTTGGCTTCCTGTTGTGGTAGAGGGTGATGACTTGTTACTTCCAGTGGGCCTGAATTAATCTTCCCTGCTGCTTCTTTTGACATTGGGCTGGATGCTGGAGTCCAGGCTCCCTCTGGGCTGTGTGATGGAGTTCAGGCTCTTAATGGCCTCTGTGATGGAGTCCAGGCTCCCACTGGGCTGTGTGATGGAGTTCAGGCTCCCACTGGGTTGTGTGATGGAGTTCAGGCTTCCACTGGGCTGTGTGATGGAGTTCAGGCTCTCAATTGTCTGTGTGATGGAGTCTAAGCATCCACTGGGCTGGGTGACAAGAGTCCAGGCTCCCACTAGGCTGTGTGATGGAGTCCAGGCTCCAACCAGATGAAGTGGTCCAGAATCCCACTAGGCTAGATGATGGAGTCCAGACTGTATACTTCTTCCATTGTCTCTGGGGTGAATTGGTGGAATCTAGGCCCATACTGACTCTGCTAACACTGGGTTGGAGTGGGATCTAGGGTCTCAAGTACCTCTGCTGCTATATCAAGGCTAGCCAGGGCTAGGAGGGCTGATGGTATCAGTGACTCTCCCCTGTGGCCTCCTGTAGCACTTTAGTGGAGAACTGGAATGTGCATTATGGCTGGATGCTTGTGAGAGTTCTGGTTCCCTCTCAACCTTAGAATGTGGGATGGGGCCAGGGCCAGTGTTTACTAAGGTGTTTGGTTGTGGTGGGGTGGAGAGTGCCTGTTTTACTCAGCAACGCTCGCTTGTCCTTTGGGTGGAAAACAGGCTTTTGCTGGAGTTGCAGATCTATGGTCTCTTTGGCTCCAGGCTAGCTGCAGGAGGCAAGACAAAACCCAAAGCATGTCACTGCTGTGCTGTTCCCCAGGTCCCATGGTTGTGAGCTGGCCTGTCTCAAGTTTGAGTTTCCTCCCGCTTGGCTTACCTTAAATCCCTCAAGCTTTTATCCTGTCTTAGTGAGAAGAAAGAGTTAATCTACCCATCTTTCTGGACCTTTCGCCACAGTGTTTGGAATGGCAGGTGTGCACTGGGCTGCCTCTAGCTGAGAGTGTATATGCAGGATGCTCTGGCCTGCCTGCTGCTCCCCATGTTCTGACCCAGCTTCTTCATCTCCTCAGTGGGCCTTGTGCCACTCACCTGCCATGTCTTGTCTTTTCCCCAGCTGGCCTTAAGGTTTTTCTCATTCTAGTCACTTTCTCATGGATATAATCAATTTCAGGAGAGTTCAGAGTCTAGGGTGTTGAGTAGGTTCCAGCAGCTGTCTCTCTGCAGGAGAGTGTAGGATGTAGAGATTGGCCATGTAGTATGTATTGCCCTAGGCACATGCATGTGTCTGTCTCCTGAGAGTCCTGACTCCTTCTGGTCTGCTCAGTCTTCATACTTTGGCTAGATAAAACAGACCTCAGAGGATTCTGGACTAACTGCTTTCAGCCTTTTATGTGTTGAATTAGAAAGATTTAAGACCTGCTCAAAGATGCACAGTCAGAGGAAACCTGGGAATCGACATCCAGTCTTGAGAAGCTTCACAAGATACCTCAGTCATCTCTAAGGCTGTTTCTGTAAGAAAGAGTATTTATTGTGAGATTTCCCCCAGGGCTCCTGACCCCACTGTCCAGGTCAGTGATACCCAGTGTCTATTCTGCCCTTCTCCCTGCTGTGTCTGGAGTTGGAGTAAGCATGGGTGGCTCTGGAAGGATGGGAAAGGCTCTTAATGATCTGAGGAGGACTCTACCTGGGTCTTTGTCTGACTCTGTCTCTGATGCTCAGCAAATTTAAAGGAGCCTTACAAGGGCACTCAGTGATTCTATTGGCGCTAATGTTGTTTGTGACTGTTTTACATTGAACATGAACTCATATTGTTACTTTTGTAGTAAATGACCTTTTCAGGATAGGCGCTAGCATAAGGGCTGAGACCACAGATACCAGAACCCTGTTTTTTTTGAGTCATGCTGAATGGACTTACCAGGAACAACAGCACAAGATGTTAGATGGTGTGCCAGATGCCAGAATATTCTTCACATTGACTACATACAACCTGTGACTTCAGACTACAGTTCCTCTAATGCTCAGTCATGCCCTGGTACCCCAGACTCACAGTCTAGTTCATGGTCACCTTCTGGGAGGGCTAGGGCAGAGCCCTTGTTCATCTTAGGGTCTCCAGGGCAGGTAAGACAGAGGTCCACAGAGTTCCTGGCTGCTCCTCAGCTTAGAGTTTAGAAACGAAGATTTGCTAAGGTAGCATCTTAAGGCTTTCCTCTATAACAGTGTAGAGTAGATGCTTCCAGCCAGCAGATAGTTCAGGGGAATTGCATGCTCATACTATAGACTGCTATGGGTCTCCTTGTGCTAAGAATGTCATTTTCTCTCTGAGTTCTTTTGTTAAGCAAGGGAGCATAGTAATTGGACCCCAAAATGCACCCAAATTATCACATCTTCAGCAGAGCTAGCTGACAACATAATTATGGCTATATTTCAGGATTTAAGATGCACTTTTTCATATCTGGCCTCTGTAGAAATAAAAGTGGCTCTCCTGTTGTTATTTTGATGTATTAATAATCTTTAACATTTGGGGGTACATCATGATACAATACCCCTTTTTTATATGCCTTGGCATTTTGCTGTTCATGAACAGCTTTAAGAACATCTCCAAGGAGTGCTCTGTCACCTTTTGTGTTGGAGGTCTGTGTTCAAGAGGGTATGCTCTGTGCTTTGTCCTGGGTCTCTGGAGCAGGCAGTTATTGAAGACACAATTACATTGTTAGTAGCCAAGCAGAAGCCCTCACTTGCCTCCCCTCTGTTGCTCATTTCCAGTCAGTAGCCTGGCTCCTCTCTTTGCAGCCCTGTATCTCAGGACTTCATGCACCCCCTCTTGTTCTTGACAGACCCCTTTAGTGGTTTCCTCTATCATGCCAGCAACCCCCAATCTCCACCCGCACCCCTATCCCTGCCATTTTCTCTGTCTCCTCATGTAGCTCAGGTGTTCCTGTTTCTGGTACAGTAGGTAAACAAGTCCTCCCATTCCCAAGGGACTGGTTTGGTGGGCTAGATGGGGCTCAGCAGAGCAGGACTTCAAGAAGCTGGTGCAGCTCCTGAGTGAGGGCATCTTGACCGTGCTGCTCTTTAACATCTCAATTTCTGGGAGTCCCCTTCCCATTTGATGTCTTCTAGGATAGTTGATCTCAACCTGTGGGTTGTGACCCCTTTGGGGGGTTCAAATGACCCTTTCACAGGGGGCACCTAAGACCATCTGCATAGCAGATATTTACATATTTGATGTTTTTTTTTTTGTAAATCTTATTTTGTAAATTTTGTAAATCTTTTGTAAGTTTTACAAAATGTTTTTGTAAAAATTAAAAAAAAACTCTTGCATTTCATAATGTAAAAAAATCATATTTACCTTATGGCTCATAAGGTAGCAAAATAATAGTTATAAAGTAGCCACAAAAATAATTTTATGGTTGGGGAGGAACAACATGAGGAAGTGTATAAAAGTGTCGTAGTATTAGGAAGGTTGAGAACTACTGTTCTAGGATTTGTCTGTTGCTGTCCTGTGGCTCTGACCTCTAGCAGCCTTTGTGGAGAAGCTTCTGTCCCTAGCAGCCTTTCCTGGTCCAGTTTTCCTCACTGAACCCTGTCTCATGGTCACACTGCTTGGCTGAACCCACATTTATGTGAATGGCCCTGGGTCTCAGTGCTTGTTTTTGTCTGCAGAACTGCAGGCATAGTTTCCTGCCCAACAGCTGAACATGCAGTGGGTACCTGGGAAGCTCATGCTAATTAATAGCAGATGGATGAGGTAGGTGTCACCCTGGGGTACCCAGGCCCTCTCTGGTGCTGTCATACAAAAAGTCATCATATTTATTTAATCTCCACATGATGCTTTCTGTGCCTTTGAACTGAGAGAGGCCTCATACTAACTCTATGGTCCCCCGACATCCTCCCTTGCTAAATGTCACAAGGTTCTCAGTCTCCTGAGAGCATCTGTGAAATGATGTTAGAATATTAGACTAGACGTTACACCATTGTAAACTGTAACAAACAGTGGTTCTCTGTTGTCTGTGTTCTGGTGGCGTGAGAGTTGCCTCTGGGCAGGCCTGGCCTAGATTCATCAGATCAGGGCTTGTCAGTGATCTGTGGTTGATATGTTAGTTAGGCATTTAAGTTTGTTTCAGACATGACTGACTTTAGTCCTGTAGGTATCTTGACTATTTTAGCTGTAACTTAATGGAGCTCAGCTCATGGCTTCTAGCCACACGTATCCACGTCAAAACCAAGTATCAGGGTGTGATGGTTAATACTGTCCATTTGACAGGATCTAGGATCACTTAGATCATGCCTCTGAGGGATAATCTAGATTCTGTTAATCTAAGTGGGAAGACCCGTTCTAACTGTGAGAAATACCATTTCATGGTCCTGGGGTCCAGACTAAATGAAAAGGAGAAAGTGAACTAAGTATTCATCTCTCTCTGCTTCTTGACTGGCAGTGTGATCTGCTGCTTTTAGCTCCTGCCACCCTGTGTTTTCCTCCATGGTGGACTGTGAGACCCTTCTACCGTGAGACCAGATAACTCATCCTTACTGAAGTTTCTTTTGTTGAGTGCTTTATCACAGCCAGAGGAGTAAGCAATATACTGGGCATCTGGCTACCAGTCCAGCTACTGGGATGGAAGCAAGTTTTTCCTTTAGCCTCAGTTTTCTTACATGTTGGCTGAGTATTACAAGCTAGTTTCTGCCTAAACCATGTTGATATATGTTCAGCAGGAACCATGTTGAGATGTTGTGGCTTTCTATGCAGAACAGTGTTGTTAGAGTACAACATCTTGCTTGGAAAACATTTTGAGTTCCTTAGGAATTAAACAGTTCTTGGAAAAAAATGAAGTATTGATCAACAGCATTCATGAGAATGTTTTATTGACAAAGCAGTGTTCTGCTGTGTTAAATTTCTGTTTCACGTATTTTCTAGGAACTGATCTGTGAGGCAGTTACCTTCGACCCTTTCTGTGAATCCAGGGAAGGTCTCGCTGCTGTGACTTCCAGTACCTGGCTGGCTTTGGTCTTCATCCCAGCAAAGCAGTGTGGCTGGTTACCCTGGTTCTCATATTCTTTCTCTTGCTACACAGAGAAGGAGAAAAATGGAGTGTGAGGGTGGTTATCAAGAGAGGTTTTCATTTTCAGATGGAAGAGATGAGGACATATTTGCAGGGCAGTGGGAGAACTCCAGGAGGGAGCTACAGAAAGAAGCAACAGACTGAACTGAAACAGTATGCTGAGTGGATGAAAGGTGTGGGTTCTGCATGCACCAGCCATTGTATGATGTGTCCAGTGGCCTGCCTTCCTGGATTCAGGCAACAAGGGATGCATTGTCTTTGTGTAACTAAAGGTAATAATGACAGCAGTTTGTGGCATTCTGCTTTTATCATCTAGAGCCCACAGCTTTGCATACTGTCTATGGGACTGACTGCTGCCCCTTTGCCCACACTGAGAGTGCCAGTGCTTGCACTGATTCTGACAGTAACACTAGCAGTAGTGCACCTGGGATGGGTGAAAAAGAAGGCGGGCCAGCAGGTATCTGTGGAGAAGGGGCTGCTGCCAACTCTGTCTAGTGAAATAAGCAGAAAGGTACTGAGAGAGTCATGTGACACCTACTTAACAGGACAGAGTGCAGGGGCCTAGAGGTCTGTGGTATTGGTGAGCATGGACCCAGGGATAACAGCTGATGTGAATCTCACAAGGAGCAGCACAGTACATAGATTTCAGCTGTTGGGACAAGGCAGAGGGCAGCTGAGTCATGGCCTTGGAGTATGATGGGATCACCTGGTGTCTGCTGCCAAGGAGGCTTTTACCTTCTCTGCCCACTGACTTCAGCCACAGAGGGTGCTTGAACTTCTTCAAGATCACCCCACTGTATAGTATTTCTGGATGGGAATTGGAAACTTAACCTGGGTCTATCTGGCAGCAAATCCATGGTTTTTTGTATCATAACAGTCTCTCTTTTCGGTAAACATGTAAAAATGTCAACAAAAATAAGCCTCTTCATGGCTTTTGGCTCCTTCCTAAATATAATAGTTTATATGCATCTATCATTATTTTTTCAAACTGAAAGATGGGTTCTTTCCCCTGTTATTACATCTCCTCACTTAATATAATGTTAGGAACAAGAACAATTCTTAGTTTTATTGTGAAAAGTTTGTTTTAGGTAGGAATTAAGTGTCATAAAGCAACACATTGCTAGCTTTTGTGTCTCATTCAGTGCTGGAACCAGTTGTTCAGTCATTTCAAGGGACTCAGCTCTTGGGAAGTGCTGTCTTGGTCAACCTTTCCTTGCTCCTGGTCCAAGAGACTCTGGCTGGAGTATTGAGTGACTCCCAGTGTGCTTCCTCCTTTATCTGAGGGCAGGGTTTAACTTTTCAAGGGCTATGGTTGTTTTCTGTTGACTGTGCTCTTCTGGAGGCTGAGTTGCTGGGTGGATTTGGGTCACAGAGAGGTCCGTGTCTCTTCAGGACAGAGTCTTGAAATACTGAAAAAATAATTTTATTTTGATCATGGCCACCTGAGGTGTCTGCAAAGGGACACAGTCTGCAAGAGTTGGATGACAGTGCATATGGAAATTCTCATTATTATTATTATTATTATTATTATTATTATTATTATTATTATTGACTCTTTGGAGTAATCATTGTTTATGTGATGGAGAAATAACAATATTTTCTGTGTTTGTTTTTTTTTTTTTTTTACAGAAAACACAGCCATCTTCATGTGTAAATGTTGTAATCTCTTCTCACCAAGTCAGTCAGAACTCCTGACCCATGTTTCTGAGAAGCACAGGGAAGAAGGGGTCAATGTGGATGATGTCATCATACCCCTCAGGCCTCTGAATACTCCTGAGACCCCCAACCCAAGCAGGGGTGGAGATGGTAAGGACACTAGGCATGCTGGGTGGGACTTGTGGTACAGGAACACGCTAGACTACTGTGAGGCCAGCTCTCTGGTTCATGTACACAGCAGAAACTTAGAAAATCCACCCTGGAATCACATAATTGTCTGAATGTAGATCTTGTGGATGATCAGATCTTTAAATTTACTAACCAGTAGCTTCTGTAGGTGTCTAATACCTGGTCAATGTGTGTGTTTGTGTGTGTGTGTGTGTGTGTGTGTGTGTAGAAGTTAGCTGCTGTGGTGGCTCAGCAAGGACAACAAGAAGCCATATTCATACGTGCAAACTCTGCTAGACCTCAGCAGAGGGAACCACCATCATGGCCAATGCCATACTCAACAGTGGAACCCTCAGCATCCCAGCTCAGGTTGTTTTTATTGATACAGAACTCCTCAGGTGTTCTATTGATAGCACATGCAGATCATTAGCAATCAAACATCTCCCACATAAATCCAACACCTGCAAACAAAATAAAATGCCAGAACCTAAGCAGTCCCTCACGCAACAGTGCAGAAAGCAATTATTTTATACATAACTAAAAATAAACTTCCACAACAAGTTTGTATGTATGTGTGTGTATGTATGTGTGTGTATGTATATGTGTATGTATGTGTATATCTATGTATATATGTATGTATGTGTATATATGTATGTGTGTTTATTTGTTGTAGTATATGTATGTATATGTATCTGTGTATGTGTATATATATGTATGTGTGTGTATATATATGTATGTGTGTATGTATGTATGTATGAGGCAGGTTCTAATGGAATAAAAACAGGAGCCTGACATCAGACAAGTGTGGGGTGAGTTCAGCTTTGGCACCCACTAGCTGAATTATTTAAAACAATTGAAATTTCTTTTCTAATCTTCGCTTTGTTTACCTAAGAAATGAAGACAAATATTCAGATTAAGTCAGAGAATGTACCTCCTATACCTAGGGCCTTACACAGATGAGAATGAAGGCAGGAGGTGGTGTTGTACACTATCAATAAATCACTGTCTATAATCTTGGAAACAGTATCTCCAAACCCGTATTATAAACCAAAAGGAAGGTTCAGATTGTCAGTCTTGGATTCACACAGCACCCTTCAGGTTCGTAGTCAGTGGGCAAAGTGAGATACATCTGTCTGCAGCTGCTGTACTTCTATTCCTGAATGATATCAGCTACAGCAGGTGCCGTGGATTAGAGAAGTCATTCAGGCACTGTAATTAGGTCCCCACAGACAATAAGGAAAATATATAATACTGGAGGAACAGCTGCAAACAAGACTTAGAAAAATTTCCCACAAAACCTTTTATATATGATGAGGGACAGCAGCCAGTCTCCTGAGCAGAAGCCAAGACTGGGTGGTAAATTTCCCGTTGATGGGTTCATTAGCCACTCTCATCATACCATGGCTCCTTCCTGGGAATATTCAGACTGGCATTCAAAACAGTCGGGCTTATTGATCATCTGTCGGACACTTGCTAACAAGGAAAGATTCTAGATGAAAAAAATGTTTGGCTAATAAGTCCCTCTGGCCAAGGCCTAGGGTGCTGGAGAAATATATCTGACGGGTGATTAAGTTGTTGAGAAGCTGGAAAGTTTTACTAGTTACTGTTTGTGTCACATGTGATAAATAATACAGTACCTGGAATGGGCAAAGGAGGAGGAGAAATTCTCTTGGGTCAGCATTACCATTGCTGTTGGTATGTGCCTGTGCCTGCCTCTGTCCTCAAAGACTTCCTTTCTGCTACAAAAAAGCAAGTCAGTGGAAAGTCATCTCTAGTCATTTCTCAACTTGCAAGGAATGGTTGGTACTCTGCTTTGGAAAGAGAGGAGGAAAGCTTACATAGGTACTAAGTATCAGCTTCTTCCCGGCGCCCAGAGCCTCAGTTCCAACCCTTTGCCTGATTCTAGGGAGGAGCTACTAGGATACCCACCATTCACAGAAGCGTTTCCCTGCTGAGCCTGCTGAATGAGGCTTCCCAGGAGATGTTCCAATTAAGAAGCACCTTGACTGTTCATGTTCCAGCCCTTGGGTTGAACAGACATGAGTTCAGGAAAATGGGCTGTTTCTTTATCAAACTTACCTGGCAGTTTGGAGTGGGTAGATTAACACGGCTAACACATGACTGTGGCTTTTGCAAAGGTTTTAGTTCTTTTTCATCGGTGTTACTCAAGATTTTCTTACTAAAATGAAATGGAACATGAATCAGACTTTAAACAATTTTATAATTTTTTTGTTTATAAACAAGAACTAGAAAAACAATAGTAAAACCCATGTGTGCTTCTGGAAGTACTGTGTGGGGGTGTTTTGTGAGATGAATATTCTGACTTCTGCCCTTCCTCTCCTTACCTAAAGATGTCATTTTCCCTCCTCCCCTTCCTATGGATGACCTATCTTTGATCCTTGCCGCCCCTAACTGGTCCCTCATGCCTGTCTTGACATCTTTCTCACCTGAGGTCCAGCTGCTTGGGAACCTGTAATTGACAGATGCCAAAGGTCATCCAATTGCCTGAAAGCCAGCTCCTCAAAGGTGGCTATGTCCAGCTCACTCCTGTAGATTCCTTGGCGTTAATTAGCTTTGGGGTGACCTGGAAGGACTTGACACTAGCCATGTGTGGGGTTAGAGCCCCTTCCTCTGGGCTGTAGAACTCTACTCTGAGTCTTAATCAGTCCTCCCTGTCTGTGTATTCACTGTGTCTGTTGCTTCCTTTCAGTTGACCCTAAGATAGCTCTGGGCCATTCCTCTCTTGAGGGCATTGCCCCAGCCCAGGGCCTGATATACAATGTATCCTGTTACCCAAGAGCCAAATGAATGTGTTACCATTTGAAATTGTCATCTTCTGTTTTTTTGATGTTGACTTTGCTGCCTCCCCTTCTCTCCTAAAGGAAG
Organism: Cricetomys ansorgei; assembly: GCA_026225945.1. Lineage (NCBI taxonomy): Eukaryota > Metazoa > Chordata > Mammalia > Rodentia > Nesomyidae > Cricetomys > Cricetomys ansorgei. The sequence continues at coordinate 64,584,839 of JAMJFZ010000199.1, read as the reverse complement.
TGTTCCATCTCTCCTGTCACTTCCCAGGGAACATCACTAGTGACCTACAATGTAAATTAGAATAATGCATAGTTTTAATTTTTTATTATCAAATTGGTAAAAGCTCTTAAACATATAACAATATTCTTGGTTGATATGAGTATGGAAAAATAGAAGCTTCTAGATTCTGGTAGAATGTAAATGGGCAAACTTTCAGAGAGCATTCTGATAGAACCTGGTAAACTTCTAAATGAGTACAGCCTTTGCCCAAGCAAAGCCTGCATAAATACACATATATAGTGTTCCTGGTGCATTGTTTATGAGTTGGAGAGAAGAGATATGCTGTCAAGAAAGGTTAAGTGAATTATTCATTTTTATAGATGGAAATACTGCACAGACATAGGAAGAACGAGGAGAAATGCTAATAATGCATTAGTGTGTGCTTGAAGTTTGCTAAGCTGAGCATGCATGAGCTTCTCTCTGTGTCTTTATATTCCCTTAGTATTTCCCATGCTTTTGTTCCTTTCTATTCATTTTAAGTTTTTTATGACCTATTTTCAGTTTTACAATTCTATTTTTGCCATCTTTTTTGAGATAAAACTGACATAAAATTTCACATTAACCATGAAGCATAAATATCCATGGTTTTAATTATGGTCAAAGTATGTACACTATTATAGTTACTTAAGTCTCTACATTTTCATCACTGTAGAGCAAAACTGAACCAACACTTGCACCCACTAAGCAATCATAGTTTCCTTCCTCTTAGGCCCAGGAACTCACTGCCTCAACCTGTGTCCCCATGGATGTCCATGCTCTGTATCTTACATAAACAGGAGTCATAAAGCATGACCTTCTCCGGCTGTCTTCACTTAGTGTGCTGTTTTCATGGTTTATCCATGTGGTAGCATGTGCCAGTTCATTCCTTTTCATGGATGAATAGCATTTCAGTGCATGGATCACACACTTCATTGGTTCATTCATTGTTAATGGACATTTAGCTTGTTACCAGTTTTTGGCTATTATGAATAATGATTCTATGAACATGCACAGATTTGCACATAAATATATGTTTTCATTTCTTTTAAGTATATACCTAGGAATGGAATGGCTGACTTAGTAATTCCGTGTTTAAACTTTTTACGTGTGTGTGTGTGTGTGTGTGTGTGTGTTTTGTGCATGTCTTTCTATATGCATGTGAAGGCCACAGCAGGATGTCGTATGTTTCTCTTTTACTCTCTGTTTTATTGCTTTGAGACAGGTCTCTTACTTAATTGTAAGCTCAGCATTTGCTTAAGCTGGCTGGCCAGCAAACGCTTAGGACCCACCTTCTGTCTTCACCTACTATACATGTGCAACATAATGAGAGATTAACAACCATAACATAGTTCAGAACAATTAAGACGCAAGTATGGCTAATCTTGTAGTTTGGGGCCATCATGAAGTAAAATAAAGATTACTTGAATATAAGCACTGTGATACCTGGATAGTTGTTCTCGTGACCAAAGTAGCCTCAGAATGACTAGCAGGCAGGTAGCAGATACAATCTTTTTAAGCTTAACAAAGTTGATTATGCCTAGATATTTCATTATGCTATGAACTTGTTTAGTTTTGGACTTGCTCATTGGATGTGTTTGGATCAGAGCTGATCATGGATAATGGTTATTGTGAAACGTGAAACCTTGTTATGCTGAGGAGGTCAGCAGTGCAGGCAAGTCTCACCCCTGAGATGCTTTCCTGTGTTACTTTCCTTTATGATATAATTTACTTTTGATTTCAATTCTTCCCCAGTACATTTTGTCCTTTTCTTTTATATTTAGTAGAAGATTAGTTGCTCATATAGTTTAATTTTAAAAAATATTTCTTAAGACTTTAATTAAAACCAGCTTCTTTCAATGAGAAAATTTCTTCCAGAGTCTTTCATTAGGATCCCCATGTTCTGTTTCTCTTTGTGAAAGTCCATAAGTCTGAAACTTGTCCAAGCTTAGCTTCTCTCTAATGACTTCCACTGAGGTTTAACCTTCACAGTTCATTTTAACTTGAGAGATACTTGAAATAGTTTAATTAAACTTTTAACTGAGTTGTAATTGATTTATTATTTTTCTCCCCCTTTATAACATGAAGGTTCCTAAATCCTCTGGTTTACTTGATAGCCCTTTAATCTTTTTTGCTCACAGAGGATGTGGTCTGCAGAATGACCTTTCATTTTCTCCCTCTTGCAAATCAAGTCTCTGGCTGTGATCCAGAAAACAAAATTGCCAAGTGGATCAAGTTTGTTCTCCCTGGGGTGTGTGTACATACATATATGTATGTTTGTACATCTATGACTATGATATATGGTTTGGTGTGTGTGTGTGTGTGTGTGTGTGTGTGTGTGTGTGTGTGTGTGTATTGTTACTTGTGTGCATGGAGAGCTGGGTCACTGTGTTCATTTAATGAATATATGAATCTCCTGAGAACCTCGTTTTGGCTGTTTCGTCTTCTCACCTTTGTAAACCCCTCAGTAGGAACTTGGCCTTTTTCCTTTTCATCGTTTTCTTCCTTTTCAGTTCTGTGTCCGCCATCCATTGAGCATGGGTCTGCCTTGTGCCTGGTTGCTATGCTAGGTGCTGAGGGGTCCCAGGTGCCGTGCCCGTTAGCTGTGCCTCTCTGGTGGATGATAAGTACCTAAGAGGTGCTGTGAATGCAGAGGCTGAGTGCTTTGGGGTACTGAGTCTGGGCTGCTCAACTGGGGGAGTCTTATGTTATGGCTTGAGGGTGAAAGGATGCTCCCTAGGGAGGTTGATGTTAAAGACTTTAGACCTTTTATGTTGTCTTTTCTGAACATTTGTTACAGATAAAGACATTTTGAATGATGTTGGAGTGCATTGTTTTGACATGGTTGTCAAGTTCATTGAGTAAGACAGACGGTTCTTTTTAAATCTTACCTCTACCACTGAGTAGTTCTGTGACCTTGGGGCTTATTAACTAATCTTAGCAAGTCTCGGTGTTCTTTTTTTCCCTAATCCATAAATTTATTTATTTTGTCATATATGTATGTGTGAGTGCCTGCATGTATATCTGTGAGCCACATGTGTGTTGGTACCAACAGAAACCAGAAAAGGACATCAGATTCCGTGGAACTGGAGTTACAAGTTGTTGGGAGCCACCTGATGTGGGTGCTAGGAAACAAACTTGGGTTCTCTGTGAGAACTTGCAAATGCTCTTAACCACTGAGCTATCTCTCCACCCTGTCTCAATATTCTTGACTGTGAATGGGGATAGTCCCTGAGGATTAAATGAAAGAGTGCCTGGGAAGTGCTCAGCATGGTATCTGTGGTATATGTGCATCAGCATTATTAACTGTGACTATCATTTCCACAGTATGCCTAATGAAGCCACAGGGAGAAAACAGCTTTAACCTCTGGCTTTGGTGACTCAGCTGTGCTGTAGAACAGGACATAGTCTGTTCCCACAGAGGGGTATGGCATTGTTCAGAAATCTAAAAGGCTCATGCTACCCGGGTTCTGATAAATAATTCATTGTCTCCCCTACTGCTTCCTGGGCTTGGGAAATAAATGTCAGGAAGATTGACTGTCAGGGCCCTACAATGTTAGTGTCTCTAGATTTTCCAAGATCTGGAGCTATTGTGATTAGAGACCAAGCTGCCACGTAAGAGCACTGGGGGCCTGGTTATCTGCAATGCAGCCATAATAAAATCAGTGTGACCTTAATTCTGTAGTGGCTTCTTGGTATGTGAGCTATTTAAAAATGACAGAATCAAGGAACATACATTGAATCAGAAGGAACCCAAATGCATACACATCTAGGAGTCACATTATCTAATGATGGCCTAGTTGGGAAGGTAGTACTTTCTTAACTGGGATATTACAACTCAGAGTGTTAAAGTATATAGTACAATAACAAACAGTTGCCATCCTGTCAATCACTCTAAGTATAATGCCCACTGTTACAGTGGCCACGTTTGTAACAGGGGCTCTGTAAAGGGGAAACTGTTCTATGCCTAGAAACTTGAGGGTTAGGGACGATTAACCCAGGGATGCCCAACTCAAAAGTGTTTTCCCTGATCTGCACAGTGGGTCCATTCAGATGTTTCTAGCTGACCATCATTAGTCAGCCCTGAGGGGATTCAGCAGTAAGGTCTGTTGTAGAGACTGTGGACACCCACATTCTAGCTCTTCATGCTCAGCACAATGGTTCTGGAAAAAGTGCCAAGCCTCGGGAATCTCTGAGTCATTTGTTTGTCTCCAACTGAGTGAATTATGTTTGCTACACACATCTCACAAAGTTTTTATAATGATAAAATGAGATAATAGCTGGGAAAGAGTCCCTCAAACTTAAGTGATATACAAAGAAAAGGCTTACATTACTAAATGTTTTATTTTGTTGGGCTATCTTTTTTATTTATATATATATAAACATATATTACTCCTGTTGGTTTTTGGTTGAATTTAAAAAACCTCCACTTGATTCGTTCTGCCCTTTGCCAGGGTTTTTGGCCTTGGATCTATAAGGGCAATTTTCTGACAAACAGAGTTGTCCCATGGGCTCAGATGTATCGTGGGTCCACCCCTTTCTTTTTGTTGGAAACTTTGAACACAAGACACAGCTCATTCTCTGAAAGCCTCTTTTGCTGTCATTAGACAGTGATCATGTGTTTTTTACTTGATTACTCCTCTTCAGTTCTGATTAAAACCCTGTGAGACCCAGGAATTAAAAGGGAGTTAAAGCCTCAGGGTCTATTGTAGGTGGAGAGGAAAAGAGACTTAGGAAGCTGTGGTTGAGTGCACATTCCCGGTGTGTGTGAGTGTGACACAGTCAAGTGAGGAGATGACTGATCCTGCCTCAGTAGCTGATGGCAGCATCAGGGAGGGTGCTAAGATTTGGACTGGACCTATGATTGTAGGATGTGCTTTAGGGTCTGACCTGCAGGAAAGGAAGTGGACAGGGGTGAGGGAAAGAAGGCAGAGTCACATGTGCACGTTTATCAAGCTCTGAGGAACTGTGTTGGACAGTTTAAGGCAGTGGTTCTCAGCTTATGGGTCTCGACCCCTTTGAGGATCAAATGACCCTTTCACAGGGATAACCTAAGACCATCTGCATAACAGATATTTACATTACAATTCATAACAGTAGCACATTATAGTTATGCAGTAGCAATGAAAAGAATTTTATGGCGGTCACCACAACATGAGGAACTGTATTAAAGGGTCACAGCAATAGGAAGGTTGAGAACCTCTGGTGTTAGGGGAAGTAGAGGAGAGAGGGGAGGGACTGTGTGTTCGTGTGTGTGTCTTTGTGTCTGTGTCTGTGTGTGTGATGTACTAAAGGATCTACAGAAAGCCTGGTGGTGTGTTTCTTTTCCTGAGGAGACACAAACATTGTCTGTGTACCCAAAATAGAGAAATAATGATAGACAGAGAAATGATTTAATTCAGTCTGTCTTAGTGAACCAAGTTTATTGAGATCATTTACAGGAGCACATAGGAGGGATAACTTACAGGAACTTGTATGACCTAAAATCAGCTGCTTCACTGAAAATCCCCGCAGTGCATGGGAGACAGCCTCCTTACAACTGCATAGATGGGGGCTATCCTTCCATTAACCTGCTGCCTTCCATGTTCTCCTCCTGAGACAAGTATGTCTCCGAGATTGGCACAGGATGGAGTGGCCAGATTCTGAGGAGAGGGTTAATAGTCCTTCCCAGTCCTCCTATGAGGGATGGTAACAGCCTCAATCTCAGGAGGGTCTGGATAGTGTGACTAATCAGAGCTGCTCACTTCTGAGAAGACAACGGATACTTCATCCCTAGTGAACAGTGTTCCTTAATACATCTGAGGATTGTGGGCAGTGGGCAGATTTATCCAGAACAATGAAATACTTCCAGAGCCAGGAAATAATAAGGAGATCAGGGCTAGTTGGAGGACAAACCTGGAACAGAAGGCTTATACAGACGTGAGTGGACAGAGTCACCTGGGAATGGAAAGAGTGCTTACTACACAGACTTTAGGACAAATGGCCAGAACTCAGTGACAGACTGAGGCAAGAGATTTGGGGAGGAGCAGAGATGGAATCCTAGCCATATTTGTTCTGATGCTCTGACTTGAGTCTGCCTGATTTCCTTCCCAGCTCCAGAATTTTCAGCTATTCGTTAAATTTGGGGAGTTGACAGCAGCAACTTGTTTTCAGAACTTAAATTATTCCAAACTCATTTATGAATATTTCATTTTTAGCTAACTAATTGGTTTCGAGGATCTGAATTATGGATGCAGAGGATGGAAGATTAGTTTGGTCGCTATTGTGTTGGAAGCTTTCAGAGCTGATTTTATTTCTTCCTTAACCACCAGATTGCACACTCCTCATTAGTTTAGTTTGTTTGGCTTTGTGGGGTCAGGACACTGGGTTAGGTGCTAAGGGACATAAAATTGGAAGGAGGACTCTGCTGCACAGACTCCCTAGTCAGTTTATTGGCAAAGAGACTCGCAGGCAGGTAGCCCTGCAGCTTACTGTGCTGTGCTCCCACTGTGTCATGAGCACGTACCAGCTCCTCCAGCTGGTCAGACTCCCTCACTACTCACCTCAGCACAGTATGTACCTGGCTCTCTCTGGACAAAGCATAGGGCACCCCTTACACTGAGTTTCCCAGTCCTCACAAGATACAGGCCACAGTTTGGGGTGCAGGGCCTCAGGAACATTCCCTTTGGATGGCTGGCTGCAACTGGGCGATTGTTGTGGTTTTCTTCACACTCGTTAATTTGCTAGAGGAACTTGTAGAAAGCAGAGAAATCTTACATGCAGGGCTGTATCAGGGACTAGGATGGCTCTCAGTGGAGCTTTAGGTTTCCCACACTGTGCTGGATGTCATTACCTCCTCCAATCTTTAGTGCACAACGAGATCAAGACTCACTCAGGAAGCCCCTCAAAGCTTTCGCTTCATACAGCCATTACTGGTAGACATTTTGCTCACGTGTGATTTCCACCCTCCTGGAGCTTCCAATCCCATTCCCCGAGTCCCTCTGGAGATCAGAGCTGCTTTGTTGTGTTGCAAAGTCCCCATCACACATCACCCAGGCCAAAGCCTCAGGCAGACATAGACACACCTATCTGGAAGGACATAAGGGCCTGGAGATTACTTCCAAGTTACTCAGGGCGAGGACCAGACCTCTCTGTGGGTTAAATTCATCTTGACTACACAGCTGCATGCTCAGAGCATTCAGAGAACAGCTTCTGTCTGTACAGCAGGGCATCGCTCACTGTGGGGTGAGAGCTGGGCCACAGACTTCAGTGCTGTGTGTTGATTTGTGCAGCTCAGCTGATGGGTGTGAGGTGGGTGTTCTGTAGATTCTACTAATGCAGCTTCTTGGATGTTAATTGCTGTTCCTTCAGGTTGTACAAGCTACTGTAAAGAATAATAATAGGAAGCTTTCAAGACATTGATGTAAAGGCTTTGTTCTTATTCCATTACTGGATTCCTTCCTTGAATCTCCAGTGCTCAGCAGCTGGTCCTCCTGGCAGCCTCTGCCCTTGGTGATATCTGGTGCTGGCAAAGGGACCAAGGGGCTTCAGTCTGTTGGCTGCTTTGTCTGGCCCCGTAGTGTGCTTTAATGTCTGAAAGCACCATGTCCTCCCATCTTTGCCCACCCCAAATGCCCTAGGGAGATGAAGTGAAGTCTGAAATTGTACTGGCTACTTAGGCCAGAGCAGTTGTGGATCCTCAGGCAGTGCTGACCTGACTTGGCATTGTAGCTCTACAGAGGCTCTGTCCCACAGGGTGCTTCTCTTCTTGGGAAATTTCCTGTCCCTTGTCAGTGCCCTGTGTCCCTGAAAGCTTGGGCACCCTGGGTTGAGATGGGTTGCTTTGACTAGAGCACCACAGTCATGCTGCTCTGCCCTGCAGACTCTGCTACCTCCCTCCCTGCCTGTGAGCTTGGGTGACCCTCTTAATTAAAGGGTCCCACAGTGCCAGCAGTGAGTAAAATGGATAGTATTTCCCTATGCGAATCTCGCCTTTATAGAGAGCAGGATACTTCCTGCTCATTCCCCAGCCAAGCCTTCACCTAAGGTGGTGCCAGGCCCAAGGACCCCTCCCCTCAACCCTTGTCCAATGCTAGCTCTGGCATCAGGGTATTGCCAAGATAGGACCATATCCCCTCTTGGACTGTCTCGGGATTCCTCCTAGACATATCACATTCATAAAATTATATCCATCCCAGTTTACATGGCTGTATGTGCAATTCTGCACACTGGCCCTGCTACCTGCCTAATTCACCTTCATTGTGGAGGTGAGCATCTTCATGATTAGTATTAATGTACCAGAATGCTGTAGTAATATGGTTTGGACCTCACTCTGAAGCAGTTCTGATCATGCTATTTAAAAATCCCCAGGTCAGTAGGAAACTTGAAAAATATTATCTTTCACCTTGTAATTTGTGGCTGTGCATGGTGATTATCATTTTTTTTTCTCCTTTTTACCTGGACTCTTTGAGTCTCTGACATAATCAGAACAGTTGTGTAACTCATTAGGAATGTGGCACCCTCAGCAGTCTCTGAAAACTTCTTGCAAACGAGTCCTGAAGCACTTTCTGAGAACTGGATTTAAGTGGAAATGAGGATTAGTAAGGGGCAGGATCTGTATGTGTACTGCCAGCCATCACCGCAACATGTACTTGTGCCCCCTTTCAGCTTCATTGAAGGAGCTTGTGCAAAGGTTCTGAGTTGGTAGTCTTGAAGCAGGATATTGCAAAATCGATTACCATTAGTAGATAGATGTGGTAGCATTAGCATTAAAGATGTTTGCAGCAGGTAATTTGGGAAGCCACTTCAGACTTTTCATTTTTAATAAAACACAGAAGATGACCATACTTACACAAAGTTGAGTAACTGTCGTGCTCTCCTCCCTCACATGACTGCCTCCTGCCCTGTTGTTTCTTTTGCAGAGTTTTTGGTTATGAAGAGAAAGAGAGGCAGGCCTAAGGGTTCCACAAAGAAGCCCAGCACTGAAGAGGAGATGGTAGAAAGCCTGGTGAGCCCCAGTGAGGATGGTCCCCTGGCTTCTGAGGAAGGGAGTGGCCTGGCCCCAAGCAGCTTGGAATGTAGCAAGTGCTGCCGGAAGTTCTCCAACACTCGCCAGCTTCGCAAGCACATCTGCATCATTGTACTGAATCTGGGTGAGGAGGAAGGAGATGCAGGTTAGTGCTGCATGTCAGGTTCTTATCAAGAGCAGTAGTGGCTGATTCCTGCTTCCAGGCTTGTTGCTTGGAAGTGGCGTATACTTGTGCAGGTCTCTCCATCTGGCTCACGATGGTTGCTGACTGTTCCTGAGAACAGTACTTGGGGTGAAGATGTCATACAGTAGGTGAGACCCATGGTATGCTGGTCAGGGGTGCTTTGAGAGGAGCTGTGGAGATTGCAACAGCAGTAAAACTCTCTATCTCTACCGTGGTGAGCTCATGTGCTGGGAGAGCAGGGAGGTTTTGGAAGCAAGATGTTGAAGGCCAGTCATTGAGAGCAGTCATTCTAATATGAACACAGTGGACCTGGACAGTGCTTGAGTGTGAGTGGGACATCTCAGTGGATGGACGGAGACAAGAGAGGCAGGCTGATTGGTCACTGGTGACTAAAGACTAGACTGTTGGGCATTCTTGAAGCAAAAACATCATATTCTTCCTCTGACTATGTTCCTGGCTAGATGTCAACTCTGAAACAACTTGAGTGGGGCCGAGGGTGATCACAAACATGGCATGAAGTGGCTACAGCTCTCGACCTTCCCAGTGCTGTAACCCTTTAACTCAGTTCCTCATGTTGAGGAGACTCCCAACCATAAAATTATTTTTGTTGCTACTTCATTACTATAGTTTTGCTACTGTTATGAATTGTAAGTATCTGATATTCAGGTGACTGCCAAAGGGTGAGAGACCCACAAGTTGAGAACCACTGTTCTAGGAGGAAGGTGATGCAGAGCTACAGCAAGGGCACCAGGTCCTCTGCTATGGGCCTGGATTTATTTGGTGCGTGTACTCTTTTCTATCTTCGAGCCATACTCATATTAGGGAGTTCTTAGTGAGCTGTGCTGTATGAAATGTGCTATGTGGAATCCCAGCATGTGGTCAGGGTTTGAATCTATTTGAGCAGATTCAAGCTTCACTAGCCTGTTTTAGCTTCAGATTCTTCATTAGTAACACGGAAATAAAAACTACTATTTTATGCAAGTACCTTGTGTATTAAATGAGACAGGACTTCTCGGAGCTTGGTCTAGCACTTGCCATATCAGAAGACCCAGTATACATTAGCTGCTCTCTGAGCTGTTATATCCATGTGGCTACAGCAAGCACTTTGTCATCCTGTTTGTTCTAAGGGCAGCACACTTGGACACTGTGAAGGGAAGACATTTGCTGGTGTCTCTTAGGTAACAAGAGGACCTGGCCTTTGACTCCAGGCCATCTTCTGAATTGCTGTTCTTAATTTCTTTACTGTAAATGTCTTCCAGTGATGAAGCAGGATGCTTGGCATACAAGATCCCAGCACAGATTGGATGAATTATTAAGTAATTCATCAATTTATACTTAACAAGCGTCCAGGTGGGTGGCCGAGGCTCATTGCCAGCATCTGTGGCAGTTGATTAAGACATCCTTCCAATCTCTTAAAGAGCTCTCAAAGTGATCATGTGATCCTTGCCACTATGTGTGCTAACAGAATCCTGACATGGCAGTGAGTTGGCAGCTGTCCCACGGTGTAAGAGCTGTGAGATTTCAGTGGATATCTGTAAAGTCATTTTGGAAAATTGAAGGTAGGTTTTAGAGAGGAGTTGCTTAGATCAGGCCATACCATCTCTGGACCTGAAACTCAGACAGCCATGACTCTGTAATTCACTGATTTCGGCTATGGGCATTGCTATTGTTCTCTCTCTGTGTCTCGGCTTCTCTGTCTCACTCTGTCTCTCTCACCCACCACATACAAATACATATAGACACACGCACGTACACACCTACCCCTCCTCTCTTTTCTGGCATCCTACTTAATGCTTTCTGTAGTTCAGCAGTTCTGGCCACCAAGGTAGCGTTTCTGGTCTCTACCTGGTCCTTCTACAAACTGGGTCTCTGCCATTAGGCACTGGTTGCCGTGCCTCCACAGCTTTCTCCTGTTGTGGCTGAGATGCCCCTGACCCTTCTAAAGATGCCTTCAAACAGGGGTTTCACTCTTTAACGGCACTGAATTTTCTTTTTTGCCTCCCAGACCTAGGTCTAATTTTGGGACAAAGTAATAAGTTCTCATCTATCTGCCTACAATCTACCGTTCTATCTTAGTTCTTCATCTTTCCCCACTGCACATGACTGTGTTATGTGGTACTGTGGCATCATCTCCTAGGGTCCCCATAATCCAGTGTTGAGGCCAGCCCTAGCACAGTCAGTGAAAATTTGTGTTATTATTTTTCTTGCGTGTAATTATAAACAAGGACTTACAAAATCTCTTTAGGTATGTGTCTGTGCATGTGGTTAAATTCCTACCTAGTCAGAAAATAGGTGTGACTAAAGTTCTCCCTAGAAAGCCCCCACCAACTTATAGTCCAAAAATGTCTGGGAGCACCATTGGATGTTATAACTTTTACTGTCTTGGTGTGTGTGTGGGGGGGGTTGTGCATATGGAGGCCAAGGGTATCCACAGTTACTGTCCCACAGTTCCTGTCTACTAGACAGGCTCTCTCACTGGCTTTGAGCTCTCTGTGTAGGCTATGCAACCTGACCAGTGAGCCCCAGGTATCTGCTTGTCTCTGAATTCCAGTACTGAGATTGTAAGACTGTGCTACCATACCTGTGTTTTTAGAGAACTTCTTAATGTGGAGTCTGGGGTGAACTCAGATCCTTGTGCTTGCAAAGTAAACATTTTACTGACTGAGCCATCTCCCTCACCCTGTTGTTTCCTTTTCATAATACAGGAAATTCTAAGAAGGCAAATACAACTCCGAATCTTAGTGTTTAGGTAAAGTGTCTGTTACACTGCCCATGAGGAAAGACCTTCCTCCATTCTTGGCCCCCATACATCCTTTCAGGACTCTTCTGGGATCTCTTTGCACTCTCCAGTTCAGCAGATACACTTTAAATATTTTAAAAAGTTTTATTCCTCTGTGTGTGTGTGTGTGTGTGTGTGTGTGTATGTATGTCTGAGGGTTTGCCACATGTACATGGATGCCCATGGGAGACAGAAGAGGGCATGGGATCTTCTGGAGCTGGAGTCACAGGCACTTGTGAACCATCCCACCAGGTGCTGGGAAATGAAGTTATGTCCTGGAAGAGCAGTATGTGCACTTAAACAATGAACCATATCTTTAATTTCTTTTCATTTTTTTGAGAATTTCATACATAAGTATACTATGTTTATATCATTTCCACACTTTCTTCTCCCCTTCCCAACTCTTCCTTCTCCCCACTCTTGGGACTCATGACCTTATCTTGTATATTGTTATATACATATGCATACGTGTGTGTGTGTGTGTGTGAGAGAGAGAGAGAGAGACAGAGAGAGAGAGAGAGACAGAAAGAGAGAGAGGGAGAGATCTATCAAATTCATTTAGTGTTACTCACATATACATGAGTTTAGGATTGACCACTTGTGATTTCCTCTATCCTAATGTCAACTGGTATGGTCATTATGCATATTTTTTTAGGCAACCATGTTTTTGAGATTTCATGGGTGCAGCATCCCTATCATGTCTAGAAGATGCTATCTTGTAGCAGGTGCCTTGATCCTTTGACTCCTGCAATATTTCCTCCCCATCTTCTACAGGTATACTGTAGATAAACCAACTGGGATAAGCATCCCAAGGTTACCTAGTCTCTGAATTTTGATCAGGTGTAGCCTCCAACTGCTGCAAAAAGAAACTTTTTTGATGAGTGGTGAGAGCTACCCTTATCTGTGTGTATAAAGTTAGATGCTTAAAATATAGTTAGAAGTCATATTGATTTAGAAAACTGGTAGTAGTTGTTTCTCCTCTAGGGTCTGTGACCTTTCTAGCCAGGATAATTGGCCATATAGTATCAGGCAGTCCCTCCTATTGAATGACCTTGAGTCCAGTTAGACAATTGGTTATTCCCAAGATACAAGTCCCACTATTGTACCATTGGAACACTTGTTGGACCAGTCATTGCTGTGGTTCATAGGCTTAACAGCTGGGTAGAACTATTGTGTGTTTTTTTTAAATTTTGTTTCTTTTTTCTTCTCTGGCAGCTCCTTCTGCTAGTGTAGTTCCTTCTGGAAGCTCCTGGAAGTGCTCAGGGAGGATGCTTCCAGGTTAGATTTAATTCCATTCCTCTAAGTCCCATGTCTGAAGTATGTGGTGTTTTCAGCAATAGGGACTTACCTTCAAATTCTGAGAAACAACCAAATGCAATGGCTATATTGTTATTTTTTTGGGGGGCAAGGAGTCTTTTAGATCCCTGACCAACAACAACTCAAAGGGAGGTTTCCCTTACCTGGCTCTGGGTATTTGCCTGGGTATTTGCTAGGTGCTCTATGTCTCCTAGGGGACCATTGCTCCTGTATGTCATAATTCCATATAAACTGTATGTACATATATATATATATATTTTAAAATATATATGTAAGTATATTAGGTAAGCTTATAAACAATATGTTCCCAGGTATATTTTTAATACTGCATTTTTTTCTATTTTCTTTTTTATTAAGCAAGATGTTTTCTAATACCTCTTATGTTTTAGGGGCTATTATTAGTGTTTCATAGTGAATGCTTCATTTAGTTCTTAACGTCAAGAGGAAGGCATTGTTACTATGCTTTAGAAGAAAAGATTGATCTCCATGATGATAACCTGGACTCGTCTGAAGCTTGCTATATAGACCAGGCTGACCTTGAGCTCAGAGGTCTGCCTGCCTCAGCCTCTGTAGTGTTGGAATTAAAGGAATCTGCAACCACTCTCAGCTTGAAAAAGACTGGCACAATCTGCATGCGGTGTTTCTGACTGTTTTGCTAGGTGTTCCAACCCCAAACAACCAGCAAATGCTAATTGTTGTCATTTTTAAATGCCACACAGCATTTCTTCATATATGTGGGCCTGTAGTTGAGGGGCATTAGGGCTTTAAAATAGTCTTTAACATGCACTTTTATCATTAGTCTTTGCATGCCGTTACTGACTTAGGTAAATGCTTCATCACATAATTTTGGGGAAAAGAGGAATATTTTACATTTCAGCACATGTGGATATTGTCAGACTGACCTGAGAACACAGGTCCTAACTCTTTTCTAGCTCAGGCTGCATCCTCCTTCGTCCTCTTTATCCACCATGTGTAAATTGTTATTCCTGTTGATCTCTCATGCTTTAAAACTGTTCTAATTTGTAGCTCTTTAATCACTAATAGATTCTTTCTGTACATGGTTAGGTTATTGGCTATTTGTGTTTGTATATGATTGGGGTATTCCCCATTCATATGATTAACTCACTGTATCTCTGGACTGTCCTATGTGCTTAAAATATTTTTCATACTTTTTCATTTATCCTTTAATGTCTCTTTCATTTTTTGTGATTTTTGTATATTTATCATAACTTAGAAAGTTGTTATCATGCCTTCAAATGATAGAAATATACTCCTGTATATTTCTCTTATTCATGTGCTTTCATTCAATCTATTTGAAAATTATACTTTGGAAATTGTATTTCTGCATAAGTTGGGAAGTAAAACTATATATATACACACACACACACATATATGCATATATAATGTGTATATATGTATATATGTATATACATATGCACACACACGATTACTACATTCATGAAAAGGAATTCTTAATAATGTTATTTAATGAAATATTTTAAAAGATAAGTTCTACAGAGAAGACAAGGGTCTTGCAAAGTGTAAAATCCCTTAAAAATAAGCTTTGTGCTTTGGAGTTGCAAAGAGAGTTCATAACGCCTCTATTTCCCCACTCCCTCACACATAACTAACTGGTATCAAGATTTTGGGTATGCAGATATGGTTCAGGTCACTTGTTACCCATATAAATTTGTCAGCCGTTCTGCCAGCAGGTGGCAGAATTGCCCTGTCCCCTCAAAGCTCACCTGCTGATGCCCCTGTTTCCACACACCAATTCCCAACAGGGGTCCAGTGATCTGGTCTCTGAATCTGTGATTTTTGTCATTTTGAGAATGCTGTGTAAATTGAGCAATACAATATGTGATCCTATAAGATTAGTTTAAAAAAAAAAAAGGAAGAAAGAAGCCTTGTGTTTAAACTTTTTCTAAGTCAGTCACTGGGGAATTTAAGTCTAGCCATGGTGTTTATCCAGAGTCCCCCACTCATTTGGGGAGAGGTGGAGGGCAAGATCTGCTCTTTCAGTCTGTGCCCTGTGCTACCACATTCCTGCCTTAAAAATCAGTGTTACCTTTGCCTCCTGGGATGTCTCCCTCACGGGGATACCCTCCCTGTTCCTCCGGTAGGTCAGGTTTCCTCTACCTGACTAAGAAATGAAAGTCCCTTTGCATGCTTCTGACTATCTGTAGTCCACTTTGTGATAATTAGGCAGGGACTGCAGGAAGGCAGGAGGCAGGAAGGCAGGCAGGATTCTCTTAACAGGATCATCAGAGTACATAGTAATAAGCCTCTCCCTTCATTGATCCAGGTGACCTAAAAGGACTTTAATTTCACAGATACCTAATGAGAAGATGAGGCCTCGTTGTTTTCCCCTCCTCTGGTCTCAGTGGACTCCTCTCAAGTCTGTAGAAGTGCCCTTATGCCCTGCTGCCTGTGGCTGAGCTTTGTCCCCTGTGCTGTGCTCCCAAGCCTGCCAAACACAACATTATAGTTAGAAAATAGTCACATATTTCTTCCACTACATGCACTCAACTACATGTACAGAGCACCTCAGTGACATTTCAGAAAGTGGCCTTGACTCTACAGCTTGTTAAAACAATTAGAAGAAAACAAAATAAGTATTTTTTTCCTCTCCTCTGACCCTGGCAAGTTAAAATAACATTTTGAATATGTATTCAACATTTAATTATTTTATTCTGCATTTCAATAGTAAGAAGAACTGGTAAAAGAGATGTTTTCCCCCTGTTGTTATGAGGAACAGCTGGTGTTTTTGAAAACATTTTTCAGCCTACAGAAATCAATATGTCAAGTTTGTGAAAGCGGCTTCTGAGCCTCTAAAGTTCGTTATTTCTAGGGTCATACCCTGCAAAGAGGGTTGTAAAATTCCCCATTGCTCATGTTAAATACATCCCATGGAAGAACACATAGTGGTTTCCAGGTCATCCCAAAGACATCCTGTGTTCTCCTTGGAGTTTTGGACTGTACTTGAGCTCTGTGCCTTCTGCTACCATCATGACAGTTGCTGGTGACTTGCTGAAGATGGTTCTCAGTAGCATTTGAGAAGATGGAAAGAGTAGTGTGCAGCAGCTCTCTGAGTGTCACACTTTTCTCCTTGAGAAGATGAGTGGGAGTGTTGGCTGTTTCTTTTGTTACCTGTTTGAGCTTTTGTTTTCTCTAAACTACTCAGGGAACAGACTCTGGTAGGCATCCAGGTGAGCTTGACCTAGAGTACACTTGTAGTGAGGATATGTGCCTGTTGTAACAGACTTTTTCCTGGGTAAACACAGCATACACACATATACTCACCCTAGATAGGGAGTCCACGACAGACCAAGGTATGTATACCACCAAAATCCAGCTTGTGAGCCAATTTATTGGGGTTGCTTACAGGAGCAGAAATGACTCAAGCATAGCTGATCACCAAAGCCCACTCTGTTGACAGCTCATAAAAGTGGAATATTTAGAGTATACTGCCTGCATGCAGCTCAACAGGTTGGTGAGTGTCCTTTCCAGGTGACTCAGTTAGTTGATCTATACTTCTTCCAGGAAGCTTGGCTGGTTTCTGCCTCTTCCAGGCATATGGGCTTGTCTCAAGAGTTTTCCTTGTAGCTTGGCTTATCAGATACTGACTATCAGCAGTCTTTATTTTTTACTCTTAGAAGGGAAGAGACCTAGTGAATTTGTTTAGTTTCAGGAACTTTGTGAAGCTATTTTGAGCTGTTTACTTTCTGTCTTAAGGAGCTTCCCTGCTGGATGGAATGTTTCAATCTGAGAGCAAACTGCTACACAGTCTGTGATCCAGCACAGTTCAGGGTCCCTATGATCCATCTTGTGTGGCCCTCCTACTTGCCCACTGTTCCCAGCCCAGCCTGCTCTAATCCCATCCTCTCTGACATCACAGAACTGTGCCTGATTCTGCTAATTGGCATGGGTTGAGCAGAGATTCCCAGTTGGCAAGATACCTGATGTTACCAAGTGAAGTTCCCCTTGATAATGGTTTCTGAGGAAAGGGGAAGATCTTACTTAAGTGCTTACAATTTGGTTTTCTCTGATTCCCCTTCCTCCTCAGCAGCCCCTTGTGTCCACAGCAGGTGGTTGTCAGGTCCTAGCAGCAATACCTGGAGAGGGGTTGTGGAGGGTTGTGGCCTGATCTGTGAGACAGTGGCTCCTGATCTGACACACATTAATCTCTTAGGAGCTACTCAGGAGACAGCTTTCACCACTTTTTTTATTCTTCACCACTCACTACTTTCTGGTTGACGGACCTACCCAGATTGAACACCCACTTTCTTGAACTTGACTTATCATTGAGTTAAGGGAAGAGAGCCCTGAGAGTTTTCACCATAACCTAGGAGTGACAACCTGTCATTTTGCCCACACTGTTCATCAGTCAGGAGGGATCACATGACTTTACCTAATCTTAAATTGCCTGAAGTCCAGCCATGATCCCAGTGTGGAAGAGAACAGGGAATGCTTGGTGACCATCACTGAAGACCACACGGGGCTCATGTCCACAGTTCATATTAATCTCTGTGGTGGCATCCTATGAACATTCTGCTTGGTCCTGTTTCAGTTTGGGTGTTGTGTGGGCACCTAGGGCTATGCAGTGCACAGTAAGAATCTCTCATCTAACTTCTTGTGGAGGCTTTCTCTGTCTAGGCCTCCCAGAAGCTCCTGACTTCTCTCTGCTCTCTGTTCACTCCTCTGTGTGTTATCTGGTTGGTTTCTGAACTTGTTTACCTTAAGCCTATGGCTCAGAAGGTGGAGTTCCATACTACTAGGGCCTGCTTTGCTGTGGACCAAATCAAACATTTATCCTGTCTTCATCAGCATCCTAAGATAAACTCTCAGCCTTGGTGGGTTAACCATAAACAGACTTTGCAGCTGGCTTGCTTGTGGCCGTGCCATTTCCCAACTCTGTAGTATTTGCAGAGGTGCTGGACATGCAACAGGTATCCAGTGTTTATCTTTGAGAGGATGACCAAGCCTCCTAGGGCAGAAGCCTCTACTGTGTAGGGTACTCAGAGTGTTCTGTAGCTGCCATGTCTTCTTTTCTTTCAGTTATCCTGGAACACTAGCAGCCCCTAAACCAGTAGAGCACTGACATAGCATTAAGGCCTTCTCTTTGGGACACCTGCCTTCCCAACTCCTGGTCATATCTAACTCACAGGGCCATGCTGGGTCTTTCAGACTCAGCCTCCATTATCCTTTCTTGTGCTCAGCCTCGGCTTTCCAGAAGCCCCTGATTTCTTCTCCCTCTGGTTAAGAAATGGAGGGTCTGCTGGACTACAGAAATTTCCTAAAGCTAGGTGAAGAGTGCATGTGGAAGTGAGTTGTTGAGACCATGTCTCTGAGACTCCCAAGATCCAGCTTTGGTGTGAGGATCAGTCTCTGAGAGGCAGCATCCTGCATTGCTGGCCTTCTTGATTCTACTCCCTTCCTACCCCAGGCTCCCATTAGTTAGAAACCTGTAGTCCTGTTGATATTTTAGCCTGACAATAGATGTGTGGGCTACTGAGAAGCAGGCTTGGCACTGTATCCCACCTTGTCTGTTGCTGCTCTTCTGTGGTTCTTAGGAAGCAGAGGATACTTGGGCTCCTTTTCAGGGCTCTGGGGTATTCATTGAATCTTTTCCCAGAAGGTTTTGTACTAACACGTTTGAAAGGAAGGCTTTGTCAGTATCTCAGAGCCAGCCAAAGGCTGAGGGATCTGAGGACTGTGTAGTAGAGGCCTGCTGGGCCATGCTGGAGCCAGCAGGAGAAACTCAATAACCGTGTTTCTGTCTGGATTTCAGGGGCCTGCCTGCTGCCTCCCAGTGTGGACAGGCCAGGACTGGGGTGGCTGTGATGCAGTTCTGTCACTGGGCTTTATTGAGCAGAGATACAAGTATATAAACTGAAGGTTTCAGCACCAAATTTATAAACTGAGGACATGACCACTCCAAAGTATGGTGGAGGGGAAGGTTTTTATTGTAGATATGAGAGAGAGAGGATAGCCAGAGGCATCTGGAAGAGTCTGGAGCAGGGAGAGAAATTAGAAAAATGAACATGACCAGCAGACTGCACTAGTCCATGAGAGAAAAGATAGCGGAGGAGAGCAAAAGGGGAAGAGAAGGAGATGACCAGGAGAGAGGGGAAAGACAAGGGGATGGAGAGAGGAAGACAAAAGAGAGAGCATGAGTGGCTGAAATGTCAGGGTTGTATAGAAATGAGAAGCTGGGGAAGGGAAGCCCATGTGCGGAGTTTAGGGTAGGAAGCAGGGTGAGAAGAGCTGAGGAGAGCCATAGGTAGTTGTGATACTGTGTGAGCCTGGAGGCCAGCATGCACGTTGGTATACTAATAGGTACCACAGATAGCCGTTTGTCCCTTCTGACAGTGATGAGGAAATGGCTCCTCTGGTAGAGGGCAATGGGCCCCAGAATTTGGGGGAGTGGTCCTTCGGACCCAACACAAGCATCTGCTGTGCATTGTAGGCCTGGTCTGAAGGACCAAAAGACCGCTCTATGTCCCTGTGGCAATCTCAGAGCTGAGAGGTCATGGAATGGATGGCCTAGGCCTGGTAAGCCCTTCAGCACATTGTTTGGGCCTGGTGCTTCCAAGATGTTGAGGAAGTTTGCTGTAGCACTAAGTGAACTCTCACAGCAGACACAGTCTCTTCTCTGTATACTCCTGAGCTTATGCTGCTGTGGGGCACCAAGGTAGACTTTGGGGATCAAACTTGAGTTAGATAAAATCAGTCCTTTGAATAGCTGAGAGTCTGGGGAGTAGAACAGGAATGCAGACAACATAAAATACAATGGAGGGGAAAAAGCACACGTGGAGGGCAGGACCACCTTGGGGATTTCCTGGAGGAATAGCCTGTGGGCTATGAGAACGTTAGGTTTTTTTTGTTTTTGTTTTTTGTTCCTGCTTCCCGACTGACTCCTGACAGTCTGGAGTCAAGGAACCACATAGCTGTGACATGGGGAAGTTGTCCCCAATGGAAGTGTTAACAGTTCCAAGAGGAAGGTACCCTAGCTGTCAGGAGCCCAGAGATCACACAGGTCTAAGATGGGGAAGGTGTCCCCAGTGGAAAAGTATCCTGGCAGTCGGGAACCTAGAAAGTACACAGCTGAGGAGGGGAAGGTGTCCCCAGATGGAACACTGCTCCACTCTGAGGGGAGATGTTTCTCTAGTATTGCAGCTCTGAGGAGAATATCTCCTGCTGAGCTGAGGTGATCTGCTTTTTCACTTCTTCACTTCTTGGCTTCTTCAACTCAATGACAAAGACAGCTTCATGTAGCAAATCTCGCAAAAGAGATTTATTGGGTGTGGCTGCCTCCTCTCAGGGGGAAGGCAGCAGCTGAAGTTGTGCCCCCTACTGAACAAAATGTGCCTCTTTATATAGTGTTGGGGAAGGAGCAGGCAGAGCTTTCCAGGGTGGCCTGTGATTGGTGGGATTTTTTCCACCCTATTTGAATAGTCTGGAGTGTTGTTGAGGCGACCAGTTCAGGGCCACGTGTGTTAGTTGGGGCTACTTCTGTGCCACTCTACCAGGTTGGGGGACCCTGCAGCTGGCTCAGAGTAGGGTCCTTGGTAGTCCTAGGTGGCAGCTTTCCTATGGGGGTCTCAAGTCCCTCTCAGAGCCAGACTCCTGCAAAGGGGAAATGTGCTGGCTCCCAGGTGGTCTTCAACAATGTTTGGGGCTCATGATAAGCATAGAGTGTGGTAGCCAGGGGCCCTAGGGAGCCAAGCAGCATCCAGGAGAGGCAGCTGACAGTGAGTGGGAGAGCCCAGGCTGCTATAAAATGTCAGGTTTGTGCCACAGCAGAAGCACAGGTGGCAGTGTGGTGCCATTCTGGACTGAGAACAGGTAACCAGCAGCCCAGTCCTCACCTCAGTCCATCTGTTGCCATGGCTGCTTATGGAGCCCACCTTGGAACAGACCAAGGTGGCTCAACTGCTGGGTGCCTATAGGAGGCGGGGCCAGGAGGGCTGGGCCTGGCAAGTGGGGCAGAGGTGGCACTCCCTCCATGTGGAGGAGCCTGTGGACAGCCCAGAGGTGTGGGTTGGGGTAGTGGAGAGGAGCGCGGTGTGGCAGTAAGGGAGGAGGTGAAAGAGGTGCCTGATGATATGTGCCAAACCTAGAGGTAAAACAGGAACTTGGACACCCTGAGGGGAGATCTGGGTGGTGCACTCAGTGAGTATTTAGTGTGGGAGAGGGGCATGCTACATGGAGGCCTCTGCCCTTTCTGGGCTCATTTTCATGGAAATCTCTTTGTGGAAGCTGCTGGAAGCAAGGCTCACCTGTCTTTCCCTCACAAGAGAGGCAGGGAGGTATGAGAAAGCCTGAGGGAAGAGGGAAAGAATGATGCATATTCAGCAGGTTACAGAGAATTATTGTGAGGCTGGGAAGCTTCCTAAACTGCTGTATTAGCAGGGTGGAACAAATTGGTGGCAGAGTCCCAGAATATAATCCCTTATCAGGCTGCTGTTCTAACAACTGTTCTGTGCCTTCCATTAATGTGGCTGATAATATTTGACTCTCTAGGGCATTCTGAGATTTAATTAGTTCTGGAGCAATTTAGAATAGGTACTTTAGAATATTAGTGCAATGCTAATTATACAGAAATGCACATAACTAATGTCAACAAACTGTGATGCACTGGCTTGGAAGACATGTGACATATAGAGCACTCTGACTTGCTGGGGGGAATTCAAGGATGGAAAATGTGGGTGCAGATCTTACCCTTAGTGCAGGTAGAGTTGGGAACAAGGAGCACAATGGCAGAAGGGGATTGCTGAGCAAAGAGCGGGATGATGTCTGTGCAAAAGGAACACACTTAAGAGGTGTCACAGCTAGCATCCTTCTGTATTAGTTACCTCATTGCTGTGACAGAACACCTTATGTAGAGCACCTCAAGGTAGGAAGGATTGATTTTGCTTTCAATTTGAAGGGTATAGTCTGTCATGGTGTCATGGCGAAGTTGCTGCCTCACATCTGGGTGGATCAGGAAGCCGGGTGATCAGGGATGCTGCTTAGCTCACTCTCTCCTTTTCCCATTTTCATTCAGTCCAGCTCCCAAGTCAGTGAGATAGTTGGGCCCACATTCCCTGCCCACCTCAGATTCCTGGTTGGTAGAGAGGATGAGTTGATTTTGGTTGAGGATCAAGGTTTGGTGGACTGAGTGCTTCCTGTCAGAGCATGGAGCCAGCATGCTGGTGGTACAAGGCTTCAACATCAGTGTTCTTAGCAGCTCAGGTTATGAAAAGATAGTCCAAGGCATTAGATGGAAGCAGAAGAAGTGGAGATATAGGGCAGTCTCCTAAGGACCTGGGATCACCAGAGGCATGTAGCAGAAAAGCTTGCCTTTATAGAAAAGTGGATGGGTGAGCAGTGCAAAATGGTGCTGGAGGCTCACCATTCTGGGATAGAGGAGCCACTGGGGTCATGTTACCCAAATAGGGAAAGGGTTAGAATTAAGAGATCTCAGGTTTCCATGGGGTTGTGTTGTGGGGTATCCATCCGAGGAGGCCTCTCAGACATGGGTTTAAAACAATAGAAGTCTTTATTAACTGGCAGGCAACTACACTGGGTGTTCCAGGTTCCAGTGTAACACTGAGACTTTCTCAGGGTGAGTGTTTAAGCACAAAACACTTATTCTGGGTTGACATACTTCAGTTAACAAGAACAGTTAGCCAGAAGCAGAACTACAGAAGCCAAAAAGCAAGGTTAGTAGATTTAGAGACTTTCCCAGAACTATGGACATTGATGAATTAGGTCTTTGTTTTCATTTTGGCAGGTGGTACTGTCTATGTGCTAAGTTTTATGGCCTCAATGGTACTTCTTTCATGGAGTCAGTTGTGCTAAGGTCTGTGGGCCTACTAAGGTCTGGGGCCCTGTTACAATTGGGGGTGGAGATGAAGTTCCTCAGTGCTCAGTTCAAAGCAATGGAATCTGAGAATAAATGTTCACCCTAGTCTCTTTTTTGCCTTTCATCTCCCACTGGTGCCTCTCATTGCCAGACCCAGTTTGAAGCCAGAGAGTTCTGGGGTCTATTGTGTGACCCTTATGGATCAGCCCCGGGGTGAGAATTGGGTAAATAATAGTGGAGGGTGACCCAGAGGGGCCCATGAGACTGCTACAGAATCCCAGGGTTCATGGTTCTTTTCTCCTTATCCCACCCTTAAAAAGACATGACAGGTTTTGCTTCTTGGCAATGGCTTCCTCTAGTATTTTGCCAGAACACATCACTGCATACAAGGGTGTTAGGTACTGGTGCAGGAGACAGGCTGGAGCGCAGTGTGAATGCCATCTATGAACATCTGCTTCCCTTTCTAAGGTTTGCTTTCTCCTGTGCAGTGTCATCACTTTTTAAAATGCTTTCATTTCCAGAGGAAATGAAATATAAAGAATTATGTTAATTTGCTAGGGTTGAAGAGCGGCTTTGTGCAGATGTCAAGAAATTAAATGTTACAGTTGTCAGAAACTTGGGAAAACACAAGGCTAGGTAGCAGAGTCATGCAGGTACAGTCCAATCTCTGCCTAATTCTTATTCCCAGGGCTGACTACCCATAGGGGTCACAGCTTTCACTAATACAAAGCATATTAAAGCATGATGTGACTTAGTGGTCTGTCCTTACCCAAATGAGACACCTTGCATGGCTCTCAGTGAATGCCTGAAACTTTCCTTGCACAATGCTGAGCTCTGCACATGCTGCTATTCTGTACTGATCACATTTAATGATTTTTTCCCCTTGAACATATATGGCTATGATAAGGGTTGATTTAGAAATCTGACACAGGAAAAGATTAGTAACATTTACTACTAAGTGAATTGATCACAATAATATTACAATAAAAGTAGCTTTGTCTAACCATGTGTAATTGGAACCAGACAAAGTGAGGGGTTGTTAGTACTCCTTTGCTGGCTCCTCTCCCCAGGGAAGAGCCAAATCATTGGACATAGGCTCAGCTTCCAGGAGCAGAGCACAGGCAGGAATAGGTCCTGGGCTCAAAGGTCTTGAGGAGAGGATGAGAGCCCACAGAAAACAGATTTTGCAGGAGGCGTATCCCTGTATATAGCTCCATTTGCATGGGGGGGTGGGAGGGAAGGGAGCTCACAACCAGACTTGGGTGGTCATATTGTCATTGGCTGAGACCAAAGTCCTGAGGAAGCCTACTTTGCATAGGCAGAGGTCTCACAGGGTCATATAAGGAGAGGAGAAGTCCAACCTGAGGCCCTCCAGCTGCAGTGGTCAGATAAACAGTAAGCAGGCCACATACCTTGGAGAGGCAGGATCTTATCAGTGACTGATAATCTAAGGCATGTCAGCACCAGAGGGAGCTTTGCTAGCTGTTAGAATAAGGAAAGGGGAGCAGCCTAATGGCTTCTACTCTCAAGGTGAGAATTCTGGGATTCAAAGCATGCTTCAATCCCCTCTTAGCTCAAGACTAGCCCCACAGAGGGGTGACCTGAGTTCTAGCCCAGACCTGAGCTAGACTTGCAGTACAGCAGACACGTCCTGAGAACCTCTCATGGAAGCTTGCTTCACCATGTGAGTGGGCACTGAGAATGTTCTCTCCTGAGTCTCACTGTGACTCATTCTGAAGATGCTGCTCTTAGGTTTAGAGAACTCTAAATGACTGCAGTGGAAAGCGGAAAAGGACCTCAGCTGTGCTGCCTTTAACATTGTATGTGGTGATCTCTGTCATGCCTTCTCAAAGCTGACTTTCACATTCAATGATATTTAGCCAAGTACCCTGGCACATCCTAATCCAGTAGTTTTAACTGCTACCAGGACCCTTCAGAAGAGCTCAGAGGATGGAGCTGCAGACACCAAGGACAGATGTGGAAGGCAATGAGAGGGTGGTGGAGGGAACCCTACACACTTCATTCTACCTTAGTTGGCATGGCTGATTGATTGATGACACTGAAATTGCCTGCGGAGGTAACTATAAAAGGTCCTACTACTTAAAAGTGTTTCAAAGTCACCATCCCAGTGTGCTGACAGACACAGTTGGAGTCAGAATACTGAAATGTGATACAGGATTTGATGGACAAGGGGACTTTGGCTAAGGACCTTGTTCTTCTTTGAAAGCAGGGATTTATTAAAGCCTTGGAGGAAAACAAGACATATGAAATGATTGGCTAGAAAGTCACCTGTGTGTGTATAGAAATAGAGTATGAGTTCTGGTCATAGCTATCATAGTGCTTTGCCTGCAGGGACCAAGGCATCATTACAGCAATATAGTCTCTCTTTCTCCTATGATACTGACTGCTGGAAAAGGACAGGTGACATATACCATTGCTAGGTGTTTTTATGTGAACCCCATAGCTGCCTTTCTCCCATTTCTGATGACACAGCTCATCAGTTGGGACCAAGAAAAGGTTCTAGGGGCTTGCTCTAGTCTGTCCTAAATCTTAAGTACCTCAGATAGATTTCAGCTATTGATCTCCTAAAACTTAAGCTCTATTATCTTTTGGATAGGAATCTCTTTCTAGAGCTTGTTGAAATTATTTTTAAATATTTAATAAGTTTAAAAATAATCCTACCATAGAATTTACTGTATGTGCTAATGTGTTGGGTTTTGTTGTTGTTATTGTTACTACGATAAAATACTTGTGATAACTGACTTATAAAGAAGAAAGGTTTATTTTGGTTCATAGTCTCAGGAGTTTTAATCTATGGTCATTTGGCTCTGGTGTTTTCAGGTATGCTATGGGGAAAGCATTGGGTAGAGCAAAGCCCCAGAATGGGCTGAGGCTCATCCCACTGACCTGATTTTTCACTTGACCTCTCTCTTCTCTTAGAGGTTCCTCCACTTCCAATGTGTCACAGGCTGGAGACTAAACTTTTAGCATATTGAACTTTAGAAGCACTCCAGCTTCAAACAGCACTGTGTAACTCACACATGCATGTGCAGCAGAGCATGAAGACCCAGAGTTTGACCTGTACCTCACATCCCAGCCACCTTTGCTGTCTTTATGATTGGAACTTGGATGTGTTTGTTAAAAGACGTCAGTTTGGGGCTAGAGTTATGGCTTAGTGGTCAAGACCAGTGGCTGTTCTTTCTGAGGACCCATATCTTCTTCCCAGCACCAATATGGAAGCTCATAACCATCCATAACTCTAGTACTCTAGTACTCTAGACATCTGATGCCTTCTGACTTCTGCAGGAGACCATGCATGTGGTGCACAGACATACAAGCAGGAATAATACTCATAAACAAACAATCATCAGCTTTGCCAGTTCTTCGGCCTTTCCTCATCCAGCACTCATCCTAGACTGAAGGAGAGGGTGTCATCAGTCATTCTCTGAAACAAGAGTAATTGTCCCAAATTTCTTGTTGGCACTAGCTAGAGAGTCCTATTCCCTGTTTCCTGCCTTCTTAGGAGGGTCAACTTTAGCAGCATTTTTATTGCTAATGGTTCAGTCTTCCTCTGTGATGGGGAAATAAACACTTCTTTACTGAACAGAGAATCGCCTCCTCATAGCACAGAACATGGCTGCCCAGTCAGTAGAATTGGGAATACCCTAGATAGCCTTAATAGTATTGCGGATGCCTGGCTCTGGCACTGTGTTGCTCTAGGAGCCAGCTCTGCAACCCAGTACATAGTAGGCTTTTGACCAGGCTCAAGTGGGACTGCTCATCTGCATAAAGTGATTAGGAGCAAGTAGTCTCTTGCTGTTGCGGAGACTCAGCTGAAGGCACAGAGAGCAAATGCCAGTCTTTATTCTGGCCAAATTAGCCCTAAGCACAGATGGCCTGGGCCTGTCTGAGTGAACTGGGCTGGGGAGGGGCTGCTTAGCAGCTGCAGTATATGAACTGCCTGTAAGCTGGCCAGCTTTCTAGAGATAGCAGTGATAGTTGTTGCAATCACCAATACACCTCCAGAGTATCAGCTAGGCCCCTCTGTTGTCTCGGGGATGTATTCTGTCAGATCTCTATTCTGTAGGCTTTGCTATTTGAGCACAGTCTTGTCCCATCCTGGAACTCCCCATGCTGTTGACTGCTCTCCATGCACATTGTCTACTTTGCACAGTTTTAGAGGTGGAAAGGACAATGGGGCATGCTTGCTTTGCAGTTGGATAGACTTACACGTGATGCTAGCCTGCCACTCCAGGGAGACTTTCAGCTGTGTCACTTCTTCTTCCTGCAGAATTGAGAGTACTCCTCAAGGGCAGAGAGGACAGAGACAATGGCTGGTACCATGTGCTGGGGTATAGTTGTTGTCACCCATGGTTGCTTCTGAGCTGCCAGAGGATGGCTGACAGTCCTGGCCCTCTTCTAGGTCCCTAGTACCTCACCAGGTACCAGACACCAGACACCTGGAGACGCTTCCTTGTTATTTGCTTAAGGAATTATTTGCTTAAGATTTGAAGCCCTTCCTATCTCTCCCCACTTTATTGAGTATCTCTTTCTACTCTGTTAAGTATTGGGCACTGTGGAAGTTGCCAAATGGAATGGGCTGAACCCTGCCAGCCTCTTAGAGCTTGTTTTACTAGGAAGACAGATGAGAAAGAGGTGAACCAACGACAGGCCTAGTCTGAGCAGCTTTCCTGATCAGAGTAGGGATATTGGTGTGAGGTATGTTTGCTGTATGAAAACCCAGAGCACAGCGCACACTTGGAAATGCT
This sequence comes from Cricetomys ansorgei, assembly GCA_026225945.1. Taxonomy (NCBI): domain Eukaryota; kingdom Metazoa; phylum Chordata; class Mammalia; order Rodentia; family Nesomyidae; genus Cricetomys; species Cricetomys ansorgei. Next base: position 64,556,918 of record JAMJFZ010000199.1, on the reverse strand, counting down.
TGCTTCCACAGCCTGCACACATAGCCAACATTTTTCTAACATGGAGGAAAATCAGCAGGCAAATACCACACTGTTTCTCCAGTCAGGCGCTTACATGGCAGGGGAAGACTTACAGTGGAGGTGAGCACAAGAAATAAGTCAGCCACCCAGAGGAAGTCATCATCTACCTAAGCCAGAAGTACCTGCCATAGTGCAGGTATTGACAGGCACTGGAAGTAAGCATTTCTAAGTACTCACAAGAGACCTTGATTCAGGCCTGTTGACCTTTGACTTTTCCTCCCAGAAGAGGATGGGCTGGGGAGAGTTATTGAATCCTCATCTGAGATTCCAGCCACTTCTGCCTGCTCTTCCTGGCCATTTGGATATAATTCTACCTTAATTGCCCATGAACTCAGAGGTGCTGGAGTCTGCAGAGTATGGAAGGCTAACAGAAGGGAAACTCCATCTATGCCAGTGGTTCTCATACTGTGGGCCACAACCCCTTTGAGGGTTGAATGACCCTTTCATGGGTGGTCACATAAGAACATCTGCATTTACATTATGATTCATATCAGTATCAAAATTACAGTTACGAAGTAGCAACAAAAATAATTTTATGGTTGGGAATCACCACAACATGAGGAACTGTATTAATGGGTTTCAGCATCAGGAAGGTTGAGAAGTACTGATATATGGAGATGTCGTCCATCAACAGTGAGTGAGAGTGTTCAGTGTGTTCAGTGGTATGGCTGCTTTGGTTGGTAATACTCACACTCCTGTACCTACCCTGTAAGTGACCCCTCACACACTAATTGGGTCTTTCAAGTTTGGTAGAACTGTGTTTTTGTTTGTTGTTGGTACCCTCTTTGTAAGGTGGGGGTAGCTGTTTGTTTATGTCTCCCTAGGGAAGGAGTCTCCAGATCAGCAAGCTGCGGGTTTGTCATGGATCCCACTGTAGGTGTGGGAGTCGGACTCTCCAGATGCTGCAGCATGACGCTAGCATTAGCGGCCTGTGACAGCGGTTCAGAGTGACTGTGCTGTTTCCACCTCACTGACTGCTTAAGTTGGATGTGGGCCATTTGTATGTGGTGAGGATTAGCGGCTCTGCTGCAGAGTCTGTTAGAGAGTGAGTGGTGACCACCAAGGGGCACTGAAGGATGGATGAGTCTCTCTTGCTCTGCCTTTTAGGTTTTCTTCCAGTTAATTTTGTGGCTTAGCATAAAAGTTTATGAATTTCATTATGCCATTCACACACACACACACACACACACACACACACAGTATCTTGGTGTCATAGTTATATCCCCTCCCTCACTGGTTCCTTTCCTTTCCACAAATAGTCTTCCTTTTGTTTTCATGTCATATATATATATATATATATATATATATATATATATATATATATATATGTGTGTGTGTGTGTATATATATATATATGAATATGGCATGATATATATATTTTTTTTCATTCTACATAGAAGAGAGATGGGAGAAAACATGCTATATATTGTTTGTATTTCTTCTCTCCCCCAATTATTTTCTTTTCCCCTCTTCCCTTCCTTTAAACCTCTTTTCTCCTTGGTCCCCTTCTATTTTCATGCCCTAAATGTATACATGTGTCTGTCTTTCTGTAAAGTAGATACAGGTAAACATGCAACCACATATATAAACATATCTATATACATACATATGAGAGAAAATATGTACTATTTATCTTTCTGATAATGGTACATCACTTAGTTTGATGGCCTCCAGATCCATCCATTTTTCTGCAAGTAGCATTATTTTATTCTTTTTATAGCAGCCTTTTTTTTTTTTACTCTGATCTCTTATTACTTCACCTTTTCCTCCTGACCTCTCAACACCAGGACCAAGACTTCAGCACATGAGTTTTTGGGGAAGAACCACCCTCAGAAAAGTCTGGAAGATGAGTTGGTCCAGGGAAAAATGCAGCATGATTGTTCAGTCAGTTTATGGCCCGTGTTGGAGCCATCAGGGGAAGAAGATATGCACGTGAGGGTGTTGCTTGGGAGTTAGTGCCTTGGCCTCAGTGGGTAGTGTAACAGATGGTTTACGGTCATTCTTGCAGATGTTAATACTTTCTCCTAATGGAGACAGGAGTGTAGCCATTAAAAGGTTCAAGTAGGAGAGTAACTTGATTAGATTTGGATTGTAGAATGATTCACCCAGGAGCTAAGATGGAGGGTTGTATAAAGATCTTACCAGAGGCACCAGTTGAAACAAGTTTAAACATGAACAGAGCTCTCCATAGAACAGGAGTCAGGAGTCACTAGTCCAGGCTGACTCAGTGACGCTCCTGTGCGACCACTCGTTTCTTTTGTGAGCTTTGGTGTGTTGAAACACGCTTTTGCTTGGCTTCTCACAGTGGCTAGTGCTTACTTCATTCCACACAGCGGACCTGGCGAGGTCGGTGGGCAATAGTTTGCTTATTGAGGAAGGAAAGTACTTCCAGAAACCCTGACACCCTTCCCTCAGCCCCCCACTGGCCAAGCCCAGGTCCTCTAGCCCTGGTACTCAGACTCTTGGTGTGCGCATGTATTCTCAGTTCCTACAAGGGGAGGTGGCATCCTACCGAAGGTGGAGTTGGGGGTATATAGCTGTAGGACCCTTGGAGTAGAGACATGGCTGGCAGAGATTGGTTGGTGATGACCTTTGATGGTTGCAGCTTTTGGTCAGAACTTTCTGCTTCTTGACCTCAGCCTTCATACTTCACACCCCCACTGCCATGTACTGGGGCTATCCCTGTCACCATGCCTTTTCTGCTATGACGGACTGTTCCCTCTGAGCTATTAGCCAGAGCAAAATTCCTCCCATTTAAACTGCTTCTGTTGGGAATTTTACCACAATGATGGGGAAAATAACCAATCCTGCTGAATACCACCAGCCTGACCACAGAACAGCCAGAAGGAGGGAGTCAGAGAGGCTGCAGTAGTGAAGGCGAGAGGTGATTTTACCTTCTCTTCTCTGCCTAGGCAAACTCATCCCTCCATTGTCTCAATCTTATGTGGCTTCTGAACCTTCACCCACTGCCAGCCACCATCCGCTTGCACTCATTTCTGCAGTATGCACATGGGATGCCTTCAGCAGAGCTTGCTACCATATTCATCCTCTGCAGTGTGTGGGACCTCTTCATGTCTTCTTATTACCCTGGCTGACAGTGTGTGCCCTTGTTTGCTTGTTGTGGATTCATATTGTTAACCAGGCTAAGTTTATGGTAAGCTCAGATTCTCAGGTCCTTTTTTTTTTATGTCAACATATCTATTCTTGGCATATCACCCACATATTGAATTATATCCCATGGTGAATTCTGTTACAGAGTGAGACATCATTTTACAAGCAGAAAAAAAAATCCATTAAACGTTGTTCTACCTTTTTATAGCATCCGAAATATCCTGCTGTAGTATTTATGTGCGCGTATCACCCAATATCTAGGTGACAAAAAGACTTCTGTGACTCAGACAATTTGTAGGCCTTTTGAAATGTTTTTGTTAAAGCCACTAAAAAATAAAACAAAGCAAAAACTGCTGTGAGGTGTGATGCATAGGGAGCTTCACAGTGTGTAGGCTCTGCCAGCAAGCTTGGAGACCAGGTACCGTGCCCATCCTGTGGCTTTTGGGTCTCAAGATATTCATTAGTGTAGTGTTGGTCCTTGACTTTGAGCCTTGTAGATGTAGACAGCATGTGGTTCTGATTCTTGATGCCTTCCATCATCTTTTTCTTTTATTTGATATTAATATATTTAGTACGAGTACTAATCTGTTAAGTACTAATGGGAGACTCTTTCTTCCAGGTCTGGAGATATCCAGGAACCTGGCAAGCACTGTGTTGTTTGTGAGACACAATGTGAATCTTGTTTGATCATTCTGTTTCCTTCACTTCACCTCAGCCTGCATGGCTTGCTAAGAATTCACTCTCCTCTGGGTTATCTGTTGTATGTTTACTGATTCATTGTATAGGACAGGCTGGAGCTGACTTGAGATGTAGGAAACACTGAAGGTTGGTTTCTGCCTATCTCCCTGTGCCCCTCCACCCCCCTCCCACCCCCTGCTGCTTTTGCCCTATTGTTTCCTGGCATTTATCTCACCTCCCTGGTAACCTCATATATTCCTTCACTTTCTGAAACCTACCCTCACACCGGTCTGTCTGCCTACCTGTTTTGCATCCCTTGTCTGTCTCCTCTACTCATGTCTCATATGGGGGTGTGTGTGTGTGTAGTGTTCTCTCCAGACATTCTGAAGACCTGGTCCTCAGGTGGATCATTTCAGACACAGTGATTCTAATAAATCTCTCCCTTACCTCCTTCCCTCTGTTTCTTCTCACTCGAGACTGTCCAGTTGTTTGCATTCTAGAGAGTGTTCCTTTATTCTTCACTGATATGTGGAGGCTAGTCTTACTTACTTACTTTTACTTAGGCTAATGCCAGAGTTGGACCTGTCATGGCTGCTGTTTTATGTCAGTGACTGATACATTTGTTCTGCAATGCATCCAAATGGTTTGTGAGCCCATTTATTTCATTCTCCACAGCATGGCATCCATGTTAAGCCAGTCCAGCTATTCCTTGGATCAGATGGCTTCAGTGACTCACCACTGCCTTCCAGAGATGCATATGGGAGCCAACAGGTCCCACGATGCCCTAAATATGTTTTGCTTGGCTTCCCTGTGTCTTAAAAAAGGCCAGATTGCAACTAGACTTGAGAAAAAACAACAGCCCCTGTAAAAACTTGAACCTACCATCTTCCTTTAAGCCACAGAAGATGTGCCAGTCACCCTACCTCCCAGGAGTTCCTGTCAGGGCCAGGCCAGGCACAGTCTCCATCTTCTCTAATGCAGGTTGACTATGTTCCATCTCCTCACCAAAGGGAGACTGAGAATTGTCACAGCACTCATGGTCTTCTGGGACTTAGCTCTTACTGTTGACACCTGCTTTGATTACCTTCTCTCCTTTCTCATGAAATTGTGACTACCTTGATGCTCAGCCAAGTATTTATCCCTTGTCTTTATCTCCTTTGTTAGACTGGAGCTCTGCCCTTTTTATCATACACATTCCTAAAACCACATAGCTGTTTCCTCATTACTGGTTCTCTTTATTTCCCATCCAATGCTTCATTAACCCTTGCTTTTTCACTCAGCCATAGCTAACATCTCCATAATGCCTTTCTGATCTCTCAGGTAGACTCTCCCATCCTGCTCTTTATTCTTGTTTCATTCAACACAGAGCAGAGACTGCTCTTGATCACACCTGTTGTCTCTTTGTTCTAGAATGGAGGGTCCTTGAGGGCTCGGTATGTTCTTGTCATGTGTCTACTCTGCCTTGCATAGGGAAAAGTGTAAGTTGATTAAGAGAAGGACTTTCTTGGACTGTGAATCTCAAATCATTTTATCTAGAGTGCTGATACAAATGATGCTTCAAGAAAATGAGCCCAGGGTCTGTGGTACTTTCCAGCAGTACATTCCTGGTACCCAGTTGTGACCCGGATACAATGAATATGCTTTGCATTGAGTTTGTGAAGAGCCAGCAATGGTGCATGAGCTAACACAATGTCCTGCATAGCCTTGTGGGCAAGGAAGAAAGAGGTAGAAGGAAGGAGGCATCTCCTTAGTCATCACCTCTGGTAAGAGTCATATTTGCTCCACAATTGGCATGAAAGGGTAGCTTATACATCTTGATATTTGCTCCCTAGGTAACGAGTCAGACCTTGAGCTAGAAAAGAAGTACAAAGAAGATGATCGAGAAAAGGCTCCAAAAAGACCTCGGGCTCAGAAAACAGAGAAAGTCCAGAAGATCTCAGGAAAGGAGGCAGGGCAGCTTTCTGGAGCCAAGAAACCCATCATCAGCGTGGTCTTAACTGCTCATGAAGCCATTCCAGGTGACTGATGACAGGCTGGAAATGATACAGTGAGAGCCTATGGCGCAGCTTAGAGACTATGTCTTAGGTGTCCTAGTGGTGCTTCATTTAGTCACCTACGAGTATGGGGTGATCACAGACCTCCAAGTCCTCTGGGGCAGTTATGCCTATCCTCAGCCTACTCTGTTGTCACTCGGGTGTGCAAGAACAGTGTCTTCTGTGCCTCTCCCCAGCCCCTCAGCTGGTGGTATCTGTCATACTGCAGCAACTGCCTCCTTGGTAGGAGCTGCCTGCTTAGCCCACATAGGTGCAACATCTGTTCTCTAGGCCCAGGAAAACACTGTCTGGCTTCTTCACATTTTGGTGGTATTTACTAAATATTTTTCAGTACTAGATATTTCTATTTATTTTTCAGTTTCCAGGAACATAGTGGGTAGATATGCTATATTTTCTCTTTTAAAAATCTTTTGTAAGAAAGACCATTTTAGACAAAAACAGTGATTGAGAGTTTCTATTGATGTGATAAAATACCATGGTCAAAAGCAACTTGAGGAAGAAAGGGTTTATTTCAACATGCCACTCTTAGGCCACACTCCATCACAGAATTCAGGGTAGGAACCTGGAATAAGGGACTGAAGCAGAAGCCATGGAGGAATGCTGCCTACTGGCTTGCTCATTCATGGCTTGTTCAGCCTAGCTTCTTTCCTCTTTCCCTCCCTCCCTCCCTCCCTCCCTGCCTCCCTCCCTCCCTCCCTTTCTCCCTTTCTCCCTCCCTTCCTCCCTCCCTTCCTCCCTCCCCTCCCTTTTATTTTATTTTATTTTATTTTATTTTATTTTATTTTATTTTATTTTATTTTATTTTTTGAGACAGGATTTCTTTATATAGCCTTAGTTGTCCTGGAACTCACTCTGTAGACCAGGTTGTCCTCAAACTCAGAGATTCACCTTCCTCTGCCTCCTAGGTACTGGAATTAAAGGTGTGTCTTATCACATTCAGCTCAGCCTGCTTTCTTATGCAAACCTGCCCATTATTGGCACTGTTCACAGTGAACTGGGCCCTCTCACATTAGTCAAGATAGTTCTCCTAAGCTTACTTACGGGCCAGTGTGATGGGGGCATTTCTCAGTTGAGGTTCCTTCTTCCTAGATGGCCCTAGCTTGTACCAAGTTAATATAAAAACTAGCCAACACAAACAATTTGTGATAGATTCCAAGTTATCATAGTGTTTTTATTTTCTTATGCATTGGGGATAGTAGCTGTCAAATACAATGAGGACACTGTCAGGGTTTTCAGAACAGCTATCCCCTATAAGCATTTATTTTTAGTGCTAATAGTAGCCACTCGAATTCAAAACTCTGAATACATTTTTCTATTTTATACTTGACTGCAAAGTAAGGTGTTCACAAGAGAAAAAACCATATAAAATTAGGCAACTTGAACTTTCTGGAAAGTCACTTCATCTGCCCTACTCTGCTTCAGAGAAATATTACTGTGGATAAGGAAAATCCCAGAGGACAGTTTCTTGTTCTCAGTGGTTGCTAGAGAAAATTTGAATGATTTTTCTTTAAAAATTGTGGTAGTATTTTGAAATTCCTATGAGGGTAAAAGCATAATCATTTCCCTTTAGTGTTTAAAAATAAATGATAGAGAGGACTCCTTAACACACCGACTCCTGACGCCCCACTCCGCTCACACACTCATACAACTCAAACTCACTCACATTCAAACTCATACATGTCATCGGCAAACACACACGCACACACTCACTAGCACACACTCCCCATCTCTCAAGTACTCATACTCTCACACTTGCATACTCTCACACACTCAGACACACCACTCTCTCTCACACTTTCCCACGTGTATACCCATACTCACACACATACACATACTCATACCCATATATCACACACCTACACACATGCAAACAGACCCACATCCAGTACACCTGTTCTGAAAGGTCCTGGGTCAAACTAGTTTATGTTACAAAGGTTGACACTGTTTTTGTTTTTTTTTCCTCTTTGAACCTTCCATTTCTGTTCATGGGAAGAGAAACAGAGACATTAGGGTGCTCACATTCCCATTTTTGTTGACTGTTCTGTCATTCCATGCTGTCTTGATGCAGCTTTATATTTGCTTCACGTTTAACAGCTGTGGCTTTATAGAAATTTTTGCCAGTCACATATGTTCATTTGCCTGTTTCATAATTAGATCTAGTGAAAACGTGCATTTGGGCACATTTCTAGAAAAACTGTATCTTCACCTACACACACACACACACGCAAATATGTTATCTGAAAGAAAACCAGCGTCTTGCATGGATGTCCTACAGTAAAATGCCCCTCCCCTCCCCCTGGACCAGCTGACTCTGCTGGACAGGGTCAGGGCTACTGCTAGCACCTCTCAGTAAGCAGTACACTGTGTATCAATCTCAGGTGCTACCAAGATTATTCCAGTGGAGGCTGGGCCCCCTGAAACAGGAGCAACCCCTCCTGAGACCACTGCAGCAGACCTGGTGCCACGGAGAGGGTACCAAGAATATGCCATTCAGCAGACCCCGTATGAGCAGCCCATGAAGTCAAGCAGGTGAGTTGTTCTATGAGCTCTAACCAGAGGTGGGCTGCAAGTAACATTCTCGAGGACCAGGAAAGATCTGTACATTTTCTGGTCTGGATTCTGTTCATAACCTTATCTGTAAAGAGCCTTATTAGCCTTAGCTGAAGAATCAACCCCTCCATAATGCTTTAGAATAGTTCTTCCTCAGAGACCAAGACAGAACAATGTGTCTTGTTGTTGAACTGAGCACTCACCTGTCTTCATGGGGCGGAACATGGTACTCCAGTCAAATGTACTCCTAAACTATAGAAAGAAGTACAAACAGGGCCTGGTTTGCACATACTATGACAGAATCTGTCTTTCGGTAGGGGCATAGGCACAATGTAAAAACTGAAACAACCCCCATGGAGAGTGTGGGCGTGGCCAAGGGTTAAAGGTGAGTTGAAGCTGCCTTGAATCCCATCCCTAGAGAATGAGAGGGGGCAGAAATTCAGGTGCTCCTCACCTTTTAGCCCTGGCCAAAACCCAGCCAAATTTAGATATGAACCCTTACGAAGCAAAAATGCTTTGTCTGCCCCTGTGGGCTGGATCACACAGACTCAAGCTCCACACACAGGCAAGGCCACTCCCACATAGGGTGTCCTGACCAATGGACATTCTCAGGGTCATGGGCTCCTCCCAACCTGCGATCCTTGATAAAAAGCCCCCATTAAAGAGAGAGATGCCCACTGAAGCGTGTCCTAGGTGGTTATTTGCCCACTCACCGACTCATGGATGCTGGCCAAGGTCACAGCAGGATGTGGTAAAATCCATGGCCCTGTGACCCCTCGCCACGTGGCCGCCACACCCCACCGAGCCTCTTGGCCTGGAGTGGGGTGCTGGTGGCCCAGGACTCTGGAAGAGAGCCCAGCAGTAGCCGCTGGCCACATGGCAGGAGGGGGTTTGAACCCATGGGACTACAGAGAGGGCTACTAGAACCCATAGTTCATTCTAGATTTCATTACTAATAATAGTTCACTACATATACTTGTTTTTTTCTATGATATATCAATATATATATATATATTGTTTTGTTTTTTAAATACAAAATATTAAATGTACTGTTTTTTTACTTTAAAAAATTACTGCACCTTGGAAATCTTTGAATTTTAGTACATATTAAAAATATTTGTCGTCTTATATGTTTCTCTTGTAATATAAATGGCTTAACAACAAAACAAAGCACTTAACAAAGCCCAGGCTGGTCTTAAACCCATAGTTTTTGTGTCTCCTCCTCCTGTGTGTGAGGATTACAGGCATGTACCACCATGCGCAAGTCAGATAGCTGTGTTTTGCCATGATGGACAGTGCAATGATTCACACTCAGGGATGTTCGCCTTCCCATTCTCCTTCAGGACTTCCTGAAGTATTAATTGTTCCAACTGAAATTGCTACATCAAGGAATGAGTACTTAAACTTGGATAGACATCAAGAACTGCCCTTCTTCCCAGGACTTGAGGTGTTTATGGCTTTCTAGATCTGTCTTAGCTGATATGGACAAACACATGAGCACAAAGTGTTTGTCTATGTGAGAGCCTTCAAGGGTATTTGGGTCCTTAACTGTTGTGAAAAATGGGCAATGAAAGTGTTCATTCCTCCAACTGACTGTCCCCTTGTTTCTTTCAGATAGATTCCCAGAGGTAGAGTCACTTAATAGGTCAAAGGTCTGACCTTTGAATATTCTTCAGCAGTACCTCTCCCACCAAAGAGGAAGCACTTGTAGTAACATAATTCAGAAAGCACTCTGTGCCCCTTGCAGCTCTGTACACTGGTTCACAGTCAGCCTTTATGGCTCAAGCTTTAAGTCAAATGGAGCCTGCTTAGTGTTGTCTCTAGGTTCAGTGCCTTCCCCAAAGCAGGGCACCCAGGCCTCTGGTAGGCATTTATCTAATAATATAACGACAAAGAGCAAAAGATTCTCTTAGGACCACTAGGGTCTCTCAGCAGAGAGGGAAATGCTGAGATTTGCTTATTTAGTTAACATTACGAACCCAGAGCTTCTTTCTTCAGTGTTCTTTATGAAATGTATCACCTTCTGGATGTCTTTGTCATTTGGGAAAGATCCAGATTACTTTTCTTAAAGAAGCCTTGGGCTTAGCATGCAGGCCTCCTAGTAACCTTTCAAACTGGAATATTTTAATTTCATCAAGTGAGTTGTACTCACTAGTATTTATGGACTGTCGTCCATTTAAATGCTTTAAATTTAAAAAGACAGCTGTATGAATAGTCTCATCAATACAGACCTTCTATCTGTGGTAGGCACAGTTTAATGGTACTAATTAATAGCCCTGTATGGTTATTAGCGTGCCATAAATCCTTCTTGGCTAGCCTAGATATACCTTCCTGAAGAAGCAGCAGAGCGTTTTGCTCTTACTTTCTTGATCTTCCCACTGTTCTTCCTGATGTGTGTTCCTGTACCTCAGTGACTGCCATTTTGGCAGCAGAGGGAGCTCCTCAAAGAGCCCTCTCCATGGCACAGTCACACTGGGGAGGGGTTGCTGTGCATCAGAAACGTCACACAGTAAAGAGGATGAGGAAGGATGAGCACACTTCAGAGGCCATGGGCTCCTTGGGGGTCAGTCACTCAGTAATTGCTTCATGTTGGACAGATGCTTAGTTTTTTTATGTGTAAAAATGGGTCTGCTGAAAGTAGGGATTAAATAGTCAGCACAGAGTTTGTTGTAAACTCACTGATTATTAGTCAGAACCACTGCTGTTTCATTTATCCGTACCACATTGAAAGAGATAGGCTCCATGAGGCAGGTCATGCTTTTATTCACCGCAATATATGTGAAATCTAACACATGCCCATGACATGCTGCCTGGTTTAATCAGTAGAAACTGTTTATTTAATGGTGTGTGAGGTTAATAAAGGACAGTCCTATTTTTCCCCATCTGAGCTGTAGCCCAGTGATGGTGGAGGAGAACAGTTGGTAATGAGTCAGTCATCAGCTGTGTACAGGAGCTTCGGGAGAGAGGCATGTGGTTCAGATCACCAGTGAGCTTGCCCAGGAGCCTGCCTCTCTTACCTGAGACCTGGATTACCACTGGCTGGACTCACAAATGCCTCTCTAGCTAGTTATTGCTTACCACAGGCAAATATATCCCTGCCATCTAGCAAACTATAGGTCTTGTTCCAAACTCATTACCAGCCATCTGTGTTCTCTCTTTCTGGAAAGAAGGGGGGACGTGGAAAAAGGCCAGGGGTCTTTCTCTCAGGAGTGTCCCTCCTATGCAAGCTTGCAAAGAGGACCAGAGCCACCCTGACAGTTAATGGAATGAATAGGCAGGTGCGAATTATCAAATTTGTTGGATAAGCACATCATGTCTAGTCTCATGGAGAATGAATTTGCTTCTGTTCACGTATCCCAGAATAAACACAACTTTAGAGAATGCCTGGTCTCCATGCTGATGTGAATCACATCCCCTGTTCCTGTTTCCTTCTCTTGCCACCCCCTTTCCTGTTCATTAAGCTTTGACCCAGATGATACCTCAACACATGTTTTCCAGCAACTTATGTTCAGTTAAAGTTGTCTTTTCCTCTGCTCTGCACACACTCCTTTAGACAACTACCATGCTGCTGTGAGGGACATTCCAAGACTCCCTCCTGCTAGAGTTTATACTCCCTAAGGGCCAGCACCCTCTTTCATCGTTGTCTGTGCCTATCCTGTTCTGTTCCCCAAATCTTATTTGCTGAATAAGTAAATGTTCCACCTTTACCCTGCTCCCTGTAGCTGACTGCACAGCCTTTGGTAGTTGGTTCACTGGAAAGTTTCAAGGTCTCCAGAAGTTAACGGTGCTGTCATCCATCTCTAGGTTAGGTCCCACCCAGCTGAAGATCTTCACTTGTGAGTACTGCAACAAAGTCTTTAAGTTCAAGCACTCACTGCAGGCCCACCTGAGGATCCACACTAACGAGAAGCCATACAAGTGCTCCCAGTGCAGCTATGCCAGCGCCATCAAGGCTAACCTCAATGTGCACCTGCGCAAGCACACTGGTGAGAAGTTTGCCTGTGACTACTGCTCCTTCACCTGCCTCAGCAAAGGCCACCTCAAGGTGCACATAGAGCGGGTGCACAAGAAGATCAAACAGCACTGTCGCTTCTGCAAGAAAAAGTACTCGGATGTCAAGAACCTCATTAAGCACATCCGGGACATGCATGACCCACAGGACAAGAAGGTCAAAGAGGCTTTGGATGAGCTCCGCCTGATGACGAGGGAGGGCAAGAGGCAGCTGCTCTATGACTGCCACATCTGTGAGCGCAAGTTCAAGAACGAGCTAGACCGGGACCGCCATATGCTGGTCCATGGTGACAAGTGGCCCTTTGCTTGTGAGCTCTGTGGCCATGGGGCCACTAAGTACCAGGCCTTGGAGCTGCATGTCAGAAAGCACCCCTTTGTGTATGTCTGTGCTATATGTCTCAAGAAGTTTGTCAGCTCCATCAGGCTGCGCTCCCATATCCGAGAGGTGCATGGGGCAGCCCAGGAGACCTTAGTCTTTACCAGCTCCATCAACCAGAGCTTCTGTCTCCTAGAGCCTGGTGGGGACATCCAGCAAGAAGCCTTGGGGGACCAGTTGCAGCTGGCAGCTGAGGAATTTGTGTGCCCAGAAATGGATGTACACAAGGAAGAAGCTTGTTCAGGGAAAGCTCAGGCTGAGGTGGGGCTGAGGGAGCTGGAAGCACCTGCCCCAGCTGTGCCCTTGACCACCCCTCAAAGTGAAAATGCTTCCCTGTCCCCCGAGAGACTAGAAACCACTGTGGTCTCCTCTGACCTCAACTCTCTTGGAGTGGTTTCAGATGATTTTTTACTGAAAAATGATACCTCCTCTGCTGAGGCTCATGCTGATGCCGAGACAACCTTGGATACACAGCATGGGGGCTCAGCCCACACTCAGGGTGAAGAAATCACACTGCTGCTGGCCAAGGCCAAAAGTGCCAGAACAGAGCAAGAGACCCAGAGTGACAAGAGCCCTCCAGGTGGAGGGCAGAATGTGGTTACTCTGCCAGACGGTGAATCTGACTCAAGCAGTTGTCTCAGGTCAAACCCAGTGGAGGCATCAGACCTCCTTCCCATGGTGGCCAATGGAGGGGACCTTGGAATGTGCCAGCCTGATTCTTGCAAACCCTCCTCTGAGCACCACCCTGGCAGCACAGCATTCATGAAGGTCCTAGATAGTCTTCAGAAGAAGCAAATGAACACCGGTCTTTGTGAAAGGATCCGGAAGGTTTATGGAGACCTGGAGTGTGAATACTGTGGTAAGGAAAGGCCGTGCCGGTTAGAAGTGCCTTTGAGTGGAGCTTTCCTTCCAGGCAGTCCTGTCCATTTGTATCATGCTGTCATCTCCTTGGGTTCCATTTGAGCTTGTGTCACTTTGCAGAGAACACCTCCCAAATGATCTACCCTCCTCCACGGTAGATAGGAACAAGCCTGTGTCATTAGTTGCAGGTGGAGTCAGCTGGGATAATGCTCAGCTGACCATGTTGGGGGTCGTGCTGAAGGCTGCTCACAACTTCTACCATCTTCTGACTTTCAGTTGTGGCTCCATCCACTGGGCAGAGAGAGTAGGAGACTGGCCACAGCTCTGCATAGGGAGGCCCAAGCAGCTCCTTTCAAGCTGGTGGTGAGAGCTTAGCTCTGGGAACTTCCAGGCAGCAGGCAGTACAGGATTGGGGTAGCCTAGAGCCTGGCCTTAGCTCAGGGTGCCAGGAATACTTGGAGGCTCTTGGATTTGTACATTTGCAGGGTAGTATTTGACATAATTAGTTCTCAATAAACATTTCCTTTATCTTTTCCTAGCCCTAACACCATGTGAAAGATGGTGGTACATTAATACTTGAAAACTGCCAGTTTTAAAAAGTAATTTCCTGACAGAAGTGTGGTGGAAAGTGTGAAGGGCATACCAGATAAAGGAAATAAATATGGTAGTTAAAAAATGATGATGAGTGTTTAAAAAATCAAATTCAGTATAAAAGAAACTTCCTTGTTCTCATGTGAAAATATTTTTTTAGGCAAACTTTTTTGGTACCAAGTGCATTTTGACATGCATGTCCGCACCCACACCCGAGAACATCTGTATTATTGCTCCCAGTGTCACTATTCTTCCATCACCAAAAACTGCCTTAAACGCCATGTAATTCAGAAACACAGTAACATCTTGCTGAAGTGTCCCACTGACGGCTGTGACTACTCGACTCCAGATAAATATAAGCTGCAGGCCCATCTTAAAGTTCACACAGAGCTGGTAAGTAGCAAGCCAAACGGCAGCCCCCATCTCCCCCTGGGTGCCCATTGCTTTCTCACATTTATGCATATAGAGATATCCCCGCTGCAGGTGTGTGAACACCCTGCAAACAGAGGGGCCCTTCTGCTTCTTGATGCCTCACAAAGCATTAACCTGCCCAGCTCCTTTCACAGGGAGCCTATGATTAGATTGAACAAATTGCATTCTCTGCAAATTTTTTAGTATTTGAGAAAGTCTACAGAAGAAGGATCTGCAGAATGGAAATGAAACAAAGGTTTCATAAATGACATTTTAAAGAATTGTTAATAACAGGAATAATGATAGCTGCCCGTAAGTGTTGTTGGAGGATTAAGTTGGATGATTGGATTGGATTAGGTAATTATGCTAGGAACAGTGTTCGGTAGGTAGTACGAATGTAGTGAATGTCAATGACCACTGTTGTCATATTAGCATGGTATTTATTGTAAACATCAGCAGCGCCTAGGAAGCACTTTAATTTAAGAAGAGACATATTAATCCAAGGTGCCATTAATATGCACGATGGCCATGTCTGGTTCTGTGATGGTTGATCACACAATGATGCAATGAGCGAATGTTTGTTTTTGCAAGGTCTCGTATGATGGGAAGAGGCTGACACTCCTGAGAATGATTTGAGACTTCTTAACATAATAAAGGAGCCACACCTGGGGCCCATGTGGCTCTGCTATAGCCGGCATAAAAGGAGCCTTCAGAAACTGGAAGAGTAGCTCTGCTCTTCTGGTAAGAGTCAGGTGGTTTGTCACCTAGGTGAAGTCAGGGTGTTTGGAGGTGTGCGATCAGAGCATGCTGGGATAGACTCCAACACTGTCTCCCACACCCCAAGGGCTTTGTGGCCTCAGACAGTTCACTTGTCCTTTCTGAAACTGCCATCTTTTATAAAAATGTACACTTAAAAGTCTGTCTTGGTCACTGTTCTGTTGCTGTGAAGAGAAACCATGACTAAGGCAACTCTAATAAAAGAAACCATTTAATTGGGGGCTTGCTTACAGTTTCAGAAGTTTAGTCCATTATCATCATGGCAAAAAGTATGGGGTCATACAGGCAGACACTGGAACAGCAGCTGGGGACTACATCCTGATCTGTAGGCCGAGAGATAGACTCTGGGCTTGGCATGGGCTTTTCAAACCTCACAGCTCTGACTGGGCTTTGGTGGTGCACACCTTTAATCCCAGCCCGCAGGAGGCAGAGGCAGCCTGATCTAGAGTGTGTTTCAGGACAGCCAGAGTTACAACAGAGAAACCGTGTCTATAAAAACTGAAAACAACAACAACAACAAAAATCCCTTACAGTTCACCTCCAGTGACACACTTCCTCCAACAACGCCACACCTCCTAATCCTTTCAGTGTCATTCCTTAGTTTTCAAGCACTCAAACCTATGAGCCTATGGGGGCTATCTCATTCAAACCACCACAAAGTCCATTCTGTACATGCTCATACATGCACACTCATGAACACTGGTATGTAGATGAATTACTTGTTCATAGATGCACATCTGTGTAAATTTGTATACTTCTAGTCTGTTGCTACTCAGTGTTAAGAGAGAGTGGCCTCAGGCCACGCCTGACCAGTAGTTGAGCACAAGTGCCAGCTGCTCTGGCTTCTTATCGTATCTTCTTGTTCTCACTCTCTCTTGCTCTTCATCTCACATGCTTGCTTCTGTTCTTAATCTTGCTCTCCCCTTCTCTTTCTTCTTTATCTTGTCCCCCACATCCTCCCCCTTTCTCCATTAGGGCATGAGTGCCTGCTGTTTGTCAACTTTTCTGTCATTGCTGTTAGGTTGGCACTGAGGCTGACGGAGGGAGTCCACTATTGGAAGAGGTTCTTGTTTGGAGACTAGGAAAGCAGAAGGCTAGATTGAACCCTGGATCCCCTGTTTACCTTGTGTTTGGTATGAGTTATGTTACTATACCATGCCTCAGTTTCCTTGTGCAGGTGAGGATGTGGTGAAGGAGTTTAATTAAGTGTCCCAGAGCAGTGTCTGGTGTGAACTGTTGAGCTTTCAAATCCAGGCTAAATAGGTAACAGGAACTAAGCCATTGTTCACTGAAAAATTGACTGTGCATCCTCCTGTTCCTCATTCAGAATTTGTCTGTTAGTTGTGTTTGTCCTAGGGCTGCTGGTCTAACCTCCTTATTTTTTTCCCTAGATGCTGATGCTCAGTCTCTTGACCACATCCCCAAGTGTTGGGGTAACTGAGGGGCATCAGGCATCAGGAATATGCTGCTGATGTTTTTGGTCTTGACTTTGTGTACTTCTTTCTTACTTATCAATGGCTACTGCTGATGCTCTCCTTAGAGCCTAACAGCCAACACCTTCATCAACACAAAATACGTGTGCAAGAGTCAGGACAAGCAGTGGACCTCTGAGATCAATATTGTTGACTGTTGATATTCTCTCAAAGAAAGAGGAACATGGATCTCAATCATTCCTCTGCACCCTGCAGTTAGCTGTATATAAGTCTGCCCTAATTGCATGTGGCTTTGGGATCTGTGGGGATGCTAGAGTGTGTAAATTGTGTGGTGGTGGTGGTGGTGGAGGAGGAGGAGGAGGAGGAGGAGGAAGAAGTGGTGGTAGTGAACTGAAACTGAAATGCTTGGAGCGCCATCTGTTTAGCTAGTTATCATTAGTTCTGGGGTGAGATTTTTCTGTGTGTGGCTCCTTTGTGGTCACCCAGACTCTTGTAAGTAACCCCTTACCTGTGTTCTGTAATAAGCCCAATGAATTCATTGGCCTCCCATGTTAGATGGAGTGTACTTTGGTTTGCCATTGGAGCCCTGTAAGGGGTGGGTAAGCATTTGTTTGTTTCTCCCCAGGGAATATGCACGCAGCACTGGTGTCTCACTTTTCTACTTCTGTGGTGATGAAAATGGTTGTGACCTCCTTCAAAGCATTGATCTCATTTCTAGCAAAATGTAAGAAGCACTGAGGAGCTCAACCATGGGGCAGAAGGCTGCTGGTTTGACCTTGCTTTTACTTAATTCCCATGTCACCTCTAGGAGTTAGGAATCATTTCCCCTACTGGACAAGAGTCTGGTGTCTCAGTCTCTATCATACAATAGCTTAGCCTGTGGCTTCGCCATGAATGAGGAGTGACAGAATTCATTCCATGGCCTTATCACTGTTCTATGATGTTCTTGAGTGGTGGCAGGTCGTTAGTCTTAGGCATGCTGTTCTTGTGAGTCTCTTGGACACTTGTACATCTTCCGAAGGAATGTGGCAGAGGTGGACTTTGTTCCAGGTGGACAGAGACTATGTGGTGGATACTCCTGTGTTACTAAGTGGCAGCCATTCCCTAGAGCTATAAGAATTAATGTCTGCACATTGTGGCTAGAGAAGTATAACATTCTAATACAAGGAATGTGGCTCAGTTAACCTCACAAAAGATACTAGCCTGCTTCTCATCAGCATTCACATTTTCTTAGAAGTTTCTAGTGTTTAATTACTACCCTTGCCTTTGTTGGTATTTGTACTTCTTCCCATTTAGATCATATATATGTATGTGTATATATATATACACATATGTATGTGTATATGCACATATATACATGTATGTATACATATATGAATATATATACACATATGTATACATGTGTACATATATATGAATATATACATATATATGTGTGTATATATATGAATATATACATATACACATATATATATGCATATATATATTTTGTCATTTCTTTTAAAAACAAGGTCTTACTCTGTAACCCAGGTTGAAACTCACAGTGCTCCTACTGCCTCAGCCTCTCAAATCATGGGATTTCACATTGGAGCCACCTTGCCCAGCTCAGTTTGAAGCACTGTTAAAGGTATATAACTTGTTGTTTCCGAAGTGGAAGGCTTTGGGTTCTGCATGCCATGTGTCGGGCTTCAGATACAAGTAAGACTGTCCTGCCTGCAAGTGCACTCAGCTTTGTGTGGGATGAACAGACCGACAATGGGAGGACAAGGGTAGCAGGGAAACAAACTGCCCTGCTCCCCAGATAGCCCGGGAGGATGTGGAGTGCGATTCTGAAGTTGAAGACATTTGGGTCAAGAAAGAGGGTGAGTTGGGAATGGTCAGCAGAACCTTGGGCAAAAGCTACTGGGAAGGCTTTGATTTCATGCTGGGAAGATAACCTACTGACACTTGTTCCTGAAGTGAGGGAGAGTATTTCCATTACAGTGAACAGCACATCTATGAAAACTCCCAGCTTTCCAGTCTAGGTGACATTTAGGCTTTTTTATTTATTTTATTTTATTTTTGAGCTTGTTTAACTTATTTCTATCGTGAGCTAAGGATACCACATAAGGACAGGTCTCTTTCCCTTCATGTAGATGCTGTTGACCCAGTAACGAAAGTGCTAGCTCTAAAATATTCCACCTCTACAAGGAAGGCTGTTGTTTTTTAAGGAACTCTATTGATTTGTGATACATATGATATGGTTTGTTCTTTTACAATGTGAAGCTCAGTGGAATTTAGTATATACTGAGAATTACACAACTTTAGAGGATTTCTGTTGTCTAATAGGAAGGCATTCCTGTTTTCTGTCATCATTCACTTCCCCATCCCTGGACTCTCAGAATGTCCCCTTTCCTGGACAATTTATATAAAAGGAACATAAAATGTATTTGCTATAAATAAAGTTCTTTTGTGACTAGTATCGTTCTTTTTTCACCTATGTGATGCCAGGCTTCATGCTTGGCTCCTTTTTCTAGTTGGGCAATAATCCTTTGTATGGAGTTTCTCTCACTCTCCTTGAGTCAATGAGCATTTGAAGTGTACTTTTAGTCCTGAGTACATCAGTATGGAGCTTCCAGCTACACTGCCATACATTCATGGGATTTGAGCTAATTCTTGGTGAAATCCATTCAGTAACACATGCATGTTAAGCTTTGGATGCTAAATGTTAATATTTCCTTTAAAATGTTTTCAAAACTTTGAAGCGTCTAAGGAGAAGCTGCCCATATTCTCCATTGCCAAACCCTCTATCCGTGTTTAGTGAGTCATCCTCACCAGCCACTTGTCTCCACTGTTGTTGACACACTTGCATCATCGCTGCCAAGGAATAGAAAATGCTGGGGATGTGGGGCTGAGGACAGAGACAGAGCACTACACCTCATGCAGCATGCATGTCTTTGAAAGAATTCAGTGAGCAGCCTTTCTTTAGACTTTGCTGAGTTCCAGAGAGATTGTGTGAACTTGCTTATGATGCAGAAGCATCTTGTGCTTACTGTTACTGTGGTCCAGCTGAGGACTTCAGTCACATTAGCACCTAGCAGGTACAGGTGATACTGTTCTCACTAGGAAATCATGGAAGTCAGAGTGGGGCTTGGTTTCCTTACCTGTGCACTTGGCTTCAGATATGTTACAATGTTGACTGAGGTTTCACTTTTGTTTTAGTATTCCTGCTTTGAAAACAGATTTCCATTCAGAATAAAAATTAAAATGCCATCCTCCACCTACAATGAGCCTACATATCCTGACATAGTCTGGTTGTATTAGGGTGTGGAGATAATCTGGCAAATTGTCAGTTTCTGTGACCATGACATTATTTCACAGCTAAGAATACACCCAACAGTCAAAAAGAGTGATGTGCAGTGTAGGTTCTTCCCACTGCCTCTTCCTTCTCATTACTAAGCACATGGTATCAGGCTGTAGTGAAGGAATGCAGTCATCTTTCTATGGGAATTGCTTTGGAAGCTTCCTTCATAGGACATTCTGAGGATGCTCAGAACCCTTATGTAAAGTGATGTGTGTCTTGGTTCTCTTCCTGTTGCTGTTATAAAACACTAATAAAAGCAACTTTAAAATTATTAAAACTTTGTGAAGATGAGACTTGGGAAAAAAGATTTTCATCAAATGCAAGGGAGCTTTTGGTTCCAATGTGCTCATTTCCAATCCCATATTGGTCTTTGGGATTTGGAGCAAATTGCTTAGGCTCTTTGAGCCTAGGTTATCTTGCTTTTAAGTTGAAGATAAAGTGCTTCCCTCATCTCTTAAGGTTATGGGATTAAATTAGGTCTGGGAAGGGCAAGATCCATTAGAGGGTTGTGTCAACATTTGAGTGAGTCATTCCTGGCTCTCTTAAAAGTGAGATAGAATAGACTGAAAAAGAGCCTGTCAGTAGTGTTCATACAAACACAGAACAAGTATCACTTTCTGAGGTTTTTGTTTCAGCATTAAATGTTCGAATGTCAGTGTGTTGATTAATATTGCTAGGGGGTACTGTTAGGTGGCTGGATTCATGGGTTCTTAATAAATAAGTGTGCAAGCTGTTGACCTAAGTGTTTGGTGACATCATTGAACCCCAGTGTCACAGTAGCATTTGTTAGGAATGAGATTCCTGGCCTCCTAACTCAAGTGGGCTCTGGGAATCTTTTACTCAAAGAAGGGCCCTCTGCTTCCATTTTGCATTCTCCTTGGGAGACCTCAGAGGTGCCCACAAAGAAGCTGCAGCCCAAGCCTGAGAGTACTGGCTTTAGAATTTTGAAAGGGCAGAGCTTTGTCCTTCAACCTCTTGTCCCTTGTCCTGGAATGGAAATGATATTACTAGTGTCTGCCTCCAGGATTGCCCCGGGGCATAGTGTGTTGATAAGGACTCAGCATGGTCCCCTGCATGTGGAGTTGCCTCGGTAGCTGCTGTGGCTGCTCTTCACCTCCAGCCCTTTCTCCTCATCCCTTTGGTTGGAGGACGAGGGTACTATCAGTGAGAGTGGTGGTGTATTTATCCATCATCTGCTGGCTTCTTGGTAAATGTTTAGAATACTTGACCCTGATCTTTGAAAAGCACACAGATTTGTTTTGTTTAGTGCTTGTTGAATAATATGTACTTTTTGGATAAGCTAAAACAATAAGTTGCCTAAAAGCACAGAGGTAGTCAAGGAAGCTACTTTCCATAACTTCTCTGAAATAAAAGGGTGTTACTGGTCAGTGTGTATTCCTGTAAACAGAGGAACACGTAGTGTAAGTGACTGAAAAGTGTTTGTCCTTCTGAGGGCTGTAAGAATGTAGTCACATGTGATAACAAAACATGTTTGATTCTGAGTTGCCTTGTTTGGGTGTTTCACCCACAGTACAGCAGCCTTCAGGCTCCCAGAGCTTCATGTGGAAAACAGCTTTCTAGAGGCCTGGGAAAATAGAACTGTCTTTAGCAGAAGGAAACCCTTCTTCTCTATAATCCCAAATTCTGGTCTTGTGCGCAAAGCTGTGGTATCACCTTCCTAGCATCACCTTCCTAGTACCTGCTGCAGCTTCTGCGTCCCTCACAATGGGTGGGTGGACTCTCTGTGTGGCACATCTTTAGGTAACTTGAAGAAGCTCAAAAATCTGCTGCCTTTGTTCCCAAGCACAGCTCCTGGCACATAAAAGGTACTATGACTGTGACCTTTCTTCCCAAGAAATTATTCAGAGTAAATACCAATTTCTTTAGGAACTTGATGTTAGTATTTTATAGGGGGATGCATGTATGTGTCAGATACATACACTTAGTGAGGGAATTCAATTTGATATTCTCCAGCCCAATGTGGTGCTCAAAACTCTCCACTTCTTTGGAAGTGCCATTGAGGCACAGGCCAGATGAGGTCACCTGAATGATAAGCTAGGCTGCTAAGCTCAGACAAGGGCTTCTGCTGCGTCTCATGCCAGGGCTGCAGTCTTCATGCTGACACTCACTTCTTTCTAGGACACAAATGGCTTTGAAGGCAACTCTGTTGGAGCAAACAGACTCCAAAGACTGGGCTCTTAGCCACCCTATGGCTTGCTTTCTTGTGTTCCCTGCCTTTGCCAGAGGCTCTTTTAGCCATAGTTCGTTTTAAGTTTTCTAAGTGTGTTTGGTGTTTGGGTTTCATCTGCAGCAAGACATTGAGTTTTTGAAAAAGAAGTAAATGAATCCTAAGAGTCTACCCTTTTCCAAGCCCCCTCTCCCACTGTCTGTGTCCTTCTGACAATCTTCAAAGACATCAAGAAATGGGGCCCCTGATAAGCTCTAAGATAAATTGCTTTCAGACTATCAGGGATTAAAAGAAGAAAAATCAAACAGCAAGGACTCAGGGGAGATCAGTGTAAACTCCTTCAAAGCCCTTCTGAGTGCCTCTGTCAGCTCTGATGACAAGGGCGGCTGGGGTGCCAGCAGCAGTGATGGGGGTAGGGTGTGGGGAGGTGGCTCCAGGATGCCAGAGCGGTCTAGAGAATCTCTCTAAAATGTCACTGTGATCCCAGTGTCAAAGGCAGTGGAGGGGAATAACAGGAGCACATTGAGAAAACCCAAGCCCATGTTGTCTGGTGGAGGTCAGTGGCATTGGCTGGCCAGAGAGCTCATGGCAAGGTCTTTCTTATGTGTGTGTTTCATAGTAGAAACCTCTACTTTTTATTATATATTTTGATCCTATTCACCCCAGACTCCTTCCCTAATCCCTCCCAGATTACCCTCTTCCTATATATTTTCCTATTCCTTTATGTATTCCTGTGTGTGGGGCCATTCACTAGAGCATGGTTAGCCTACCAGAGGCCACATACTTAAAAGATTCTCCTTCCTTTAGATGCCATCAACTTTAAATAGCTCCTCAATTAGGGGTGGGGCCTCATGAGTTCATCTTCCCCCCTCTCCGTGCTAGAATGTTGACTGGCTTGATCTTGTGTTCACCTTGGCCCTCCATTTCTTAATCTAGAATGTAAACATAAATGACGTTTTTTTTTCCCTCGGAGCACTTGTGGATCTCAGTCATATGTAAAAGCTCAGGGCAAGCAGTGTTTTGAGTGCTGAGGACATCATATACTGTTGGGTTATTGAGTAGCCCTGGAATGTGTGGAAGAGCCATGACTTCTTGGCTGCCCTTTCTCCCTTCCCTTAGTTCCCACATCTGGATCTTCCCCAGGATGTGTAGGGCTGGATGGCTATTAAGTGCTTTCAAGGATGCACTGTATATTGATTTTGACTAGGCTTTTGCTGCTGGTTGTTATGGTGGTGATAGTATTGATGATGGTTGTTCTAGTGTTGATGGTGATAGCAGTGGTGACAGTGTTGACAGTGGAAGTAACAGTGTTGATGATGGCCTTGGTAACCGTGGTAGTGATGGTGTTGGTGGTTTTGGTGTTGGCAGTGTTGATGGTTGTATTGATGGTGTTTGATGATGGTGATGGTGGTAATGGTGGTGGTAGTAGTGGTGATGGTGTTTGATGGTAGTGTTAATGGTGTATGTTAGTGGTAGTAGTGATGATGATGATGTTTGGTGATGATGATGGTGATGGCAGTAGTTAGTTTTCTACAGAATCTAGACTTAAGATAGCTAATAGTTAATTCTTTTTTCTTTTTTCTATTAAGGACAAAAGGAGTTATTCTTGTCCTGTATGTGAAAAATCTTTTTCAGAAGACCGATTGATAAAATCGCATATCAAGACCAATCATCCTGGTAAGGTTA
The DNA here is from genome assembly GCA_026225945.1 of Cricetomys ansorgei. NCBI lineage: Eukaryota > Metazoa > Chordata > Mammalia > Rodentia > Nesomyidae > Cricetomys > Cricetomys ansorgei. Next base: position 64,532,788 of record JAMJFZ010000199.1, on the reverse strand, counting down.
CGCATTTTAGAATAGGGGGTTAATTTTTAAATACTTATGTTTATTTTAAAACATAATACTGTATGCAAGGTGCACCAGCTAGGAATGAAGAGGGAGGATGTGAATGAATTCAGTATTTAAAATGCTCTTCCCTTCCAGAAGCTTTGTATCTGCCGTGCTCCACTCTGCACTGTGGCATGCTGATGCTGACTGCTTGTACTGCAGACACCATCATTTTTACTACCCTGGGATCTTTGAGGTAGACCTTATTGTCAGAACCCATTGTCATAATGGTGCTCTTTGTTACATAAATAAGTAGCAAGCAAAATGCACCTCCTTTATCCCTGACTCTTCTTGTTTAAAGTTATGTACCTGCCCTTCATAGAAGAGAACTGAATTCTCTGTAAAAAAGTAAAGGGCTCTCACAGTTATGTTTTAGCTGGGGTCACACAGGGCCTTGAACCTTTGTCAGTGTGGGAACTCATGGCTTATGTCATTCCATTCTTCCAGTGCTAACCTTTGTTCTAGGTGACTGGTAGTCCAGTGTGAGCTGAAGACAGTATTTAAAAGCACTGATCTTTGTTCATAAATACAAAATTATACAAGGACCTCCGTGTGTCCAGACCTTAGCTTCCACATGCTTCTGCATTCCTCAATCTCTTTGATGTATCCATTCGTGAACTTTTTCTTTCTAGAATATTCTAAAGTTTATCCCATTCAATTTTCCTATAAAAGATTTTATGGACTATCTCCAATAAATAATGGGTTTGCTTAGCATGACCTTTGTATGGCCTATAAAAAAGTGTTAACCATAGTTCTTGGTACATCTTAGGATATTTTGTATACCCACTTAAAATTTCCCCAGTCAATCTAAGATATTCCATATGGTTTGTTTGAATTGAGCTGCAGTATTTCAGTGATTATATCACCTATGGTCCTTGTATTCTGTAGAGCTCCCAGGTCCCTGTCTGTTTTCCATACCGGTGTCTTCTGGGAGAAGCAGAGTTACTTTTCCTATAGAAAGCCCATGCTGCACATTTGTCTGGTCATAGCTTTGCAGTGTTTCTCCAGTCTTCATATTGAACATTAACAGGTACTTAGATCTGAAACTTGATCAGATTCAAGTTTAGCTTTTTCAGTGAAAATGCTGTCTCATGACACCAGTAAGGTGCTTTCTGGATATTCCTGAGGTGTGCAAGGGTCCCACTGAAGTTTATTTACCTCTAACCTGAATAAAGTGCCTTGTCCTCTCTGATTGCCACTCTGCTTTTTTGTCAGAAGTCTCTATGAACACCATTTCTGAGGTTCTTGGGAGAAGGGTCCAGCTCAAAGGGCTAATTGGAAAGAGAGCCATGAAGTGTCCATATTGTGATTTCTATTTCATGAAGAACGGCTCAGACCTTCAGCGGCACATCTGGGCTCACGAGGGTAAGTTGTCTTTCCGTCTGAAACATCTGTTTAATTTTGTGCTGTGTGCCTTATTCTGGGATTACATAAAGAGGAAGTTTCTCTTTACATGCTCTTGAAGTTAGGATTTTTTTTAGCATGTAAAGATGTGTCTACCAGTCAACTGAGATCAGAGATTAAAACCCATGACTTTAGTTGTATTTGTGGTTAGTGGAGTTCTGGTTATAACTGTGGTGAAACAGATCACCATACTGTGCTTACTGGAAAACTGTGTCCTGAGAACAGGAAAGCCCATATGTTACTCTAGGCAGTTCCAGTGCCCACCGTCATGCACTGTACGTAACTTTCATTGAAGAATAATGGAATGATGAATGATTGTAAATAAAAAAGGCAGTGAGAGTCTTGCCACATTGGCAGTGTGGAGCATCATTGCTTATATTGCAGAGAGAGGATTGGTAGGTGGAAGGGTTGAGTGGAAATGTGGTAGTTCAGAGAGGCAAAGGGGCTGTGCTCAGGGGTGATTGACCAGGAATGGAAGTGCCAAGATTCTGGCAAGTTGGAAGTCAAGAGTCTCCTGTCATCAACTTCCTAGAGGAAGATGTTGTCTTCCTTGGCATGAGGAAGGTACAAGCAGCAGGAGTGCCCTGTTGGTCCTGTGTATTAGTTCCCTCCTGTTGGTCAGGGGCCTGAGAACTGTAGGCAGGACCATAAAATGAGAGGAAGAGGAATGATAAATGTTTTGCATAATATACTGTCAGTTGCAGGCTCCAGGGGAGGTGCTGGTGGGAAGAGAATGACTCCCACTTCAGTGAAGAGAGAAGGCAGCGGAACTGAGGCACAGTTCTGAGGCTGCAAGGTGCTCTCTTGTTCACCGGCACTTATTGAGCACTGTGGACCCCAGGTAGTGTGCTTAGTGCTTTGCCCATGATACCCTGGTCAGTATGTTCAGAGACCTAAAAGCCAGGTATTGTTTTACCAGTGAGGAACACGGTGCTCAGAAACTTAAGAAGTGATCAGGTCACACAGCCAGCAAGTAGTGGAACTGTGATTTGGATCCATGCTATATGATTCTAAAGCCCTGCCCTTCATATCTCCATTGACTTGCATTGGGAGAAACAATACTTCTTGTGTGGAGGCAGGAACAAAGTAGTTGACAATGGTGGTGAGATATATATACACATGTTATTTTCTGGGGGCATTGAAGGAGTTCAGTTTTCTTAGCAGAAAATGAGGCAGAAGCCTCTACATGGAGATTGGTTTGCAATGGTGCTCTTGGGAATCATCTGGGAGTGGCCAGACACAGAACCAAGGACCTGACACTGATGGAAATCCAGAGAGATGGGAGCCTGGGGATCATAAATCTGTTCTCCTGGGTGATAATGCTTGTGTGGCAGATGTAGGGCTGGAGTGGAAGAGCATGCTCCAGTCTTCCCTCACTATGTATGGGTTGCAGGATGGGACAAACACTGCGGCCTTCCTGACACAGTTCACTTACCCATGAGACACAAGAATACACTACATTGAGATTTGTTGCGGGGCTCAGTGAGATTGTTTCCTAAGTTCTGCAGAAGAAGGCTCAGTGTGTGTCCAGGCTTACTATGTAGCTAGCACTATTACATTCACAGGGATGGAGCATTAGTATTCTATATTGAGCATTTGGAAGAAATTCATTATTTTTAAAAACTTCAGAATTCTGATAAAGGTTCAGAAAATTAAAAACTGCTGTTTTATATTGGAGTGTCATGGCATTCTCTTTTTTCATTTGTCTATGAATTTTTCTATAATGATGGAATTATAAAGGATAACAAAGGCTACTTACCCACATTACAGTATTTGGGATTCCTTGGAGTTAATCACTGCATTGTACTGTAAGTATATGTTCTCCCAGCTCACTCCCAAAATAAAACACGGAGCAAGAACACTAAGCAAATGCAAGAGAAAAATGTGAAGAACTAGCAAGGGACAAAGTAAAGATCACAGTCCCGGGTACTGTCCACAGTCCTAAATGTTGAACATACCTGTGGAACTGTATTTACACACCAGGCATGTATTGCTCAGAGGATATAACAGTTCAGAGTTCCATAATGGTAAAGACATGGATTTGAGATGAGCCCCAATAGCTGTTCTAATACTGGAACTTGGTGGGTGAGAGCAAGATAAGCAGAGTAGGCAGGAGATTATCTTGGGAATACTTAAGTGGGAATCATTGGCACACAACAACATCCAATGTTGTATGGTTCTGTTTATTTTATGAATGGGAATATCCTTCCACACTTGACCCTGAGTACCTGATCCCATTGATTTTTTCAAAGACTCACAGGACCTCTTAATTTTATTCAGTTCAATTCAGTTCAGTTGGATTTAATGTCCATATTGTAAGTTGAGCAGGATGTCTGTCTTCAGGGAGTTACCAGACTGCAGGGAGTGTAGAGATGATCAACTTGCTATGATGAGCAAGAACATTTTATCAGGAGAGAGCTGCAGAAATTGAGGGATGGTGGACAATTAGAAAGATCACAAAGCACAGGCTAGGGGCCCTTGATTGACCCTGCAATATCTCTGTAGGGCGGAGCAAAGTGAGATGGGCCTGATGTAGGAAGTGTGGGGCATGTGGGGAGTAAGCCAGTGCACTGTTTTATTCAGATAGATGTTTTATATGGTGTGAACTGTTTATCAGGATTCCCCACACAAACGCATGTAAATATACATCTTTCCTTGGTAGGTGTGAAGCCCTTCAAATGTTCTTTGTGTGAATATGCAACTCGTAGCAAGAGCAACCTCAAGGCTCATATGAATCGCCACAGCACTGAGAAGACACACCTCTGTGACATGTGTGGCAAGAAATTCAAATCCAAAGGGACATTGAAAAGTCATAAGCTCCTTCACACATCTGATGGTGAGTTCCTGAGCCCTGGTGACCTGTAAATGTGTGGCTGGAAGTTGGTATGCCAAGGCCAACAGAGACTGTTCATACCCTTGATGCAGGAAAACAGTATATTTTGTAGGATGGGCACTCTGAAAGAGCTAACCTGTGCCAGGTGCTAAGCAGTGCCACATTTACAACATGCTCTGCATAACCCCCCTTGGGGTATATGAGCATGTCTTGTTGAGGGCACAGAGAGGAGTTTGCTGGAGGAAGTAAGCTGTTCATGCTTGGTTCTGGACGTTTCCATCCTCTTTAGTCTTCTATCTCATCTTGAGCCTGATTGTAAGGATAACTGTGGTGGCACATGGCCTGATTTTTAGAGTTGATGCACTTACATTAAACCTTCCTTAGAGTTCCTACTAAATATATAAACAATATGAGTTACTGTGTGTCTGAGCCATGAAGGCAGGTTCTAGAGGCAACAAAGCCTAAAGGACCAATTTCTGTTTCAAGAGGTCGTCATCTATCTACATGGGATAACACAAGAGCAAGTGTGCATTTGAAGGTAAGTGCCCTGATGTGGAGAGCTCAGATCCTATGGGGCAAGGGTCAGAGTTCTGATGAGTGATTTGCACACAGCTTCCATAACACCTTCTGGTATGGGCTTCACAGAGGGAAAGATATTGAGAAACACAGGCAGCCACACCATACAAGATCGTACAAAATTTTGAAACTTAATAATAATTAGAAACTTAATTAATAATTAGAAACTTCAGTTGTGGGAGGCTCCACATAATGTGAATGTGCCACATAACAAGACTAATAAATTTTATTGCTATATTATTATTTCAGAATAGTTAGATATAAAAATTAGGGTTTACTATACAGGTCAAAGTAAGTTCTATTATGTTTCTCAATTCTGGAGCTTAGGAGATGATGTCTGTCATATTCTGCTTATGTGGTATGTATGTCCTGGGAGTGAGTCTTGCTGGGTGTGTGCTAGCTGCTTCCTTGGCAAGAATCAGGCTGAGCTTGAGTGGCTCAAGGGGAAAGGCTGAATGCCTGGCTGTGATTCATTAGAATTAGAATCAGGGACTTGGGGGATGGTGAACCAGTGGCACAGCCACAACTATTGAACAGTACTTTCTTTAAAAAATAAAAAAGTCATAATATATGGAATAATACTTAACAAAATTACATTAATTAAAACAGTATATTTTAAAGCAATGACCTAAAACAAAACCCATCAAGACAAACTCAGTAGTAGAGTACTCGCCTAGCGTGGAGGAGACTTTAGGTTCAGTCCCAGCACTGCAAACAAACAAAGAGATAAACACTTGATATAGACCATCACACAGGGATAATGAAAGCACTAGTGTCTGAGCCATTTATGAATTTTTTTTTACCTTCTCAGACAATGGTCTTGCTGATTTTGTATTACCCAAGTCTTTTTGCAGGTGCTGTGTTCCTGTTTCTCTCTGAAGCCTGCACACTCATGAAGAGTGTCAATCCCCAAAGCCACAGAAGTCTCATTGTCCCCTGGGTTATGGTAACAGCAGTAGGAGGTCATTCATGAAGATTCACAAAGGGCACAGTGGTCTTAAGTTTGACGCTGAAATCTGTGTTGAGGCCATGGAAAGCCATCTACTCAGACAGACCCTGGGCAACTGTTTTGCACCTGGAAGGAGGGGACTGGTATGAGCAGTGTGGTCAAAACAGCAATATGGCCTCCCTGAAAGGGAATAGCCTTGCAAATAACATGGGGTCTTTCTGAGCAAAGCTATAGAAATTTGCAGTTTTTCTTCATTTATTTATTTTTCTTAATGTCTTTGGGAACTTTGTTATGCTGAACATGAAGACATGAGGCCTTAACATTTCCTGGTCTCCGAGCTTTGGCATGCTGTGATTTGAGGCAGCAATAGCAAGGAGGGTCAGCTGTATGTGGGGTATCATGTGCCTTAAGCTTGTTGTTGTTACCCTCCCCTCCCCCAGGCTGTTGTGCCTGTCCTCTGTGTTTCCCTTTGACACTTGCTATGCCCTCCTATTTTGAGTTCTGGCTGCTAAGCAGAGTCCTGAGCTTAGACTAACTGTCCGAGCTCCACTGGCTATCTGCTGTAGCTTTCTTCAGAATACATGCTCTTATTTCCCCTTTTATTTTATTTAAAAGGCTTTGAATTTCTCCCTCTGATACTGCATGTAAAGTAGAGACTGAAAGTTTTTATGTCCCTTATGATTTTTGTAGCACTCCCGTTGTATCTCATTGGTTTCATAGAGCTCCGTGGACCTCAGTGCTTTGCAGGGTTCTATAACTGTTCCCCTAGGTTATCATTTGCTTTTATACCTTATGGTTTCTTTTTATAGAGAGAAGTTAAAGAGCTTTGCTCATTTAAATTTATCAATATTTTCCTTTATGCATTTACCCTCTGTGAGTTCTCCGTGATAAAAGAAACCTCTCTTGTTTCAGAACAAATTCTTTTGCCTTAAGTTTTATTTATGGTTTCATAACATTGATGAAATTTCAGGTTCTTAAAATTTGTTTTAGTGTATGCAGTATGATAGGAATCTTCATTTTCTCAAAGCTGTCTGCTGACTCAGTGTATTTATGGAGAAATCAATCCTTTCCATCTAATTTTGCTGTGCCAGAATCCCCTAAGATGCCGGGTTTCATTCTGAGATTTTGGTTTGTCTTGATGGGTTTTGTTTTAGGTCATTGCTTTAAAAGATACTGTTTTAATTAATGTAATTTTGTTATGTATTATTCCATTCTATCTTGTTTTCTTAATGAGACTTCTGGGGTTTTTCATTGGATTATTATCCCTTTGTTCACGGGATGTTAGTCATGAGAGCATCCTTGTTTCCATCCCTGACTAATCCCATGACCCATTTGGCCAGTGTTTAGTGAATTCTGACCTGGCTAGCATGTGTGCTCTTTACTGATATTCTGAGGGCCCTAATGAAGCTCTCAGTTTTTAACCATAGAGGGTGTTCATATCTAACAGCACTGCTTGAAACTCTGCAGTGACCATTGGTCTACAGTGTGTTATCTTATGAGGAAGAATTAAGTAAGTTCTTTGCTATCGAAGCCACACAGAGTAGGTAGAGCTGAGAGCCTGGGGTTGAGTGCTGTCTGCTCCTTCATTGCAGGGTTACTAGAGCAGGTGATTTCTCTGAGCCTCTGTTTCTATATCATTGAAATGGTGCTAGTTATCCTCTGTTGTGGAGTACTTCTCATGCTTAGGTGAGGCCGCCATGCTTCTTGTTTACTTTGTTTCTTCCTGGAAGCTTTGAATGCTGTTCATATGGAGACTTCCCTTGCAGGAATGTCCTACTCTGCTAGCCAAACCCCTGCCCTGCTTAACTGCCCACTGTACATCTGCTTGTGGATGTCTAGATAACTGAGTCCTTTAATTTTTCCTATTTTTTCTTTTTTTTTAGATTTCATAATATATTTGAGAACTTGATACAATATATCCCAGTCATACCCACTTCCTATTTCTCCCAGATCCACCCTCCCACCCCTGTGCCCTCCAAACAAACAAACAAACAAAACTGAAAAAAACAAAAGAAAACCTAAGTCCATTCTGTGTTGCTGTATCCTCGGACTCCTTCCACCACCAGAGGCACCAGAGGCTGTGGAGAGCTACAGCTCAGCATCTCTATCACAATTTTAAGGACTCTCTTCAAAAGCTTCATGTGACTGACTCTAAATGCTCCCCACCCACTGTCAGCACTCAGGAGGCAGAAGCAGGCAGATCTCTGTGAGTTTAAGGCCAGCCTGGTCTACAGAGTGAGTTTCAGGACAGCCAGAGTCACAACAGAGAAACTATCTTGTAAAACCAACATAAATAAATAAATAAATAAATAAATGAATGAATGAATGAATGAATGAATGAATGAATAAATAAATAAATAAATAAATGTGAGCTTTCTCCCCTCCCCAGTGCACGTGCACACACACACACACACACTCCACTGCTCAATAGCAGCGCCTGCTCTTCCTCCATTTCCCCTGTGAGCCAGGGGTAGCCAATGTAGTGAGAGTAAATATTTTAGGTTTTGAATACCACATTTTTCTGCAACATTTTTATCTTCCTTTTTTTTTCCCCCTTTGGTTTTTTGAAACAGGGTTTCTCTGTTGTAGCTCTGGCTGTCCTGGAACTTATTCTGTAGACCAGGCTAGCCTTGCACTCACAGAGATCCTCCTGCCTCTGCCTCCCAAGGGCTGGGATTAAAGGTTTGTGCCGCCACCGCCCTGCACTGTTTTTGTTTTCACAAGCCTAGTTGAAAATGTAAATAAACAAACAAACAAACTTTTTAATATCCAGATGTATAAAAGTAAGAAGCAGTTTTATGGAGTTTTACAGACCTTCGATTGCTGACCCCTGTTGTACCCACCCTCAGTGAATGGCTGCGCATTTTCAGCTGCTCTAGTGAGGAACCAGGTCAGTTTGGACAGCCTTTTTCTCACTCAGACAAGATCTATTAGCAAGTTGTCATGTTCTTTCCCACGTGATCCAGAAGTCACCTACTTCTCCAAAGCTCACAGTGGCCTTTTTTGTCTACAACACTGTCCTGTCTTGCCTCCATTCTCTCTCTCTCTCTCTCTCCCTCTCTCTTTTTTAATATAACATATTTGTTTCATCAGATTTTTCTCAGGCATATATAAAAAGAAAAATAGAGAGCTGATTTGGTGATTTTTCTAAAATATTCTCCTATTTGAACCCAGTGCCTCTGCTGTCACTGTCCACGCATTCAGGTGTGCTGATGATGTCCAACTCCAGAAATTTCTACCAAGCTGTCACATTGACCCTGCTAGTTTAGTTTCTGACACTCTCTGGACATCTGGAAAAATGTTTATTGGTCTGATCACCTGGAAATTCTACCTTTTTTTTTTTTTTTTTTTCTGAGGTCTTTGGGAGTTCAACTTTCAGCTGAACCATCTGGGGTATGGTTGTCTACCCTTTTGTTCATGGGCCAGTAGCCTGCTGTAAGACAGCTCTGTCTGCTCGGCTGATGTCCTTATGCAGGTCGTTACTGTGCAGGGGTATATAGCATCAGGGTTTTCCCTCAGAGGTAAAAACATGCTTCTATTATATTTATGCCCTATGGTTCTGTCTTTGAGTATAGTGGGTACTATAATCATTCAGTTACAGAGCAGACTTTTATTTAAAATAGTTTTGGTGATTTTTCTTTAAATCAACCATAAAAAAACCAAACTTTGAAAATACCATACTAAAAACCCAATTCCGTGTATGGTATTTCAAATAAAAGGTTTTAGGTGGTACTGGGGAATGAATAAGCATTCTGCTATTGAACTCCATCCCCACCCCCTCAAGAAGAATATTTTTGAAGGCATTTTGGAATGCTAATGAAACTGCACGCACTTACCAAAAATACATGTTACATAAATGAAATGACATGAGCAGTAGGGCAGTGTTTATACCTGTGTATACAGCGTGGTCTGTCACAACTGTTTAAAGTTGTTGTAAGTCATTCTTGCTTTTAGACACATTTCAGTTTCACAGATGAGATGTGAAAAATATGTATCTCAGAACTGACAAAAGAACATAGTTCATGTAGTTGTCAGCACAAGCCCAGAAGAGAGGAATTGTCCTTGCCATCCCCATTTTTCAGGGCATGAAATGGCTAATACACTTCTGCCCTTTTGCCTTGGAGTCTGTTCTCCACCCAGCAGCCAGTAATGCTGTTGAAACAGAGGCTAGATCTGTACTTTGGGGTCCAGAGCCCTGCCTCCAATATAGCTGTGCACTGAGTCAAATCTCAAGTTTTGTGTGGGGCCTATGTGGTCCTTGGAGCGTACCCATTTTCTCTTTGCCCTCATCTCTTTTATCCCTCTCACTGCCCCTTCTCTTGTCTCCTGGACACATAAAGTAGGTCTCCTTATTATCAGAGCTGTTAAATGCATACTGCCCCTCCCCACCCTGGAATGCTCCCTTCCCCCAACAGAGATTTTGGACTTTTCTGAAGAGCATTTCTGAGTGGGCCTTTCCTGAATACAGTATGTCTGAAGTTTCAGCAAGTTGTCCAAACTTGTCTGCTTCTCATGGTTCTCCCCTTGTCTTTCTCAGGTGCAGTCTAGTTCGTGGTCTCTGCTACTGGGGGAGTTCTCCTGGCAGTGACATCATAGTCTCCTTCTGCACATTTGTACTGTTTCTACTTAGGCCTATACTCCAGTGTTCTATGGAGTTCCCTTGTTTATATTTTTTTCTTTGTTTTCTTTAGGTCAGTGGTTCTCAACTTGTGGGTTGCAACCCCTTTGTGGGTCGAATGACCCTTTCACAGGGGTATCATAAGGTCATCTGCACATCAAATATTTACATTATGATTTATAAAAGTAGCAAAATTTCAGTTATGAAATAACGACAAAAATAATTTTATGGTTGAAGGTCACTACAGCATGAAGAACTGCATTTAAGGATTGCAGAATTAGGGAAGGTTGAGAGCCACTGCTCTAAGACCTTAGGTCAGCAAGCAGATACTTGGGACGTGGTGCATTTGTTTTGTATCTGCAGCCCCAGAACAGCACTGTGCTCCATAAATTTTTGTGGTGTAAATAAGTGAGAAACAAAACATAGAATGCCTTGCATAAAGAGGGTAGGCTATGCCCCATTTAAAAATCGCCAGTTCTTTCCCTACTGTTTCATCTCAGACAATTGTGTTAAATCAGGTGCCTGTGGATTAGGTATTTAAAACACGATTGAGGAACCCACTATTAAATGAATCTTCTTTTAGTGAGGTAAAAAAGAGTGAGTCATCACCCTCTATCCCACCTGATTGTGAATCTAATTTTTCACATTTATTGACTTATTTAAAGTGATATATCCCTGGTTGTTGCATTTCTCTTTCCCAGGGGAGCTCATTCCTATGACTTAGAAAGCATAGGCAAATCTGGGTGAAGGTTTTACTTAAAAAGGTTTACCTGCCAGTATGTACAAAGTCAGAATTTTAGGGGGAAACTGTGGAACCACACACTTTGGCCTCTTACAAATATATACGTGATGTAGTCTGGAGGCTCTATCTGATTCCGTGTACCTACAGCTGATGAGGGAGGGTGGATCCCATGGAGGTTTGCTGTTACATAATAAGTGAGAATCCTTTCATCATGAAACATATGGTTCATTGAGGTTCTTTGCTGATTCCTTAGAGTCTTTACTTCCTTTAGTTTAACTTTGCCGATCCTCTCAGGAAGAACTTTTCTGGTAAGATTTATTAAGAGGCATTTTCCAGGTGTCAAGCCCTTGTGTAATAATTAGACAAGTTGAGTTGAATTTGGAAATCAGCTGAGTTTAAAAAGTAACCTCTCTCTCTTTTTCACTTTATAGTAAGAGCTCTTGTAACTGTTCATTGGTTAGAATGTTACAGACGATGCCAGGACTTTTTCCCCCTGCCTTTCCTTCCTTTTCGGTTCTCTAAGAGACAGAAAAATTACTCTGTCGTAGAGTACATCTGTAGCTCTAACTTCTAAGCATCATAAAATTTAAGAAATAGTACATAAGAACATGGCACCTGAGCAAGCAGTCTGTGTCAGCAGGACAGCATCCTGATCTCATCCATCCTCTCCTCTCCTACCCTAGAGAGGTTAAGAGGAAACGTAGGAAAGAGGCAGATGATTGATACTCCAGGCTCTTGTGTGTCTTTGTGGGCTGGTGCCTGAATAGTGGGTGGGTGGGGGGTGGGGGGTGAAGGTTGGCTTATGCCAAGGCCCTAGCATGTCATTTTATATGTGCACTCCGTTTGGGTCCATATGAAGCTCTTCTTGTCAGACTTATCTGAGCTACAAGATCTGTGAAGAATAATTGAGGCTATTGTACAACATGTGCCTGTATGCTTACTTGACAGTTAGCCTGATGTGTAGTTTGAGGTCTCAGATTAAGTGAGGTAGGGTTTTCATGTGGATGGATGCCTGGCACAGTGTCTGCCACTTCAGTACAAGCCCAGTGCCCTGCTCTTTCCTGTTCTTTTATCTGGTTCTGCACTAGTGCCTCCTGCTGATCTGTCCCTCCTTGTATAAAAACTGATGCACTAATTACAGGGAGTCATCCTCAGGCTAAGTCTGAGGTCGCTTGAAGTACAACTTTTAAAGCACAGAGACGTCTTATACTGTATTTTTGTTGCCATAGCTATTTCTGTTCTGGTTTGCCATTGCAGAAATTACTGCAGATGCTCAAACCATGAGCTGTGGCTCTGCAAAACTCCAGCAGCAAAATGCCTGTTTTGCTTCCTGCAGGATGCTCTCCTTGCTGTAGGTGGCAACCTTTGTGTTGCTGGCCTGCTAGAAGGAAGAAGGCAGAGCAGCTGAAAGGTCATGTAGAATTCTATCCTTCTGGCATGACACAGCGATTGGTGTTTTGAAGTATTATCCACGATTACGTGCAGGAAACACAAGACTGAGCCCACTGTCATTCTGTAGTAAAAGGAGTGAGAACACTAGAGTTTTATATGATGTATTAAGCCATGCATCTCCCTGAGGATGTTTAAATGATTAGCCATTTTAGGGAGATGTGTGGTATAGCTGTTCATGTAAGTAACCACCCCCACCATGCTCTTGTAGATAACTCTAGTTAAACTCATTGCTTGACTACACATGTGTGTGCGTGCGTGTCTTTACCCTTTGTCTTAAGTTGAATAGAAATGAACTCCTCAGAAAGGGTCACCAATACTTGCTATTGTACAGCCTAGAGCATATGCCTCCTTAACACATTTGTAATGGGGGCTTATTTCCTCTGCTGCTGTAACAAACTGCCCAAGATTTAGTGGCTTAGAGCAATGGTGGGCCCATGACACCATGCCTCTGGAGGCCCACAGTCTATAATTCTGGTATCAGCACAGCCTCATTCCTTCATCAAACTCTTGGGGGTGCGGTGGGGGGCAGATTCCTTCCTCTGTAGTGCCAAATCTGTACTCTTTGGTTTAGGAGCCCCTTTCTTCATCTTGAGAGTCGGCTTTACAGTGTCTTCAGTCTGTCCCTACTCCTCACATCTGCCTCCTGACTGATCCTCATGCCTCCTTCTTCAGATGCTTTTAAACCCTCTGCATAATGCAGGATAGGCTTCATCTCAAGGCAGTTGACTTGGTCACATCTGCAGACTCCCTTTTCTCTCTGTATAAAATAATGTGTGGGTTTCAGGTATTGGGAACTGTCTGCCTTAATGGTGGGTTTGGGGCATTATTGGCCTGCCACCCTGGAGTAGCAGACTCATCCTAAGTATGTGGGCCTTGTACCTGCTCTTCTACATGCCAGGGTTCTCAAAATCACAGCACCCCTTAACTGTGCCTGACAAGAATGGGTACTTGTAACTGAATGTACATCACCAAGGGACAACCTAATCCACCTTCTCCCAGGGACTCTGTCCTCAGGGCACAGTGCCACAGAAGATATCAGAGTGTCACCGTGGGAAAAGAGTAAACACTACTTTTCTGAAAAAAGTCTGAAGTAACTTTTCCAAAAACTGCTGAAAATTTACTTATGCAAAAATCACCTTTTTCAGTAAGACTGGATAAACATTCATGAGCCATTTCTACTTTATGCCTGTAGATATTTTTGCTGACAGTTTAGGCTTATGGAAATTTCTTCTCTAAGTATCTCAGTATCCCTTCAAGTCTAAGGTACACGTGAAGTTTGATTTGGCAGTGGTGTTTACTTAACAGACATCGCAAATAAGTTGCCTTTAATCTGAAGGAATCTTCCATTGCTGAGGCTTTGTGTACAGATGGAGTCCAAATGCCAGAATCCACTTGCAATGGCTTAAGAATCTTTGGCCATTGTATTGTTTTTATATAAAACTCTATTTAAATAGCTGAGCAGCTGTAGCCAGCCCCAGGGAAATGGTGAAGCAGGTGTGGGTGTGCTGAAAAGCAAAGAGAACAACAGGTGATCTTCATGCGGACCTTGTATATCCATAAGAGCGGGACTTTGGTTCAGAGTTTACCTCCCTGGTGGGTAACCATGTTTCTGTGCTTCAGCATCCACTTCCATGTAACATCTTGCTACAACCTCGAGGCAGATTCTCTGCTGGCTCCCCACTACCACCTTGGGTACCTGCTTTCCTTCCAAGGTAGGCAGTTCATGGGCAGCAACTCCTTGAAGTCTGCTGGAACTTTTATCTAAGCTGGGGCAGGACACTGGGTGGCTACAGTCCATCTTCCCCTACTATAAATCTCTCCCTGCCTCATCACCATAATGTAGGTCAGGTAATTGTCCCCTGTTAGGACCTGAGCAAGTGTGGAGCTGAGGTTCACTGGACTCCAGTTCTTCCATTATTTTGCTACCCTTGAATTTGACAGTGTCTGGTTCTCAGGCTGTGTCTAGTAGGTCAGAAGCCATCAGTGGTCACCCACCCATTATTCAAAGGATGAGCCAGGAGCTTCTATTTGATGAAGAAACAGAAGAGGTCACCACACTCAAGAAGGAGGAACATCCCTCCCTATGTCCCCCTGTTCTAAGGCAACCACTGCTATCTTTGACATTTGCCTGTCTGTGAGGTTTATACCATTGCATTTAGATAGTATGTGTTTTGGAGGGGCCTAGTTATTTGTGAGATTCATCCAGGTTGTCACGATTCTGATTTTTTAACAGTTGGGGCACAAAGTCAATGAAAAAGAATTTCCTAAATAATGGGATTGTAAATCCTGCAGTGTGTAGTTCAGAAGGCTTGGTTGCTACCATCCTTCAAGGAGGCAGTACTGCAGAACCTAAGGGCTTTCTGGGGTGCAGTCCTCCAAACAGGATCGATGCAGCTTTCTTTCATCCTTTTTCTAGGAAAGAGTTTGACTCAGAAGGCGTCTGACTGTTTATAGAAGTTAAATCTTGCTCCAAAGGACAGTAACTGAGCTTAAACATAAATTAAGCCCTTGGGAATAAGAGCTCAAGACACCTAGCCAAACAAAGTTGATAAATCAGGAAACAGCCTGTCTGGGTTTAGAGAGACATGAACTCTTCTGAATTTTCAACTTCAGGAGCCATTGGTACCATTTCTTGTTCCTTGGTGTCAGACCTGCCTCTAGACCTTGTATGGTGGAGAGATCATCCGGACCTTCCAAGGATAATGCTGATGACATGAGATCCTTTCCTGTTAAAGCACAGATGGCTTTAAATCACAGGGAACTACCTTCTTTGTGTAGGTTCCACAGTTCTGTCACCTGGGAGTGACTTCTAGTTGAGCTTTGCCTTTGATCACAGGTAAAGATTATATGGATATGATTATGTAGTTACAATGACACCTTGATACTGCAACATTCTGGTATCTTCTGTGGCACTGTGCCCTGAGGACAGAGTCCCTGGGAGAAGGTAGATTAGGTTGTCCCTTGGTGATGTACATTCAGTTACAAGTACCCATTCTTGTCAGGCACAGTTAAGGGATGCTGTGATTTTGAGAACCCTGGCATGTAGAAGAGCAGGTACAAGGCCCACATACTTGGGATGAGTCTGCTACTCCAGGGTGGCAGGCCAATAATGCCTCAAACCCACCTTAAAGGCAGATAGTTCCCAACACCTGAAACCCACACATTATTTTATACAGCAAGTCATAGGTCATTCTTGGTGGTTGGGCAGCCCATAGGTAACTGGTTTAGCAGTTGTGTTAAGGTGAGGACCTATGACTTGCTGAAACATCTCCTTAATTTTGGACAGCCTATTACTTTTTTGCTCCACCATCTTACAACTTTTATGTTACCTGCCTTTCTTTTACACTTTTTCCTTGTTTGACTCCTTCTTTTAGGACACTTTCCACCATCAGAGAAGCAGTTTTGTTTTGTATATTTGCATTAACCACTGTACTTTTCCCAGAGATTTGGAAGTATATCTTAACTCTTTCATCTTTTACACTATGTGTTATGAAAAATGATTACCAATAGATATCCAGTCTTCTGTGTTATAATTTGTATTTATCTGAGAACTCATAAAGTTGAGGAAGTACTATACAGATTAAATTACCTATGCTTCATAAAGCTTATGTAACATGTTATAGTGTTTTGTGTGTTTGCTGTGAGAAGGATTTCTGTTGGTGAGCCAAATCTGATTTTATTCTCTTTTGAGAAGAAGTGCAATCATGTCCTCTTGTTTGTTCTTTTGCTGAAGTCTTGTTGGTTTGCAAATGCATTCCCTCGCTGGCTGGTTCAGTGGCTGCCTGTTGACAGATCCTTTTTGAGGAACCAAAACAGACAATGCTTTACAGTGAAGTTTCTACAGAGACAGTGGCTATTTCTCTCCCCAAAGCTGTTTCTATCTCCTCAATCACTCCCTCTTCATTTTTCCATTTCATCCCCACTGGGGGCTTCCAAACAAAGCAGCCCCAAGGTTATGCCCCTTCCCACCCTCCCCCTTCATCTTCAGCATTCTGTGGCAGTCTTGGTTCTTGCTCACATGTTATAATCATTTATTGGCATACTTGCTAGTCATGTAGGTGGTGAGCCCCAAAAGGCACCAACTCCATTGCCCCCCCCCACGCCTTTGGTTTAGTCTGTCTCTTCCACACAGTGATTGTTTCATGAAGCTTGGTGAGTGACTGAATGTAGTTGCCAGTTTGCTGTCTGCTCTATCCGCCTTGCCCCTCTCTGCTTCTTCGGCTGCTTCCTTCATTTTCTTTTGATTCTCTCTCTCTTTGTCACTCTCTCCTTCACACACTCCCCACTGACCCCCACCACACCCCAGGGCTCAGACTGATTGGCAACTTTTTTCATTCAGCAGTCATGGCTGAAATTTACTTCATTTCTAGATAGTTCAATTCTGGTCCACCTTGGGTTACCTGTTTTCGGGTGGTTAAGTCATCTATGGCTAGAACTGGAGATGGTGCACAGGCAGGGTTCCAACTCTAGTGATACCTACAGCTTGTCTGTGGAAAGGGAAAGATGTATCAGTTAACTGCTTTGGCCATTCAGTAAAATAAATCTTTTATTAGACATCCCCAATGGCAGCAAGCAGAAAGTAGAAACTTCTACTGTCAAGAGGCTGAAAGCCCAGAAAGTAAAATAGATGATGAGCATGGTAAAGAATAAAACAAAGACATGCTGCATTACAATGGAAATCTTGAACCATCTCAAATATGGAGCAAACTTGGGTATGAAAGTAAAAATATAAGTATGAAATATTTTGTTTTTGTATTAAAACATTATGAGCTTCCTACTACTCAAACTGAATTAGTAAAAAGGCGTCTGGGGTCATTCAGTATAGGATGACTGTGGAAGGACCCAGGAGAAGTGACCCTTGGATGCAGGCTTTAGTGAACTGAGCCAATAGAACTCAGATGACCTGAAGAGCACCCATTCTGTGAAATAGGCCATATTTATGTGTGAGAAGTACTGAGCACCATGACTGATGTCAGTTCTTTCAGCCCTCATTAGATGAAGTGTTTCTCTCTGCTTGGAGGTAGAATGTACCTAGGTCTGAGTCTGGGCTTTCTTGCTCCAGTTCATGACATAGTAAGAGATTTACATTTGTGACTCTGTCATCCACATACTGATACTTCCTGCACCCTGATTTAGATGCACAGTGGAACCATACACATCCAGCACAAAAGCTGATAAAAGATGCCTAGTAGTTCAGTAAATATATCTAGAAGGAAAAGTGGACGGTTTTTAAAACCACCCTCCTCTTTTGCTTTGCATTTGTTTTATTTTCTTGGGGTTTTTATCCACGTACAGCTGTGTAATGTTCATCTGCCAGCCCTGTCCCGAGGAAGCACTAAGTTACTGTCCATTTTCCTTGTCATTCTAAGGAATCTCTTGCTGGAAACAGCCTAATAAGTCTGAAAATTGCATCTTTATGACCAATCATAAATCTGCATTCCGTTGTTTTAGACAGCAGAAGATCGTGTTAAGTACTCTTTCAGGCCTGTTGGAGTGCGTTGTATCTATTGCCTTACTGGGTTGCCAGGGTGGCGTTGACTTCTTGGAGCCACCCACTTCACTTGTGTGATGCAGAGCCTTGAGTCCTAGGAGGTCATTCCATTTCTTTTCTCTCAGAGTTTCTGGTTTTTTTTTTCTTTTAAAATATTTTTTATCTTTTAAATTAAAATAGTTACATTATTTTTCTCCTTTTCCTTCTTCTAGTCCTTCCCATATAGCACCCCACACCCCAGCTTCCTCTTGAAATCATGGCTCACTTTCTTTGTTATTGTTATACACACACATATACCCCTAAATATATAAATATAACTTACTCAGTGTCTTTGGTGTTACCTGTATGTATATAATTTCAGGGACGGCCACTTGATATCCACTTAGTATTGGATACCAACTAAGGGGATCAGCTCTAGGAAAGGGTAATTCTCCCTCTCTCAGCATTTCTCAGTTACCTGTAGTTCTTTGTCTATGGTGGGCCCCCACAAGATGTCCCTTTTCAGTGTTAGCATGTTTAGTGGTATTGCATTTGTTCTTGTTTAGGTAGCCCTGTTGTTGAGGAATCATGGGTAAAACTTCTCTGTCATTTCTAGAAGACACAATTTCACAGCAGTTTTCCTGGCCCACTGGCTCTTTCAGTCTTCCCAGCCTCTCTCCATCAATCTTCTCTGGATCTGATGTGTAAGAATTGTATTGTAGATGTGTGAGTTGGGGTTGGATACCCCATAATCACTTGTTCTCTGCATTCCGACCAGTTGCGGTCTTCTGTAATAGCATCGGCAGAGGAGATTTCAAGTCAACCTAGTATTGACTGTGTTCTCTAGTTATTAGTGATAACTCTTATGCAGATCTATAATGAAAAGGAGCAAGCTGAGCAAGGAAAAATACAAAATATACAATTCGAAGTGAAAAGGAGCACCAGGAAATACAATATTAGAACCAAATCCAGTGCTCAAGGAGATATAAAAGTTTTTTAAAAGCCTGATATAAATGGAATAAAGGAAGTGGAGACCTCAGGGCAAGACCCACCCAGCTAAGCTTCCAACTTATGAAAAGGAATTAAAAAAATGCTTAAGCAGTGAAGAAAACCATCACAAACAGATAGCTGATGAAAATGTTTTTCCGTGGGGGGCCAAGTTCTAGCCCTAGGAAGCAGCAGATCTTGGCTGTTTTAGCTATGTGCTTCTGACTTTAGAGTCAAAGATACAAGAAAGGAATCCTGGGATTTCCCTCCATGCTAAGGAAAGCTGCTGAGACCAGGTGTGTGTCAGGGGTGTCCTTTGTGTGAAAGCCATTGTGTGAAGCTGTAAAGGTGACGCCTGGATTGTGTTGGAGATTCCAGAGATGTGGGGTTCCTGCCAAAGATAGTTGCTAATGGGGAGTGGAACCAGCCCAAGAGTATGAAGTGTGTTGCAGTTTGCAAAGCTGAAAATAGTTGTAGATCTGAAGAGCTCTTTGATACCAGACATGGAGATGCAGAATTTGGAGTTTGCCCTGCTTGGTTTTCCTTTTTGCTTTAGTTGAGTATTTCCTCACAATGCTCCCTTTCTTCCTTTTTTGAATGGTAATTTATGTCCTGTGTCATTGAATATTAGAAGCATGTGATCTGCTTTTTTATTTTGATTTTATTTTACAGGGAGTTACAGTTAAGAGATTGCCTTGGATCTCAGAAAGGTATTTTGGACTTTAAAGCAATCTTGAGATTTTGAAAGACTACTATGGACTGTATTCATTTTTGCAATATGATATGGCTACAAGATTGTGGTGGCCAAATGCCACTGTGGAGTGGGATTTGGTGGTTTGAATAAGCATTCATATATTTGAATGCTCAAGGAGTGACACTATTTTAAAAGGATTAAGAGGTGTGACTTAGTTGGAGTGTGTCACTGGGGTTGGACTTTGCGGTTTCAGAAGCCTATGCCAGATCCAATGTCATTCTCTCTTCTTGCTGCCTACAGATTCAGATGTAGAACTCTCAGCTACTTCTCCAGCACCATGTCTCCCTGCATGCCACTATGCTCCATATCCTCACGATAATGGACTAAACTTCTGAAATTACAAGCAAGCCCCAATTAAATGCTTTGTTTTTATAAGAATTGCCTTGCTCATGGTATCTCATCACAGCAATAGAACGGTGACTTAGACAGTGGTTGACTTCTCAGATGTTGGGCTGAGGAAAGAGATATGAGTCATGGTTTGGGCATCAAGTGTTTGCCAAAACTATAAGGAATAGTCACGTACAATGATGCTTCAGAATGAGAAGAGTGTAGGCCAGAACACTGTGGGGCATCAGTTTATAGAGAATGGTTGACATGGGTACTGTCACAAAGATACTCAGTGACTAGTAAGAGCGACACATAAAGGTGATGGAAATGTAATGCCGAAGAACCAGGTTTTTGGGTATAGACTGTAAGAAGAATCTCAAGAAATAGAATGATCTAGTAAGACCAGGAGTGTTATCTATCATTGACTTGACCTAGTGATTACCTTGGTAAGAACAGGTATCAAGACCAGTTGTACCTTTACCCAGTTTGATTTGACTTCAGGGGTTCAGAGTAGGGGAAGATAGGGGATACAGCTACAGACCTCTCTGGTTTGTAGGAGAAGTGTGGAGCTTTCCAGAGGAACAAGCACTTCTTAGGATCCATGCTGAAGGGGCAGTTGTTGTGTTTCCGTAATGCTGACTGTATCAGGACCATTTACTACTACAGGAAGTAGTCATACTTTTGTTTGGTTACATATTTTCATGATTGCAAATGGAGATTTTATTACTCTCATCAGGAGTAGTTTCATGTGCTCCACATATCCACTCCTTTGTTTTAACGTGTGCACCCATTCACTTAATTGTTGAATGTTTATATATTGCTAAAACGTTGATCTTCTCTGAAGTTGTCTCTGGCACTTCTAAAGGCATGCTGTTTGGGTCTCTCACCAGTACTGGAGATTTGCACACTGATCTTTCTCCATGTAAAAATCTTTCTGCAGATTCCTCTGATGCTCAGGATCTTATCTTCATTGAGATGCCCCAGATCCTCAATATTCTGGCTTTCCTCTTCTCCAGGTCAGCTCTTGACTTCCTGTAGACTGCACACTTCTGGTTCCAGAAGGAAGATGTGGCTTTTTCATGTTTCTAACTATGCTGTTGATATCTTTCTTTGTCTGTCTGTCTTTCTCTCTCTCTCTCTCACCCTCTCTCTCCCCTTCCTTCCCTTCTTTTCCCACCCTTCCTTCTTCTCTCATGTATACCTCTCCTTTTTCAGTGCCCTTTTTTTCTAGGTGGCTCGGGATACCTTTTCTCTCCCTTTAGGAGTCTGCTCAGAGCCTTCCTGGGCAAAGTTGGCTACTCTCTCCCTTCAATGGTGAGCTCCATCCTGCTCCTACCTGCTGGCAACTGATCATGCCGCTTTGCATCTGTGCACTGCCTTCTTGATCCCCTCTGAGATCTGCTTTCCCACCTGGCAAGAGACACCTGTGTGTAGCTGTGTAGCTGGCTCCTTTACATGCAGGAGCTACCAGCCTGGCAATGCTCACTTTGTCCTCCGCTTCTTTCCAGGGAAGCAGTTCAAGTGCACGGTGTGTGACTACACGGCAGCCCAGAAGCCACAGCTGCTGCGGCACATGGAGCAGCATGCCTCCTTCAAGGTAAGGGGTGGGGAGGTGGCAGTGGACATTCTTGCTGGACACACACCACTGGTGGCATTGCCTTCCTTTCCAGCTCTTTTGCTGTCATGTGTGGCGACTACTTTGTGCTCCCTCTTTCAGGAAGCACTGTATTTCTGTATGTTTTGGAAACCAAGTAAAGAAAGTCTTTTAAAAGGATGCAGACAGAAGACAAGTCATGTGCTTATCGCTCAAAACTGGAGTGAGTTGGGGGCAAAGGTACAGGTTTAGGGATGTGTTTCTGTGCCTTCAGATCTTCTGTGCAGATGAATTGCCTGGCAAAACAGGTGTAATAAAGCCCACCTCAAAGGCTTTTACATGAGTAAGAGAGTGCTCTGGTGTGCCCACTGCAGTGCTTAGCAGGTAGCAGCAGTTGGAGGATGGAGTCCTTCTATGTTTTCCCAATGTTCATAAGTGATGTTTCTTTAATGTGTGTGGTAGTATCTACTTAGCCAGTCACTCATGTAATTATGGAGAGGAAGAAAGATGACCCATTATGCTTTTCAGTAAAAACTCTGCCTATCTCTTAGGGCAGCTTGACCCTTGACATTGATACTTCTGCTGGTATGTACAGAGAGAAATGGAATCATTAAGATTTGTGACCATTTTGCCTAAAATGTTTTTAAAATGTCTACTATAAAATTTAAGAGAATATTCTACTCTGGAAAGGATATTGGTCACCATCCTTAGGCTCTCAGGGAATGAACATCTCAGGTGCCGGCTTTGTGTAACAAGGCACATATCTATTACCTGAGAACCTCCCACCCCCCAACACACACACACACACACACACACACACACACACACACAGAGCGTACTGCTGCCCCGTTCATCAGATGTAGCACCTGAGCCTCAGAATTAAGCTGATCGGCTCTAGTCTTTCTTGCCACAAAGTCTAACTTCAGCTGCTGTTATCGTGGTGACTGGCTGTCCCTGCATTTGTGAGGTGAGGACCTTCCCCAGAAGCAAGCTCACCCTGTGCTCAGAGCAGCTGGTGAGAGCTCCTAGAACTTCTCCTGAAAGTTAAGTTCTCTCAGTATGCGGACATACACTTTTAGCATCCAGAAAGCAAAGGAGCCAGAACTTAAATCGCATCCTCCCACTGTTCTGTACCTTCTTCAGTGACTTTAGGCAGAAGGGAGGGAAGCTATAATTGTGCAAACTATTTTCAGGTAGCTGATCCTGGGGTCTACAGTGAGCATGAGTTGCTAAGATGGATCCCACATATCACCTAGAACACACTAGAACACCACATGACTGAATATGTTAGGTCTTCAATTTTATGCCTATTATGTATATAATTAAAATGAAGGACTTTATTTCATATCTCTCAGTGCATACATGTTTTGTCAGGAGATGACACTTTGAGAAGTGCATTTTCCATGCTAGAGAACAGAGTACCCAAAGCAGCCTCTTTCTTTGTAAGTGAGAAATTAGAGCCAGTAGGGGTAATTCCTCTTCTCCATGCTCCGGTCTTAATGGGTTTTGCATTCATCCTTGGTTTTAAGCTGGTCCTAATCAGGAATAGCTGAAGCAGCCTTTAGCCCTGAACAAAACCCTCATTTTCTAAGATTTTGGACTGTGGCTTGGTGTGTAGGAGATGAATGTGGGAATCATTCTGTTAAGCATCCACATAGGCAGTTACCACTCATTTCCTCTGTCTTGCCCTTGGCATCCAGTGCTGGGCCTGCTGCTCCTGCACTGAGCTGGTCTCTGGGCTGTGGCTGATCTCCTTCACAGTTTCTCCTTCTCCTTCACAGTACCACAGCTGAGAATGAAACTCACACAGGTTGAGAAACACCATAGCCAGCTTTGGTCTCTCACTCTGTAACTCTCCTATGCCAGATTTTCTAAGTGTGGTTTCTCAGTTAACTCATAGAGCAGCATGAAGTTGTTCCACACCAGCCAACACCATCCAGACAGTAGCAGTTACTCTTCTGTCTTCTCCCTTCTCACCCCTGTGTTGATTTCATCTTGCTAAATGGATTAGCATCAAGTGTATTGAAACAACATACACATTTTATAGTTCTGTAACTTAGAAGTCTAGCATGGCCCCTACTAAGACCAAATGAGAATGTTGGCAAGGCCAGGTTTCAAGCCCATGCCCTTGTCTTTCCCCACTGCTAGAATCCCTTGCAGTCCTGACTTGTAGCTCCTTCCTCTCTTCCAAGGCCAGCAACATGGCATGTCCCCTCACATCTTCTGCCATGCCCTTCCTCTTTGACTTTTGAAGATGTTTGTGGGGATGGGGATGGGGGTGATGTTGGAGAGATTGCTGTTGGTAAAGTACTTGTAGAGGCATGAGGACCTGAGTTCACCCCCAGCACTTGCATGTCTGTAATCCTGGCACTGGGTGGATCATTGGGTCCTGATGCCTAGCAGCCATCTTAGCTGAGCCAGTAAGCTCCAGGCTCAAGAAGACTGCTTACCTGACATTGACCTCTGCTCTACACATGCTTTCATGCCTACATTTGCATGGATATACAAACATTCATATAAACACCACCTAAACACAAATAAATAAGTAAATAAATAAATAAACAAGTAAATAAATAAATAGATTCAATCAATCAATCAATCAATAAATAAATAAGCGAGTGAGCCTTGAGCATCCCAGGAATGTGGCTCATGTGGTAGAGTACTTGCCAAGCATAAACTATTTCAGTTCCCACCATGTATATCAAAAGTGGTGGCACATGTTTGTAATCCCAACACTCAGGAGTTGGACACAGGAGGATCAGAATTCAAGGCCACCTTTGACTACATAGCAAGTTCAAGAGCAGTTTGGGATGCATGACACCTTGTCTCAAACAATAACAACTTTAAAGTCCCCGTGATGACACTTGTATAACCCAAGTAAAGTCCTTACCCCATGTCCAGGTGATTCGTAACCTTAGTCTTAATTCCTGCCCTTTAGATTTCATTTGTTTTCTTCAGTGACAGGGATGAACTCAGACCTCATACATGCTAGGAAAGCACTCTTACCTCTGAGCTGATCCCCATCATAATTCCTGTAGTCCTAATTCCTTTTAAACAGTTTCATTGATTGGGGCATGAGTGTCTTAGGAAGGACCCTGTTCTGCCAGTCTTATTACCCATGTTTTTGCCTTTCACATCTCCCTGTAGATGAACATTTTTATACACAGCATGTGAGAACATTTCATCCAGTGGCCAATGCTGCTAAGAACTCAGGGTTCCCTTTTTCACTGGTGTTCTGTTTGGCCCCAGATCCTCAGGCAAACACTATGAACTTGTATAGTTGGTTTGCAAAATGAAAACAGTTTGCCTTTCCTAAGGTATATTTAGTAATTTACAATATGTGACTTGTGACAGGAAACACTGAAATAAGGCAGATTCCTGGATTGCTTTTTAAAGAAGTATATTTTCTATTTATGTATTTATTCACTAAGTAGGATTTGAAAATGCTTGTGAATTCCTTTCTTTATAGACTCTAGAATGCTTTTGATGCATTTTTTTTTTTAAGATGAGCTTGCAGTCTAACAGTAAATGAGATTTTTTTTTAATGGAAGTCACTGCATCAGCTTTACCACTGATAAAGCTTTGTTGGGTTTTGTGGCATAGCTGAGTGGCTTGATGGTTTACTGAAAATGCTACACTTCTGAGTCAGGGAACCATCGCAGCTGAAGGCAGGGTAGAGGACCCTCCCAGCCAAAGGCAGGGCTGGAGACCCCTTGTACACTTAGGATTGCCCTCCCCTTCAGTGTTGCTAGTCATTTTCACACTTCATAAAAATAGACTTACAAACTCCCTGTCACTGCTGCAGAAGTATTGAGTTTCATGCTTTATTTCATCTTGCTTCTCATGATTGAGTCCCTCAGTTGCTCCCAGTGTGGGCTGTTATAAATAACTGCACAGTGGACGTCTTCATGCAGGGAACATTTTCATGTCTCCTAAAATCTAATGGGTGATAAAGTTCAGAGCCAAGCTCATCACACTACTGAAAAATCACAGATAGCAGCGGCAATCAAAATTCATTCCCAAGGGCACAGTCTGCCTCGACCTTGCATGGCTTAGGGATTGACATAACTGGGGCAACAGGGAATGAAGACACACATACATATAGAAGAGCTGGATTGGTATGGTGACACACCAGCAGCTCAGCAACTCAGTGTGCTTATTTTATAAATCTGGATCAAGGAGGTGGGCTTCTTATATATAGCCAAACTGAACAACAGGACAGGTTTAGCTAATCTATGTAATGGGTCTCTGTAGGCGAGCTGTCTCAGGCTGGAAACACTTAGGAAGAGAAAGGAAGAGAAAGTTGCAGTCCATATGTTTTGCACACATTGTCAACATCTACACAGGAACCAGAAGGCTTTGCCATTCTCATGGGTCTGAGACTCTTGGGTCCTTGACATGGTTGTGGTCATGTGAACAGTATGTCTTCACTCAGGAATTACTGTCTCTTATGTATTCACTCAGGGTTTCCACTACTTCCCACAACAGTCAACACTCTTGACTGTAGAGGAATGCTGGGAAAGATAGCTGGTGTAGTGTGCATCCCGAGCTGGAGGGCTTAAACAGTGGGCTGGTGCTCATGTCTCATTCACAATGCGTAGCTTCAGTACAATCAAGAATGGTTGGTTAGTCCCATGCATTCATGCCACTGTTAAGACCAGTGAGCATGTGTTTCCAGGCAGGTTGTTATAGTAACTCAAATAAAGTATTTTTAAATGAAGTCAATCTTTTCATGGAAAGAAGATACTTCATTTTGCTAGTGCCATGTCTATCATTATACACAAAGTTTGAGAGTTACGTGCTTAATTCCCTTGAGTCCTACATCTGTGAAGTTGGATCTAATTATCACTTCTGAAAATGTGGTTGTGCTGTACGTTTCCTGATCATGAGAAATGTGGAGAATACTGCTACTGGAGGTGTGCAGAGGAGGAATAGAATAGGAGAGAACTAGAGAAGTGAAGGGAACAGGAAAGATGACTAGGTAACTATCAGAGGAAAGTCAAGTTGAGCATGAATCATAGCTGCATATACAAATGGTTGCTTGGATCTACCATTATAGCTGAGCTGAGCCTTTCTCCATCTTTCCTTGAATTATTTCTTAGGTTGACTTGCTCATTCATTCAAGCCTGTAAAGCTCATTCATTTAAGGAAACTGAGATTTCTCTTAACATCCTTTCAGGTATCAAAGCCTCACGATGGTGTTCTAAGACAACTTTAAAATTCAAGGAAAATGTAAGCAGCTAGAATTATTTTCATTTCATTTTTATTTATCTCTTATTTTTAAGGGTTATCTCATAGCAAGGATGTAAAAAGAATAGGGCACAAACAAGGGAATTACTTGGACACATGATAAAATGTTCAACTCCACTGATTAAAAGAAATCAGCAAAACTGTGCTAAGATCACTTTTCACTTACATGAGTAAACGTCAGAGTTCAAGTATACACTCCATCGCAGGCCATGAGGGAATCCTGTTCATGTGTTGTTGATGGGAGTGAAATAGTATGTCCCCCAAGGAGATATGTGCAGCAGAATCTGTTACAACTGCAAGTGTGTGACAAATGATGTAAAATGATCACTCGTAAGAATTCATCTTCTGTGTAGATCCTTGCAGATATGCAAGCCATAGCTGTGTAAGATTATTTAACAGAAATAGGTAATTTTTCCATGTATAGGATAAGTGTTAAGTCAAAAATCAGCAAAACAAACAAACAAACAAAAAAAAAAAAAAACCCAGAATAACATGTACCTTTAAAAGTGTACAAAATCTCTCTGCTCATTTTTATAGAAATATATTTAATCTGTATAAGAAACTGCAAAAGGAAGATTAAAAATGATAAAAACTGTATTTCTTACGTTTACTTTCAAGGTTCTGTATAAATGCATGCAAAATAAATACATCACTTATTACAAAGGGTAAGGATATATACTGAGTACATGGGAAGACAAGGCGTGTGTGGTGAATGTACATGTATGCGTGTTTGCATGTATAGGGCAAGTGTGTGCAGGTTCACATATATGTGTACTGTGAGTGCAAGCAGTGTACTTGTAGAGACCAAAAGTTGATATTGAGTGTCTTCCTCAAATACTCACTACTTTATATTTTGAGTCAAGGTCTCTTGCTGAACCCAGAGCTTTGCTATTTTGGCTATTTTGACTGGCCAGCTTGCTCTAGGAATCCCTTGTCTCTGCTTCCTATGCTCGTAGATTACAGATTGGTTGCCCACCTAGCTTCTGCATGGGTTCAGGGGATATGAGCTAAGGACCTCATACTTGTATGAGGAGCACATTGTCTACTAAGTCATTTTTCCAACCTATGCTTGATTTTTGAGCCATATGAATTGAATGGGTCATCTCCTTGACCAATGTAAGTAAAAACCATAGCATTGTAAGAGAAAAGATATGTCTTAGAAACTAGCTGAGTCAAAGCAGAATATGAGCATGTTTCTAGTCTGTGGTACTGTCCTACATGAGTGGTGGCAAACTGCATTTGGCATTTGAAAGCTCCAGAGCAAGGAAGTATCCTAGAAACTGCAGGATTTAGAACCAGGTAAAGGTTGAGTTATTCCTAGCTGTGCTACCTGTGGGTTGTGTCATTTAATTTCTTTATGTAAATCTTATTACCTGTAAAATGCTGATGGTGATAGGTGTCTCCTGGTGTTGGAGATATTAAAAGCAGTATAATTTTTATGATCAGTGGGTCTGGTACATGGTACCTGGTGGGTGATCAAAGGATGCTGTCTCCATTTTTCCTCCCAGAGCTCTTGAAAATGACGCTAGTTTCCCAAAAAAACCAAAGCAAGGGGTGTAACCAGCTCGATCATGCTCATAATTCTTTTTGTTTGAATTGAATTGTGTTTATAAAGCACTTACTCTAATATTCTTATAGATGCTCTCCTGTTTTATTCATTTTTAGACATAAATGCTCTTTTCTTTGTTGTGTGAATTGTTCACAGTCATTAGCAGATTAGGGCCACACAATTGGTATCACTACTTGCCAAGTAGTGGACCTTTATGGGGTTTCTTTGCCTATCTTAACCACTGTTCCCCTCTTTGAAAACTTTAAACAATGGTCTTATTAATTCAGAGGCTGCTTTTATGAGGACTACTGTTAAGAAACAGGAGAGAATGACTCTGCATGGCTATAACTCTGGGCATCGTCCTGAGGAAGGCTAGGCAGGACACCAGCTTTCTTCTCCATAATGGGCATCAGAACCTTCCTTCAAGGCCTATAGCCGCCTTCCATACCAATTTGACTTCTCTATAGTCAGCATTGTAATCATTATTGGGTCTTGGAAATATGAAGAGTGAATGTTTAACCTTTGGGGTGCTTTCAGTGAGCAAGTGCCTAGTTAGTGTCCATGACCCAGACACTTTCCCTTGTGGTTCTGATGCAGAAGCTGGTAAGACTCCAACGCCACTGCAGTACGTTTGGAACTGTGTGAGTGAGGGTTGGATTCCATATGGAATGCATTCCTATAGACCTCTGGAACTACATCTCATTTACACCTCATTTGTTTCTGGGTGTGTCCACATTTATGCATGAATAAATGAGTGAGCCTGTGTGTAACCAGTCAGATAATCACTACATTTTAATTAGAGTGCCTGGTCATTTACATTTAGCGAAACTGTCAGCATGCTTGGATTTTAAGATCAGCATCTTCGCGTTTATTTCTATTGTATCATTTCTTTTCCTATCTTGGGGGGCAAATCAAGTATTTTTGATCATTGCATTTTACTTCCTGTTAATTGTTTTTAATCTTAGAATCATTATAGATGTAAAGCAAAGTTATAGAGGTGATGCAGAAAGTTTCTGTGTGACCCATACCCAGTGTCTCTGCTTAAAAACAACCAACATGTATTTGTCATGTTTGTTACTACTGACAGTTCAACATAAGCACATTATCTAAAGCTCACATTTCACATTTCTTTCATTTTTACCCGATGGCCCATTCCTGCTTTAGGATCTCAGTAGGATACGACATTATACTAAATATTTACGGTTCTGTTTAGATTTGACAGTTTCTCAGATTTCCTTGTTTTTGGTGATCTTGAAAGAGTTTATTCCCCATGTAGGACTTCTTGACTTTTGAACTGTTCTAGTGTGCATACATATGTATGTGTTTAAGTGTGTTTAATTAAGTGTGTTAATGTGTGTTTAAGTGGTTGTTGTGGACACTACTTTTTAAAAACTATATATGGTTTCAAAAAATATACTTTTTCACGAACATAATAAAACCCACAAAAACATCATATATCCATATTGATACACTTATACTTTTGTTATAATTTACTTTGCTTTTACTTAAGTTATCAACATGGTGGTGCTTTTGTCTTAATCTGCCAACATTTTAGTGAAATGTCAAACATACATATGTAAATATAATTTTAAAAGTTTTAAAGTAAAAAAAATTTGAAACTGTATTAAGAGGTATAAATGTAAAATTTATCTATATACTTAACAGCCTTTTTCTTGTGGTCCTGGGGTTTCTTTCCAATACACTGTTTTTCTACTTGGAGAATTTTCTTGAGCATTTAGATGATGCTCATGTGCTAGAGGGAATTGGCTTTTCTGTTTTTGTTAGAAAGTATCTTATTCCAGTTGAAAATGTCTTCATTTGTGTAGAGTATTTTGAAGGCAGAGGCAGGAGGAGCACCACGAGGTGAAGGCCAGCCTGATCTATACACTGATCTAGGTACAGGCTGGGCTACAGACTGAGATTCTGTCTCGCAGAACACAGCAGCAACAACAGCACAGATGAGTATCTTGACAGCTGTCAGTGTCTGGGGGATATCACAAGATGTGTTTCCTTTGCGCTCTCTCTCTGTCCTTCACTGGTTTGAACTTGTTTCTAATGAGGCTTTTTCTTCAGGCTGACGTATGTGACCTTTCTGCCCTATTTTGTTTTCCTCATCTTAACACCAGTGAGTCAAGTTGTGATTCCCTTTGTGCAGACCTGACTTGCGGCTAGCTGAATCCCTGGGTCTGTGGGTGGTCTGTTTCATCAGCTGGATCATTCACAGCCATCATCTCCTTGAGTATTCACCCTTTTCATTTATACCCCCAAAGATTCTTAGCATGCTGCACCCCATTACTCAGATGACCTCTCACCCTACTTTGTCATCTTTGTCTTCTTTCTTTTTGTGTTTCAGTTATTTCTCTTGGCCATTCTTCATGTTCGTTATCTGTTGTCTTTATGCCATGTCTGCCATTAGTTATACCATCAAATAAGGGATTTTAATATTGAAAGTTTCTAGCATTTTCATTTGATTCTTTTAAAGTGGCTTTATTTTTCTGCTTAAAGTTTTCAAATTCTCGACTTCTTCCCAGAGCCTTCAACACACTTAGATTTGTTTTTGTGTTTGTTTCTAAGAATATCAACATGCTGAATACCTTTATATCAGTTTAATTTCCTCCCTCATCTTGAGGTTACATTGTTTTCTCTGCATATGCCAGAATATTTAATAGAGTCAGATATT
Source organism: Cricetomys ansorgei (assembly GCA_026225945.1). Classification (NCBI taxonomy): domain Eukaryota; kingdom Metazoa; phylum Chordata; class Mammalia; order Rodentia; family Nesomyidae; genus Cricetomys; species Cricetomys ansorgei. The sequence continues at coordinate 64,501,561 of JAMJFZ010000199.1, read as the reverse complement.
ATGCTTCAATAAATAATAGAGTCTGGGATAAATACTATTTGGTTTCAGAAAAGTAAATGATCTTTGTGTGGGGTACTATGCAGAACAGGCAGTGAAGCACTGGTCTGTGAGAACTTAGACTTCATGAGTTCCTGGCACCCCTAATGATAGAACTTATTCTGTGTTCACTGTGCAAGAGATGGGCTTTATATCGGAGACTCCGGATACATGTTAGGAAGAAGGTGCCCTACCCCCAAATGTGTGGAGACTGAATTTCTATGAACATCTCTGATTGGCATCAGTTCACTTGTTGCAGGGAATGACTCTGTGTCCTGTGTCACTATTGGAAGAAAACTCTTAGATATTTGTACCTGGTTTTTCCTAGACCTTTCCTCATGCGTTTCTTACCTTGACTGACATTGCTCTGTGCTGTTTTTCTGTAATTGGTTTTACACCAAGTCCTCTGAGACCACCTGGTGAGTCTATAACCCTGCAGTTGGTCTTAGGGCCCTCCAATACAGAGAACTGTAATTCTAATGAATAGCTCAGCTGGATCTGGGCTCTGTAGGTCCAGAGCTAGTACCTCTGTCTTCAGATGTTCTGGGAGCACAGTCAGGACTTTGCTTCCAGTAAGGCTAAGCTTCTGAGCACCAACACATCTGGACATCACTGCTAGATATCTAAGCATGAGGCTTTCAGCTTAGGGGGTGTTCCCTATTTCACCTTGAAGTCGGGGCAAAAAAGAGGATAATTGACACAGCAGACAGCTACAGACTTCAGTGACAGATGCGAGGTCACCCACAGGGTGGTCTGGTAGCTGTTTTGCGAAGGTTTTGTCTACACAGCATTCACCACAGGTAGGGGGCAGGGAGGACCTTGCATCATCTCCCCTCACAAGCACCATGGGAGAAGCAACAGTGTGCAGTTGGATGAAAGCCCTGTGTCCTACAGCAAGGCCTGCCCTCATGTGCTTTCATACTGTCTTAGAATCTTGCCTTGTCATGGACTGGGTGATCTTGGGCAAGTCCCTTAACCTTTCTAAGTTACCCGTTGCTTAGGAATGGAAGCAATACTCAGCTACCTCTGTACCCATTGACACTAGTAAGAAACTGAGTGACATGGACTTGCCACATGGTTCTCAGTTGTTCGTTTCCATCGTTTCCCTGCCTTCTTCCTTGTCACAGTGAACTTGCCTTGACTGCTCATTCTCTCCTGTCATGGTCCCATTACTCAACAGTCTTGGTGTCTGAGGCAGGCTTCATCTGTTCTTAGAGTCATAGTCACATGTTCCACTGAGTTGACAATTTCCTTATTGGTGTCCTCTAAGACATAAATATGCCATTGGCAGAGAGAACCTTTCACCAGGTATGTCTTCCATATGGAGTTCTGTGAACGCCTACTCATGCCCTCCTCATCATCCCCACAACTCCAGCTGGACCCACTACCCGTGCTTTCCCAATCTGCTTCCTGGGAAGGGTCATGCTCTGCTCCCCACCAGTCTCTCCCCATCTCTGCTGCCCACTAGTGCTCTTCATCACACAGAGACATGTCACAAAGACTCAGCACTGGAGAGACTTTGCACATTGGCTCCATCCTCTGTAGAGCTTCAAGGACACCAAGAATCTTGGCCTCTGGAGAATAAGTTTAAAAAAATGTTGTGTGAGTTGTGCAAGTCTGCAAAGAAAAATTCAGTCTGAAATGAGCAGTTTTGAAATATGTACCTTTTGGGAACTTTTTAGGGTAGCTGAATGCTGAGCCATCTTTATTTAGGTTTTTTGTTTTAGGTTTTTTTATTTTAGGTTATTTGTTTCTGACACAGTGTGACCTTGGCCATTCCCTTTTGGTGGCCAGAAAGCTCTTAGGTATAGCTGAGGTTGGGAATTGACCCATCATCACCTTGACAAATTTATTTTTGAAGCATGTTTGAATGCAATTGAATCCTTGAAAATTAGAGCCACAAAGCCCAAGGAAGCTATTGCTTTATTTCAGTTGAAAATTTGCATAGCCACAATATTGTCTCAAAACTGATATGAGGTAAGGGAGAACCTAATCTCTAATCTCATTGTCATTGACAAACTTTTCCTAACTATTCCATATGGAGTGCATCATACCACAACTAGAATTTTCAGAGACGAAGTAAGGGCAACTAAAAATTCAGTCTTTATTGGATCTTTTGATGCAAAGTATGTAAGATGATCTGGGTACCAGGCACTTCTCTGTCAGGCATTGTGCCAGTCATAAAGGCTACTGGGCTGAACTCAAGCCTCTCTCTGCCAGGTTCATAGGTCTCCCCAGAGCCAAATGTTCATCAAAAGTAATAGCCCTAGTATGGAGTATTAGGGGAAGTTATGTCCCAGGAACTGTGGGCTATGGTAATTCAAAAGACTAGCACAACAATCATTCCAACTGCATCTTTTTATAAGTTTTATTTCAGCCGAGTTGAGATTATATATATCCTATCCTATTAAAACCCATATTTTTAGAAAGTTGCAGGAAGAAAGTTCTCCATTGATTTATAACCACAAGTCAATGGGAATTCAAGCAGTACTCAGAACAGGAACAAATACAGGGGTTCGGTGTCTATAAGTCCATCAATGGTATACTGATGTGTGCTGTAGATTTATAGACAGACAGAATTGAGGCATACATGATTTGCATAATTAAGCAGTCCTTGTCAAGATGTGGTCTGTTTGATCCTTGTCTCTGGATGTTCTGGATGTGCTGTAAAAGGTGACCAACACGGTCCATATTGCTTGAGAGGCCAGGGTATCTCTCAGAAGGTTATTTTACTTTGTGGTGTGACTTCACCTTCATGGACCCTTCCCTTATCTGGGAAAGGGTCTATCCTATGAAGTACTGATTAGTCTAAAATTCTAAGATGACTCAAGAAGAAAGTTTAAGGATAATGACTTATCTTTGTCTTCATCCAAAGTAAAGAAGAAAGATAGGAAAGAGAGGCAGATGTCAAGCTTTCATCCTGCACAGCAAGCTGCAGTGAGCTATGCATGCCAAAGATGAGAACATCTGAACACACAGAACACATGAGAACAGATATGAAAAATTGAACAAAGATAATATTTAGGATGAGGTCTGCCAAAGAGGTTCCTGTAAATAATTGACTCCTACTTTTCCTTCTAACCTTTGTGAGGAAGGAAGAGGAAGTGAAGAGATAATCTCAAGTAAATACAGTGTAAATTTCAATAGAAGACAAACATTTGTAAGTGGTTCCAGTTACTAGTACTCCTGAGTGATTTCACAATGCCAATTGTCTGGTATTGCATGGAAAGTGTTTTATGTGCATACTTTGCCCTGAAAGCCCTGCAAGGCAGGTATTAATATCTCCATTTTATCTATCAGAAGATTAAGGCTCAGAGTCAAATGAAGGGGCATGAGTTAGGAGTATTACAGTTTTCAAGAGATAGTCCTTGGGTTTTGATTGATGTCTTTCTGACATAATGACATCATCTGTTAGTCTGTGCCTTTGAAGCTCAGTGACTTTTTGCCCCTTCGTCCTTTTCCCCACTCGCTGCCTTGATGATATACACCACAGGTATATGTTTAGCTCTTAAAACTCAAGCACAATCCTGGCGCAGAATGCAAAGTGAGCGCAGGTTAGCAGCCAGAACATTTCTGAGGTTCAGTGGAAACCACAGAACTAAGGGGCAGCAGATGAAGACTAGGTGTGGGGTTTCCATGGCAATGTCTACTTCACCTTTCTGTTCTGAATTTGTAGGCTCATAGGGTCTCTGATTTTGCACTTGCTTCTCTGTTTTCTTTTGAGTGTAGGGATGTGTGTGGGAGGAATAAGGGAGGTATGGACCTGGGTGGTACACTGACCCTTTGTTAATTGGCCTCCAAGAGCAGAGCCTGTGCTAAAGACCTATGTCAAATTCAGTTCGGTTATACTTTAGACTTTTAAAGCATCTCTGGAAAAAATGGGAACTGGATAGTTTTATGTTAAATTAAAGTCCTATCCATCCATGAGTATGCAATATATTCTCTGGAAATATTGCATTTTTGACATTACAAATGATTACCAAAACATAGAAAAATAAAATAAAATCAATAACTAGCTAGTGCTAAAGAGTCTTCTAAGCTCTTGCACCAAAAGTAATTAGTGTGGATTGATTTACTGTTATTTATTGTGATGAGTTAATTGTCTCAAGGTAAGCTGGCTTTGAACTTGTGTACCCCACAGCTTAAAATATTTATTCTTTTAAATTGTTTAATTTGTCTTTGGCCTTGTCTGAAAACTGTGCTAGCTTTGTGCTTATTAATTGTTAGGAAGATTTGACTCTTGCTCTTTGGATCTTTACCCTGGAATTGTTCTTTGCATCTTTACCTTGGGATTGGTTTTATTCCTGTCATGGTTGACCCTGACTAGAGCTGAGACCCACTGTTGGGAATTCTTAAAAGAAGAGCATTGAGAAAAAAACTCTCCATCCCTGGCTTGGTAAATTTATCTTCAAGACTCTCAAATTTCAGAATGGCTAGGACAAAAAAGAAAGATAAAAAAAAAAAAAAAAAAAGAGAAAGAAAAAGAAAAAGAAAAAAAAGAAACAACAACAAAATGCTTCCACCATGCAAAATCTGCTTGTGCTGTAGGGAATGAAGGGTATTTTCATTCATGCCTATACCCTGTAAGCCTCCGAGTACTTCAAAATCTTTGGTACAAATATCTCTGAAGGCTGGTCACCAGGAACAAGAGTCCAGTCCACCCTTCCTTGTTTTTCTCCTTTTAATGCATGCATCTTCCCATGTCTGTCTGCTTCTGCCACCTTGTTGCTCTTTTTTTTTTTTTTTTTTTGTCTGTCTCCTCTGAAACTCTATGTGCTACCAAGACTCAACCGCAACCCTGTATATGTATCAGTGTGTGGTTGACAGAATGAACCCTGGCTTTTGGCAGTACTCACAAGAAAAGATTGGGTCCCACCCATGGAAAACTCTTACCAGCTACCAGCCCCTGAGCCTCAGCCTCTACTCCTCTAGGCAGACCCAGTGCAGCCATACCACCTTGTCCCCACCCCATGCTCAGCTTACACCTGCTCCTCACTCGTGCTATGTTTTACCTCTAGATGGACACCATGGTGTCCTCTCTTTCAGGTCTCAGCCCTCGTGCTTTGTTTTTGTAGGTTTAATTACATCTGGCAAATTCCATACTTGTTTTGATTCTAAGATGTAAGTTCTGTGAGGCATTGGGTTTACTTTTTGTTCTGTTTGTGACACTCAGGCAGCACTAGGGGTTGCATGACTACATAGTCTGCAGATCTTTTATCTTTTTTTACACAAAGCCTCTCTTAGCCCTGGCTGGCCTCAAACTTGTTATATAGATAAGGATGACCTTGAACTCCTAATCTTCCTGCATCCACCATCAGAGTACTAGGATTACAAATGCTGGGCACCATGCCCAGTTTATGTGGTGTTTGGTATGGAACCCAGGCTTCCATGCATGACGGGCAAGCACTCTGCCAGATAAGCTTCATTTCTAGCCCAAGGCTTCAGGTCTGTAGGGTGATGGGTTCATCCTGTCAGGCTTCTAGGCAGGATTCTGAGCTGCTTCCAGAGCTCAGAACCACAAAGGGCCAGGATCCCACATACCCTCTAGGTATTGCTAGGTTCATTTTCATTTCATGTGTAGTCTTGAGCCCTAAGTTCTTCCTTTTCACAGTAGTGGGAGCCTCAAGATTAAAGTTGGATGAAGCATACAGAAGTGAGATGCTCTCTAATTGTCTTGCTCCCAGCTTCTTTGAGTTAGGTCCTGGTTATTGCCAAGGCTCAGAGAGGGAGTGCAACCAGTATACAAGGGACTGTTTTTCAGCAAAAATGGAGTTAAATATCTGTAAATGTATTGTTTTCTTTTGTTGGGTCCTATAAGCCTTGTTTCATCATTGTGTCACATTAAGGAAAAGGCAAGTTTGATCCATTCTGGTGTATTCCTTTGGAAATCCAGAAAAATGTAGTTAATATCGATCTTCAATTTTGCAGCAGTGTTAATCCTGTCTGATCTGCAGTTTAGAGTCAGTGGGAATACACTGGTAGTTAACAGGCAGTCCAGACTGGGACTGTACCTAGTCAGGTCACCAAGGTGGCAATAGGTAGGGAAAGAAGTGGCTGATTGTGCCACCAGTACTCTAGATGTTAGAAATACCGTTGTCAAAATACCATGCTGATGCTGTGATTTGAAACCCAGAGTCGTCTGTAAAACGAAAAGCTCAGTGTAGTGGGAAGGTTGCAGAAGTCATCCAGTTGATGCAGCAGCAGGAGAGATTGTTGCTGAAGTCACACTTATTTGCAGTGGCCTTGATTGATCTGAGTACCAGCTGCCTGGGGTGGGGGTGGGCAGTGCCTGAGCTTTGGAATCTGGCCCTATCTCAAAGTCTAGTTTGATGGTGAGTAGCTGGGAACCCTCTGCATCAGCCTCTACTTCCTATATTATATTCTCACCCTAGGTGGCAGGCAGGCAGGAGAGACTTGGTGGCCACTCTGACTGCTCTCTTCTCTCTTACCACCAGTGGATTTGAGTTCCTCTCATCTCCTCCTCTTCTGTCACTGCAAACATAAACAAGGAGGTACTCAAACCCCAAGTGCAGATTTTCAGGTGAAAGCAATGCCTTTTGTTCTGTTGCTTTAGATGAGACATTTTGCCCCAAACATATCCATCTGAGCCACCAGTGAGTCAGTTGATTAGGTCTCTGTGCAGGTTTCTTTGTTTATATCACACTAAATCATCCAAGAATATAAGCAAACTTGCCCACAGCAAACTTAACACAGCTGTTAAGGGGCAGAGCCCAGATTGAGTCCAAGTATTTCTGACACCAGAAACTACTGACAATCAAAGATGGTGAGAAGTGTCCCAGGTCACAGAGCTCTTCTGGACATATTATTGGGAACACATTCTAGTAGCATCAATCCTGAACCTTGTTCAAGAAGTACAATCCAGGTAACACCTCAGCTTGAAAAGGCTGTCACCTCCCCTACTCCTTTCTAGGCTCCAATTGAATGGAATTACCTCATTTGTCTAAGTAGTAATTACATTAGGTTTGGGAGAGAGATGAATGCTGAATTGAAAGTTCTCAAAAATGTGGGAGCTAGCCCCCTAACTTAGCTTAGCTGTGTCTTCTCAGGATAGCTTGGTGCAAGCTTGCATTTTAGGGGATTGATGGCTACCTCTTACATTAATGAAAAAGACTTCATCTTCTTCTCAAAGTGCTGGTATAAACCTTACAGGTGTCTCACTTCAATCCAAAGCCCTGGGAAGTGCTTCCATAATCCAAGACTGCTTGCACATGTGTGGGACTGATTGAGAGTGGGTGATGCAGATTCATCCAGATTCAGTGTCCAGGCCTATGCCCCTGCTGAAGGCTCCCCTTTGTTCCCTCAGAGTCTGGTAATGGCACAGATGAAAGAAAAGATCCCCAAATTCCCTTTCACAGCCAAGTAGAGGTGCTGTGAGTGTTGTTGATAGTAATAGAGGTGACCACTCATGTTGTCTGTATTCAGAGGGTTTTATATAAGTATCTATGATCCCCATCAAACTTTGTGCTGGGGGACTGTGTCACACATTTCTCCAGTTAGTCATCAGATTCTTTTGTTTTTCTTCCCTTCGCTTACTGTGAAATTAAGCAAATATTCATAGTATCAACTATTATTTGACTATGTAATAAAGATTGTCAATGAACACTAATGTCTTCAGTGCCCAGAAATGGATTGTTTCATCATCAGATTCCCTCTGTGGGGCCTTCCCAAGCTTATGCCTTCTCTATACCATGAGTACTTGCTTGCTTGTTTTTAGTTTATAGTTTTACCATGTATGCATATATGTCTAAAGAAATTTATCTAGTCTTAAACATCTTAAGTATTACAACTGTATGTATAGAATAGTTATGCCTTATTTGTTTTTCAAGATTTTTATCCAGGTATACATTGTACATTGAGCCTATTCCCTCCACATCCCTCCAGTCCTTTATCTAACCCACTCCTTTCTATTATTTTCTTTATTACCTTAGATAGTTTCAGTTCAGCTCTCATGTCATATATATGTCCATATTTTGAGCTTATGCTTCTTTATTTGGCCACATATTCATGAGATAGAACAGGGTTTTTGCTCCTGGTTCTAATTCATTCATTTCTTTGCAGTAGCCAAGTCCACTGGCTGCTGAGTTCAGTCCTGGCCACTAGGGAAGCATAGATGAGAGTGCTGTGATGTGGACTCCATGGAAGGGCTGCAGGCTTGGGGGCAGATGGACATGCTGATCGCAGTCGCTCTGTAGCTATATGGGGTTAGTTCCAGCTTTCCCAGGTGCCAGACCCCAATAAGAAGAAGGACTTGCTCTTTCTAAAAAGTTGGAAAGGTTCTGAAGTACTGCAGAATATTCCTTGTATGTAATTATGCTCCAGTATGTGAACTTGGGATATATGTTTATATAATCCAGTCACGGTTAGATTGCCTGTGATCAGGTTCCTCTGTTTATGGCTATAATATTAGCTCTGCTCTTACAAACTGTCAACACATGTGGTCTGATGCCTGTGTCCTCCAGTTTCTCTGGGTGACATACCCACTGGGTGTGTAGAAGGATCACTCATTAGGTGATCTCTGATTGCATTCCAGAGAGGTTGCAGAAGTGTGCAACAGCAGCAACAGCACATGAGTGCCCGTGTCATTCTGTATGTTGGTGTGAAGAGCCTTTCACCACCCTGCTAGGCATACTGTTGTCTCTCCATACAGCTTCATTTCCATGGTTGCCATGGCCACGATCTTTCTTTCTTAATTCTTCCCTAGTAATGCTTCTTTTTTTTTTCTTATTTGTTTTAAAACTCTCAATATTTTGGGTGTATGTGTCATTTTTTGTTTATATGCTGTAAACTCAGTCTCTCATTCTGTGACTTCATTCTACAATGTCTTTACAGACCTTTAATGACTTTTTAAAGACATTTCAAACAGATTCTTAGGTTTTGAGTATTTATTTTAGGATGGTTGGATGGATACCACATGAATTATTAACAGAACATGACAGTCAATTTCCCTTTAGTCAAGCCCCACCCTGGCTCCTGAGTCCCTCCAACCCTGGCTTCTGAGAAACATAGGTGCTCTGATGTGAACTCCACTAAGGAAAGGTTTGAGGCCTGGGGTGGGGCAGATGGATGTGCTGATTGCAGTTTCTAAGTGAGAAGGAAAATGGTTCTTCTGAGAAAAGTTGGGAGGGTTCCTGATGTACAAGTGGATGGATGCCATATGGTGAGCTAACACAACGCAAGGAGTGAACATGTGTGAACACGTGTGGTGAATGTGTCCACTGTCAGACACAAGACAGCACATGTACTATTAGTAACTTGTGGATGAAAAATATGTTGGAATCATCTGTTTGGCCTCAAAACTGTGAAGTCGGACAGCATAATCTTCTTTCACATTAGCAAAAGCATTGTCTTCAGGAGGGATGGGAAGTGTCTTCAGATGACGTGACCCTGTGAACCGTCTTGTGGATGAGGTTTGATGCTTTTCCTGGAGGAAATGGGTCAGCACTAAGTTCATTTCGAGCTTCCTCATTCACATGGAGTCAGCTGCTTGTTACTGAGACATGGCATATTTCACCAAGATGCCACATCCCTTTCTTTTTTTCAAGTCATATGGTGTTAGGATCAATTGATTATGGAGAATATTGAGGGGGGCAGTCACAGTGCGACCTAAGGAACTCGAGCAGAAGGGAGTGAGGTCAGAAGGACAGAGATCCCTGCAGAGAAGGCCATGCGGTACCACAGAGGCACAGCTGTATCTGCCTAAGTCTTTGAAGTTGTCCTAGAGTTTAACAAAGTAGATCAGGGTGAGGTGCAGTAACTTTAGAGAAAAAGGAATGGCTCAACGGTGTGAGTAGAGCTGGAGGGTAAGACAGTATGGAACAAGCTATTATACACAGCCTCATTTACACCTGCTCTCACATTAGGTGCCTCAAGCTCTGTGCATGTCTTTCACACTGTGTACAGTAACTGCTTGTCACAGCAAGACTCAGAGGGGGTCATCTATGGCTGTGCTGCCCCTTTTTGTAGCCTTTAGCAGATTTAGGCAGCTCTGAGCAGGAGAAAGTGGGGGATCTTATAAAGAGAATGGTGGATGAGAAGCAGTTAGGAGTGTGGTCCATGTACCAGGAGTGTGGTACACAGTAAGAAAAGATGTGATGTGACTGAATCTCATGATATTGAGCGACCATGGAAAGGAGTACAAGCAGAGGTGTAGGCAGATGTGGACCAGGCAGTCCTGTAAGGAAGGCACAATTCCATGGAGTGCAGCAGGGAGCACAGGGAGGCATACACAGTCTAGTTCCATGCGTAAAAAGATTGTTCTCAGGTCAGTGCAGAAGGAGCAAAGAGTCTGGGCAATAGAGTAGGCTGTACTGTCGTCCAGGTGGGGGTTGGAATCGGGAGGGCTCTCACTGGGTCTAAACTCTCCTTCCCTTCTAGACACTGCAGTCTGGGACTGTTTCTGTTTTGATTTGTTAATCTATTTAACTTAATGTTTACATATTTCTGATTACTTAAGAATGCATTCACTTGTAGAAAGCATGGAAAACATGGCAACTTATGAAGAAGAAAAAAGTAGATGTAACCCAGATTGTGCTTGCTTAATTTAACCTTTTGGTATATTTTCTTCTATTTTGTTCCTACGTCTCAGGAATCCGGGGCAACTAACTTATCTTCAGAGCACAGAGGAAGTCTGGGAGTGTCCATGTCATAGATTCAGTCAGTCAGCACTGTTCCTGCTTCCCTTGTGCGCTGTCCTAGGTGCTGTCATGTCAGTACATTGGACAGTAGCCAAAAGGAACTCTGCTACTTAGAGTACATGTTCTCCTTGGGAGAGTCAGACAGAGGCAGAGTAAGAAGCAAAGTGTGTGTCATAGTAGAAGATAGTGAGAGCCCTAGAATGGAGTCATTCTAGTGAACTAGGTGGGGGATATAGAAGGGTGACCTCCTGAGTTCTTGGAGCAAGACCCTGAAAGAGAAGTGTGTCTAGGAGACCTGGAGTCCAAGGAAGATGTCAAGTTTCTATGATGATCACTCGCTATCAAAACTTGGGATGGAACAAGAGCATAGAAAGCCATGGATTCTAACACTGTGCCATCCCAGCCTGGGAGTAGGGATGATGAGAGGATCACTGCCAGGCAAATGATCTCTCTGGCCCCTTACAACTGTGTTCTGGCAGTATTTTTTCACATCTAGATTCCAGAGGGGGAAACTAACACATCAGGTAAAGAAAAATGCTCAGGTTCCATGTCTCATAGGTGAAGGTGGGACCTTATTCATTCCTCTGAGGAGACAAGAGGCTACAGAAGGCCAGGCCCATATCCTCCTGCCACCAGCTATTGTTGACCATCAGTACTTGTTTGGTATCAGTGGGTTCCAGTAGGACTCTATGGATTGTACTGTGCACAGTCTTGCTAGCATCAGTAGAAATGTGGCCATCTTCTTGACATTTAATTTTTTCCTGATGAGATAAAAATGTGTTCCATTCTATCTGTGTAAATGGTGTGAAGCTGCTCCCTTGTTGCTGCTTTTAATTTCATATTTCTTTCCTGACATTTTCTTTTACAACATGTTGGCTTTGAAAATAACAATGGTGCTGACAGCTAACATAGGAAATACTTATCAGGTGTCATATGCTGTATTCATAGTATCTTACACCATTCTTACAGGATCTGATGTTATATCTATTTTATTGATGATAAAAGTGAGGCATAATAAAGGTCAAGAGGCTTTCTCAAGTCACCTGGTAATTAGATGTACAGCTTAGACTTGTACATTGGCTTAAGAGACTTTTCTTAGGCATCACACAGTGTGTGTGTGTGTGTGTGTGTGTGTGTGTGTGTGTGTTGTTTTGTTTTAGAAACAGACTTGCCGTGTAGCCCAGGTCTACCTCAAACTCATGATCCTCCTGCCTCAGGTTCTTGATTGCTGATCTTAAAGGTGTACACCACCATTCATGGCTTCAAATGTCTTTTTGTTCTTAGTGTCTTTTAAATTCTCACATTAGCACATTTTTTTTTCCTTGCCTGTGGGTAGTTTTGGCTGTGTAGGGCAGTATGTGCTCTGAATTCCTTGAGTACATTTAGTTGAATTCATTGCTGTACTTGAACTTGGTCAAAGGCTTTGGAGTCAGCTCAACATTTATCTATGTCAACATTTGTTTTTGCAGCTGTTTCCTCCTATGTAACCTTACACCTAAAGTCACCTAAAGGTGGTCATATATCCATCTTTAAATTCAGCTGTCTGAAAAATAAAAAGGGAAAGAGGAAGGAAGGAAGGGAGGGAGGGAGGGAAACATTTCCAGTCTTTCAAGATTGTTGTGAGGGCTAGCAAGTATGTGGAAAGTGCCTCTTTCTTATACACATGTTGTCTGTGCATGAGTGCTCCTGATGATGTGGAGGCTTTGTGGGTGCAGGTCTTTAAGCCTGTGCAAGGAGCATGTTGCTGTAGCAGTTAAGGAATACCTCCTGAGGTCACCACCATGGCAATACATCTAATAAATCCAAGTCTAGAATCTGTAGGACAGGGTAGCTCAGATACTGAGGAGAGAACCAGGTATGGGAGAAAGAGCTTCCCCTCTGTGGACTTGGTGATTACCTGATGGATCTAGCCTGTTGTAATCTCACCTCTAGTTCCAAACTAGTACTTGGCAAGTAATAGCTTATTTATGCACACATATAAGCATTTTATTAGAAAGGGTATTTTACCTAAGAGGGTTGTATATCTTACAGTGAAATGTGACCCTGAAATTGATATATTACCATTTTTCCACCTTGAAACACTTGAGTAATTTCTCTGTTTTTTTTTTCCCTTCCCATTCCCCCCTCCCTCCACTTCATAACTGTTCTCTTGTTCCTGCTGTCTGTGGGGTAGATTGAGACTACCTAATGACTGGCTGTCTCCTCCAGGCCCTGTGGAGAGGCCCTGTCAAAATGTTGTGGCCTTCAAAAACAACTTCTGTGGTCAGATTAACCCACCATCAGAAGTCTACCAGCTGTTCTTTGACTGCTGATCACTTTGCTAACTCATTTAAAATGCACACTTTGGAAGTACCATGAGTGGCTTGCGGTGCACCTCATCTGTTCAACCCCCAACACCATGAAAAACAGCAAATCTTAAACTCTTGTAATTCTGTTTATAGGAGTGTATCACAGGCATTAGTCACAGTTGATGTGTAGAGAGATGGTGTGGTGTGTTTGTGCTGGTGTGAGAGAGAGAGACGCTTTGGAGTTTTTGTCGATGGTAGGTGGACCACGGTGCTTGTGAGGGGATGAGCTTCACTCTGCATGCCGCAGGCGCAGGTAGGCCTCTCTCAGGAAGTGTCCAACTATAGGAAGAGAAGATCTTCTCTATGGTGGAAAGGAAAGGAATGTTCTCCTCATGGGGAGTTAGTAGGGCTATCTACCAGCCTCACATGACAAGGTTAGCAAGTGTAAGCACGTTCATCCTCAACATCTGAGGAGCTTGCTTCCACAGTTATAGATACCAACATCTGCATGTGCTCAAGTCCTTTCTGGAAAATGACCCAGGATTTGCATGTGAGGCAGACACATCACAAATACTTTGTCTCCAGATTAACTTTCCATACCTATGTGGCAATATGTTATAATTTAAATAGTTGTTATAGAAATCTACACATGGTCAGAATAGACACATTTTCTATAAAGAACTTTGGATTCTTGGTGAATTCCCAGAAGTGGAATTTGTAGATATAAAGGGCTGACAATGTTATGCAATTGATTAATGACAAATGTCATGAGTCCTATTGCATTTTGTACATCTCAAGTTACAGTCCTATTCTGTTTTTGTGACCTCTTTGAAATCTTGGCAGATGAGCAGAGGCTTATTCTCCCACTTAATAGGGAATTAAAAGTGACGGGGAGGAGGGGAAAGCCAGGCAGGATGTGGAGGTGTGCGTTAGTAATCCCAGCACTGGGGAGGTGGAGATATGTGGATCCCTAGGACTTTCTGACCAGCCTAGTATAGTTGACATCTTCCAGGCCAATGAGATACAAAATAAGATGTGACTCCTGAGGAACAATACTTGAGATTGACTTCTGACCTCCACTTCCCCTCACAAATGTGCCCACATACAAATTAATAACCACACACTCAGAGACAGGGCACTTGCACCCCACAAAAAACAATTGGAGTTTTCATGGCTAACTACTGGTGGATTTTATATCTGAGCCCACTTCCTGGCTCCTGGCTCATTTATGGTTTACTTCATTCATCTACCTTTGCTTGATGTAACATTGATAATATCATTGTGAAAGGCCCACTATAGTGTGAAGGTGTTTGTGATTTAATAAATACTGCTTCTAATAACATAGCTTGCACCAACTGGTCCACTTGGTACAGACTATACAAATACATTGTCTTTTCCCTGGGATACCAATCAAAGAAGTGGTTTATCTACTGTTTTAATTTAGGTCTGTCTCGTCCAGGATGTCAAACTTGGGCTATAAAATTGTGTTCCACATCTCCAGGTAATTTATAGAATTATCTGATATTGTCATCCTCTGCATGGAGAGGTCCATCTCAACATGGGCAAGTTCACATTTTGGTCTCTGAGCCTTTGGCGACATACCCATAACTGGAATGAAGCACTAGTTTGCATTGATTAGTCTTTTCCTGATAGAAATCCATGACCTTAGAGAGTTGCTGCCTCACAAATTCAATTGCACTTTTTTTTTCAGCCCGCACTGAATGAATAGATGCATTCTGAGAATTGGCCCATGGCACAGAATTCACTCCTGCCCCATGTCCCCTAGCAAATCGCTGAATTCAGCTTCTGTTTTCACCTTGCTAGTGAAACTCCTCAGTGAGCTCACCAAAACTGACCCCTCCTTGTCTGTCCTGTGGACACTGGTACGGCCTTTTCTAATTGGGCTTCTCAGTGTACTTGACTGTGCTGTCTCCACCACCCTGAAGACAGCAGTCTTGGACCCCACAACTCCAGAAGCTTTTAATTCTACTGCCTGAGTTACCTCTCTGTGCCTTCCTTCCTGTCCATCATTCTGGGCTACCCATTATAATACAGAACTTCCAATTCTCTTACCATAGGCACATTCAGTAATGCAGCATTTGCCAGATGCCTATGCTCATATATATACATACATATATATATATATATATATATATATATATATATGTATATCACAGATTTTTTTTTTCTGTGTTTTAGACTCATAGCTCTACCTCTTCTCTGGACCAGACTTCTTGGATGCCTGGGGGTCTAGACTTCTTAGTTTTACTCCCATAAGACTGGTATCATTTCTTCTCTTCTGCCATCTAAACTATCACATGAATGACCCTTTACTCGAGGCTAAAAGCCTTTTTCTTCCCATACATTGTCTCAACCATTGGGTCCATAGACCTTCCTTCTCCCTGTCTCCAACTGCTCACTTCCTTACGTGGGTATTTGTCTCTCTGACTCACTCTAGGCTGGCTCTCAGTGTCTCTTACCTATACTACTACAGCAAAGGATGGTGGGTTTCTACCTCACCCTTAATCCCTTCTGTCCATCCTCTATTTAGTTTCTAGAGTGATATTTTGGAATGTGAACAGAAAGTCTACAATTCCCATACAGGAGTATGACAAGGTTAAAAGCCACATGATGTTCTAGTGCTTTCCTCTCTAAATAATCAAATATTATGAAGTTATTATTTTTTGAAATGGCATTTACACAGACAAGAAAAGACACTGAGATTGTTTACTGCCCACATGGGACTGTCATTCTCTTACCTGACACCTAATGTTGGCTCCTAGAACCTAATGTTACTATTCCCACAGAGCACACATTAATAGTTGGTGTGTGTGTGTGTATGTGTGTGTGTACCATGGTGAAAATTAGCCGTGACCTTAGTGTTTCCAAATCCACCATGGCTATTAGTTTACAGTTGCTATTAGTTGATGATTAACTGAGCTGGTTCATATCTGGGGTATCTAAGAATGCCAGCCTGAATCCCTCCAAGAAGAGATGTGAGGAAGATAGATGCCTGAAATTGTGGCCAGTCAGAAATAAATCATTTCCTTGTGATTGGCTGTGCCTGGAGCTCCACACACTGGGAGAGTGTGAGGCTTTGGGCAAGTTCCTAAGTCACTCCAAGCCTTAGTTTCCTTGTCATTAAAATGGAAACAATAATTGTACCCATATAAAATTGTGAAACTTAGAGGAATGAGTCCATGAAAAGCTCAGCTACCTATCATATGGTAGCTCAAGAAATATGAAATGAAACAGCTTAATAATGATGTTAGTTCTCAGGAAGCTGGTTAAATAACTCCAGTGCAACTGGATAGAAGCTGTGCCTGACTCCCTTTCTTTTGAACCGCAGTAAGAACATTAGATTTTGTTCCAAGTGAGCTATGTGGATGCAGCGAGTTTACGTGCCTCCTAACTCTTGACTAGATTCTGGTCTGAAGGCTCAGAATAAATAACTTCCCTTTTGAGGTCCAGTGTCATTTGCTATTTGTGAGTATCTGCCTTAGGAACAAAGTTTCATGATTTAGTTTGCCTAGGTAGCATTTAGTCTTTGGAAACTCATATATATTCAGGGAATCACAAGCCTGCCTCATTCATCACAGGATCTCCGAGTTGGGGAACAGTGTCTGGCTCACAGCAGGAGGTCAGCAAATAGTTGCTTCGAATATGAAATCTTAAAACCCAAATTATCAGTGGCACAGCAAGACTTCATGTCCAGCAGTGGGTTAGCAGTGATTTGTCTGCCTTCTCCCCTCCCACAGCCCCTGTAGAATTCCCAGATGGATACTACCAGAGCTTCTCAACTTAGAACTCGATTTGATGGAAGGGTCTAGATTTGGCTCAGTGAATGTAGTTTAGGACAGAGGACCCAGCAGAGGATTTCATGGAATGATGGAAAGGGTTTAAGGAACAGAATTGAGCTCAGGGAGGGGAATCATTATCTTTCTAGACCCAGAACTGCTCACCTGAGAGACAACAGCTCAGCCCAGTGCTGAGCTCTCTGCATCAAACCAACCTGATAGCCTCAATCTGCATTGGATAGTATTGCAGAGTCCTTCCCCAAGCCTTCCAATGTCAAAACTGAGATTTTGGTAAAAAAAATCTGTAACTTGGGGATTGCTCTCTCATTTGGCCTCATTTGTACTTTCTCCCCCTGGCGTACCTGCTTGCCATTTTTTTCTTCTCATTAGAAATTCTTCCAAGGAGTCTGCATGAAAACTAAAAGGCATTGAAATTCTCATGTGGCAGTTTATCTGCATTGCCACGTGAAGGATGGACTCGGCTCCACAGTCTGAATTCAGTTTGTAGGACCATTTCTTACTTTAATTGTCCCCTCTGTTTTTGGGCTGTTTCCACTGACTGCCCCATGTGGGCTGTATAACATTCTCAGTTTCTTTTCTTAATGTCTGTGTAAATGCTAGCATTCCAAAAATAATAAATTCATAACATTTGCTTATTTAGAGGGGAAAGCACAGGAACATGGTGTGGCTTTTAACTTGTAATAGACCTTTGTAGGAATTGTAGATCTGTTATCCTCTGTAACTGATAGATGAGAAACCTCCTGCAAGTGTTGCCTTTGTTTCAGGTCCCTGTGGTCCAGACCACCAGGGTTCTGCAAAGGACTGAATGCAGAAATGTAGCCCTGCATGGAACAGCACTACATACCTTGTGTTCCAGGATGCTTTTGATGTAGGGTGTTCTCTGGGAACTTTTTGAAGCTTCTCTCTGACTTTCTCCTGGGGAATGGCCTTCCTGGGGTATGATGGCTTTCTCTTAAGGGATTTGGGCTGAAGATGTTGTTCAGTGGCAGAGTGCTTACCTAATAGTACAAGACCCCAGGTTTCAGTGTCCAATGCTAAAATCATCCCAGTTGAAATGGCATCCTTCTCTGGACTGGATGACAGATAGAGAGGTCCACGGACAGATTCTAAGGCATAGGCAACCGAAGTGATTGAATGGTAAAAGTGGCTGTGCTGAGCACCAGCTCTTTGTGTCTGAATGATCAACTGATTATGTAGAAAGCTATAAATCTGAAATTGCTTTGAGTTACGCCAGCAGCATGTCCCTGTGGAGAAAACTAGAAGGCAGTTAAATATTCCTACCTGGGGAAAGAGAGAGAAGGGGTCACATCGAATGTTCACATCCAGCCATCAGCGGTGTGAAAATGATCATGTGAAACAGAGCAGAAAGACAGAACGGGCCTCAAGGCAGTGCCTGAATATCAGGGCTGAAAAGCTATCTTGTCAATGCAGAGGCTATCAGCAGAAGCTGGCAAGAGCAATGCTGCAGTGTCCTTTTGTACCAGGAGGTGGCGTCATCTAATGAATATTGTATGCTTTGGCCAAACCTTTGGGGAACTATTTTCCCAGGAGATTGTAGAGCCCTATGTAGGAAGGGAAGAAGTGGAAAGCATGGAGATAAACTGCTTTGAAGGAGTAGATGGGTATGTAGTAAGGAGAAAGAAGATTTAGGTAAAGGGCCTCCTTTGTGTTTACCCATCTATCCCTTCTCTCTGCCTTCTGTGGAAGGACTTGGGCACTTTCACCTGAGAGGAAGAAGCCATTGCTAGAGGCTGTGGAAGCTTCAGATCAGGGAGGGCATCCCCCTGCTGGTTGGTGCTCTCCATGTTCAGTCATTGCTGTTACTGCTTTAGCACCTCTGCATAATAAGAGTGAAAAGATGGATGAATTTGTCAGTTGCAGAGTCAAAGTGGCCTTAATAGACACAGTGATATGTCAGCTTCTATGTGTGTGGGAGAGTTGCAGTAAAATCGCTAAAGGAAGCCATAGGGAGCGCTCGGCACAGCATCTTAGCTGTTAGTTTCTGTTCCACCCTTTCATCCAGAGCATAGTCTAAGAAGGTGACTATTATCCTCAGGTTTCCTGATGTGGAAATAGCTCAGAGACATTTTGCTATTTGTCTGAGGTTCAACTGCAGGTGAATTCCAGCTGTGAGGTTAAACATGCTTTATCTGAGCACTTCCCTGCACCATCCAGAGTATTGAGGCCATCTTGCTGGCCTTCTTACTCCTTCTATTACTGCTGGCCCAGAAAGCTGGTGGCACTAGATGGGCCTAACTGCCAAACAGGGTTTCCTGCTATTCTCTGTCTGAGTTACACAGTCACACGACACAGGGACATATTGGTATGAGAAAGAACCTTGCATGTGATAGTGCTCCAGACACATAGCTATTTTGAGACTGATGCCAGGATTTCCCTAAGGACCTGATGGTCACCCCTCCCTTCCTTTCATTGAGTCCCTAGAAGCAGTCTGCAAGAGGCCAGACAAGGCTATGGACCCATTTGTGACTTTATTCTTTAAGTGCCTCCTTCAGCTCAAGTCAAGCTGCAGGGGCTTTTGCCAGATATACTTCCCACAGCCTTGCACTGTGTGTGCAGATGCTGACAGGAGAAATATTGCCAAGGAAGTTGTTTAGATGAAGGAACAAGAATGTCAAGGATTTGATTGTAACAGGAGCTGATTTTAATGACATTCACTTAAAATAGCGATTGATTAGTGTATTGCTTTTTTATCTATATTCTTCAGTGACAGGGATAGACAAAAAGAGAAATCATGAAATAAGGGTAGCAAACTTGTTTAGCAGAGACCCTAGCTCCTACTATGCCCTGTCCACTTGGGGTTGCACAGAGGCAGGATGTGTTAGCCAGTTTTTGCTGTCAACTTGACATAAGCTAGAGTCATTTGGGGAGAAGAAACCTCAATTGAGAAAATGCCCCCCCCAGATTGGCTTGTGGGCAAGCCTGTGGAGCGTTTTATTGATTAATGATTGATGTGTGTGGATTTATCCTAATGGGGGCAGTGTCACCCCTGGATGGGTGGTCCTGAATGGTATAAAAAAGCAGGCTGAGGAAACCATAGGGAGCAGCCCAGTGAGCAGCACTGTTCCGTGGCCTCTGCTTTAGTCCCCGCCTCCAGGCTCTAGCCTTGAGTTTCTGACCATACTTTCCTTCATGGTGGAGTTCGATCTGATCATGTAAGCTGAAATCAGTCCTTTCATCTCCAAGTTGCTTTCGGTCATGGTATTTTATCACCGCTATAGAAATCCTAACTAGGATGAGCCTTTCCCCAGTGGCGGGACCTAGAGGCCCGCTCATTGCATGCATTCTGGTGTCAGATACTCACCAGGAGGCACATGTGGGGAAGTGGCACTCCTGTTTGCAGAGGCTCACCTTTCCTGTTCCTTGCCCCTCCCACCCAGCCTTTCCGCTGTGCTCACTGTCATTACTCATGCAACATCTCTGGATCTCTGAAGCGACACTACAACAGGAAGCACCCCAACGAGGAGTATGCCAACGTGGGCAGCGGGGAGCTTGCAGCTGAAGCACTCATCCAGCAAGGTAGGTGAGGGGTACAGGCCTGCTCAGAGCACCATATTGAATAGCCTCTAACAGCTCAGTTCTAATCCATGAACTTGGCGTCAGCTTGGTTCTTCCTCTTTATTGGTCATGTCATCACCTCCCTCCTTATTCACCAGGAAGCACGAGTCAGTATTACTCTTGCAATATGGCAATCTAAAGGATGGCGGCAAAAAGTTACCCACAATCTCTGATACAACAGTATTAATCATAATTTTTTGCACAGTAGAAATTTTATTTACTTAATGCTATTTTCTTTATTTTCTTCACTTAATTCTATTGACAGGAACACTTTGTTGGCCTCTGGTACAGTCTTTGTCTTTGTAATGATAACTCCTGGGGGTTCTTGGTAATACAGCATTGCACGTAAGGGCTTAGGAGTTTGTTTTTGAACAGTATGGAGTTCCTATCTTTATCTCTTTATAAGTATTATTACTACATATGCATATAAATTAATAAGCATAAATACAACCTGCAGAGTCATTCAGTGTTGCATATATATGCTAACCACTTGGTATTAGGTAACCAATTAGAGTGGTCATCTCCATGGAAGAATAATTTCCTCTCTCAGCAGTTAATTGCTTTTAGCTCTTCATCCATGGGTTGGACACTGTGAGATTTCCCCCATCTCTCTTGGGATGTCAGCTGGTGTTGGAATTGTACAGGTCTTGTGTAGGTAGCCATGTTGTTGAGATTTCATGGGTGTAGCATCCCTGTCATAATTAGAAGGTATGATCTCACAGAACACTTCATGGTCCTTTGGCTCTTACAATTTTTCTGCCTCCTTTTCCTTGATGTTAAAGAAGAGGACCCCATGAACTCCAGAGAGGGGCCTAGACACGGGGCAGATAGGAGGAAGGGAGAGGGAGGGGGAAATGATGTAATTATATTTTAATTAAATTTGAAAGCAAAATTGTAACCAGTTCTACTATAGATATACTTAGTAGTTGAACTTTGAGGGGTTATAGAAAAATAAAATTTGAATATACATGTGCCTTAGCCATCCTGAAAAACATTTTAAATATTGAGAATTAAAACCTCTGTTAGTATTGAAAAGTTTCAGAATACCACTGAAGAAGGGTATAGAGCGTGTACTGTGACCACACAGAGAAGTGTGGCTGTGTTTGTCTCTATTCCAATAATTCAGCTAATTTTGACTGCAGTGTGTATCTGTAGTCACTGCTCCTTATTAGCTGGTGACTGTGTAGCTGAGGGAGGTTTTAGAAAATTGTCCAGTTACCATGGAGGACTGTGAGCTGTGCTGCAGGTGGAGATGCTTATTTCTCTCATTCAGCACGAAGCATCAGTTGTCTAGAGATGTATCTCCATGTAGCACAAATGTATTGTCTGTGTCTGGCAGCATCCAGTGACAGAGCAGAACAGGAATAGATGAGCACCTGAGACTCAGGACCATTTCAGAGCCATCCATCAGAGAGGTATCGGAGTGCAAGAGGGAAATGGGCCTTCCATTTTCTCCAGTAGAGGCTTTATGGTGCTAGGAGCAGGATGGTGTAGCAGATAGGGAGGATCTTGGCTCAAAGCTGTGTTTTCTTTCCTTGAACTGTGCTGTCTTAGGCAAGTCACCTAGCCTGTCCTTGCTGGGCCCCTTGACTGCAGAGCAGCATCTGCCGTGGAGTAGAGAGGATGTGGTACAGAGGCACCTGGCACACAAGACCGTTTCATTTCTAGATTTACTTTTATTTTCTGAAAATATCTAAACTTCTGGAACCATGGCCAGGGCCTTCCTCCTATGTGCTGGGTGTGGAACTCAAGGCCTTGCACATGCTATGCAAACATCTTACCACTGAGCTGCACCACTAGCCCCATTGCATTATTTTTTATGACAGTGATGTCCAGGAAACATGGAGGAGAATGGATTGACTTAAGAGTCACCATAAATAATGACCAGGAGGCTGGGGCTTGGTTTTCACATCCTTCATACTCTTGGGTTTGATTGGCAGGAAGTAGACGTTGAGTGTGGCTGGTGGGACAGGCCCATGGATCTGATTGATGAAGCTATTACTGCTTTTAGACTTTAATCACTGCCTTGCAAAAAATGTGCTGAACTTGGACTATTTTATGCCCAAGATTTCTGTTAACTTTCTAAGGCTTTCTAATCAATTGGCAAATTCTGACAGAATCTGGGTTTCATATTTAATCTTTGAAGATCAGTGCTTGATCATTTTCTTTCAAGTATCTATCTCTCTATCCTCCCCCCAACCCCCATACTTATCCCATTCCAGGGGATTCTTGAAGAAGCAGACACCTAAATGTGTCATGACTGTTCTCATACTGTTTGGACATTAAATTTCTCCTGAGCACTACATGAAGCAGTTTATACCTGGCTTGTAATGTATGTGTATCTCTTATTTTGAAGGCAGGTTTTTCTTAGTTCTCACTTGATCATCAATACAAATTTGAAGCATTCTCCTATACGAATTTATGTTTTGTGCTGCTTAAAGAAGGCATACTTAGATTGTTTCAGCAGGTCTTCCACTCCTGCTCCTTCACCCATGCCTGATGAAAATTTGCTCAAAGATAACTCAACAATCACAGCACTGTGGTATGTAAGGTGCTTTGGCGCCAAGCCTCATGATGTCAGAGCAAAAAGGTCAGTTTTCCAGTGCCACAAAGCATCCTGTCAGATTCCTCTAGATTCTCTGGAATGCACACACACCTAGACTGGGGACTGCACAATGTAGCCTTTGGGCCAGGTACTTATCTTCCCTAAACTTGATCTTGCATTCAGAATCCTCACAAAAGAAACTAGTACCTTCCTCAACAGTGGTTGAAAAAATTAGATCTTATTCTCCAGATATTTCCTGACATGATGTATATGCATGATGAATGGCCTAAACTTTTATATTTATCTACACATTTCCTTATATACACATCTTCTGAGCCTCTGCAGTGCAGCTAGCCCAATGCCAGCCACTGAAACTCAGTATTAAACTAGGTGATCTGGCAATTTGGCACTCATTGATATCACTATCTGAGTTAGAACCATCTATCTCTTGTTCAGTAGTATTGGAACTAGGCAGTTCCTTTTAGGCCCCTTGTTTCTATGGTATGGCTAAAGAATACATCCCTTCCACCTGAGAACAAGGTCCTTGTTTTATGGAGGGCCATTAGTTGCTTCTCACAGTGGCTGAGACCACTCTGGAGCCATATAGTTTGAGAGTCACTGAAGTGACAGTAGATAATCAAAACTAGAGAAGAAATGACAGGAGGCATGTTGGGAAAGCTTCATTTTTGGCTTCGGTTGAAGTCTTGGTTATTTTGAACTACTGATTCAGAAGAATGTAAATTTGTATCCACGGGAGCCTTGTTTGTATGTGCATATCATATTATTCATGCTAGCCTCAGGAAATAGCATAGCAGAAAATCAAGAAACTGTTAAGTAGCCCAAAAGTCACCAATTTAATTTTGGGGCATATTTAACATGTCTGAAGTCCAGATTCAATGAGTTATTGATAGATGCTTCTAGTGATGTGATGTTATGCCTTATTAATTGTATGGGTTAATTTTTTTTCCCAGGCAGTAGTCCTGTAAGGTTGGTATGCTCATTCACCTGTTTTAAAATTAGAAGCTGACAGGGGGTGGTCGTATTTGGTGAAGCAGAAGAGGGCAATGAGGGTGAGGACAGGGCATGATCTCACACTGGGATATTGATTAGGTTGCACCTGCAAGGTCTCACATGAGGTGCTCTATATTTTCTCTTATCTTTATTCCTAAGGCTATTCGCTAATTTGGCCCAAGGTTGATTATTGGACCTATCTATCTCTTTTGTTCAGTCCTTCCCAATGGTCTCGGGTCCCAGAGAGGAAAAGACTTTATTTAAGTTCTGTTTACCAGGGACTCCTCATTAGAATTCATAATATCAGCCTGGCTAATGATAAAATATGCTTGTTTTTCTCTGCTATAGTTTCCGTGTGTTGTTTTTCTCAACAGCCCCTTGAGAAGAGAGGCTAGGGTTTGACACATATAACCCTGAGTCCCATGGACCAGGTATGGCCTAACAGCACTTCAGGCCACTGGAGAATTCAGCTCACTTATTTCAACAGAAAATGAGAATGTCTGTGAGAAGTCCTAGTTCACATTTCAAAATTGAGTTGTTAACAAGTCTACAGATTTTAGGGGAATGTCTGCTTTCTGACTTGTCTAGCTTTTGGAGGCTCTCCCATGCCTTGGTTTGTGGGCCCTTCTTCCACCTTCAAAGCCAAGAATGGTCAATGGATCATGTCATTATGATGACCCTCCCTTCTTTGTTCCTGTAAGGATCCTTTTGGTTTTATTAGGTACATTTATATTAGGTATATTTGTATTCAGTACGCTTCATGATCCAGAATGATCTTCACCACCAAGTCCTTAACTGAATCTGCAAAGTCCCTTTCCCTTGCAAGGTGATGTGCTCACATGTTCCCAGCATTAGTATATCCATACTTTGGGCCCTCTATTCTGCCTGTTATGCTGTGGCTTCCATGAGGAGATGAGAATTGGTATTTTCACCTTTGTAGAAGAGAAGCCTCAGATCTTAGAGTGTAAGGATGTCTATCAGGCTTGCACAAACATATCTGTCTGTCTGCATTATGTTCTATACCATTCCTGGACTGATATTATTGAGCATAAAAAGGAATTTTCCATAATATCAGACATCACAAAGGAGGGCAAATATTTTAATGCTTGAAAATCCTCTAGATTTCTAATAGATTGGATTCTGCAAAGAGCAAGGATGCTATGGTGAGCTTTTCAAGTCGCTCATGGACATCTCACCTTTTTTTTGGATAGCCAATCCAAGAGAGGAAATTGTGGTTTGGCCATTTGCAACTTTACTGAGCACTTAATGCCAGGGTTGTGAGTAGCTCACCAAGTCTTCTGTTGACCTTTACTGTGCATGCTAAAAGAATTTAATTAATTGAAATAGAAATTATTTCTCTCTGCTTTGATGTCAATTAACTGGCATGGTTATACATTCAGGCGAGATTACATATTTCTATTTGTTGTTCTTTAATTAAAGTTGCTATGGCAAAGGTTGAAGTTTTAATTAATATTGGGCATTATCATATTAAGTTCAGTTTAAACATAATATGAGGATGTTTTTCTCCCTGAATTAGTTTCCCTGAAACAATATTCCAGTTTCATTATGAAGCCACCATTTGACCTCAGGAAGTTTGCTCAGGTAGTTGCTGTGTTTAACTCTTTCAAGGAGAACCAGAGTAAGTCCTACTATGGGCAAAGGTGGAGACCCTTACTGGGAGAAGTTTTTAAAGATGATCATGGGAAAAGACAGCAGGGTAGGTAACTAGTAACAGGAAATATGTATGAGTTACCTTTTTATTGCTGTGATAAAACACCATAACCAAGAGCAACTTATAGAAGACAGTTTATTTTGGCTTATGGTTTTAGATGGGGGAGGCATAGCAGCAGGTGGCTGGAAGCAAGAAGCTGAGAACTCACATCTTCTGCTACAGGCAGGGAGCAGAGAGAGTGAATTGGAAATGGGGCAGGGCTTTACATTTGCAAATTTTGCCCCCAGTGATGTACTTCCTCCAGCAAAGCTTTACATCCTAAAAGTTCTGTAACCTCCCCAAACAGCACCACCAAATAGGCACAAAGTATTCAAATACCCAAGTCTGTTGGGGACATTTCTCAATCAAACCACCATGGGAGGTTAAAAGGAAGTTTACTTATGCTCCTGGCTGTGAAAGAACAACACATTTGATCTTGTGTATAAAAAGAGTACAGTGTCTTTGAGATTCTGAAAATAAGCATTCACTTAAGCTGCCTTTTCTATAAGTATTTTGTAACTAAAGAATCTGATGTCCATTTCCAATCTTTCTGATGATGACTAGTATCACCTGGCTTTGTCTTTCCTCTATCTTGCTTCTGATGTATGCTTGTAAACATACCCAGAGTCCAAGGACTGAGGAGCAGTGAGCTGAAGGGATAGGGAAGTACTATTAGCTTAGAAGCTAATAGAACTAGAGTTCTGCAATAGATCACAAACTCCAGTTGTAGACAATGCTCTGTACATACTCCACTGGCATGGAGTCAGTGCAGGAGAGGGCACACATTGTAGCTCCATGTGAAAGAGGATGAAATTGGGTGGTACAGGCCCTTGAGATTATCTGACTCTTAACAAAATTTATCCAGACAAACTCAACATCAGGACAGAATTCCTCTATTCCCCACATGATATGGAACGAGCAATAAATAAATGAATATGACTGCCTGAGATATACTTACCAGTTCAACTCTTTTTGCCTAAATATAAGCATCTCTGTGATTTCATTCAGCTCACAGAGGTTTTGGAGAAATGGGTCACTTTGGACATCACTTGATGCACATGTCAAGGATATGGAAAGAATTGTTTGTGGGGTTCATAATAGAGAATAAAGGTAAGGAACTAGTGCAGGGGTTTGAGTCAGAAAGATCTTGAGAGGAGAGGGAGGGTGTCATACTTCCTGGGAAGAATTTGGTGGAAATTGTGGTCACCATTGTTGTTTACTGCACAGAACTCAAACTGGTTACAGCCTTGGCTTAAGGTAAATGCTACTTCATAGTCCCAAGCCTCTGTTTAAAATGAAGTAGTCCTGCTAGTCTTATTGAGAAGTGAGCATAGCTTATACTCGAGGTGTTTGACATGCACACCCAGTGAGTAGGATGTGTGTTTTGTGACAGCTACTGGCATTGTTATAGGAGTAAAACAAATAGTGTTCATTTTGAATTAATTACTGATCTGGACATGTACTATGGCAGCTGTGGTACTGGGTGGGGAAGCAGCCTGCCAAGGCAGGAGGCAGGATTCAAAGAGTGAACAAGATAGTATTGAATTAGCACTGAATTTCAAAGGCAAACAGAATGCAGAGAGAACTAGTTGAAGTGTGTGGGGGCGGTGGGGGCTCCTTATGAAGTTAATATTGAATTTCATTGCTCTTAGGATACAGTGTAAGGATTGGACTGGGTAGGAAAGTCTACCAATAGGGAAAACATGGGGCAGGAGAGAGTGAGACTCTTGGAACTGCATAGTCAAGAGGCTACAAAAACTCAAGCAGGGGAACTTTGGTGAGAGTATCCACTGTCTGGGCCCCTGTGGAGGCCCGGGAACTTTGGTGAGAGTATCCACTGTCTGGGACCCTGTGGAGGCCCAACTCTGTCCTAGAGAGCTGCTCACCTAACACCAGGACTGCAGTGGCCTCCTCTGGCTAGGGCTTGTGTCACCTGCTAAGAGATTAGTGTCCAGTCTCCAATTTAGTGCTGCTTTTGATAGAATTTTAGAAAGACAGTCTCTTCTGTGACCTTAGAGTTCTTTTTTTTTTTTTTTTTTCTTACCTTGAGTTTTACCTTCTCCCAATTAAAGCATCCCAGCACTTCCTGGAACATGTGCAAAATTTAATTGGTTCAATAAACAGTGACACTTCAGGATGTGACCAGCCTTTAAATTTATTCTTAACTGGGAAACTCACAGGAGAATTCATATTCGTGACTTAGCTTCTCTTAGAAGGGGTTTGAGAATTGAGCATCTGATTTTAAGCATTGGGGGCAAAGGAGATTGACAAATCAGCCACTGCTCTTTAGTGACTTTAAACAAATGTTATTTACAGATAACAACATGAAAGATTGATTTTAGCCACAATCTAGTTGGTCA
The DNA here is from genome assembly GCA_026225945.1 of Cricetomys ansorgei. Classification (NCBI taxonomy): domain Eukaryota; kingdom Metazoa; phylum Chordata; class Mammalia; order Rodentia; family Nesomyidae; genus Cricetomys; species Cricetomys ansorgei. Next base: position 64,473,561 of record JAMJFZ010000199.1, on the reverse strand, counting down.
AGGGGATTATGTTGCTCATTTCTGGCATTTAAAATATCAAGCAGGTATTAAGCTATCTGCAGAGGCTTATTCAATAAATAAGAAAAGTGTATTAAATTCTCAAATCTCTACCCTAAAAGCTGATATATTGTGGCTGTTGTATTCCAGTACTAAGGTAAGCTTGAGTGACTGTGGGTGCTGGAGACAAAATAAGGTACTTTGTAGAGCCCACACATTTGGGCAGAAGGAGACACAGCAGTGCTCTTACTTGCTATAAACACTTCTTTTTACCTGTCTGTGCTTACAGGTGGTCTGAAGTGTCCTGTTTGCAGCTTTGTGTACGGCACCAAATGGGAGTTCAACAGGCATTTGAAGAACAAACATGGCTTGAAGGTAGTGGAGATTGATGGAGACCCCAAATGGGAGGTAACACTTTAAGTGTGGTATGGTCTCAACATGTTGAAACATAGGTGACAACTCAGGTGAGCCCAGGTGCTAGGCACAGTCAGCCCTGGAGAGCACTGGATGTATTCCTTGGAAATCTGCAGCCATTTTGGATTATTGCTCTGGGTCCCTCTGAGTGAGATCTGAACCACCTTTGTGAATCTTATTCTGGATTGAATTTGGGCTTTTCTGTGAATGTTGTCTTGGCTTCTCCAGCTCACAAACACTGGTTTACATGTTGTACCCAACAGAATGGAAGGCAAATGGTGTATTGTCTTCACTGAGAGAATTGGAAAGGGCCTATTTTCTGATTCCAGGTCCTTCTTCTCCTCTACCAAAGGCTCCTGACTCTAACCACTGTCTGTTTCCCCCAGGAACTTGAATCTGTCACCATTATGAGAGCCAACAGCCACCCATCTTTTCAAATACCAGATGCTACTACCATAGCCAGATTGCAGTCACTCAAAGCAGGGCTTCTCAGACTCAGCACTATTGATGCTTTGAACTTTAAAATTCTTTGTCGTGGAGGGCTATCCTGGACTTTATAGGAATTTTAGCTATATTTCTGTCTCATTGAGACAATCACAGTTGTTTCCAGACACTGCCAGGACTCATCACTCTCTGGCAGTCACAGTCACATCCAGCTGATATGTGGACTTACAGGATACCTGGTTATAACTGGTCAGGAGTAAGGTTTTTGAAACAGTTCATAGCATGTAAAAGTAATGAAACACCATGGCAGTCCAGAGATTACTTTGGAATGCTAGGAAAGCATGGCTCCACAGAAGAACGTATGTTAATATAGATCACCAAGATCTCAGGGGAGAAATGGAATAATCATCTCTATAGATGGAAAAAGGCTTTCAGCGAAAGCACTGTTCACCTATTATACATGTTCAGTAGAACTTAGTGGGTACTCCTAAATGTTTGTGTCTGGCCATAAGCCAGTGTCTTGTTTTATTTGGAAACACTAGAGTGTTTCCACTTAAGTCAGAAGCAAGTAACTATGGTAACAGTGTGTTGCTGGATACTCTAGGGCCAAAGACAAAGAGCTGATGAGTACTGCATTCTGGTCAAAGTGGTTGTCACAGTACTATGCTTAATCTCTGAAACTATTTCCTGTGTGTATTATAACTGAGCAAGTGTGGGAATGTTCTGTATATAAAGGGAACTGTTTTCACTGTTAGAAGATGTTAAAATAAGCAGAGACCAAAGCTAGATGGAGCCTTAATGCCAACATGGAGTCAAAGAGTCACTAGGAACTCATGTGGTTTACTGTTATTATTATGTTTATCATCATCATCTATATGCTGAAAATCCCTAACTAAAACAAAATTCAGAATCCACAATGCTGTAAACTCTAAAGGCTTTTGAATATCACTGTGGCCTCACAAGTGGAAAATTCCATATCTGACCTCATTTGAAATACTTGCGGAGGTTTGAAACCATGAATCTGATTTGCTTCAAAGCCATCGGGGCACAATGTGCAATTCATTCTGTACAAACCTGATGGCCTGAGTTTGGTCCCTGAAATCCATGTAAAATGGAGGGAAAGAACCAACTCAAACCAACCACAAATTCTGACCTTAAATATGCGCTGTGGCATGCGCATGTGTAAATGCACGCACACACACTCGTACCCACACCCACAAATCCAAGAGCGTGGCATGGAGCATATGAGGCAATAGGTGGAACAACTGATCATGAGTTGGTAATTGTTTAAATCAGGTGATCGAGTGACAGGCATGTGGAACTTTATCATACCTTTCTCTTTACTTCGCTATGTATTTGGAGTTTTTTATAAATTAAGACAAAAAAGGATGAGGTTTGGAGTGACAGGTTTTGACCTTGTCTCTTATCTATAAGCTGTTTGACCCTGAGCCATAGTCGACTCATTGTAGCCTTGGTGTTCTCAGTCATACAATAGGCTGGTAGACTGGCAAGCTGAAAGGGAGAATACTGTGTAAGATACTGGAGTTTGTGCGTGATACATAAGCCCTTTGTGTTGGTGGTGGTGCTGGCAGCCTCAGTGTCACATCACCATGGATGGTGCCGTAATTCTAGTCTTTAGAGTTTAGAGTGGATAGCTGCAAGGCACATTTGAATCATCTCCCAGGTACAGGTAGGTGTATTGTGGAATAGGGGGAATGTTCTGTGGTATATTATGAATATATACAGGTCACCCCTCTCAAGTTCATGCAGCAGAATTTTTTGTCTGTTAAAGAAACAGACATTGGAATATCAATTCGTTATGGATAACCTTCCTATCTCAGTTATCTCCAGCAGATTCTAGAACTATTAGCAGAGCTATGATCTGCCCCCACACACACACACACAAAATAGTACACACAAAAGCATGCCCTTGCCTCTCTTAGGTGAGGCAGTTAAGTACCAAGGAAGCTGGGCACAGGGTGGCTACCAGTGGAGTAGCACACTGGCTGCATGGCAGTTTGAGTTGTCACTTGCCTCCTAGGAATGACTCGCAGAGAGCGCTAGCCTTACTGAACATCATCGTTACCTGGGTTACTCAGAAGGAAAGCAGCTCTTTCACAGGCTAAGGTGGTTGATAGTTGACTAGTACACTGCTTAATGCTACTCTAAAGGAGAAATGTTCTTTTTATTAATTTCCATATTCATTGAATATTTATTGGGTGTCTCCTATATGTCAGGCAGGCATACCCTAACTGAATTTGGCTATTTGGATGTGAAGGACAGTTACATGCTGCTCGGACACTCTGTGTCTGTTATTGATAGATGTTGATAGAACAAAAAATTGGCTCCTATAATGTTGGACTTTGGCCAAAGTCTACCTTTTGCTCTTCTTTATTGGTGAGATTCATGGTCCCACTTTCCAGGTTTGGCTGTGTCCCTTCTCTGAAAGAGATCTTTATTAATAGTCATCCTGTGACTATCTATTCTTTCTGCTTCTCCTTGAGGTATGAGATACCTTGACCGTGATGTCAGCCCCTCCTACCCTCACATATCCAGTGTTGCAGAATATTCTTCTTAGGGTTGGTTGCCCTCCCACATCCTTTGTGTAATAATTTGCTGGGTGTCAATAGCTATGGTTCCGTGGGCTCTTACTTTCTGTGCCAGGACCTGTGCTTAAATGCTATGTAACAATACATTCTTCTTTTCCTACTTTCTCCCATGGCTGTTCCTTTGTCTCTGTTAGCTGCATGGCCAGAGACCTTGATGCAAGGGTTCATATTAGAGACAGTGTTGTTAGCAGTGGGAGGAGACTGAAGCCTATGGAAGTACATACTCAAAAATGTTTATTATGAATAGCATGCTTCACTTTATACCATAAGCATGGGGAGCAACAAGCTTCCACTCAAGGTGGCTTTATAAAGTCTTGGTCTCCAAGAGCAACAAATGGTTCTCTTTGGGAAAAGCATTTTTGGAGCAGATGGCTTTCAGGAGAGCTATGCCAGTGAAGTGTGAGATGCAGTTCTCCTGTGTGTGTTTATCTCATCCTGGAACTTTGGGGTTGCTGTTAATCTTTTGGAAGGACGCTGAAACATGATGTTTTCATTTAGCCAGCAACAGAGACTCCCGAGGAGCCCTCCACCCAGTATCTCTACATCACTGAAGCTGAAGAAGATGTTCAGGGGACACAAGCAGCTGTGGCTGCGCTTCAGGACCTGAGATATACCTCCGAGAGTGGTGAGGGCACACACTGCTGCTCTTTGCATGATGAACAAATCAGGACATCTTTCCCTGTAAATGCCTCAGAATGAACCTGCCAGGGTGGGGCTCACGTGGATCACACTTATATCAGAGCTGCCTTCTGGGAGGGCAGCCTTGCCATTCTTATTTAACTGATGTGCAGGTGGCTATCCACCACACAGAGTTGGTGAGAGTCCTCCACTTAGGTACCTGAGTTGGGGTCTTCTTCTTCTGACTTTCCTGGAGGTAGTCCCTGCCACCACCTCATGCTTCCTCATGGCTATGTATTCCATGGGGCTTATCCCAGGGTCCAGAGTGTCCAGACAGGTGATAGCCGTGGGTGGCTAAGGATGTGATGCACTGGTGTGTCACCCTAAGAATACCAGCATTCACCCATGTGCACAGGATCACTCATCCTATGAAGCCAGATCACATTTTTAAATCAGATGTAATGATTTTGGAAACTGGACACTGTTCTTGGAAGCAATTTTCCTGAAGCTCTAGAAGTGTCAGCACACATGCATATTGGAGGCTGAGTCAAACAAGCAGGATTAATGGGCAAGCACTGGGTGAGAGCAAATGGTAATGGGAAGTAAGTAGGGAAACTGCTCCTCTCCTGACCTGAAATCCTCAGTCCCCAGTCTTAAGAAAGCTCTACGCAAACTCCTGTGGGCATTTGTTTCTGAGGTGATTAACTGCTACTGCCTGCCAGACTAGAGAGAACTGGGGCTACAACACCTACACTTCTCCTGAGTCAAGGTCAAGCTGTTAGACAAGATAGCGCTGAGTCCTTCTTTGAATCTGTCCCAGTGGTCAGTGATGTCTTCATCTCCCATGAGCGCATGCCCACTTGCCCACCACTGTCTTTCCTTAGAGAATCCATCTGTGCATGTTCACTTGTCCATTAGTGTTCCCTCGTGGAGTGTTCATAAGTATGTGCCCACTTGCCTACCCGTATCTTAACACATCTGTGAGTACATGCCCATTTCCCCACCAGTGTCTTTCCTTAGAGAGTCCATGAGCATATGCCTATGTGTCCACCAGCATCTTCCCATGAAGCTGCAGATACTGGTCACCTTTGTAGCTCAGCAGACCAGACCACCTACTTCACCTCCTGGCTGCCTACTTGTCATACTTCTTACCCCTAGGCTGGGATGTCCATGCCAGATCTGCAGTTATCAGCATAGGCTACATTTATCATATGTATACTTCAGTCTGCCCTGGGATATGGTATGGTCCCCATCGTAGCACTTTTCTGCCTAGCTCACCCCCATCTCCAGCACTTAGATTGCGTGTTATCTACTGGGCTCTCACCAGACTTTTCTATACTATTCCCTAACTGCCCTCCAATACCCTTGTTATGATGATTTGCATGTACATGGGTCTCAGCAGCCTGTTAGCCCAGGAAGGATGGGAGGAGGAATTATACTTTTATCTGTATTCTCTATCTGTATTCCCAGTGGAAACCACAGCTCCTGGCTGACTAATGGTTGGGCTGGATAATGATCAGTGAGGGAGGGAGTGGAGGAGGAATTAAAATCTAACCTCAGTGACTCACCAAAATAAACATTCTAGTCTTTAGAATTTAGAGTGGATAGCTGCAAGGCACATTTGAATCATCTCCCAGGTATAGGTAGGTGTACTGTGAAATAGGGGGAATGTTCTGTGGTATATTATGAATATATATAGGTCACCCCTCTGACTTATGCCATGTTCTACCTACTATACTGATCATGTGAAGTTCTCTTTCTCCAATCTCTTATTGGTTGATTCATGTTGGCTCATGGTCTGCAAAAAGCTGCCCATGAGGGTGTAAACATTGGCAAAGACTTCATGACATTATGAAGCACAGAGACCAAGCAGTAATTTCCATTTTAGTAGATTAATGGTCTGGGTGAGGGTGTGCTCAGGAGGATTACAGATGGACAGCAGATGGTGCGAGAGAACAGGAGGGGTGTGCCAACTTGCTGCCCTGATGATGTGGGCCCCTGTCTTTTGACAAGATTAAAACTGAAGCAAGCTTAAATTGGTTTATAGTTCAGAAGCCCACTTGCTGGATAAGTACGACATTCTTAGGTGTTCTGCCCATTGCTTGGCGCACTTTCACTGCCCATCTACCACGCCCTCAGGAGAAACCAGCTCTGAACTTGAACATGTCAGCTGGTAATCCTCAGTTGTGACACTGAAGGGCAGTTTGTGCAACCACATCAAGATTCAGTTCATCTGGGCTTTGGTTCCGTGTTGATGTTGCCATTGCCCCAATGGCCCAAGGCAAATCTTTGTGCCCATGTGACACATCAAAATAAAAAGGGAGGGGGATCATATCATCATGCCATCCCTGTATTGTTTCAGTCAGGCCCTGAGAAGTTTTTGTAGAAAATGTTTAGTGAGTGATAAAGAACCAAACAAGTTATTTCTCTTGTCGGAATAAGTGATTTCTCTGGAATAGGCATCATCCCAGTCTTTACACGTAGGGGCCAGTTTGGCACTGGATGCCATTCAGTGCAGAGAGCTTAATGGTGACCTGTTGCTCTTTCCCATAGGTGATCGACTTGACCCCACAGCTGTGAACATCCTGCAGCAGATCATTGAGTTGGGTTCAGAGACCCATGATGCCACTGCTGTGGCCTCGGTGGTTGCCATGGCACCTGGGACAGTAACTGTTGTGAAACAGGTGAGGTCCCTCTGCTCAGAAGAATTTGTCTCCTCAAGACACTGCCCATCTTCCCCTTTTGGTTTACAGAACTTTAGCTTGCATAGGGTAGAATTCGAAGTGAAGCTGGTCTGGTCTCCTTAGATTATTATAGGATTGTGTTTTTAGTGGCTCTGTTTGTGCAGATGTGTTGGAGAAAGGTTAGTATATATTAGAAGCACCCAGGAGACTCTTCATTTCCTTCAGAGAATCTTAGAATACAAATGAGCATAATGAGAACCTACCAGGAAGTAAACTAGATATGCCTGGGGGTATTTCCCCATGGACTGATCTTTTAAAAGAGAAACATCATCTCTTTAGGTCCCTACAGCAGAGGAAGAAAATTATGAGTTTGGGAAGAAAGACTTTTCTACCAAGTTGTCACAATGCTTGACTCATTCCCTCCTCTGTCCTCAGTAGAGACTTCACCCTCTGTTAGAATACAGCACATGGTATAATCAGTGTTTCCTCTCCCTTACTCACACCTGTCTCTTTACTACCTGCTTCAGTTTTTTTTTTTTTAAATTTAAGTTTACACAGGTACTTTAAAGACAAAAAACAAAAACAGTAAGCATACCAGAACCAGGAAATTATATACTTCAAGTTCATGAAGAAAGTTTAAATATAGATTATAGAATTTCGCATGGCTATGGGTTATTTTATGAACCACTGGGTTGAGTACTTGCTGTTGTCAGTCAGTGTTGTGGTACTGAAGTTCCAGGATGGAACCAGTGCTTGCCATCTAGTATGGTAAGGGGCTAAACAGGAAGAAAGTAGAATGCCATAAAGAATGTAAAATGGGGAACAAATGTAGAACCAATATGTACACCACGGCTGGAGGAGGAACAGAGGTATGATTTAAGGTTGTGACAGGGTTGTTGAAGATGATGTCTATGAGGAGAAACTTGGAAGATGTGTGGGCTACTAACAATATCCAAACTTTAATGTAAAATTAATACTGACTTTTCTGGCTGAAAATAAGAGAGAAACATGAAACATTTAACTTAAAGAGAAAAAAAAAAAAGACTAACAAATCACTTCTTAGAATGACTCTTGTATGCTCTCCTGAGTCATATGTCCTGGCTACCTATCTTTGAAGTTAAGAGTGGAGATATCACTGTTGTCTCTATGACTGTACTCAGTGAGTACCCAGTAGATAATGCAAAGCTTGAAGTTCATGCCAAGCAATTTTCTGGGGCAATAGGAACTTCTGGATTAACACTGGATTTCTTGATCCGTAGACAAAACTTGTTCTGTGGAGAAATGTCCTGAAACCCTTATTCCATAGTGAAGCTTCTCTCCAGGTTTTGGACAGAAGTTGGATACCAGAAAGATGGATGCTTAAGTCTGAGGTGTCCTGGCTGAAAATACGCATCCCAGCTTTTTAGTTTTCTTTGTATTTGCTAGGTGGTAGTGTAGCAGAACACGTACTGTAGCAGCTCACCAAAGAAGACAAGGAGGCATTCTCATTGATGCAAACCCTGCCAGACCTCAGCAGAGGGAACCACCATCTTGGCCAGCACAATTCTGGACAGTGGAACCCAAGCATCTGAGCTCAGGTGTTTTTATTGATCCAGAACTCCTCAGGTGTTCTGTTGATAGCATGTGCAAATCATTAGCAATCAAACATCCCCCACATAAATCCAACAACTGCAAACAGCACAAAACACCAAGACCTATGCAGCCCCATACCCAACAATGCATAAAAGAATTATTTTAAATATAACTAAAAAGAAACTTCTACAGCATGGTAGACTTTCGATTGTCTTATGCGTATCTTCTGGAGCTCCTCACTTGTACCTTGATATGTGGAATCTTGAAGTAGATCTATTACTTACTTACTGGTACAGGATCTAATTAGGGTAGTATTGGAAAGACTTTTCTTGTTTTGTACATGTGAATGTTGCATTCAGAAGGTTCAGCTTTTTGTCATCTTTATCTTCTTCTTATGAAGAATATTGATTGCCTGCCACTCAGGGATGTTATTTATTGCATGTCACAGGCAATGTTGCTATACATGAGGTTGTGAGTTTAGAGTCCTGCTTAAATAGGATTCTATCCATTAGACTGACAGCTCAACAGAGGATAAGGCAGATAAGTATCAATACAACTAGTGTATATAAGAACAGTTGTTCACAGGAGGAGGAAACAGTGGTGCCCCTGGGAGCATCTTCTTCCTTATTGACGCACAGGACTGCAAGTGGAACTGTGAACATAACCATGAAGGATACCTTTGGAAATATACTAAAGAACATGTGTGGCATAATCATTATCTCATGTGCCTGGCTGGGCCTCCCTGTCAGGGGCTGCAGATGATGGATGAAAGGATGGATGGATGGATGTCAATGGATAGATGAATGGATGGGTGGACAATTGGTCAGATAGACATTAACCTGCCCATGCTTTTCAGAGGGACATCTCAAGCTTTTGCAAGCAAAGGATTGTCTGTCCTCTGATTCAATTACCCCATCATTTACATTTAATTTGGCTGTTTTTATTGGATGAATTGATTTTTTTTTTCTTTTAATTAAGTGCTGTTGTAGGAAATTTTTCAGTCAGGAAATTATACATGCTAATAAGACTGCTGAACCACTGATGGAGACCTGTAAGACCTGATGGTAAACATAGTGCTGCCTTTCATCAGGAGAGGAGCACAGGGCCTCAGTGTTGAAGACTTCCTCTTGCTCCCAACCCAAGCAGCTAGACAAAGAAATTGCTAAGTAAATACTGAGTAATTTTGCTTGAACTGTTGGTTTCATGTTTTTGTTCTCCAGTCACCTCCTGTTAATCGGTACTGAAGAGAAAAAAGCAAGAATGTGTCATAAAGCATATGAGGAAATACAATAACAAATGTTTTAAATTACTGTTTGATACCTTAATTTTATATCTTTTCAAAAAGAATTGACTGCTTTATTTGCATACTCCACAGGGCCCATATGGATTCTGGGTTTGTGTGTGTACAGTATGTGTATGTGCGTGCATGTGTGTTTGTGTCAATTGGTGCCCATGCATGTACCTATGGAGGCCAGAGTACTGAATGTCTTCCTTCACCACTTTCTACCTTTTCTTGAGACCAGTTCTCTCACCAAATCTGGAATTCAATGATTGGCTTGACTGGTTGACCAGCAAGCCCCTGGGATCCTCTTGTATCTTCCTCCCAGCACTGGGATTACATGTATGCACTGACAAGTCCTGCTTTTTATGTGGTGCTTATAGGAAGGTGATATTTATTGTGACTCATGGTTTTAGAGGTTTCACTCCTTTCTATTTTAGTCACATCACTTGGGCCAAAAGTGAATGATGAAGCAAAACTGCTCACCTGGTAGCACTTGAGACACAACGTATGAGAGAGGGAGTGGGAAATATGCCTTTCCAGGCTGCCTCCATGATCACTTCCTTCCCTAAGGCCCTACTTTCTAAAGGTTCTGCCTTCTCCCACCAGTGCCACCCTGTGGACCAAGTCTTCAAGGCATGATTCTTTGGAGACATTCCAAAGTATAGCAGTATTTAAAAGTGATGAATCCCCAATTTTCAAGCTTGCAGAGCCCGCTGTCACCATCCATCTGGACTGTGTGTGATAAGAAAAGCTGCTCTGTGAAAGGACTTCCAAGTGAAAGGACTTCTGGCCTGAGAGAGCCTGCTGTCCTGGATGGTTCTTGCAAGGAGAGCCCAGCCTGGCCTCTTCATGTGGCTCATAAAGCTAAGCATGATCTGAAACTGTAGCCAAATAATGGGCTGAGGCATATGGAAAGAGATTTAGATGAGGCTTCAAAGTCTATTCATGACCATTATAAAGAAACCACTCTTCTATTTGATTCTAATTACATGTCAAGCGGCCTGGCCTAAGAACTGTACATGGTATAGAGGATATCTGCCATCTGAATTGCCTTAAGGTGGTTCAGGGTGAGGCCTCTCCTCTTTCCCTTATCTTAGAAAGGGCTAAACAAAGCCCACTTTCTTTCGTTTATTGTCCCTTTACGTGCAGATAACAAGAAATAACTGAATTTGATGGTTTTGTTTGCACAGGGCACTTTTTGACATATACTAGAAACAGTTTCTCCTGAAGTTCAAGGCAAACAGGGGCTGGAGATGAAAGATAAGGCCCCAGCTGGCATGACCCCTACTCTGCTTTCCCTATCCCTTTCCTATCCTGGTTTGACTTAATGTTGGTCTGGCATGTGTACCACAGCTAACAGCTTCTTAGTCCTCTTGAACCATTAACAAAACCCTGGTGTCTTAATTGTGTTCTTCACTCTCAGTCACATTTTGGCTTCTGTCATTGTTGTGGTTCATGGAAGGAATTCTTCATAGAAGATTAAGGAAATATGCATGCGTGTATTTGTGTGTGTATGTATACACAGTCAGATCAATGCGTGTCACAGGAACAGAGAGTAAACAGCACTTGCTGGGTTAAGGGAATCTAGAGCTGGATACTAAGTACAGCTTCAGGATTCCAGCAGATTCCTCCAAGCCAAGTTTTACTGTTATTATTTAATTCCTAACTCCTTTATCTACATGTTTGGTTTGGCTTGGTTTGTTTCTTAAGACACAATCTCACTTTCTAGGTCTGACTGGCTAGGAACTTGTTCTGATCCTCCTGGCTCTCCCTCTTTTGAGGGCTTGAACTCCCAACTCTTCTGAACTTTTGTAAAAAGCAAAGACTCAACAATAACTTTGTTCTCCCTCCTACACCCTTCATAGCCCTCTCTGTGACACACTTCTCATCTCATGTTTTGGTTTTGGTTGGTCAATCAGCTTCGGCTCCTGCCTCAGGAACTTTGCCATAAAATTGCCTTGATCATGAGTCCCTGCCAACTTCAATTCTATTGGCTCCTAATATTCATATAGGTAGCCTCCTGGGATACCTCATGCTGTACCTTCTTTACAAAGCATTGTTCTGTTGCTGAACTGTGGCCTTCAGCATGGAGACAGAGGAACAGAAGAGCACTCTGCATCTGAGCAGCCGACCCTCCTTGTCACTTAGGACCTTTGTCCTCTGTAGGTCCTCCTTAGCTCTCCCCCAACCTTTCAAACCTTTTCTTTTTCTTCTTCCTAAATGAAATTTCTTTCAGAGAGTTCTGCTCCTGACATAATGTCTGATGGCTGATATTCCAAATGGCTTCCTCTCAAAGCTCTTTTATTACTTGCTGAGCCCACTTATGCCTTGGTAGTTGCTGAAAAGCCCATTTATTTGTGAAATCTTAGAAGTAAAAATAAGTCCCATGATACTTCTCTGGCCATGTGAGAAATGGTCTGCAGAAATGGAATAAAAGCCTCTGTCTGTTTCGTTATGGTGCCTTTCCCTCGCAGAGCCCACCTTTAGAACCTGAGGATGCCAGTCTTCTGAGCATTGCCTCTCTCTTCCTTTTTCTAAGCCCCACTATTCCTACTGTTATCCCCAAGAAGCTGCAGAATCCCACTTGAGTTTTGACATTGGCATTCATTACGGTTTGCTTGGTACCTATTTCCTGCTCCTCATTCTTACCCCTGCTGATGAGTTTTCTTTAGTTCCATCCCTCTCTGCAACTTCACTCTGGTTATTGAAGTACCTTGGTTATTGAAGTCACTCAGTCTGTTTCAGGTGTAGGGCTACCACTAGGGCTCTTCTACCCTGACAGGAGGAAGCAAAAGATAAGTCATAGTGTGGCCTTTCTTTTGTCCCCACACCGTGCAACTCTGTGTTAGTCTTTGCTCTGAATTACCACTGAGCCAGTAGCCTCCGTTCTGATCAGAAGAATTCTCTTCAGCTTAATCTATCCACTTCTTACCCCTTCTTCCTCTTCTCTGTTTCCCTAACCAATCTAAGCATGCCATTGGGGCTTTTATTCTAGACCCTTGGAGCCACCTTGCTTTTCATACTCTCTACATGTCACCTACCAGCATGTTCTTCAAGTTCTACTGTATGGAATATTTCAATAACTCCCTCTGTCTATGGCTGTTACTTTTATCTAGGTCCTTCATTCCTCAAAATGTGGCCTCCAGGGCTAGTAGCATTGGCATTGGGAAGCTTATTAGAGATATGTAGCTACTGGTCTTGCCATAGACCTCCTGAGTTAGGCTGTGTACCTCTCCAGCTCTTAGAACCCTTCTAGTAACCTAGGAAGTGCCCATAAGCTTAGACTGGAACCTTATTTTGGTCCCGATGACCCCATGGCCACCTGCCCACTTGCCTCCAACCCCCATTCATTACTCAGCATGTACCAGCCTCTTGGGTGCCTTGTCTTCCTCTTCTACAGAACTGATTTCCACCTTGAGGCTTGTGTATCAAGTGGAGCAATGCCCAGGATGAGTGTTGTCTATTTCCATGTCCTGGCCTCTTCTTGGTCATGTGCTTTCAGTAAGCCCTTAGTGGACTTCTTAATCTACATGGTTTTGTCCCCTAGGGCCTATGAATATGAGTGATCTTTGTTGTTAGGTGACACTTTAGATTCTAAAGAAAGAAGCTTGGTCAGTGAAGCCTTATCAGATCTATGATCCATAAAGCATAGAACATATCCGTTTAGTGACAGCCACCTGTACAGTTTGAATCAGGGGGACTGAGGTTGTTTTAAGCTACCTTTCAGTTATTTTCTTAAGCAATATGGATGATGGATACAGTCACTGAATAGAGAAATGAGAGCCAAATACCCTATGTTAACATCAGACCTGTATGCTATACCTTGCCATATAAGGTCCTGGTCAGAGAATAGTCTGCAGGCATTTGTGGACTTCTGATTTCCCAGGAAGGGCTTCAGGCTGGAAGACCCCACAGCTTTCTCTCTGCCCCTATCTCCTAGCTATAACTAGAGAGAAGGAGTGTGGTGATGACTACTCCCTGCAGGAAGACTCACACTGCAAAAAGCTCTCCTTCCTTTCTGGGCAGTAATGAAATGTGGTAGGGCAGGAAGACCCTCTTCCCCATCAAGTTTTTGGAGACTGTGTCCAAACCATAACCTAGTACGGTTGAACAAATAGTTTTTACCACACTGAAGAGGGTCTGTAAGGATAAGTGGAGGTTTGATTTCCTGGAGTCTTTGTGCTCTTAAGCACCTGACTCGGGGCACATTTCACAGGTATCATAAGTATTTGTAATCATGAATGTGAGCTCAGATTCATAGCCCAAGGATGCTGAGCTAACGGGGCTAGAGTGCCCTCTCTGAGCAGTCTTACCGTCTCCAGGAAGGCTGTGGGTGCCTTGCTTGCTGGAAAGAACAAAAGCATGTCTCCCATAAAGTCTATGACATAGTTGTCAACCTAGGACGTGTCAGTGGCTGGGTCTGCCTTGGCACAACCATCAGTGTAGTGAGTACACAGATGGCAGATACAGACTGCCTGGTTTGAACCACAGATCTGTCACTTCAAAGCTCATGACCTTGGATAAAGTACTTCTTATTGAACTTCAGTTTCCTTCCCTGTAATATGTTAAAGTAATAGAATCTCCCCGGTGGAGCCATTGAATGGGTTATGTAAATGAAGTGGTAGGCCCTGAGCTTGGTATATGTTAAGACTTCAGTATCTTAGCTCTTGGCACTGCAGGCACAGCGTAGTTCCTTAACTCCTTACTGTTCGTGTAGAGTTCAGCTATGAGTGTTTCTGTTTTGATGATTCTATTCAGAGTGCAGTGAGCATTATCTAGGCTCCATACTGGGAATCCTAGGAAGGTAAAAATGACACTATTGCCTTTTTACTGTTCTGGTGCTAGGTATTGAACTCAGAGCCTTGCCCAGGCTGGACAAGTACACTCCACTGAGCTACCTCTCCAGTCTCACCTCTTTTTTAGGAGAGCTTGTTGTGTGGCTCATTTTGGAAGATAAACATTACCTAAATTACCTAAATTAACACATGCCTCTGGGTCCCTGTACAACCTCATGTTGAGTCAATTTGAGTTATTTCCACCAAGGCAGCTCTCCCTGGGAGAGGCCATTATGAAATGACTATTTGTATCAGTCAGAATGTATGTTACAATTTAACCCCCAGTGTTATGGTGGCATTAGAAAGAAGGGCTTTGGGTCATAGAGATGGAACACTCATGAATGGGACTAATGTCATTAAATGAGGCCCCCAAACTAGCCCACACTCCTTCAACCATAAGATTACATGAAGTCAGCGCCTACCATGGTGAAGAGGGTCCGCTCTAGACGGAAGCCATGTTGGGACCGTGATGCCAGACATATGTTGTCTGTTTCCCCAAAACTGAGAGAAATATACTTCTACTGTTTATAAGCCATTCAGTCTAAGGTGCACTATTACAACAGCCCCAAGCTAAGTCAGAGGCTGATTTGATGTGACTGATGCTTAGGGACATGGACCAAAGTAAAAAGGAGTGGGTAGGGAATATGAGCAAGAAGGCATATGGATCTATCTGAGAGTTTGAGCACTCTTCTCTAATAGAAATAGCCAAGAGAGGTAGGTCTGTGCATTTGCTAAATGGGAGCCAAAAACAAACTTTGCTTTTAGTCGCTCCTGGTCATGGTATTTTATCACAACAGAAAAGTACCTAAAATACCAGCTGACAGAGAAACATCGTCAGAATGTCAAACAAAAGGCAGGAACTTTCCTGGCCAAGGCCTTGCCCCTACCCAGCATGTTGAGAAAAAGGTGAGCAATGAGAAAAGGCAGAGCCTGGGAGGATGGTTCTCTGGGGTGACTGAAAATACAGGTGGGTAGGGTGGAGATCTTTTCCCATGAGGAATGTGCAGAGATGTATAAAACTGTTGTCTGACCTTAAAGGTTGCTATTAGAGGCAGAGACTTCCTGGGGTATGAAATCTTTAACCTGGACAGGCCCTGTGGAAGGAGCCTAGCAGTGATGTGCATATTTGCATGTACTGAGCATAAAGGCTAGCAAAATGACATGTTCAGTAAGATTGTCTACATATAAAAAGATGCTCAGGTAGCAAAAAGCACAAGTCTCTTCCCCAACTGTGATCACTCTCCCATCTGTTTCAGTGTGCCTTTGAGATATCTCTCTGGTACACACTCTGCTAGCACAGTTCGGTATTTATTGGGCACCCACTGTGAAGCAGGTACCATGTACGCATCCTATGGAGAGGCATGTGCCAACTTTGCAGTGTTGGTTCATGTGTTGGAAGTCCATCTTTGGGGAATTGGGCCAGATGTGAGCTCTTTGTTCTGAAGAAATGGCACCTCACAGTAACTATGATCCCCATTCTTTACTTAGTTACTCTCTCGGAGACACCACTCTGCCCTTCCCATTGCCTAGAGTTTACCAGATTTGGGTCTCCTATTTTCTTCCCAGACAGATTAAATTGGGCTTAGACTCCTAAGGCATAGAGAAGGGTGAGATGTCTAATTAATGAGACATCTGTTTGCTGTGCAGTAAGTTGATCTGTCCAATATGGAAACATTATGTTTTCATCCTGTGACTCAGAGACCAGGAAGAAACCTACCTAACACTGTCTCTTCCTTTTAGCAAACTCTGGAAGGCAATTGGCCCTTCCCATTCAGATTGGGTCGGGGAGCCTGAGTGGACAAACTTGTGTAAGCATATGGCATACTGTGCATCAGAGCTGCCTGGGCCCTGTCCTCACAGACAGGGCACAATTGTGGTTCTATGCTCATCAGGAGGCCCAACATCTCAGATCCCAGAGATTGCTGTAGAGACTGGGACCAGATATTAGTGAACAGCTGTGACAACTTGACTTTGGACTGTATCTGAGATGTGTGTTCCCCAAAAAGAAAAGGATCAGCTATCTCCTTATAACCAAGAAAAATGGCAAGCAGAAAAGGTAAAGTGCCATCTCCCTCATGAAAGATGGGTTTCTTGGTGCAGAGTGAGTCATGCCCTTCCTCCATCCTTGCATTCTTTCCTTTTTAAAGGGCTTTCAATCTTCAGTGACGTCTGGAATGGATTTTTCCTGTCTGTGAATATTTTGGGTATTTCTACAAGTTTCTTGCGGATAGCATCACCCATTTTGGTATTGTATATAAATACACATTTCTAGAGTTAGAAATTTATGATGTATCCCCGCAAAGCACATCTATCCTTTCTCTTTCCTCAATATATTTGCTGTTGCATTTATAATTTCTCTGTTTCCAATGCATGGAGCTCTACTCTGGAGCCAGGTTGTGACAGGGACTGTGCTTTCTGTGACTCTCATGAAACAAATCGGCCTCTCTTCTGAGGCAGTGGCACAGTGGTAACACAAGCAGTGTGAAAAACGTAACTGCTAGGAAGAGTACGGTCCTTTCCAGAGCCTAAATGTGCATGGGATATGGCACATACAAGGACAACTGCAGGCTTCTTTCTCATCCTCACTGTTTGGTTATGTTGGCTTCTGTCTGAGAAATAGCTCTGACTGTCCTGGTCAGAGTCAGAGCATTTTGGAGGTGAAGGACCTTTGAAGATGCTGGCTCTTTGCATGAAAGCATTCCTTGTATCTATAGAGGAACAAATGAGCACTAGAACACAACTCAGGCAGGAGTAGGGTGATAATAAGATAACGGCTCTGAGGTCATCAGCCCCAGCCCAGTTTGTTCTGCTAGTGGCAAGCAGAGCTGGCTGGTAAGTAGCAGGTCCACTGCTAGAAGGACAGATGATTGACAGCTGATGAGGTTACCAGCCAGTGGACCCAGAGCTCTCATTGAATCATAGATGCTTTGGCACATCAATTTTACTACCCCAGATACCCATACATACGTGGCAAAAAGAAACAAAAACAGTCTAATGTTCTAACTATACCAAGGCAGAGTAAATGGACTCATTTATCATAAAAAGGTGAGAAATATTCAGCCACAACCACACAAAGATATGGAGGTCAGTAGAATGATGGTCCCCCAGAGATACAGAATGTGTGTGTGTGTGTGTGTGTGTGTGTGTGTGTGTGTTATTTTTCCTGCAAACCACACTCTCTTAAAATCTAGAAAGTGTTCCTTCAGGGTCAGCACATAGAAGCTGTCTTCCAGAGCTGGCCGAGATTGTATCTAAAGATGGTAGCCAAACATGTTACTGTAAGAGTCACCCAGGTGTTACAGGTTTTGAAGGCATGAAAGGGTCTTTGGTGAGCAGCTGAGGCTTGGAACTGTGAGAGGTCAGGAGAGGCTATTGATGAAGGTGCAGCCTCAGTGGCAGTTGAAGGCCCAGATTGAAGGGGTCATGTAGGTAAGTTGAGGCTTGGTACCATGAAGAGAGCCCAGGAGAGGCTATTGATGAATGTGCAACCCAGTTGCAGCAGAAAACCCCAGCATTCTGGAGATGACAGTACCATGGGATGACCACCAAGAGCAGCAGTAGCAGCAGTGGAGGGGAGCCAACTGGAACCTGGAGGACAAGATGTATGTTCTCAGAGGGCAAAGCCAGAGAAATGACCCAAGCCCTTTGGAAGATCTCAGAAGATCGTGAGTGAATTCCAGATAATTGGACATTGATAATGTTTTTCTGCTGTACAAAGACATTGTGAAAAGCGTGATATGTGTTTAGCTTCATTTGGTCCTGTGCATTAGCAACCCTAGTGATTGTTCCTCTTTTAAATAGTTTTGCTGGTATAGTTTAAACTGTGTTATAGAGATAAAGCATTTTTATTGGCTTATTCAGAAAAGGGAATTATTGTAAAAGTTTATTTTTAGTTATGTATAAAATAATTGTTTTGTTCACTGTTGGGACAAGGGCTGCCCAGGTCTTAATGTTTTGTATTGTCTGTAGCTGTTGGATTTATGTGGATGTTTGATTGCACATGATCTGCAAGTGCTATCAGTAGAACATCTGAGGAGTTCTGGGTCAATACAAACACCTGACCTCAGATGCTCATGGTTCCATTGTCGAATATGGTGCTTGCCAGGATAGTGGGTTCCTCTGCTGAGGTCTGGCAAGGTTTACAATAATGAAATATGTCTCCATGTCATTCTGGCTGAGCCACCCAGTATCCTAACTACCACAACTCTGGTTTCTTTTCATTATTGGCCAGGTGAAGTACTTTCCATCTTTCTTTAACTATCATTTATTTATGTGTCATGCCAGGTTTGACATTCCCTGTCGAAAGCCTGGCAGTTGCTGTCCCCCTTTGGGACTGAGCTCAGACTTGTTTTAATAGATGGTGCTGATGAGGAGATGGCCATGAGCACCGGCACAGGTGTGTGGGGATCTAGTGCCAGGGAGTTATTTACATACTGTTTGGAAAGCTCTGGGTGAAGGTGTGCTGCAGATGTGTCCGGTTTATTGTGTTTCTTGGTAGCTTTAAAGAGTGTTTGTTTCAATGCCATCTAGTAAGAACATTCTCTCCTCTCCTGATTGCCACCTCTGTGGGATTCAGCCATGAGCTACAGCTTTTTCTTCCCTTAATTATCTTTGTTTATCCTGTGTCCTTGGCTGTGTCTCTGGGTTGTTTTGATGTCCCAGGAGGCTGTGGTTGGTTCAGTCTCAAACAGAAGGACATGTGCTTAGGTTGAGACTCAGAAGGTGTGGGAGGCTGTGACTTGAAAGTCAAGAACTGCCTGGAGGAAGAAATATTCTCTGCAGGCTTCCTGTGGATCGATCGTCTCTTTCCTGTGGTCTTTCTGCTGGACATAACGTCTCCCCACATTTTTTTTTCCTGGCCAGCATTGGGTGCTTGAGAATGCAGGGTAGAGTGTGCCCAGTCCAGGGGACTGTACTGTTGGAAGATGGTCCTGCTCCATGTTGTATGACCTTGAAGCATGTTTATGAACATCTTTTTCTGAATCATGAAACACTTTGGCAGAGGAGCCTCTCAGTGTATTTTTGTTAAATAGAGAGTAAAATGAGATTGTGCTTCAATCCAGCCCAAGAAACTGATTGGTAGAATTGCAACAAGGCTGTGTGGTGGTCCCAACACACTGCTACCCACTTGGATCAGTCCTGCGCTGGAGTAAGTACCTGAAGTGCCATGCCCACCAAAATCACAGGAACCTGGATGTGGCCTCCTGCACTAGACCTCCTATGGCTGGGGTGGGTCAGACTATGCAGGCAACTTTTCTTCGTCCTTGAGCCCCACACTCTGAAACTTGGGTGCTAAGATCCTTCAGGTGCTGTAGGGAATGAGTACTAGGATAAATACCAATGTTCCAGCTAGCATCTACACAGTAAGTATTGCTATTCTCACCAGATGCTACAGGTCTACAAGGAGAACTTGAAGGTGGATTATAGCACAAACCTATTCAAAGCCATATAGGCCTGGGTGAGCAACACAAGTCTGCATCTTCCTTGAGGGCCTGTGAGCAAGAAGAACATCTGGGACTTTCTTGAAAGTTAGGAAGGAGAATGTTTAGACTCCTGGGATGGATTTTATATAGAAAGCAGAGAAGGGAGCTGAAGAAGAGAGAGAAAGGGCAGGTGAGGGATATGTAAATAGACAGTGAGGTGATTGGAAGCCCCTAGACGACATGACATCCTGCAAAGTCTCCATCAGTGCTGCAGAGTGGGCCATGAGATTAAGGCAAAAAGACAGAGTACCCACAGGAAGCTGCTTTTCAGCATCAGTAAAACTGCCAAGTGTGGGTCAATAGCAGGGTCTAATCCTGATTCTTGAATGCTTGAGAATGGCAGAAGTGCAGAACACAGGACCCTATTTAGTGAATAATTTGTCCTGTCCTGTGGGTTAAGGTTTTCTATTAAGCTATCTATGCTGCTAATAATTTAGCTGAAATACATGTTAGATACAGCATTTGGGGAAAATGGAGTATCTGTCTCAGGGGGTAATGACACTATGAAAGCCATATTATTTCTGCTGCAGAGACCAATTTTAAGCCTGTGCTAATAGATTAAGCTACTAGAGTGATCATTTTGAACAAAGAGAATGGTTAGAGATGTACAGCCAACCTTTGTCTGCCTCGGATGGCTAAAGAGCAATAATTCAATCCTATCAATTTGTGAGATGTGATATCGTTAGTCACTGCCACACTGCACCAGCTGAGAAAAAAAGAGCTCTAGACTTCATATGGAGCAGGTCCAGCTTTTGCTACTTGTGAACTGCTTGACCTTAGATTGGTCACTGGACCCCTAGGAGCTTCATGATGCCATTTGTGAAGAGGGAACGCATATTATGAATAAGCAATTGGGGTGAGTCTTGGGAGAGGGTTCAGTAAACTGCAGATACTAGACAGCTGTTAACTTCTATGGGAGCAGGGCAGAAAGTGTATGCTTACAGAAATGGAAGAAAAGCGGATGGATCAGGTGACACTTAGAATGCTTGAGTACAGGCTGTGAAGGGCTCATGAGCCCCTTCTGTAAAGCAGCTCCTTTACCCTGGCTCATCCTCACTAGGGCGCTCACGGATGAGCTTTACCCAGGGTGAGCATCTGTGTAGTGGTATTTACAGGCCTAGCAGAGCCACCCACAGATCTCCTGAGTGTGTGAAGCAGGTGCACCAGTAGGCAATGGGAGGACTTGGGGAGCCACAAGTTAGCTTGACTTGTGCTAACCAAACACACACCAATGCTAGGACTTCATTGAAATGCGCAGTTACCACCATCCATCACCTTCTCTGGTGACTTAGTTCAACCAATTGTGATGTTCCGTGCATGAGAATCTGGATGAATATAGTACTGGTTTTGCTGGACAAAACCAACCTGGGGCTAGAAATTGAGGAAAAGAAACAAATGGAGAAAGAGTTCTCTTAAATAGACTTTAACACTTAGAAAGGGTAGCAGACAAAATAAATGTAAATGTTCAGCATGGTAAGAGGGCAAGTTTAGATCCATCAGGTGCCACAGATGGGTGAGGCCTGGCCTTCTCAGAGACCCCTGCCTTGCCTTGTGAAATAAAGACTCAGCCTGTGTGGATGGCTTAAGAGCTCATTGCAAGCATCACTTTAGACCTCATCTGCACTTCTCCCCAGCCTTCACTCTGCCGTACTGCATACAGCAGGCCTGTGTGTCACATGATCTCACCATGTCTCTCCCCTTCTGCTCATCAAATGATACCACCTTACTTACCTGGAACATGCTGTATTTTTTGCACATGTGCACTTCTGAGGAACTTGACATTTATCACCCATCCCTTCTTCCTTCCTCTGTATAGTTTACTAACAGGTAAAGGAAGAGATTTCCAGCATGTCCCCTCCCCTTTCCCAATCTCCTGTCAAGTACTGTCTGTCAAAATGAAGGAAATCAGTATTTATCTCTAGTCTTGGTTCCTGGTGAGTCTTCCTAGATAAACAAAATGGAAATAAACAGTAAAAGAAGGGAAATAAATATCTTAGCTTATTTGAATAAACAAAAATAAAGAAATAGGCTAGATAAACTAGCAGTTTTCTCTCAAAATAGCTTTGCAGCTTCTGAATTCTCTCAGTCCCAATTTGCTTTTAGTATCTAACATCAGAATGTCCAGATTCCACCACAAGTGTGTTCTCTCTGAGGCTCTGAGCTGAATCTGCCCTACTTGTTGACACAGTACTTCCTCCTCAGGCAACCAAAGGACTTAGGTGAGACCCCCCACCCTCTAGGCTAGAGAGTCATGAATGGTAAGGGGTGGGGGGAGTAGGAAGCCACTATCATGCTGTCAGTCATGAGCCAGGAGAAGAGTGAAGTGTCATGAATGGGAGCTTATGTGGCTACCTTAGCAAGTTCTTCTCGTCTCCTGGGTGTCCTTTTCCCTTCGTGCACCTGCTGGTAACCTGCCCCACACCTGCATGGACCCAGAAGTCATGATTTGTTCTGTGCCACCCCGTCAACTCTCATCTCCTTGTGTTACTATCTTATCACCCATACTAGCACCTGAGATCCAGTAGATCATCATCTTACAATGTTAGACACTTACTATGTGCCATGTAGTGAACCTGGATCTCGGGAAATAGCTGTGACAAGACAGATGCTTACCTACACTCCTGTGGTTTATGGTCTAGTGGTAATTATAAATGCGACAAGTTTATCAACTGACAGGTAATCAGTACCTTCTGTCAGAAGATATTTAAGAAAATGTTGTTTGAATGAATGAATGGATTGATGGGTAGATGGATGAATAAATGAGTTATTTAGAAGGCAGTGGGTGCTAGGTAGTATCCCCTTTGCAAATAGTTGCCATATTTTCCCTCAATGCTCTATTGAGGTGGACATGCAGCTCCCTCTTTCATAGAGGAGAAGGCCAACGGTTGTAGAGGAGCATCTTGCCCAGGCTTCCCAGAAGTGTTGGGGCTGACGTTCACACCTGTTCAGTGAAGCATAGAACACAACCCCCTTGCCACTCAGGCCCCAGAAAGGATAGCCAGAGGGGCCAGAAGGCCTGCCCACCAACTCTTTACCTGTTTGGCAGCCTTTCCCTTAGTTTTGCAGTTGATGCTCTCAGCTTTTCCTAAGTTTGTCTTCCTCTTCTCAGGTTAAAGATGATTATTATTACAAATTACAAACAGCCCAGAGCTGATAGCCAGGGACATGACACCTTAGCATTGGTAAGAATCTCTGGACTCTGGACCTTGGAGCTACCAAGTGAGCCAGGCTATAGAAATCAGCTGGTTCTCTCCTCTGTCAATGCTCCCTGGCCTCCCCTGCTCAGCAGTGTGGCAACATATATCTATTGGCAGGCTGCCAGTGAACAGCCATACTGATGGACAGCTTCTGGGGATAGTAGCATTGGAAGTGGGACTCCCAGAGTGGTAAAAACAGAGAAACTAGGAAGAACCTAGCCACTTGATTAGTATCAAATAGACCCGCTAAGTATTTTTAGGCTCCACCTACCTTACATCGGGTGTTTGTGCACATTATAACCCCATGGTACCTTTTAACCACCATGCTTTACTGACTCCACATGTTGTGGAAGTCAGAAGAGGTATCTTGACATCTGGAAGGGAATTTGGATTATGAGTGTGGACTCTTCCATTTGCAACACAGATAAGACCCTGACCATGTCACTATACATAATGGAATCTCATTCTCCTCTTCCATGGAATGGGCACAAGGCAACACAGTGTTGATGAGAGGGTGTGTGAAGCTCCCAATGGTACACTTGTGATGTTGACATTATTGCTGAACAGATGTCACCTTTCTCTTTCTCTTTCAGGTCACCGATGAGGAGCCCAGTTCCAACCACACAGTCATGATCCAGGAGACTCTGCAGCAGGCCTCCGTGGAGCTGGCTGAGCAGCACCATCTGGTGGTGTCCTCTGATGATGTGGAGGGCATTGAGACCGTGACCGTGTACACGCAGGGAGGGGAGGCCTCAGAGTTCATTGTGTATGTGCAAGAGGCTGTGCAGCCCATGGAGGAGCAGGTTGGGGAGCAGCCGGCTCCAGAACTCTAGGGGGCACCAGCCTCCTGCAGCAGCTGGGCTTTGTGAGCACTGGGGACCACCCAACCTACCAGGCCTATGGAATGGCACTGTTCTTGTCCTTCTTGCCTATTGGCCCAGATAGTGTATAATGTCTCTACACTGTCCTTTGTGTGGTCAAGGCCAGTGCATCACCAGCAATACGGAACCCCAGTTCTCAGCACAAATCACACCCCTGAACAAGCATCCTCTGTTTCTGTAAGACCTTTCCATCAACTCTCCTGCCCTGCTCCTTCCTTGCTTCAAGATCTAGAGACTCCCAGCCCCATCAGCATCATCTTTGATTACAACCCCAGCCCTTTGCGCCCTACCCGAACCCCAGGTGCTCATCCTCGTCTGGGCCCACTGTGCTGTCTGAAAGGGAGTTTAAGCAAGTGGCCTTATGTCTTTTGAGTTTCCACTGGGTGGGGTGGGTAGGACCATCCAAGGATTCTCCACTGAGCCCCACCCTCCTTGATACAGAAGCACTGGGGACAAATGAGTAACCCCTACTCTATCATAAGGGCCCAGCTTGGAATTGTTCTTGCTTTCAAAATAAATACATTTTTTCTCTTCATCTCCAGTTGAAGGAGGTGGATAAAATACAAATGTTTCATGACTGTTCCTCATCCTTCTTTGGGAGTTTGCGTTTCCTCCACCCAAGTCTCCTT
Source organism: Cricetomys ansorgei (assembly GCA_026225945.1). Lineage (NCBI taxonomy): Eukaryota > Metazoa > Chordata > Mammalia > Rodentia > Nesomyidae > Cricetomys > Cricetomys ansorgei. The sequence goes on along the minus strand of JAMJFZ010000199.1, from coordinate 64,448,916 downwards.
CTCCCAGTGGAACTGTGTGCAGGGGTGCAGAGACAGTCATATGTATAGACAATGGTACTTCATGTTGTCATCCTGGTTACCCCTCACTTCACCCTGCTGGACCCTCAAGCACTTGTGGGAGAACACTTCAGCAGGAAGACAGAGCAGTGTCTTGGCACAGAGGCAAGAGAGTACGCTGGCCTCCAGAGGAACATAGGGCCTCTGCTTGCATGAGTTAGTTAGACCCAGTGGCCTGTGAAAAGGGCCACTGGCTTTGCTGTGGGGCTTATGGAGAGAGAGCACAAGTAGGCTCTCGTCTTATCCAGTGTAGGCTGGAGAGTGGATGAAAAAAACTTCCACTTCGCTCCAGAGTCAGGGCAGCTGCAAAAGGAAGGTGGGAAGGATTGTCTGTAAACCACCTCCACGAGGGGTGGAGTTGTGAAGAGACTGAAGTTGGTTTTATCCCAGAAACCATGGTAGGTGGTGGCCATTTGATAGACTGAAGTGGCAGGAACAGCCAGTGTGACAGTGAGCCTCCAGTCTCAACCAGTGTTTGTAGACACGCTGTCCAGAGTGGAGGCAGATAGTCTGTCCCCAGTCAGGCTCTGCCACCCTCTTTCAAGTGTCCTTGGCAAGTTGTTAAAGTTCTCCTCCAAGTTTAGCTACCTCTGAACAAGGATGGTTGCCAGTTTCTCCTATTATAGTCAGACTCAGTGGCTAAACCTTGAGAGGCTGCAGAAAACCTGGCCCACACAGGAAGTGTCTATTGTTGTTTGTATTCTTATGGATGGGAGGAAGCTCAGACATCCCACAGTTCTTCCCTGGGAAAGGTTTGATTAGAGAGAGAGAAGTGAATGTAACAGGAGGCTCTGGAGAGTTCCATGCTGTGAGAAGTACCCCCTACTCCTTGCAGACTGTTTTCAAAGCTCTGGCCAGATAGAAACACTGAGGGCTTGGTGTCCCTGGCTGTCCCTATCCTGTGAACATCCAGGATCGGGCCAGAAGGTTGGTGCCTCACAGCTTTCTTCCTAGACTGATTTTCTAACACAAGTGTTGTTTCTTGTACCCATCCACGGGACCCTTCAGGCCGGGGACGAGGTGGAGAGGGGCTTAGCTGGCGCAGAACCAAGACACACAGGCTCCGGGAGTCAGGCAAATGGCAAGAAACAGACTCAGTTTATTGCGGAAGGGGAAGCCCTTTATCTCCTCCACCTAGCCCAGCATCCCATTGGCTGCCAGACTTCAGCTGCTGCTCCCTGGGCGTGTCTGTGCAGGCCTGTCCCTGGGAATGTCCACACTGGTCTCAGGCCTTGTACTGTCCAGTGGCAGGTCCAGTTTTCTCCTACAAAATGGATCATTCTGGTGGTAATACAATATGGTTTGTTCCTGCTTCTTCTCCCATGGGTCTTTCTCACTGCTGTGACTGTATTCAATAGTTTTTTGGCTCAGCTTGTATTTTATGTCAAGTAAAGAAATACCTGTGAAAGGCTGACCAGACCTTGCCTTCAGGCATTCTTTTCTATTGGGTGTTTGCTTGGCCAGATCTTGATGTGTAATGGGATTCTGTCTGCCCACTACCTGTGTCTCGGTAAGATCGGACCACAGGTGCTTCCAAGATGCTCACCAGTGCCACTGGCACAGCTGTACTTTCTCGCATCAGCCCAGTGAATTGGGACCAGCTGTAGAATTTTAGTGATGGGAAATGGTAGCACTGAGAGATTAACTTACTCTGGTTAGTAACTTAGTCTGGTTCTGCCCCATGGAACTAAGAATGAGTATGAAGAAGATCCAGCGGAGGAAGAGAGGCCCAGGGCCAGTCTGAGACCAGACACAAATAAATCAGCCCAGAGAATCTATGACACCTAGGATTGGGCTGTAGGCACAGTGTAATGTTGGATGGACGTGGACACTCTTAGCTCTTTCTTCAGGTGCTCCTGAAACTCCACTGACTTCATCTGCATTGCATGTTCTACTCTGCAGCCAGGATTTGCTTCCCAGGCTCACATAAGCTGCCACTCAGGCCAGACAGGAATGGCCCAACTCTTCCCTTTCAGCAGGTATGTGACTGTGGTTGGGCAAGCCCTTGCACTCCCTCATTGGTACTTGGGAGTGATGGATCAGCAAGTGTCATGAGACATGCATGGCTCCTGTTGCATACAAGCCTTTGAGATACCCAGTAGCCTAAGGCCAGTCCTCAAAATGGCACTGGGAAGAGTGGATGTGCTTGCATGGTATTCACATAACAATGTCCAGAAAACAATGAGGGCATGAGAAATACTCTTCTCCAGGGGAGAACTCCCAAATTGGTTATCTGATAAGTGGTCAGATCCAAAGTCATCTTCATACAAGCAGCATTATGTGAACTGAGCAGATTACATTTATATATTTAGAAATATACATAACATACACACACACACACACACACACACACACACACACACACACAAAGAAATAGAGACCATGAATTTGAGAGGGAGTGTGGCATAGCTGGGATAAGGTGAAGAGGTGAAAGGAAGGGGGAAAATTCTGTAATTGTATTTTAATTTCAAAAAAGTATTTTTTAAAAAGAGGAGAAGGGAGCCCACTGAGTGATGTTTGATGAGCTCAGCAAGTGCTGGCAGAGGGCAACTCTGGCCCCTCAGGGTCGCGCTTAGCTGTGGACACAGTCTCCCACCTGGCTCGTGACTCTAAGCTGTGTTGATCTATGTTTCATGCTTTTGAGGTGACAGTGACTCATTTTTTAACCTGTATCTACGAGACTAATTTAGCAAATTAATTTTTCTCATACTAGCTATTTAAAATTCATTAGCTTTTGTCACTGATGACTCTCTCCTTGTTCTTCGGATCTGTCTTTGAAGGCTGGAGCAAAAAGCCCACGTGGTGCTAAGTCCTCAACCCTGCCATGTCCCTGTGAAAGTTTCTCCGAGAGGTCTGTGCTCTCCCTGGAAGCACCCCAGGGCTATGTCAATCTCTCCCCACTGGTAATAATTTTAAGTCCTAGAGGGGTGTCTTTGACAATCAATTCAGTGGACTAATAATTTACTGGAGAAGAAAGAAAAAAAAATGGTGCTGAGTGGACTTAACTTACCATGTACCACAAAATTTTCTAAGTAAATTATTTTGAAGCCAACCCAGCCCCTTTCTTCGCTGTGACAGGGACACATCTGGGTTTGATTTAAAAACTTCTCATCTATCACTGTCGCCATTCCTGCCGTAATTTAAGGCTTCGGTGGCTTGTGGTAGATAACAGTTGTTACACTTCCTGCAGGCTAAGAAGGTAATGACAGCTTGGTGTATTAACTACAACAAAGCGGACACAAGGGAAAGAGCAAGGTCTATGGGGACGGAGGAGGCTGTGTCTGGCTGAGTCCCCTGGAAGAAGCGGTTCGAGGACAGTAGCGCTTGCCACCCAGCTCTTGGTCTCGATTCTTGCATCCCGCACCTCTCTCTTAGGTGCTCTCAATCGTGTCTGTGAGTCACAGATACTCAGACAGAAGCCCTGCTTTAAGGGGACAGTTAGAGGTAGACCACCTGGCAAGGGACCTCTAGTGATGAAACTACCCAGCCCAGTCCTTGCTTTCTGTTTTTCTCCCCAGCCACGGGATACTCAGTTTTCCTCTACTCTGTGATGGGCCACCTCTCCACAGGCATAAAGCCATGGACCAACTCATCAGTTGCTGGAATCCCCAAAACTGGGAGCCAAATAAACCTAAGTTCTTATCTCAGGCATTATGTTACAGTGACAGAAATCTAACTAATACATTTGTCTACAGTAAGGCCCTCTTTTCATAGGTAGTGCCTTCAAATTGTGTCCCTGCATGGTAGGAGGATGGATAGAGTCAAGCTTTCTGGAGAACATTCACCCTCCCTGTCCATGTGGGCACAGGCTTTATGACCTCATCACCACCTCTTCATAGCATCACTTTCAGAGTCAGGATTTCTGATTGCAGTTCAGTCATTGTAGTGAGCTGTTACACTAGTGGACCAGTTCCAGAGGTGAGAGTGCATGGACAGACAGTTCATCGCCTCCCACCCCCACCCCAGACACACACACACACACACACACACACACACACACACACACACACACACGTGTAGAGATGAGAGACCATGTAAGGAGAATGTGAATGCAGAGACACCACATCCAAGTGTGAGTGTTGGAGCTATCTGTGTTATATGTATGCAAATAGGCTCAGAGGACCAGGGACATATTCCATGACAAGAGCAGCAGGTGTGCAGATGTTCCCACTTGGTCCCAGTGAGAGTCTGGGTAAGGCTTGTCTGCTGCTCCATTCTCACGCTGCCATTAGTTCTTGCTGCTGTTGACCTTACCACCTTCTGTCAGAACAGGACAGGAAACACTTGGAAGGGGGCTTTATGAAGCCACCCCTGCTGCAAGGACCAGCCCCTCCCTCTGGTGCACTCTGCAGAGACACAGACATTGGGCATCAGGAGTCTCCATGCTCTGCAGAAGGAAAGCATCCATAGCTGTGAACACTGTTAATCTGGGTTGCCTGTTCCTGGTCCTCCAAGATGTCACAACTTACCCCAAAATGACTTGTTTTCTTTGCAGTGAGCAATGGTTTCATTGGGATTTTTTGTAGTCTCTGGTGCAAGACTTAGTTCTCATAAGGAGCTAATCATCTGATGGCCAGAGAGCCTGCTGTCCACAGAAGGGGACACTCCAAATGGTCTGACTCCTTCAGTGACAGTGTTTACACACTCCAGAACTGGATGTATTTAGTGAACATAATTTCAAGTAGGTGAACTTGTGTGGCTAGAAGACTGAATCAGAACCCCTTAGATGGAAAAAGGGTCAAGTGTCTTGTACTCGCACCCGGACTACTTAGCCTGGACCTTGTCTATGGGAAGCTGCACAGAAAGATGAGCAGAACCCAGTATGTACTCTCCTGTTCACATTCAGTTGACCTAGACACTGTCTGACCTGACACAATAGGACAGGATTCTGGATGGGCAGAAGGTAAAGTTTGTACCCATTGAAACATGCCACTCCATCATGGGGGATGTTACAGGCTGATAGGAGGGAAGAACCCCCCACCTGTGGAAGCCAGTCTGCTGGCACCTCTGCCAAGAAGTCCGCTCACACAGCTGAGCAGTGATTGAGTCCTTTGGGAGTCCTGATGAAAGGCACAGACCAGCTCCCGGGAAAATCTGCATACATGCAAATGATGCTGTGGTTGCAGGGGTTCATGGGCCATGAGTTAAGGATCTTTGATCCGAAGATGTACAGCTTTGGGCATGTTTTAATCTGTTGATGCCTCAGTTTTCTTCCCATGCCATAAGGCTGAGAGTATTTGCTGAGTTTTGTGTTACCTCCTTCCTAGTCATGTCACCCACTTCCAGGTTGTAGAACACTGTAGCAGCTGAGAACTGAGTAAAGAGTTTCACATTTGTGTGACCAGTCCCAGCTCTCCTCCCACACTCCTCTAGCAGGTACAGGAGCAATCTGGAGGGAATGTGGTCAAAGGGAGACTGAATTTTAAAAGAATTGCCATTGCTTGAAGCAATGAACCAGTAGGGGGAGCTAGGATTCCCCTCGTTGGTTCAAACTGACTGACCCCAGGCTGGTATCTGCAGATGGCTAGTGTAGAGGACTTCTGGGATGCGCTGGAGAGGGAGAGAAGGTGGCAGGCACTTGTTTACATCTGTGACAGCTCCATTTCTCCCTACAGCCTGGTTGTAGAAGAAAGCCACTGGGGTTCCAGGGGGTTCTGCCTTAGGACTAAGGCATGCCTGGCTGCCATACAAATGGAGATAAGATATATCTTTTAGGAACTCATTTGACTCAGAGAACATGCTTAGTAAATCCCACTGTAAATACCGAAGACCACCCTACTGGGATGTGTTGAGGCTTCTGGACAAAGCCAGAACGCTTGAATCTTTTCTCCAACTATGCCATGGACTCTGAGTGACCCTCAAAGTCTCATCTCATCAGGCCTCAGTTTCCCTGACACAGTAAGAGGTTGGTACCTCTTCACTCAGCTTTCAAAACCCTGGGATGGCATTCACTTTGGATTGTGTCTAGAGAAGGGCATCAGCTTGTGGTCCAAGAACAATGGCTGGCATAGCGGCTGAGGCAGGGTAAGGAACCTCTCCACAGGTCACAACTTTGTAGCCTTAAGTGAGTTTGCCTCATAGAGCTTTAGTTAACTTGCTCATAAATGAGAGTGCTCTCACTCTGTAAGGACCAAGGCAAAGATTAAGTATAACAGTATTATAAATTTTGCCATCTAGAATATAGGCTACACACAGACACATACACACACACACACACACATGCCTGCTTTTGACATGTTCCACCTGTTCTGCTCTAAGATAGTATTTTGTGTTTTCTAGACCTGAGAGGATTCCTGATGGGGCCACAGGCTACTGCAGTCCTATAGAGGTCAACAAAATACTTTTCTGTAAAGAGCCAGATAGATATTAAGTTCTATAAATACCACAGTCTATTCCCCTCTGCCATTCTAACATTAAAGCAGCCACGTAAATGAGTAAGTGTAATTGTATTCCAATACAACTTTATTTATAAATGTAGGAGATGGTCCAGCTTTGGCCCACAGACAATATTTTACTAACCCTGTCTTAGACACTTGGGTCTAAGGGCCAGAGTGATAAGAACGACAGATATATTTGTGTTTTTGGTTTTTGTTTTTGTTTGATTTCCAGTCAAGCAGTTTCACATTCAAAATCTAACCCCATTTTCACACACATGTCATTTTCAGTAGGAACACACTGGCACTATCTGTTGAAGATGGAAGCCTTTACTGCTTGATGGATGGGAGAAAAGATCTGTAATCTGAAGCTACCCTAGATCCCTGAGGGTTCCCCTTACGTCTGGATCTCCATTCCTGTTTGAGGCACAGAGAAAAGGGTGTACTGTTATCCTGATGACTGCTTTTTGTTCCGAATGAGATAGTTATATTTGCTTTAGTGGCTTCTAATTCTTTTAATGGTGCTCTGAGGATAATAAGACAGTGTCATAAGGGAGAATATCCTTTAATTAAAATGCTGAAACATTGGAAGGATTGAGTGATTGAACCAAGGTGACATAGAGGCACTGTCTGTAGATTAAGAAAGGGCCCTGTTCCCTGCTCCTCTGGATCACAGATATGGGAGTCCATGCTCCTCCAGGAACCCTTTTGGTTTTTTTTCCAAGGTAGATTCATCTCCATACAGCAGTGTGTCTCCCCACTGTGTTTCCTTCCTCTCCGTCCCACCTGCTAAGCTTCCCTCCCTCCCTGCTGTACCAGCTGCTTATGAATGTTCCCTTGATGGGCCAATCTTAATTAAGTTGGATGATCTTCCTTGAGCTTGCAAAATGCAATTAATTCTTTCAGCCCCAGCCAGGGATGGGGGCTCTGTTTGGTTCAGCTGTCCCTCCTGGAGAGAATGGAGAAATATACTAAATTCCAGGTCCTGTATTGCTGCCTTGAGCCCAGTTAGTCCACCCCTGATGCTCACCAATAGATCCACTCAACCTCTTTGGTCCCATTGGAGTGGAGTATGAATCGTGACCTAGGCATCAGATTCAACTCAAACCTGGGATGTGTTCCCACATTCAGGTGTCATGCATCACTCCAAAGCCTTTCTCCTGGAAACCTTTCCTGACTCTGGTCTCCTGGGGCTGTCTCTTCCCTGTCTTTGGCACCACAAACTCAGCACAGAGGACCTTGAACTTGTCCTCCTCTACCTGTACAGTCGTGGTTTCTGCAGGTAAGGCACTGCCTGCTCCCTGAGTATCTTGGTGGCATATCCAAACAAGCGCATCAGGTCCTTGTAGGACTCCTTTTGTCCTGAATCCTCCAACATGCACAGGAAATAAACTTCCATTCAGCTCATACGAAGTCTCCAAGATCTTCAGGGCAGATAGATTACTGGGAAATGACAAAACTAAGTGCTGCATACAAGGTATCAAGGGCTATGAGGGTTCTAATGGTGAGCACAACTTGTTCTGGAGAGTGAGATAGTGCTCTCAGGATGTCAGATAGTCCAAAGACATATCCTTAAAGTGGCAGTCTAGGATTGAGCTGGATGAAGGTCATGGTATGCACAGAGACTTGAGGCTGTCAAGAGTGCAGCCACACAAAAAGAACCACCCCCTGGCTGAGGGGAAAAGTGATCTCAGCAGGAAGAAGATGGGTGAAAAGGGGAGAGTAGGAGAATGTCTATGAAAATCTAGGAAATGTGTCTCCCCACATGTCAAGAAGTCCTGGATTGGCTCTGCATGCAGAAAGCCTACTCTGTCCCTTCCTGCCCTTCACCTCCAGACACCATCCTCCACGGCTATCCTTCCTCCTTACCCCATGACTTAAGGTGGACTTGGAGAGGAGCATGAGTGGGGTTATCAGCCTGGAGAAGAAAACAGTTTCCTCATAATGGGAAGAGCTTGTTCTAGGCTAGGATGTAAACACTGCCTTTCTCTGAGGACACAGTAGGGTTTGTTTCATGTTCAGACTTCCCTGATGAAGCAAGCAGGGAAGCATTGCATAATTTGTGAGCTTGCATTTTGTCACAAGTCCTTTGTATCTATAGACTGATGGTCTAGATAGCGTTGTCTTGGAGCCTGTGAGGTTTTCACCCAGCCTGACTTCTAGCTCGGTGGTTCCTGGGTCCCCTTGTGGGACCCTCCAGTGTTGACCTGACCTGGCCTTTTACTTATATTATTCCTTCTGCTGGAAACAGTCTTACTGTTCTCCCCCATCTCATGTTCTCCATCATTCCAGTTTGACTCCCACGAGTTCCACGGCATAACCACATGGAACCCATCCTGATGCATTATGATGGTTTCTTTCTAGATGCTTGTTGATGTGTAGCTTCACAAGCAGTTCATGAAGACCTCACAGGGTGAGCAACAAAGACCATGTAGATAAAGCTATGGGTTCCCTGGGCTACCTTCCAGGACAGTCCTAGCCTATTCCCAAGAGCCATCTGCTGGGTATGGCTTGGTGTTCATAATTTATCCTTTCAATTCATAAGTAACTGTGGAGGACCTACTTGTACAAGAAATATTCCCAGTCAGCTGTGGATAAGACTGTGCATAAGCCTCAGAGAGTTCACACATTGGAGCTGTAAGCAAGCAATAAAAACAAACAAACAAACAAACAAAAATGTTAGACCATGAGTGCTCTGGAACAGAAAAGTGGAGAGAGAGGAAAGCAACTGGGAAGAAGTACTCCTCAGTGGTCAGGATGCCCCTTCTCCTGGGAGAACCTCAGCAGGGCATGCCTGAAGCAAGGACACAGACTGAACCCTGGGCCAGTGAGTTAGGTCTGTGAGAGCAGCGATTCACAGGATCTGTTCTTGGGGCATTAGAGACTCAGATGGATAGTTGCTGAGAAGATCAGAGAGCCTTATAGGTCTCAGAAGATTCTGTGCTTGTTTTCTTGATCTGGAGAGCTGACAGAGGTTGTACAAGATGAGTTTCTGAGATAACACAGGTTCTAAAAAGATCAAAAATTCACTGGCTAATATAACACACATTGATCCTAAGGTACCAGAAGTCTAGCTTTCCTGAGTTCTCAGCAAGGAGTCACATAGGTTATATTGCTTTCTGGAGAGGGGCAGGGGGTGGGGAGATCTCTGTCTTCAGTTCTATTGAGTTCTTGGCTGCTGCAGGTCTCCACTGCCTGGATGGTTGTGAAGTCAAACTATCCCAGTTTGCATTTTATGATGGGTCTAGACTTCATGAGACTTGCTTTTTGGAAAGAAACTAAGGCATGAAGAAGTTGTAGAGCATACCCATGCCGTACAGCTATGCTGACCCATTTTGGAGTGTCTGTGTACAGGTCTCATATTCTTACAACTTTCTGTATGCCAGGCACTGGGGACAAGGCTTCTGGAATGAATGCAGACTACATGCCTCTATCCATGTTGAGGGATGGAAAGGGGAGCCAGCCTCCCCAGCAGTTACAGATCACAGAGTGTTGAAGGCCAGAAAGATGAGCAAAGAAGCAGGAAGGACCCAAGATCGGATGATGCTTTGGAGACTTAGTCCATGGCTGTGGATGTCACTGAGGAAGCTCCTTCCAAGACAGCTCAGTTCAGCCCAATCCCTCAAACCATCAGTGAAGGCCACTCAGTCTCCTACACCTCTCCAAGTAGAATCCAATCCAATTCCAAGTGGAACCCAGGCAGCCACTAGAAACATGTTTGATTTACCACAGGACACAGGGCCTTGATCTGAACTATGTACCATCTGTCCATCTGTATTATTAATGTGACCTCACACATATGTAGCTAAGTATACAGCCCAGTGACACAGAGAGAATGAGGTATCCCCTCGCTACTACTTGTGGAAACACATATCTGTATCCTCCCCACATACACATTGTATGCACAGCATATACATACCCCACAAAGCATAGTACACACATATCATGAACATACACATATATGCATATCATTACCCCCATAAAACACAATGTATATACCATGCACACCCACTGTATATACTCCCTACAAAACTTTACTAGGTATACATATCATATACACATACTACATGTCCCACAAAACACAGTACACACCAGGGTACACATCATATGCACACCTTCCACAAAGCAATGCACACACCATATGCCACACACACACACACACACACACACACACACACATTACACACACATTTCACATACCACAAAACACTGTAACACACAGCATATACTCACAGTGAACATGCATCACAGACACACATCCCCTAAAATGCAGCACACACACTTCACACATACACTACATATTGCACAAAACAGTGCATATGCGCCATGTATGCAGCATATGCATATGCCATCACACCCTGTATATACTCCCACAAAACCACATGTATATAAATCACCCACTTCAGATATTCTACATCACTAATTTCACCTCTGCACCACACACAGTACCCCCATATCACCCCATGATATGTCATACCACACCTACACTACAATAACACTGCATATACACACTCCTCCTTCACACCACATATACCACATCACACACCCCCACACACTGAACACCTACCCCATTAAATATAGTGCACACGGCCCACATTCACCCTAAACCCTATACCACAGAAATAAATACCACACACGCACCCAACAACCCTTACTGCATCCTCACAAACACTATATACAACATATATACACATACCATATACCACACATACAAAAATACCATATGCACTTCACACATAATTCTCCCACCCCTTCCACATATCCTGTCACACACTCTGTGCACACTACATAGAAAACACATACCATACCATACACACCATGCTCCACACATCAAAAATACAGAATATTATAATCTAGTTACACACACTCACGTCATACACCCCACACATATCCCCACAGCACACAAACCCACGTCACATCATTTTGTGTGGCTTTTCCTAGGGTGACATAAACAAATTTCTTTTCACCCCTATTAGGGTAATGAGAATGGAACAAAGAAACAATCAGCTTCAGCCAAGTCTAACTTGGTAACCAGTGGGTTTATTGGGGTTACAGAATCAGTAATGAGGAATATGGGGAGCTGCACCTCTTGGCAGTCTTCCTTCCTCCATTGACTGTTAACTGTCTATATCCTTGGGGAGGAGAGGGGCTGTGTGTGCCTCCTGTACAGCCTAGTGTGCCTCCTGACACTTTCCCTGTCCATCTAGAGAGAATCTTCATGGGTGCAATCCTGTTGCAATCTCCTGTGGGCAATCATAATTGCTCTGATTTCAAGAGGGTGGTTCCTGTGTCATACCTGAATACCACAGTTAAAAACACCATATACGTAAAACCCACACACTCCTCTCACAGAATACATACCACACAATGGACAGAGACCACACATCACACAAAATGTATACACACATTACATCACATACCAAACACACACACCACACACCCACATACTGCAGACAGTATGCCACGTGTAAGGGAGGGGGCAAGGGGTGAGGAAGAAGACTGCCTGTTTTTCTACAAACTCTGGCTTGTTAATTGGCTGTCTCGCTGCAGGCCTGTTTATCATCTTTCTCCAGAGCTTGAGCACCAAATGAAGATAGATTCCAGGAAGTTTTGAAACTTTCCAAATGCAGAAGCCTAAAATCTGTGCACTTTGAAGATTGGAACACATTTTAATTTTCCATGCAACGCTGGATTATGTTTTAATTATCCCTCATGAATGCTCTGCTCCTTGTGACTACTGGGAGTAGCACAGCTTGGTGGGAGAGCTGTTGTTTACTCTGCTTACTGTCCTGGCATGTGATCTGTGGTCCATCTGAACTCTTCACTCTAGCAGCCTAGGGCCAGGTTCTTCCTCCTGGAAATTGTAGCAACTCAGAAAATACAGAGAAGAATAAAGAAGGACACACAGAGTTCTCAAGCATTCTGTTCTTTGTATGTTGGGTAGGTTCATTTTCAGTATATTAAGTGTGAACAGTTTATGTTGGATTTACTTATCCATGTGACTTTTAGTTGAGTCATTTCTTGTGCAAGACTCAAAACTGAGGAAAACGGAAGAAACCAGGAAGGAGAGGAGATGGGATTGTTTCCCTGGGAAAGCTGAGGATGCAGGCTGGTGTTAGACAGGCCCCTCTACACAAAGCCAAGAGAGGAAATATCAGAAATGTCTTGGTGGGAAACGAAGTGGTTATGAGTCCAACAGCCCTGGTATAGGTGTGCATTCACTAATGACAGATTCTAGAGCCAGGGCTGTACACCTACCCGCTAGAGTTGTCTTCCATGTCCATGTGTCCTGTCTGTGAAATGGGGCTAAGAGTTCTGCTCACCAGGGTCAAGGTAAGGCCACCTGGAATGAGTGCTCCAGGTAAGTGCTCCAGGGCTGGCTGAGTACTGTCCACAGCAAGCTCAGGACAGGGAGGTTAAGTATCCCTGTCTTCTTCACATACTCCTTCAGGTAGAATGAAATAACATCTCACCACGCCTGAGTTTATCACCTTCACCAGGACAAAGGGGTCCCCTTAATTCATTAGTGGGAATGAGCCACAGGTGCTGAGCTGGAGTCCTGTTCTTCCAAAATATAGGAGGAGAATGTGGTTCTGTCCAGAGGCACAGTCTGCAATCTCCACCAACTCAGTGCTCTACAAAGCCTGCAGGGGGTATCAGTCCACCTTTCTCACCATCCTGACATCACCACCTGGCTATTCCCTTAGCTGGTGGGCTTCCATGTTTTTGCCTTGTCCCTGTCAGTCACCTCAAAGCAGCAGCCAAAGGGGCCTGTGAAAGCCTCACCATGTCAGATGGTTTCTTAGACCAACCTTGCTCCATGGGCTCTCCTCTTCCCAAGGAGCACAGAGTCCTGAAGGTGTCTTGTTCCTGGGATGTTTTTTGACCGCAAGCCTGTGGTCCCTTCTCACTCCATAGCAGAACTGCAATGCTGCCTACCTTTTGCTGCCTTTGTGTCCACCAACCTCTCTCTGTCCTTACTTTTCCACCTGTCTCTCTATAGCATAATTGCCCCCTGACTAGAATGTATGGACCAAAAGGGAACTGTTTTGCTCACTGCTCAGCTGCATAGCTAGCACAGTGCCTAGCCCATTGTTCCATACATATCTGTTGGATGAACAAAACATGTAAGTAAATGGAAAAAAGATGAGGCACTAAAATAGTCTATGAGGCCTGGTCTGATATGTGATGTCCACTGTGTTCCCTGATCTCTCATGACATCTTTAATAGCACACCTGCCTCACCACCTTGTGACCTTGGCTTATATATGCTGCTCTGAATTTTTAAGACCTACCATGAAATGAGTGTGGATAAGAGGCTGCCCTTAGTCTGAGCCACTGGTTGGTAGGGTCAGAGACCCGGTCTCTCTACTCTGCACCATGAGGACCACATGGCCACCACCATGCCAGAGTGCCTGTGTGCCAATTCAAATTTGAGAAGACCGCAACAGGGACGGGGTATGTCCTGTACCTCTTTTCATCCAACAGATGGGAAGTCTGCCTAGAGTTTACTGGAACAAACTGTCCTAAGAATAGGACTTGGAGAAAGGGAAAAACACACATCCATTGTTCTCACTGAACTCTGTACTTCACAGCACCTGGGCTTCACGGAAAGCTGTCTTGGGGAGATGACAAGGCAGTGCAGGAGCCAATCTCTCTGTTTCCCAGGGGATCACTCCAGCTGTCCCTCCTCCCCTGAGTCAGGACTAGCTTGAGGAGGACAATGGGAGGGGGAGAAATTGTCACATTGTAGCTCATTTGATTTTGGATGGGTGGAAGGAGAGCTTGCTGTGGGGTGTCAGTATCTGTCATGTGTATGTCAGGCACTGCAGGTAGGCAGGCACTTTTAGTCCCAGGCAGAGAGAAGGACAGGCAGGCATCCCTCCAAGGGGTCACAGTAGGGAGCAGGTGCAAGAAGCAGGGAGTGTGGAAGGATGCTGAACCTGGGTCAGTTAGTCACAACATGAATATTAATGAATGGCTACAAAACACACATGGAGCCCAGCCATGGAGCTCAGCACCATTCAGCTCCTGACTCTTCTTTGCACTGTGATAATAAAAGATCCATTTGGCTGAGGATGGGAGTGGCACCAAAATGACTTGCATTTCCCCCTTAATCATTTCCAGGGATAGGACAGACACTGTCTGTGCTGGGTTCTTAGCTGCCCTAGGCACTCCAATGCAACAGAATGGCTCTCTTTCCCATCTCTCCATCCTTTCTGTGCCATGTCGCTTTCTTCCAGTCATTCTGTCTAGAAGTTTGGGGTTGCGAAAGACAGAGTTCAAATCAACTATAGAAGAGAGAACATTCTTTTCTTGCATAAGAAACCTGGACCTAACGTGGCTCATTGTTAGTTAATTTGTCCTTGACATTTCCTGGTTTTTTTTTTTTTTTGTATCAATTAGCTAGTCATGGCCTTGATAGGACACCCTGATCCAGGCATCCATCACATCCAGTAGAGAAAAGATAGTGTTTCCTAAGTTACATCTCTTTTTATCAATGAAAATCTTTCCTGAAGACCCTTGACTACCTTCTCCTGCCGCTGTGAAGGTAATGTGCTGCTGTTCATGTTTAAGTCCATCATCACTCACCCCAGGGCCTGGAGAGAACAACCTCCTCCAATAATCAAACTAGTCAAGTACCATGGAAGTATCGAACAGTGTTTGGCACGCTGTTGTCCTACGTATGCTGAAGCAGTCCTCAGAAAGAATCAGAAAGGGTGTGCTGGGATTGTCCCCTTAGAGAGAAGGGAATGAGAGTGGAAGACTGCAATCGAAGGCCATGCGTGATGTCTGCGATGTTCTACTCTGAGTCTGTGTCAGTTACTTCTCTCATGGTGATGCTGAAATGCCTGATAAGAAGAAGCTTGAGGGAGAAAGTAGATTTTTGGTTTGTCATTTCAGAGGGAAGACATTGCTGCTGAACTGGCTGGGTCCACAGCTACAGGAGGACCAGGCTGCTTGCTCATATCCAGGGAATTAGGAAGCAGAGAGAGAAACTGGGCTGAGTGAGGGATTTGGCTATAGCTCTTAGTGTCTGCATCCTGGCACTCTTTTTCTATCTAGGCACCTCCTAAAGGTTCCACAAAATCTAAAAATGGGACCATCATCTGGGGACCAACTTGTTCAAACACACGAACTCAGGGGGAGCATTTTATATCCAAACTGTAATTCAGCCCATCTTCGACTCAGAACAGTAGCAGTCCTTCCTGAGTTCAAGCCAATCAGTCTAAAATCTAAAATCATTTTGCCAAATAGTAAAAGTAATAACAAACCCACATGGATACAAAACACTTTAGCTCTTAAATAAGGACATAGCATAAAACATGAGGAGCATCTCCTTTTTAACATTATAAAAGGCGTAAGAATAAGAAGATATCCAAACAACAGGCCCTGAGGGGAAGAATTTCAAGCAAGGAGCTCATTTGATGTGTGAGACCATGAGTAGTTCTTTTCTGCGAAGCTTTCTGGATTCTGTGGGAAGGCAAATCCAGTGCATGGTGCAAAGACGTCGGTGTTGAAGCTCAAGTTCCAGAAAACTCCACCCAGAAGTGGCTGGGAGCCCAGAAGTCTGAGGACAGTACCTCTAAGTGGTGATATGGCCTGTTGGTTTCCTTATAAGTGGTTGCAGATGATTGGGTAGCATGGCTGGCTGGGTATCTCGGCACTTAGTATTGACAGTTCTTCAGATAAAAGCTCAAATTGTATCTACTTCCCGCCTTTCAGCATGACACCCTTACCTCTTCCCAGACAATGACGGAATCACTCCAGATATTCTCCCCTCTACTGTGGACCCTTCCAATACAATCTCCAGCAGCACCAGAGTCATCTTTAATAAGAAGTTACTTCTCTGCTTAACACCATTTGATGGCTTTCCGTGAAGCTTATGACCAAATCTAAACTTCTCCACCAACTGGGAGGTTCCCACTCCACTCTCCTGTCTCATTTCATGTCTCTTACAAAACTTCAGCCACCTTCACCTTACTCCCTTTTCTTCTATGGTGCATATTCTTCTCGGAATTCTTAGACTGCCTTCTTCCCACTGCCTTGCAATGATATCTCACTGTCATTTTCAGGGACACTCTAGTTGCATGTTACTGTTCAAGAAGTCTTCCCTGATTACCTTGTTTGAGTAGCCTTGAGTTTGACAGTATCTTGTACATAAGTTTACTTTCTTCTTAGCATGGATTATCCCTGATGACATACCATTAGTTTGGGCTATGTCCCCTGTATTGTCTGAGCTCCATGAGTTCACCTCTGTGTGTAGACCTATGGTCCTTATGCAGGAGGTCAGCATCCCAGACTGTCAGTCCAGATTTGGTAAATAAATGAGTGACTCCAATTTAAGGCAAAGAAACATGCATATAGGGCTGACACACCATACCTTAGATTGTGGTAGCTGAGGGGTAGGGAGGAGAGGATAGTCCAAGTGGTGGAATCCCCAGACCTGGGTACCTTCAGGGCACCCCTGGCTGTCCCCATATGCTGTCCAGAGTTGTAGATCACAAGAGTTCCCTAAAATCCTTTCCTGTGGAATATTCTCAGGACACTATCTCTCTCTCTGTTTAAAAGAGAGAAAGAAAGAAATAAAAGGAAGGTATTTATGTGCAAAGCCACTTATCTCTGCAGGTCCTGCAGATAAATCTTCTAATTTACAGCGAGCTGACACCCTCCAAGAGCCAAAATCAATGTGTGCCACTATAAATCCAAGCTGGGCCTCAGCATCGACTCACACCAGCTGGATGATGGCTTTGCAGTTTCACTGAGTCTGATTGGTGGATAGAAGGTGTAGATCATGGTGGGAGGGTTCCTGGAAGCCCCTTTCTTGGCCCAGACCTAGGCTCACCACTGGGGTACCTTTCTCCTTTCAGATACCATGTCACTCTAGGCTCCAAGAGCAATGGCTGTCAGTATTGAGTTCATCATTAATGTTAGCTAGGATGTTCCTTGCTCTTGCCAGCCTTCATGAAGGCATCCACTCAGAATTAACACCCTTATGTTGCTTGAGAAACGTTACCGTGACTTGACCCCCAAATGGAATGAGCTCATTTCTGTCTTCTCCTAAAGGTAACAGTACTGTAAGCAGGTGCTGCAGCCCACCAGCCAGGAATCCTGCTTTGTAGCACTTTTTCACTAAGCCCTTTGTGCCTGCCATTTTCTGAGCTCCAACATAGGTGCTACTCAGGGTCCAGGCAGGAAGACTGAGAAATTGAATAGGACAAGTTCTACTGGATTAAAGTGGGGCGTAGAATATAATCATAACACACCTGGATCACGCTCAGATGGTATATGAGCTTATTCAAGGGGTCAGTGATGGTGTTGCAATTTTGTGGTGACCAGGAGTTGAACAAGTGGGAGAAAAGAAAGCCGCAGGTTATGCTGATTGAGTCTTTGTTGGATGGAGTAGCATGTTTCTCGTCAGCCTAAAGATTGGATTGAGAATGACCTAAGAGATTAGGAGAGTTTGCTTCTGGGTGTTGTCTCTGATAGCATGGGTTTCCCATTAGGGCAAGAGAGATCTAGTCTAATGGATGAATCCATTAGAGGGTTGCATAATGTGATGACATTACTGGAAATATCTAGGGAGGCTTTATCTTACTCTGCTTCTTCCCTTTTGTCTGTTTCCTGCCTACCCCTATGTGAGCTGCTCAATCAGACCCTCAGTACCTTGATGCACTGAATCACTAAGCCAGAGAACCACAGTGAATTCCTCCTCCTTTAAGTTGTTCTTTCAAGTGTTTTGGCCACAGCTCTAAGAAAGTAAGCCAGACAGTGGGATAGCCTATCTAGGCAGCTCTCTTCTACCAGAACTTATCATTAATCAAGGCTCATTTCTTCTCCATCAACTGGCTTTTGACTCAGCACCATCACGCCTACCCTATCCTCGTTTTCAGAGCAAATCAATGTCCACATATTCATACTAAGGATTGTGACTCCAACTTTTGTCCAGGTAGAAGGATGACCCCAAGCCAAGCCTTAGCAATGAGGTTTCTTTGCGTGCCGAAGCCCTTTTTCTTTACAATGGTATCCATTAAAATGCAACTGTTTTCAGCAGAGGGATAACTGATTTGTTTAATTGTTTAATCACTTAAGACAAGATTAATGGTCAGGAGCTAAGAGACTAGTGGGCCCCTGGGAATAATTTTTTTCTTTTTTCCTTCAGTTTTTTAACGTGAGTCCTTTATACAGGAATACTGTCTATTTGTATTATTTCTACCTCTCCTCTCCAAGCCTTCCTGTGTTGCCCAACAGCCGCAGTCAAATTCATGATACCACTCTCTCTCCTTCCCTCCCTCCCTCTCTCTCTCTCATACACTTAGACACACACACACACACACACACACAACACAAAACCTAGACAAAACTGCTTCTCTCTCCCCTCAGTAGCCATTGACTGCCTGCTGTTCTTCACCTAGGGGTAAGGCTTTGTCACATTTTCTTCTATCCATGTTGGCATGTCAACTTGTGTGGTTTGGGCAGGTCTTGTGCAGACAGCCATAATTGTTGAGAATTCATGTTCCTGTCCAGTCTAGACACTGACGTGCAGCCGTGTTCTCGGGTTGTTACAATCCTCCTGCCATTTCTTCTGCAATGTTCTCTGAGTTCTCTGAACTCAGAGCCTGGGACAGAGGTTCAGGACCCTCAGAATTAATGAAGTTTGGTCTTCTGAGAAAAGAAAAAAAAGCTGTGACATAGCAAAGAAAGTGGGGGGTCTTGGACGGTACCCACTTATTTAATTGTATAACTAGTCTAGGAGTTTCCATGAAGGTGTGTCATAAGTACATCTAACAGTGACAGTCAGTTGACTTTTAGGATTACTATAGATGGGGTGAATGGGCACCATCCAATCAGTGAAAGATCTTAAGAACAAAACCGAGGTTTCTGGAGGTGTCTTAGTTAAGGCTCCTATTGCTGTGAAGAGACACCATGACCATGGCAACTCTTATAAAGGGAAACATTTAACAGGGACTGGTTTACAGTTCAGAGGTTTAGTCCATTGTTAACTGTGGGACTGTCTCAGCTGAATGGGTCTGAGGATGCTTAGAACTCCAAGCTTCCATTCTGAAGAGCTGGCAGGAATTTGGTTCCTCCCCTCCAGAGTAGCTGACAGTCCACAAGCCATAGCTAAACACTGCCCCCTCCAAGGGCGCATGAGCTGGTAGAGATGCTTATCTGGAGTTGCAACTAAACCCTTCCGTATAAGGTCTATCCCTCTGGTCCCTGGAAAACACCTAAGTATTCCAATATACAAGTGGAGCTGCCTGTCCTAACTAATGGGCCTTCACTGATGCTCCAGCTGAAGTCACCAACTTCGTAAGTCCTCCCACCAGGCAGTAGAGCAGCTTGCCTAGGATTTCATCATGGGTTTACCTACTTGGATTATGTAACCAAATGGAATATTAAGTAGGGCTTGAGATATGTCTGTCTGTCTGTCTGTCTGTCTGTCTATTTTTCTGTCTATCTATCTATCTATCTATCTATCTATCTATCTATCTATCTACAGATAGATATAGACGTATAGGTATAGATATCAATCTGTCTATATCTATCTATTTATCTATCTATCTAAATATATATATATGTATGTGTGTGTGTGTATGTATTTGTGTGTGTGTGTGTGTGTGTGTGTGTGTGTGCGTCTTAAGAATGAGAGATACATAGAAAGTTTGACTTAGAATATCTCAAACCTTCCAACTTAAGGAAGAGCCTCTGGACTAGCCTTGCCAAGCCCATCCAGCCCCAAGAAATTCCAAAGGTGTAGGAAAAGACATTATTATTATATATCAACAACTTCTATATTTGTTACACAGCAACAGCTATCAAATGCATATCATAAAGCACCTTCCTATAACTCATAGCAGGCACTCAATAAATGTCGACTAATATGTTATGGTGCAAAGTACTGTTATCACAAAGGAATGAAGCAGGAAAGCATTGCAGCTGATGATCCAGAGGAGTTGAAGATGGTACTTCAGAGAAGATTCTCTTTTCCCAAATAGTGGATGTTATTTTTTTTTAAGAACAAACTTCTCGTCTTAAAAACAAGAAGTAATGTTGGACTCTTTGCTTTTAGGCAATGCTATGTTCCTCTGCTTAGCTCTGTTTGTGAGAGCCCTCACTCATTGGATTGTAATGAACTCTCTCTTCCACCAGCCTGTGAGCTCTTGAGGGTGAGAATTACCCCTGTGCATTCTTAGAACACCCAGTATCAGGAACGTAGACCAGCAGAGATCTGGTTCTTTATGTGACTATAAATGGCTCTGAATTTCAGAGGTATTTTTAGATATCCACATGAAAGCATTTTGTTTCCAAACCTTCACCTACACTTCAGGGAAGTCACTCACCAATTCCAAAAGCCCAGAGAAGACCTGCTAATGCCTATGTTTTGGGGGATTAGCAGTATCATTGTATCCCAGGAATCAGTACATCTGTTATACGTGAGGCTGGATGACAGGAAGATTGAGGGAAGGAGTGACTGGCCTTTGTCCATGTCATCTTGTATATGCTTTCTATTGTGACCATGAATGCTTTCTATTGTAATCCTGCATGCTTTCTGCTGTGACCCTGCTTGCTATCTTCTGTGATTGTGCATGCTTTCTATTGAACCATGCATACTTCCTATTGTAACCATTCATGCTTTCTATTGTGACCATGCATGCTTTCTGTTGTAATCCTGCATGCTTTCTGTTGTAACCTTGCTTGCTTTCTTCTATGATTGTGTATGCTTTGTATTGTGACCATGCATCCTTTCTACTGTGACTGTGTATGCTTTCTATTGTGGCTCTGTATGCTTTTTATTATAACCCAAATTTTGTCCCGGTTCCTGTTTATTTGTCAGTTTCTGCTTAATGTACACCCTGGAGCTAAACTTTAGCAATTGCTGTGGAGCTCTGACATCTGAGTGGTTCATGATGTCCTTGATTCTTAGATGAGGCCCTGATCTCTAAAAACTGGGGTGCCTCTATGCTGCCACTGTATGCTATACCCCTAACATGGTGTCTTTGCTTAATACATGTTTGTTGAATGAATGAATTACACTAATTAGAATACCACAGTTTCTAGATTTGCCTTTGTACAGCATGAACCTTGTTCCACTCAACATTCCTGGTACAACAGCTTCTGTCTGACTCAAGCCTACATTTTCCCAGATCCTTTGGCACTAATATTTGGTCATATGGCTATCGTTACCAGCCAGCTTAAAGTGGGATCATTGTATTTGTTTCCGGCTTTTACTTCCCCAGAACTTGTAGCCACCATTCCAGGAGGTCCAAGCCTCTGAATGAAGCTTTGTTATGTGCACATGAGAAAGCTAGGGGGCTGCTGTGCCACCTGTAACTTTATTACTTACAGGGCACAAGAAACAGATTACCTATCATTATGTGTATTGGAGAACAGGCATGCTGAACTGCTCAATAGCTAAAACATACTAGTTTGCCTGGGACAATAACATTTTCATACTGTTTTTCCCTAGGATAATTATTACTAGAATCTTCCTCATTTGCAAAATGTTTCAAATGATAAATTGTCTAGCCATCTATTCCTAATTAAATATACTAGGATGCTTTTCTTATAGGAGCATATCTTCTATTACCCAGAGGCTTTAGGTAACAACATTCATTAATGGCTTCTCCTGCCCTACTGCGAGGTCTGTGAACTTTTCCAGAACCTGGAAAGATAACCCAATTTTGGCAACTTGCTTTGGATGGGGAGATGTTTTCCGAACCTGATTCTAAGCACAAGTGTATAATTCTGGTTCCTTCAACCAGTCTCCATAGACATTTCCTACAGCACCAGACTGGACAACAGTCAATAAATCATCGATTAGAGCCATGTTACAATTGTACCAGTCGGTTGCTGAGATCCTAACATTTGTCACTCAGCACAATTCATTGATTCCTCCCTTTAGTTAAGCAAACAGTAGAGGTCTCCAGTGGGCCTACCCTAATGTTTGGGGACTCTGATTCTTTGAATGAAGGCTACTATGAAAGAAAGAACCATGGTTGTGTTAAGAGATCACAGCCATTTGAGGCTGAAAGTTTGCTTCTAGTAGCCATGGAGTCACTACAAACTCTGGACAAAATGCTAAAGAAAGCTGAAATTAAAAAAAAAAAAAAATCAGCCCTGAGTATCTCTCCTTACAGCTTTACCCTTAAGGTCAGGTTCCAATCTTGATCCTTGGAATTGTAAATATTTAAAGAGATACTCCAAGTATCTTTTACTGTTTAAGGGGTCAAGATGACTGAATTGGAATGACTGTCACGTCTCTAAAGTTATGGAAAAAACATTATAAATGAGAGACATACAAAGGAGCCAGCTCGTGTTCTGTGCATAAATTATTTCCGAATCTTTGGTCAAGTTATATAAGTTTTGGACAAATTATAAGTTGTTCATATAAAATGATAAGAAGCAGGTAGAAATTTCACTAGTGACTATTGGAGAGGAGACAGGAGTTGAACTTTGTGTTCAGTCAATTAATTGTCGCTAAAATGAAAATTGTAAACTTGAGGGGTGCCAGGTTTAAACTTCTAAGCATACAAAGAAACAGGAATATGTCACCCACAGTCAAGTTGCCTTGTACTCAAGTATCATGAGTTATGAGCACTAACAAGTCAGAAATTAGTCTTGATAGCATACAGCAACAGATGGTTGTGCTTCCATATCATACACGTCGGCCGACTGGCTCCCTCACAGGTATATGGGGAGTTGAAATTCGGCTAGGTGACTTTGCTGCTATTGGCTGCACTCTCACTCTCTGGGCCTTCAAGTTGGGCCATAGTATTTTTTTGACTTTGTTCAGAATGTTACATTCTCTCTCATGTCACATGATGGATAAGAATTAGAAAGAGAGAGGGTGGGTTATAAGAAGCTTCTTGAAGTCCAGGTTTAGAACTGACACTCTGACTTTCTACTGCATTCTACTGACCGATGGAAGCCACAAGGCCAGATGGGAGAACCTGGAAAGTCACATTGCTGAAGACTTGGATATAGAAAGAGGCAAAACAATTTATTTTTTTTTTCTTTTTGGCTGTTTAGGAAAAATGAAGAATGACATATGTATACTCAGTGAGTTTGTTATGAATTTAATTATGTAAAGAATGGGGGACACATAAGTTATAGATGACAAAACATACAACATTTAACATTATCCATGCCATATAATCAACAGAGTCTTGCAGGAGGTTCAACTGATGTTTTCTGGTAGTATCAATTTCTGTAAAGAAACATGTAACCGCAATTGATAATTGTACAGCTTCTCCATGGGTTAATTGTTTTCACCAATGAACAAGATGAACAAAAAAATGATGAAGCTGTGTGTTGGAACTCTGTTCCTTTTCAAGGGTTAGGGCTAAGTACCTTCTTTGCCGAGTCAGTAATTCTTGAAGAGCAGATCATTTACTTAGCTTATTGTGCCACTTACAACCTAGGTAGGGGAAAGAGATAAGATGCCCCATTTTTTCTGTCGCTTTCTTAAATCCAAGTGCTGGTTTGTAGAGCTGGCAGATGCCTGAGTGAAAATATCCCCCCGGCTATGACGAGATGTGATGCTCCAGATGTGGGACTGGGTAGAAATACAGCAGTGCCACTGCTTGGTACTGTACCCCACAGGTACAGCACAGAGCCATTGACCCCAAGAACATAGGCGCTATAGACTAGTTGGGGTATGGTGAGTTTTCAGTATTTTGTGTCATTGTTTTTCCTAGAATTTGTCATATGTTTATGTAATTTAATTTCAGTAATGGCTGGGTTTAACAGCCAGCATGCATAATTTCAGAAAATATGTTAATTGGCTTTTGGGAGCTTATGTGAGCTGGCTTCAGTGCAACATCAGGACCTCTTCCCTTTTCTTCTCTGATTAGGAATTCCTAGAGAAAGCGAAGTGGCAGGAAAGTGTGTCTATTTTCTTCTCTGTTGTATACTTGATTCCTGGCTCAATGCCTGGCATAGAGAATATTCTTGATAAAGGTGCACTGAATAAATAAAATCTTAGGCTTTTTTTTTTCTCCTTAAAAGCTTATGCTTCTAACTGGCGATTATTTTTCCAACACCGCTCATTCTGTGTGAGCAGCATGGCACAGAGTTTTGAATGGCCTGAATTCAGCTCTTGGCTATATCATTGACTATGGGCTGTTGAATTATTACTAACCAAGTGATTAGTAATAATGGCACCTTCTTTTTAGGGATGTCACTGTAACACATGTATTACCAGTGGGCGTATTAGGTGCCTAACAGAACACCTGGTACCTATGGACTCTGTACTTACATCTGTTATTGTTATTACTGTAAGTTAGTTGTGTCATTTCCCAGAGATCTGTTACATGTCAGGCATGCTGCAAGAGACTTTCTGTCATTTCTCCATAATATTTTAAGCAGTATTTCAAAGATGAGATTACCGAGGTTCAAAAGGCCTGTGTGATGTGGCTACGAGTGTACAGAATTGAAGACAGGTGTCAAGCCATGGAATTCCAAACCCAGATGCCCAGAGTGAGGCTAGACTATTCTGTTTTCCCTGTGCCCCATTTAGATAATTCTTGAAGCTTTGAACTTGCCCCATGTGGCCTGTGTGAATGACTTTTCTTACTGATATGACAAAATACCGAAAAAAGCAACCTATGGAAGGTAGGGCTTATTTTGGTTCAACATTTTAGAGGGCTGTCCATCATCACAGTGAAGCAGGCACAGTAGCAGGAGCAGGAAGCAGATGGTCACATTGTTTCCAAACCAAGATGTAGAGAATGATGGATGGCAGTACTCAGCAAGCCTTCTTCTTTACATTAAGTCTGAGACCTCTGTTCATGGGTGTTAGGTCTCACACCTTGGACAAGCGGCTGATGTGCCAATTTAACTCATCAAAGCAGACCTGGGTGCCAGGTTCTCCCAGCATCCCTCAGTCCCTACCTATTACATGATTCTGGCTCACATGCCCTGCCCCCTACCCTGAATTCTGTAGCCCAGTGGGCTGGGCTGTCCTTCCCTATATAATCCAGCCATTTCGGTTTTTTGAGCATCTTTGCTTCTTGGTCTCTAGATTTCCACCCCCGTCCCCCACCATCCCCCTCACCTCACATAGCCCAGCTCAGTCTAGACCCTTCCAAATGCCTCTGGCTATGCTCTCCCTCATATCTACTGTGTTCTCCCTTTTATCTACACTAAACTTTCTCCTCCACCATACATAGGAGCAGTCATGTCTTCTTTTTTATTTCTTTTTTTGTTTAATGGGCTAGTGCCACCCACATTCAGCATGCATCTTTTCAGAAGACCCCACCTTTCCGGAAATGCTGTCACAGGCACAAGACGATGTTTGTCTATGTGATTCTAAATCCTGTCGAGTTCACAATCAACATTAAGAAACACACGCTAACACAGACACATAAAACACTACCAACTTCAGGAGTGTCATCGTCTCTCTTGCACTAAATCTCAGTCAGGTGTCACTGTTCCCCAAACACTATGAACCTTGGCCCTCCCCAAAACTCTCACTGGAGCAGTCCTACCCTCTGTCCCTTCTCCCCTGCTCTCTAGGCTGGACACTTTCTTTTTAAATATAAACAGACTTTTGAATTAGAGTTGACACTTCACCCAGGAGATGTATGCAATTAAATTGGTTTAATGCAAACTTCGATTTAGAACAGTTTCATCAACGGCATTGGCTATGAGTCTCCTACCTCCCCAGACACCCTCCCCCACAGTCCTAGACATCTACAGATCTGCTCTCTGTCGCTCTAGCTCTACAGAGTTTTCCCTGTTGGAGGCGTGGCTCTCTTCAGTGTTGTCAAGCATCACAGCGGCTGGATTTTCTTGCCTTCCTTCTCTCAGAGCCAGCACAACCTAGAGTCCCAGAAGCTAACATCTCAGGCCAACTTCCTCTCTGCAACACTGAAGTGCTGGTGCCCTGCGAGGGAGGGGAGTGCAATTTAATATCTTCCCCTTTCATAGTCATCCATGTAAACAACTCACTCCATCAGGACATAAATTGAATTACTGCTTTAATAGAGGCATAATCAGCAGGCTTTGAAAAAGAGATTGCTTCCTCCTAGGAGGGTAGGGAAGGGTTTCACAGAGCAGTGGGATTGAAGCTGAGATGTAGAAGATAAATAAGGAGACTGCAGGGTCAAAAGTGGGGAGAAGCCTTGGAATATGGAGCACCAGGGACTGAGTCTTCGTGCTGTGTGAGGGATGGTACTGATCTGTAGAACTGAGGTAAGGGAGCAGCTGGGGGCTGGGGGCTGAGGGCAGAAAGCCGAAAGGTAAGACTTCTTGTAGAGGTTTTCAACCTTTATTTTGTTATTGTTCCTTTAAGGAGGAAATTTTAATTTAGATTTCATTTCTTCTTAATGAATGTAATTAACTAGTAAGAGATACAATTTGGCTGAACAGGGTTGAGCTTTGATGTGCCACAGACTGTTTTGCTGTCATATTTTTCACCTCTCAAAAATCAACTTTTTAAAAAATTTTTATTTATTTATTTTTTACCTCTTTGGAGGCAATAGGTCCCATGGAGACCTTAGTGCTGAATAATCGCTAAGCGGTTTCAGATCTTGTATACTTCTTGTCCCTATGAGATGGCACATACAGATGTGGAAGCAGTCGCAGAATTGAAACCACTGGACCCGTATTTGGCGAGAGGTAGAGCCAGACTCTGGTCTCTAAATCGGGAGGAAGTGGAGAAATGAGCCTTCACAGGTTACAGAGAAGCCAAGAGCGAGGAAAAGCTGTGTCATCCATCTCGGGGAAGCATAGATGTGTGACATTCCTACCTTGGTGGGACCTGCAGCAGAGAGTAGAAATGGCTGAGGACAATGTAGATGTCAAGATGACAGTTCTCCAGTGTCCTCATAGCACTGTGAAGGTGTGAGCATTGTAGGATCAACCCCTACCCTAACTAAGGCCTCAAAAAGGCTAATGGAAAAATGAGACGACCTTTGTAGGACCAGGAATTTGGGAACAACTCATGGGGAAACAGAAAACCTAGATTAAATTTCTGTCACCCTGAAAAATGGAGCCTCAAACAGGAAGTCAAGCTACTTGTGGGAAGACAACAGCAAACTCAAGTGGCACAGTTTGATGATTTGCATAATCCCAGCTCCAGATATGCTTAGCGCTCTGTGATAGAGTCTCATCTTGATGGACCACAACCTACTACACCTGACCAGCCAACACGAGTGCGTCTCCCTAGACTTCCATGGAACTTGCTCTCTCTCCCTCCTGAACTTCCATCTTAGGGAAGGGCACCCTGTCATCCTGGACCTCCTGCTGTATGACCTCTATTCATTCCCATTCTCATGGTTTCCTTTTGCCTTATGACTCTGTTCAAGACCTCAACACACCTTATCCTGTCACCCTGCCCAAACCTGCCATCTTCCAATAGCACCCCCTCACACACCTGTTTTCCCCTGAGCATCCTCTACACGATCTTCTGGGAGGACTTTGGAGAATGGGTTCAAGTTAAATTAGGACAGACTTTGTTTTCACAACAAAGCAAACCTCAGAGCCTCTAGAGGTTCCCAGTTGCAGAGAGCATGAAGTCCTGCCTCTCTGGTCTGGGCTCCTGTCCTGTGTTCCCGTGTTGCCGGGCTCTTCTCAGATCCCCCCTGAATGTGATGCCTCTGTTCCCTCTGCTGAGCCCAAGCCATCCCAAGAAAAGAGGCAAATTCTCCGAAACTGACGATCTTTAGTCTGCATGTGTGTCTGGTTCTCTCTTTCCCTCTCTCCCTTTCCCTCTCCCCCACTCTCTCTTTCTCTCTCTCTCTCTCTCTCTCTCTCTGTGTAGTTGTTGTATATGGGTACATGTGCATGTATGTATGCACGTGCATGTGAAGACCAGAGGGCAACCTCAGCTGTCATCCCTCTGTCATTGTCCACCTTGACTGGTGTGTTAGCAAGCCTTAGCAATCCTCCTGTCTCTACCGCCCTGGCTCTGCAACAGCTAACAAAGTCTGTGCTTGGATAGGCTGGACACTGAGTCTTGGCTCTTTGAGTTTTAACCAAATGCCTATGTGACTGTGACAAATGAATGATGTTAGAGAAGCCCTGCATCATGGGAACATGGACCTTTCTGACCAATGACTGGATTTTTTTTTTCATATAAATTTTGGCTGCTGTATTTGTATGAATCATGTGCTGCTCTACTTCACGGTAGTGATCAGTGGGAGATGAGAGGCTGTGTTTTCATTTCTCCCCTAGACTAGGTAGCTATTCACAAGCCATGCATGCATGGAGAGGTCAGAATTGAACTCCAGGCTGTGCTGAGGATTTTCTTCAGACAGCGGGCCCTGAATGTGTGCGTGCATGATCATCTGGCTTTTAGTGCTGAGGAAGATCTGCAGTGTTACTCTGTTCAGATGTTCTATTACACGGCAAAGCCTCTCTTCTCTGGTAACTGCTTTACAGGCAGAGTGCTTCCTATGAGTACATCTTCTGTGTGCTTCTTGGCGAGATCTCTGCTTTGATTTTTAAAGGCAATCCCCATGCATTTTAGGCAAGAAATTTGACACTACACCAAGTGGCTGTCAGCCTGAGAAAGTGTGTTTTTGCAGACCTGTTTTGAAGATCTGAGGCTATAATATCTTTTCAGCCTTCCCCTTGCATGTCTGCTTACCTAGGTAGCCCTTGTATCCATTCTAGAACCTGGAGTTTAAACTGAAATCTTCATTTTAGGATTAAGAAGCATATATTCTTAACACATGCTGAAGTATTCTCCTGTATCTGCCCTGCCTACCCCTTGTCATGCACCGTTCTCCCATGCCCATCTGTATGTCAGGCACCCTGGCCATTTTATGTCTCTACAATGCCAAGAAAGCATCACGTTCCCTCCTGATGCAAGGCCTGAGCTGTTGCCTCTGCCTGCAATGCTCTTTTAGCTTTGTGCTCAGGTTAACTGCTGCTGTTTCTGAGACTCAGCTTAAAGCAATGCCCCATTACCTTAATGCCTGGACTGGATACTTTACTGATACACCTTAGTGGTGTCTTGTTTCTTCACTGAATTTACCATAGATGTAATGATGCATTCATCTGCTATTGCTACTTCCGATGTGTGCCTACATCAGATGTGTGACCTGGACTGTTGTTCACTGATCTATTCCAGCTTTTGCAAGTAGGTAGGACATGGTGAGTGATCAGTAAATATTTGTTGAAATAAAAGTTTACGAAGAAAAGAAAGAGGAAAAAGGAAGACACGGCAAATAAGTGGCTTGCTGATATCCCAGTTAGTAATGGGTAGATCTAGACTTTGCATGTATCTGGGTTTTAGACCTCCAGGACTCTTACTCTTTTCTCTCAACAGAAGCTACTTCCCAAATCCCATTCTTTGATCATAGGACACAGGCTCTGTCTGGTTTTTCTTTGGCCTTCTGACTCCACTGTGATCTCCTCAGATGGAACATGAGAACACCATTCACCCCATTATTACTGTGCATTTTCCTTTCTTCTATGTTTTTACTGCACATGGCACTTGATTTAATAATTTTAATCGAGAAATTAATTGTATTTATTCCCTCAGGCAGTTTTTAGGGAAATGGTACAATTTTCTGAGCATCAAGTGACGGAAGAAAGGAGTAAATTAAATTTTGTTCTGGGAGGCTGATCTGCCAACTCAATGTTCATGCTGGAGGCAATGATGGCTCCATTCACTTTTAATTCTACTAGCCTCTGGGAACTCAGGTTCCCTGGTCTCTTGAGTTACGATCAAACATGGTGACAGGGAGATGATGGCCCCATTCTCTGCCAAGGCACAGCAGTTATTCATTCTGTAATTCATCCAGGTGTATACGCTGTCTAACGTGATCCATACAGGGCTGTGTCTCTCTTTCAGTCTTAGAGAGCAGAGGTCCTCTCTGAAGACAATTTTATTACCCTAGCTGTCATCTGCCACCTGCCTAGTCTGTTACCTTTGGCAGTTGAGCTAACTCTTGGAACCCCAGTTTTCACCTTTGTGAAGTGGGGTTCATCCGGTCTGCCTCCAAAGTAGCTGTGGTACACAACTGCTGTGCACAGCAAGAATGAAGTGCACTCACCCCACTCCTGGCCAAGTAAGGGGTCTGTCCCCTCTTCTCTGTGTCATAATCATGATATGCTGCAGATTTTGCCATACCATCTAGCAATATTATTTATCCTGTGTGTGTGTTGGAACATGCTTAATGTTTCCTCTTTTTCTCCTAATTCAATGAATTAATGAGGGGTCAGATCAAGTTGTGAAATTATTTTGCAATGGGCACCTAAGAAATGAGTTCCTACTTTCAGCAGAACTATGAAGTAATTCCCATAGAGTTTTGCTAAATGTGTGATAGTTTTTAAAGTCCTTCTCAAAGATACCCTTGATGTAGTAAAATGGTACATTCTATTGAGAGTCAACTACAGTATCCTTTATAGACTGCTTGGTTTGTCTCAATCACGTTTGTTAATTTCATATTCCTTATAGCAGACACCAATAAACGGCTCATGGAGCGTTAGATGTGGAGGTTAGATGTACAGGTTAGATGTGGAGGAATCACACTTTGATTTCATCTGGGACTTTATGTGGTGCCATCACCCACTAATCATTTGCAGATGGCATTGTCATATGCCACTTGAGCTCTAGAAGTGTTCTGGGATGTCCTGCCTCACTATAACCATTTGTCTGTGAAGCATGAACGTCCCAAATATTGCCTTGCTGAGTTCACACCAGGATAAAAGCCTATCAATGTCAGTGGGTGAAGTACTCCCTCACATAGCATAAAGAAACATTGCAGTTTCTTCTGAGAGGTCCATGGGATCTCATGGGATCTCAAAGGCAATCCCTTCCCATTGCTCTGCACTGATCATGGCTAGTGTCAGTCCATTAACTTGCACTTCTACCATGGATGGAGTGTTCTAGAGCCTTCCAGGCACCACAGTGGTAGCACACCTCTCTCAGAACCATGCTGTGCTTGGGTGGCTATTCCAGACTGGGGTGGCTCTTCCTTGCACCTGTGTCTCACTGGCAGGATGGTGGTGGCTGAGGTGCATGGCATGCTTAGCATGTCATCCTACTTAATTCTCCCATATCATGGCAATAAAAAATGTGGGTATTTTTATTTCTGCTTTGAGGAAATTTAGGTCTCAGAGTGGTTCAACTTCTAGCCTACACCTCTCACTTAGCCATTAGCTGTGCTGGGATTCCATGGCAGATCTCTCTACTTCCTGTGTTACTGGATTTGACTTGTATCCAGTCTGCTGGTTGAGCCCCAGAAATGAAATGTCTTCCAACGATGCCATAGTTTTCTCTGTGCCATCTACCCATATTCACATGGAGCATTCTAGAGCAGCTACCCATTCCTAGGTGTGGGTTCCTCACAGTAGTCTTGGGAATCAGGGTGGCATTGTACCCCGTTTCCCCATGCAGGTGGACTACAGATGGAATGCCAGCCCTGTTAGTTCATCCCTGTGGGTGGTAGTAAGGTACTTTTAGGAATGGAGGACATGACCTGCTTGATGCCACTTCATAAGAACTTCATTAGAACCCCAGTACTGATGTGGCAGGGAATGAAATCCTCAGCTAGCTTTGAGTCTGCAATGAATGTGGCAGAGAAAAATTCCAGGTCCTTCTGTAAACAGCACCTTTTGGCCTGTTCTGTTTCTACCACTCCGGGGAAAGACTGAATTGGCGTAGTCTCTGAGCCTTGCAGTATTTGTCTTTACATGACCAAGGGAATACTTAAGTCTGGTTTTGAAAAGTTGTCCTCTGGGCATAGGGGAGTCCTTTTTTTTCTTATTCACTAATTAATTCATTAATTCATTCAACAAACAAGTACTTGGGCCTAGGACCTGCTGCGATAGGGGAGACAAAGTTAAGTTTAGTGTTGTCCTTTCCTGGGTGTATTTCAGAATCATTTTTTAAGTGTCTGTGAGGTGCCTCAGAGAGAAGACAGTTACCCAAACATGATTGGAATGTAGATATTTTCTACTCTAAAACCATGAATCCTTTGTCTCATATCCCTAGGCCATACCCCAGGCCCCTTCTCATTTTTTATATGGGGGGAGGTCATGACAATTCCATTTGAAGAAAAACAACACACTATCAGTAATGTGTCCCCCTGTTTGAGTCCATTATGGATCACTGAGTACTGGCAATGGCCAGACAAGAGTCAGTGCTAGATGGAGGGAATGGATGCAAAGGACAAGACTTGTGCCCTTGAGGAGCTCACACCATGGTGAGAATGCAGAGCATCATTAGAAGGACTGAATAGGAGGCCCACAATGCATTGTGGGAGATCGGAGGTGGTATCTGACAGCTGGCTCAAAAAAGGCAGACATCAGCTGAGCTTTGAAAAATAAAGCTGGGTCATGAGGTTTTTCGAAGGCTGTGGATATTAGTGAGGATATATTAGGTTCGGGGTGTGCATGTAATAAACTTTGTCTGACTCAAGCGACACCCTCTTCCTGGGGACTGGAGAGGCCGGACTTAGTAAGTGCTTTATACAGCATGGCAGAGAATCAGAGGATGAAGAAACACTGCAGGAATTTAATTGTGATGTGACAGGTGCTTTAGAACAACTACTCTGGGTGGTGCTCAGGTTAATGGATTAGTGATTATGAGCTGGAACAGGAGAGAGGTTATGGTAGGATCTAGTAAATATGTAATGACTCTGCTAGGACTCTTTATAGCCTTTAATGTTGCAAAGATTATCTTATAGCCAGTTGCACTAGGCAGCACCATTTTAAGAAAGATAGTAGTTCTTGTCTCCACATTCTCACTGTATCTAAACACAGGCACAATTATACCTGCAGGTTTTCTCACAATGGATTGAAGTGCTGGGGACAAAGTATGTAACTACTTGAAGATTTTGGGGTACTCATGTAGAAAATCTGGAGTGTCCATCAAAGGACAAATAGGTTTGGGAATGATGGATTGGGAAATGGTTGTGGGGAAAATCTGAACACAACACCGCCATGTGCACAGCATAAGTGGATTAACCTAGTTGCCTAGCTCATGTAAAAGTTATTCTTTTTTTCCCTAGTGGCTCCTCATCAATTAATCTATGCTTGATTAATTGAAGTCATTAGTGATCAATATAAGTTCATGCTTATTAAGTGCTCAATTGTGTGCAAATGCCCAAATGCCAGACTCCTCTACATATTTTCTTGGAGTATTCATTTTGAAGGATGTTCATGAATCTTTATTGGATATTAAAGGGCTTGTGGTCAAATATGCTTAGGGGTACATGGATATCCCAGCAGGATAATCTGGCCCAGTAGCCAGGCTCTCAATTACTAGACCAAATAGGTTTGTGCAGGCAGGATGCAGATGGAAGGGAGAGCCTTTTCCCAATACCAGATTCCTTCCCTCCACCCACAGCAGAGGTGACTGCTTTCTATTTTACAACCTTGCGCTAAGCCTGGGGAGATCAACCTCTTGGTAGCAGAACCATCACAAAGCGTGCTTTTGCTTTAGCTCTAGATTGTCTGAAACTTGTGGGAAGGGATAGGCCCATATTCATCTTAGCTTCTCTAGGGCAAAGTATGTTTCCTGGTGCTATCAATTTGCCATTTGCTGACATTTCTAGGGTCTGGAGTCTATGCTCATAGCATAAGTCTTGTATCATGCCAATTTTTCATTATTGGAGACGCCTTAAATACTCTGTATTGTTAATGACTTTCCTGGTAAACTAAACACTTGTACAGCTCTTCAGGGGCACAGTGTGCCTTGATCTGTTCCTGCCTAGTCTTTCCAAGGACTATGGAACTTGAATCCAGGAACCCAGTGAGGCTCAGGTTCTAGCCCACTGTGGTTATAGACTCTATGGTAGAAGTTAAGATTAGGGGAAGATACTTGGGATGCAGAGGAAAGGGAGACCTAGTCCTTTGACTCTGCCCAGAGTTCTTTGTGTGGAACACAAAAGAAACGGTCTGTGAGCAAGTCTCTGAGTTCAATCTTGCATTCCCAAAATAGTTGCTATAATAGCATTGTGCTGTGATTATTGAAAGCTTGAGTTAGTAATTGATTTTCAGCCTGAGAGATCAATGTGAAAAGAGATTGCAATGCAGTATTATGAAGAAACCATCTGTGACCCCTGCACTCACGAAGCACTCACATCTACCCTGACTGTGAACATCACCGCCTTATTGTAATTGTAGGTCTGTGGTGTGTTTGTGCCACTGTGAACTCCTTAGTGGTCACAAATGGTATTTGTCAAATAGCATCTGGCTTATGGTCGGTGTTGGGTTTGTGATGTTCCCACTATGCCCTAACCTGAAGTGAAGAAACAGCAGTTACATTAGGTGCCTACCACATTAATAGAGTAACAAACAGGATTTTAAACTTACGCCAATGTCAATGAAAAATTTTCAGTCTTGCAGAGTTTATAAGGGCCTCTCTATGCACTTAGAGCTCTGGATGCATCAACGATCTGTCAATTAGCTCTGTGTAACAATGTTCCCTGGAACCCAGGCAGCCCTGGTGACCCTGGTCTGGGGGAATTTTCTATTCTAAATCTTCAGATATCTTTACTCTATTTTCATTCATCGTAGCCCAAAATGTTATGACATCCTGTCAGTAAAAATAAGTGTTTAGTAGTCAGGTGATAAGTAAAGTCTTAACTTATACCCACCTCACAGTGGGCTTCAGTGTTCCAAAGATTTGCTCAGTATTTTTTTTTTACTGTCCCTGTAATAGATACACTGAGCAACCTTGGATCTTTAACCCAAGGTATGAGGCTCTTTTTGGTAAGAGAGGCTAAGTAGCTATCCTGGTACTTTTACCCTCCTTCTACCAAGATTTTAAACCAGAGCAAATACTTTATTACTGGGGTAATTTCAAAGTTCCATGTCACTATCGAAGTCTTTCTTGAAAGCTACAGAGATAAAGATCTTTAGCACTGTCCCCTCAATTCACCAGCCTGGTCTTTCCCAAATTTGGGTGGCTACTGCAGAATGTCCATGGGCTAATCAGATTGGGTTTTGATTGTCATCGCTGTTCCAGGTGCCATCTTTACTGGAAGAGTTAACATGACACATTAGCATGTAGTATAAAGCCACTGACATGACCTGTCCCCGCTTATCAATTTTCAGGACCCTGAGCAGCAGCTTGTAGGCCCAGTGTGGACCTATCATAGATGTGCTATGGATCAACATCAGTTATTTTGATCTCTGTCATTACACAGGGCTCTTTTTGATCTTGACATTTCATAAAATGTAGCACTAGTTTGGTATGTTGTTGACATGCTACTGACCATATCTGGTGAGACAGAAGTAAGAATTTTGGATGACTTAAAAAGACGCATATGAATTACAGGGTAGAAGACAAACTCTACCAAAATGAAGGTCTTTCTTCTTCAGTGAAGTTTATAGGTTCTCAGTGGGCTTGAGAATGTTGAGATATTACTTCTAACATGAAATCTGTGTTGTTACATTTACCTTGAAAAAATGAAAGGAAAAATATGGCATATTAATATTTCATATATCCATAGATTAGTGCAGTTCTCAGAGCTCATTAAAGAAGTTTCGTTGTGAACAAAACAATGCAGAAACTCACTACTGGTCAAAGAGCAGAGAATAAGTGTCGGCCATAAGAGGGGAATCCACATCACAGCCCTCTCTTCCAGAGCTTAGGAGTCATCATGGAAGATGGGCAGAAAGATGGTAAGAGCCCGAGTTTGGGAAGGACAGGAGTAAAATCAGCATCTTTTGGACGTGACAGGACTGCTGTGCTCATTACTGACAGTGGCTGTGGTTGATAGACAAGACCTGAACTAGATCAAGTCTTCCATCATGGAGGGGGAAAGGGCTCAGGATCCCCCACATCAAGCTGAGGAGAAATCAGTAGCTGAGGACTTCTAGGAGAGGGAGAGCCATTTTTCTTTAAAGATATGGTCTCTGATATTGGCTGTGTTCTTGTGGATGCCTCCATACCCACGATTAGGTGGACAGCACACAGAATTATGAAAGAAGAGGACATGGAGTTGGGAAAGGTAGGGCATGGGATGTGCAAAGAGTTAGGAGAAGTAAATAGGATAAAAATATAATGAATTCATGTGTGAAATTCTCAAAGATTAATAAAATATCATGTCAAAACACTGTACTGGGAATTTGCAAATGGCATGTAAAACATTGAGCACACCATTGGAGGAATCTGTAGTCATCTGGAAGCTGTCACTTTTATCTAGAGACCAGAGCAAGAGGAAACTTCAGCCAATTCAGGTCACAATGCAAGTTTCTCTATCTCTCCAGCCTCCTAATCCATCAGATGCATAGTGTTTGTGGTGTCCATGGAAATAGGGAGATTGTATGACACCCCTAGATAGCCATGATAGGGGAATCACAGTTCAGACTTCTAAGACTTTAGGAATAAACATATTTCCTTCTTCTTCAAGTGATTATTCTCCTATGAGATGAACATTGGCTTGTTGCTGAGCCTTTTTTAAAAGTGGAGGTCTGACCTTATGGGCTAAGCTTTCAATCATGTACTGAGTGTTTGACACTACTTTAATATCAACTTCTGTTGCATTGCTTCTTTCTCCTTTGGCCTATTGACTTAGCATCTGATCTGCTACTTCTAAGAACAACAAGGCTTACCCTGCTGGTAAACTCCCAACTTTGCCAAGTAAACAGAACAGTAAGCTTCTGATATCACACCGTTCCCTGAGGTCTCAGTCAGCCACTAGGTGGTATGTTGGTTATATTGGACTTCTTCCATCATCAAGTTCTATTATTGCCAGAATAGGCTATCATTTTGAGTTTAAGTTGTCTTTTATTGCTCATGCTGGTGCTTGCATCATCATCCTTCCACTTACAGTTGACCTTACTTGCAGTCGTGCTATTACACACACCGTTGCTTCTGACCAAGGAACACTTAGCACATTATTTGATGTGCAACAGTGGCCCCATATCCATGGAATGGCCAGGTATTACCACAGCCCTCATCACCCCAGAAATCTCTGGCTTAATTAAATTTGAAATGGCCCGCAGAAGATGTATGTACAGATAGGAGACAACAGCTTGCGATTTGGGACTCCTATATTATACAATAAAATATAATTTTAAAATTTATTTTTGTATCAGAGACAATTACTTATGTCCTGATCTTTCCACAGCCAGAATATATGGATTCAGAAATGAAGTGTGTGTCCATGTCCAAAGGTCACTTGCAGAGACTTTTCTTTGTAGCTCAACAACTTAAACCTGTGGTAGCTTATAAATTGTTGTCTCTATGAAGAGAGATGATGACACTATGAGACGCAATGACAGACACAGAAAATGGTGGTGATATTTAAAATGCTGTACTACAAAACATACCATTGCGGTGGTTAGTGTCACCAAATTAACAGCACCTTTACTGTGTGACATGAGCTAGTATGTGATACTATTAAAGTTCTGTAGTGTGAAATAATTATGCCGCCAGAAAAGCTAACCACACATCTGAAGGACACAGTCACTATAAAAGAAAGACAAGAATCTGAGATTCAGTTCTGATATAAAAATGAAAATTAATGGCATAGACAGATCATAAATTCAAAATAAGCAACATAAATTTTCCTGCAGAGATAAGAGAGGATATTGGTGATGGGAACCAGGAGCAAGAAGTTAATAAAACAGAATCAAATTGAAATTCATGGTGTTAAAATGCATAGGGTGTTAAAATAAAGAACAATAGATGGTTTACATGGCAGAATGCCTATAGTCTAAGGGCAAATTAGCTGGAGAGTCTGCCTCAAAGACCCTCTCAAGAGGCACTGGAGGAGAACATAAAGTTGGAGAAATATTTGTAATGTTATGCTGCATCTTTAAAATAAAATGCAAACATAAATAGGAACACAAAAGATGAAGCAATAATGGCTTGAAATTTTCTGGGCTTAAACAATGATTTAAAAGAAATCTTGGCTGAAAGAGACTTCATTAAATATAAGGCAGGGTAGATAAAGAAAAAGAAATTTTTACATGTGGAGTCAAAATTTAAGTCTGGCAGAGAGAGATACAAAGACAGACATTCATAGAGGGATAGAGAGAGACAGAGACACAGAGAACGAGTAACAGAGACAAAGATGACAGACAGACAGACAGACAGACAGATAAAGAAGTACAAAGATGATCACAGACAACATTTATCCAGCTCTGATATCTGGCAGACACTGTCTGAAGTGCTTCATAGGCTGAGTATATCAGCTCTTGCAACATCCTAACAACTGGGGTTCTTATCAGCACTTTACACACGAGGATGCTGAATTACAGGAAATTCACATAACTGCTCAGGATGGCAAGAAAATGGAGAAGTGGAGAATAAAAACTTCAGTGTCTTGTTCTGGAACCTGGAGTCTTATGCTCTTAGACCTCTTGCTTCTTAAAAAGCTTCCAAGTGAAGAGAGCCCATCACCTGTCAGTGAATGCAAGTTACCTTGGCTTGAGCATCCCCACAGTAACATGGAGACATGAAGGCAGTGAAGAAATGCTTTCAAAATGCTACAAGAAAAATAATATCCAGTGCAGTATTAGCAAACTGGATTTAAAGAGAATATGCAGATTGCATGAGGAAACACATACAGGAAAGGTCACGACAATCTTGGCAGTGCCCATTAATCTTTAATACTGCCTCTGCTAAATGTTGGGGAGGACCATGGTGCTGAGGGCTATTTTCTCTGGAAAGTACCACTGACTGCTTGGAAAGGACAGTGGATAAATTGAGCTCCTATGAGGAAACTTTAATCCTTTTTTACCTCGGAGAGCTGCTGAGGCATGGCACCAAGAGCTGAGAGCCTCAGACCATCATTAATGTTTGATAAACTTAGACGCCTTCTCTCCATATAACTGGCCAGCAGAGATAATTTGGGAAAAAAGCATACAGATATGTGAATTTTATGATGAAATGTATGGCTATAAATGCTGTTTTCTAGGATGGACATTGGTTAGACAGTGAAGGAAA
Source organism: Cricetomys ansorgei (assembly GCA_026225945.1). Lineage (NCBI taxonomy): Eukaryota > Metazoa > Chordata > Mammalia > Rodentia > Nesomyidae > Cricetomys > Cricetomys ansorgei. The sequence goes on along the minus strand of JAMJFZ010000199.1, from coordinate 64,409,620 downwards.
GGTTTCATGTCTGTCCAGACTAACCACTCAGCTGGGCTCATGCTGATCAACCTTGACATTAGATTTTGTAACTTTAGTGTTTGTATGAAGGCTTGTCATTTAAAAAGTGATTCCAGGTTAGGTTCTCTTTATTATAGTATCCACCCAAAGCCTAGCATCCTGGAAAGATGCTATTTTGAAGCTAGATAAGGTTGTTTGCTAGACTTCTTAATTTCTATGGGTAAAGAAACTGAAGCACAGAAAATGAATGGTTTTCCCCAAGGTCCTTCTAATAATAAAGGAGAGCCAGCTTGTAAACATCCATTTCCCTTAGGGTTCACATAGAAACTCTAGGTCATGGAGAAAAACACTGAGCAGATGCTTCTGCCTCTATTTAATTTTATATAGAGATAGCACAGGTACAAACTCACAGACACTTCATTAATAAGGTGGTGATGGGGGTGAATGGAGGGTGAATAGTGTGATTCTTATAGCCATTATTGGGGATGCAGTTAACCTACTTTATACTGTCAGGACAGGAAGGGCTACATAACAAGTAAAATAAGATTCAGCCACTTGGGAATGTGGGAGCTGATTGTTCCAACTGAGAGCAAAACTAACATAGTGTCTCTGACCGGGAATACTCTTTGTGATTTGGAATGAAAGGAATGTGGATGTTTCTGAAACAGACCAAGTGAGAAGTCATGGCTACAGATGAAGTGAGAGAGATTCACTTGGACAGATTGTCGGGGGCCTGTGGGTTATGGGAAGATATTTAGATTTTATTCTGGATAATATTCTGGACAGTTATTGAAGGATTTTAAACTAATGTTATGATGTAGACAGTCCCCGAATCAGAACCCCAACCAGTATTTGTAGAACTGAAATTAAAAAAAAAAAAAGTTTTGCTTCCTTCATTTCTTGTTTCTCTCCACATGTATGCTGAATATTCTTACTGAAGGCAGATGGAGCTACTTCTCTGTCTTGACAGCCAGTCACGCCCCTCCCATTAATATCTTCTCTTTCCAAGAGGTAAGATGATGTGGGAATAATAGGTTCGGATGAAAATTCAAAGGAAAAGCGTCATCAGAGAAATTTGAGTAAAATTCTCACTCTAATAATCTGTTGCTAAGAGAGCTGTAAAGAAAGTTCTAAGAATTAAGCTTATGCTCAAGTGGCTCATGAGGCGATTCAAGTAAAATTATCAATAATATTTCTGGCATGAGGTGTTTGCTCCATAGGAGTTTATTTAAATAAAGTTAGAGGTGTAGACAGAGAGCTGGTATATAAGTCTGTGTTAGAACCCACTAGTGGGTAAGAGTATCAAACGATACCTACAACAGTGGATATCACAGAGTGGGGGACCAATAAACTATACCCATTATTGTTATTGCATCACAAAGTCGTGTTTATGTTTTGTCTTTCCCTTTAGTTTCTGGGTTAATGAGACTAAATTTTGTGCATGGATATTTCAGTACCTCAGACAGCAATGCTAATGAGGACATGGGAATTATCTATACCTTCCATTTCCTTGAGAATTTTTAAGTTGGTTCATGTGTTTGTGCATGTGTATGTGGAGGCTGGAAGACAGCCTTGAGTATTGTTTCTCAGAGACTGTCCACCTTTGTTTTTTTTAAACAAGGTCTCACACTGGAACTTGCACCAGTCTTCAAAAATTTGTCTGTCTCTACCTCCCCAGAACTGGGATTACAAGCACATGGCACTGTACCTGTTTTTATTTGTTTGCTTGCTTCTTAATGGCTTCTAGGGAGCAAATTTAGGTCCTCATGCTTAAGAGGTAAGTATTTTACTGACTGAAGTATCTCCCCAGCATTAATTTTGGACTTTATTCATTATGATAGCCAGGCCCAGCTAAATACATCCTACTAGTCCTCCAAATGGTTTACTGTTTCACCAAGAATCTCAAGTTTCTCATCTTTCATTTCAAAGTGTCAGTTTTATTCTTCTTCTCACCCACCCATGTCAACAGGATCCCAGCATGCCTTGCAGCCAACAGTTCCTGAGTTATCTCACTTAGAAACACATTAGCTCCTTAGCACATTTGCTGCTTTAATTAGACTGGTTTTGACAAGCTCCAAAACTTTGTTTTTGATTTTTATCTTTGGGATGATTTAAAGCTCCATAAATCTGTGTAATTGCTGTGGGCAGGTCACATATCCACCAACATCCATCTGCTTCCTCAGAAAACCAATTCTCTGAAGCTTAGAATCAAATGTGTAAAGCACACCATAAAAAGAGATTGCCATAGGTTAATGTGCACTCTCATGGTGAACGTTCCCTCTGTGGGAAGCGTGTGGATGCTTCTAGTTTGACTTTTCTTTCATTTTCAACCAATAAAAATAATTAACATCGGAGTATATCGGGAGGGTCTCCTTTTAGAGGCATATTTTCATGGTACCTAGGAATCAAAACAAATACACTGCCTCTAAACCAAAATAGCTCGTGTGAATTTTATTATTTAATATAATCCCCTGAAGCAAAGCATGGTGGCCACTATCAGCACCATTTTGCAGATAGGAAGTCTAGGGGCCTCATAAGAGTAAGTGATTAGGGAAGGATGAAGTTTGTTTGGTGAAATGTCTTGACTGCAGCTGACAGTGAGCAGGTAACAAGTACAATAAAAACGGCGTGGGGATTTTCTAGTGTATGCCATTTTTAAAGCCATATGTTCCCCCAGGTAGTCTCACGTTTACTGAGTTTTTATCAGTGGTGTTTGGTATTTGATATTTTGATGTTTGGCTACAGCAAAGACTCTCATCATAAAAATTAGGGCCAGAGGGAGGCTTCAGCTCCCAGAAGTGTGGGGTTACTGTTAACAGTGCTTCTCTGAAACTCTCAGCTGCCCTATCATCATTTCCACTTTAGGCGTAAGGAAGACAGTCCTTCCTTTGGACAGTCTAATTTCCAAGAGTTATTTAACTGCCACAGCTCCAAGGATCTACCCTTCATCATTTATGAGTCAAAGAAGTATACTTATTTGTATAGGAATGTTAATTTTGAACAATTTCAAAAGGAAAATGCATAAATGTGAGTTTTCTGGTGAAGTCTTAGGCACTTTGATTGAGGCACTGGCCATGACCACACGGTTTCTCTCTGATTCTCAGCTTGGGAGAAAGACTCCGTTAGGACTGTCATGAATAATATAGTGGAATATCCATTACAGTGATCCAAAAATGTACCCAGGAGTTTTCAAATTGGTTGACCTGCTACATGTTGCACCCTTTATTTGTCTCATCCCCTTTTCAAAACATTTATTCTTCAGTTCTACCTAGGAATTAGTCCGTACCTGGAATTCCTTCTCGGTAGGTATACTAATAACTAAATGATAATAACTTGAGCAGGTTCAACAAAGAACAGAGACAATTCTCTAAGATGCAAGCTGCAATGGCCTCATTCATCCCTCTGATAGACTGACCCTGAACACATGGCCTCCAGGTAATTTATTGAGGAAAGACACCCCCCACCAATACAAAGGTCTTGACTGCTTATGAATTGAACTTCCACAGTACAACAACATCCAGCTTTAGCCTGGCCAAGTTGATGCTGTTTTAAGGGAGAAGTCAAGACCCTGGGCAAGCTGGTCCATGTCCAGTGCTTAGCCTGAGAGAGAAGACCATAGAACATTCCTCCATTAGCAATAATACAATCAAATGGCTTTAAAACAAAGTTCTCAGTGGGTAAGGTAAACTTGAACATGAATTTGTTGCATCCAAGGGTATTGAGTAGACAGTTACTGGTACTCCAAACTAGCATTCTTTTTGCATCCAAGAAAGCACCCACACCCAGGAAGCTGGTTCTAAAAATTAAGGAAGATGACCTTCTGGCAGCAGCTCTAGCTACCAGATACAGCAGTTATCTAAAGTTCATATTACTGCACAGAAGTGCATGTAGCTTTACAATAGCTGAGAATAAGTTTGAATATTCCACTACATGTAGGAACATTCCAGAGAATGAAGACACATTAAGGTAATTATGTTTCTTTATTTTTTATTGAGTTAATACTTTATGATCTTTTCTCATCTTACCTTATATATTCAGTCTGACACTGACTCACTGATGTGAACTTCTGGAGCCCAGACATGAGGATCACATGAGAAAATCAGACTCTGATCTACCCTACAGTGGTGGGCAAACATGGTATTTTGAAAGAAAATATGCTGCAGGTAAAAACAGTGAACGAGTTGAAGTGTTTTCTTCTCAGCTTTCAAACCATTTTTGTCCAGTCAGTGTTCCTGCTGCACTGACCTGGGCTTTTCTTCAGCCAGCTCACTTTGTAATGCCTCCCTTCCTAAACCTTGGGAATATAATCCACTGTCAAGGTCTGAAATTCTGCTGAATGGGAATGTGATGCAGGTGCTCCTTGCTCTGTGTGATGGCAGTATTAACAAGTTTGTTTGGTCTGTGTCACAGAGTCAATCTACAAAGTTAATATGAACTACAAAGTTAATATGAAGGATTTCTCCAAAGAGAGGCCCATTAAGATGAGAAATAGGAGAGAGCAAGGAAAGAAGATTGTAGAGAAAGGTAGGCTTTGGAGCAAGTTTGATTTCAGCCAGGCTCCACTATAGGTTCCCAGGTGTGACTCACATGTGACCTTGACTTACCCAAAGAAAAGGTGCTGCCATCAGTCACTGTCTCTTACCTGATCACTGAAATGGGGCAATTATGGCCTTCAGGGATCTGCAGAAGACGATGTTCTCACAGTTCAACAAAGTCTAACCTTTTAGAAAAGGTTCTGAATCAGCTGCAACCAGTGCTCACAGATATGGATCAATGCACCAACTGGGTAAGGACACTGACTGTTCTACAAATGATTAAGTAGATGTTACATTGGTTTAATGGTTCTTTTTATGGATACAAGCCTAGGAAAGTTAGAATCATAGATAGTTGGCTGGATTGTGTCTGTGTGGAAGTTTCTTGAAGGTAACAGTTTAAGCACCAAGGGTTGAGGCAGTAACACAGTCCATACAACCAGAGACTGTATTTACAAGAAGAAAGCAAAACCCATTTATTGAAATAGGTGTGGAGAATAGAACCAGCAATGTGCAGAGTGAAGTCTTTGAGCTTCAAGTCAAGTTGGACTTTTGCTCTCTAACTTCTGCTAGTCTTAAGAAAGAGCAAGAACCTTGTCGCAAGGCCAGGTTGAAGACTCTGTTGTTGACTCAAGTCAGAGGGGAGAAGTGATGTTCAGGGAACAGAGAGAATGGCAATGACAGTAGCCAGGATGTCAGTCCAAGCAGGCTGATAAAAAATGAGAATTGACTATCTCATGGCAAAGAACCAATAGTAGATTTGACTTCAGTTAAGGCAGAATCTGGGAGCCATGGAGCTGCCCCATAACCTCCTGCTCCATCACTCAGTTCTGTCTGTCTCCATGGTATCTTTCCACTTGTAGTTGCTTCTTCTTACTGACCCGGCAAACTCCAGGTTATTGCAGCAATTCCAGATATAAGACAGATCCTCTTTCTCAGTTGTCATGGCAAAAGTCTTAGTATTGACTTCATAGGAGGCTTGTCATATGATCAAAAGCAATCAAAACACATACTGTTTCTAGAGATTTGTGGTATTTATGGATTGGTTGGACTAGGCTACAAGCTGGTAGTAGAGCCTAGGGTAGGAGAGTACTGGAGAGCCAAACGGCTGAGAATGGCAGAGGAAAAGGAAGCACTCTTTCATGGCAGCTCTCAACAGTGGGGTTTTCACATTTCTACCCTATAACCTCATCAGACACAGGGCAGGCTACAGTGAGTTCACTGACATCGGTGTGCCTGGGAGACAAATAATTTGACAAATCATATTTGATATCAGGCTTATAAAAAAGTTTCTCATTTTCATCTGACAGTTTTTATGATGGAAGTCAAGCTCACTGGCTTATAATTGACAGCATTTTTATGCATTTTGGAGAAGTTTCAGCATTCGGTGGTCTGCCATTTGCAATCTTTCCAGACATTTCTGTTAACCTTGCGGAGCTTTGGAACTTAGTTCAACATTTTGTCATTGGTCTTGTCAATCTCTAGACAGGTGACTTCATCTCAATTTCTCTAGGCTGTTTCCCCTCTTTAAATTCAGGAGTTATTTCCCTGGACAAGGCCAGTGCCAAAGGCTTGACTATTGCTGTTTGCTGACTTGTGTAACTTCTCAGAAAATGACTTTCTTGCTGTGATGTGAAATTGACTTTTCATCTTCACTGATGCCAGCGCATTTTACATTTCCTGTGTTTGGAGGCACACAATTCCATTAAGGGGGATCTGTGTGCACTTTGAGAACACTAGACTGCTTGGAGAGAGTTAGAGAAAAATGTTTTGCCTCTGAGATCGCTTTGAACAAATTATGCTAAAGCTTATTTTAATAAATTATAATAAAAATGAGTTATAACTTAAATTGGACATTCAATTTACAGTTGTGATACAAATATTTGTATTCCCAAGTATGCTTTTATGTTTATTTTGTTATACTACCTGCCATAGCTTAAGTTATCAACTTGACCCACTTAGGAAGAGGGAGCCTCAATTAAAGAATTGCCTCTATCAAACTGGCATGTAAGCATGTCTGTGGGGCCATTCTCTTAGTTGATAGTTGGTGGAGAAAAGCCCAGCCCACTGTGGGTAGTGTCATCCCTAGTAGGGGGCCCTGGGCTACATAAGAAAGGTAGCTGAACAAGCCAGGGGAAGCAAGGCAGAAAGCATCATTCCCTGTCTGTTTCCAATCCTGCTTTAGCCTCCCCTGATGATGGACTATGACATTCCTTCCCCAGGTTCCTTTGGTCAGTGTTTTATCATATCAGCAGAGAAGCGAACTAACACAGAATCCTGAGAATATTTGTATGTTTTTATTTAATATTTAGGCATCATGCATTTCTCAAGAGCAACACTCACTCATCCAGATGTGAATTTATTGAGCATGTTTCTTTTAAACTCCAGTAAAGCCACGGGAGTGACAGAAGGGTTTCAGGTGGTCCTTTGGTATGGAAATGGAGGGATGTATTAGTTACTTTCCACTGCTGCAACAAAATACCTGACAAAAGTAACTTAAGGAAGGAAAGTTAATTTGGCTCACAATCCCAGGGTACAGTTCATCATGGTGACGAAGCCACAGCAAAAAGAGCTTGAAGCAGCCAGTCACACTGCACCTGCAGTTACAAAGAGAATGAATGCTGGTGCTTAGTTTCTGTCTCCTTTTTTATTTTTTCAAGGATCCCAGCCCAAGAAATGGTGTTGCCCCATTTAGGGTAGTCTTCAAACCTCAATTAATCCAGTCTGGAAAGTCCTTAAAGGACATGTCTAGAGTTTTTGTCTCTCTGGTGACTCTAAAGACTGACAAATCAACAATTGACTTTTTTTTTTTTTGGTATATATAAACAGTGGAATTTCATTCAGCCATGCAGAAAAATTAAATCATTTAATCTGCAGGAAAATAGGAATTCCTGGGGATAATTATAGTAAGCGAAGTAAGCCATACTAAGAAAGACAAATATTGCATGCCTTTTCTCGTATGTAAAGTCTAGATTTCAATTTGCATGAGTGTGCCTGGGACATCAGAGTCAAAGGAGAACTATGACAGAAGAGGAAGATGGGAATGAAGGAGGGTAGTGGAACACATGGGGCTTGAAAGTGGAAGGGAATAACTGGGAAAAAGGAAGGGGACCATTAAGAGAGGGAGGTTGGGGAGGGCAGTGGGAAGGGGCAACAAGGGCAAACTATAATGATATGCACATATAAAAATGCCATAACGAAACCCATTACTCTGTATGCTAATGAAAATATTAATAAAAGATGTGCAAGCCTTCCATCCTAGAAACTACAAAATGTAAAATACTGTTGACAAAAATGAACGTCACAACACCAGCAGGCAGCAAGGCAGGGTGCCTCTGGAACCACTCCTGCTTTGGTTTGACTTTATTCCCTTCTTTTTAGGTTTGTTTTCTGCACCCTGGATGTCTGTCTTCTTCCCCTGAAAACATGGTCTGCCTCTTCTAACTTTCATTTCTACTTCTTCTCTGAAGTGTCCTTTCCTGTCCTCCTTGATGGTTTCTCTTCTATGTTGTCCTTTGGAAATATAAAATTACAATTTAACGCAAGAATCGAAAACACTGCCGTGCTCTTATGTGAGTCACATACAATAAGCAAACTCATATAGGTAAGAAAGTAGAAGAGAGGTTGCAGTGGACAGGAGAGGAGGAAGTTGAGAGTTGTTTAGTGGTACGGGTTTAATGTTTGCGATCACCCAAGACCTTTAGAAAGGGACTGTAGTGATGATCACATATGCTGTGGGTATGCTGAAAGCAACCAAAATGTCCACTCAAACAGGGATAAATGGTAGATTTTTTTATGTTGTATACTATGCCACAGCTTTTTTTCTTTTACTGAAAATACATTTTTTACTCACATAATATATACTGATTATAGTTTACCTTCTTGCTACTCCTAGGTCCTTCCCACCCCCCCCCATTCCTGTCTTTCATTAGAAAGCAGGCTCCTATGGGATAATAATAGAATAGAATAGAATAGAATAGAATAGAATAGAATAGAATAGAATAGAATAGAATAGAATAGATAGAAAAGATGAAAAAAACAAAAACTAACCCATTGGAATTGTACAGAACAAACAGAAGCAAAGGAGCCCATGGAATTGCACAAACAATAGATATCGACTCAGAGACTCTCTCATTCTCACACACAGGAATCCCATAAAAACACTAAAGGGACCCGTGCATGCTGCCTCAGTCTCTGTGAGTTCACATGTGCATAAATTCCGCTGATTCAGAGGGCCTTGTTTCTTTGGTGTCCTCTGTCCCCTCTGGCCCCTACACTCATTCTGTCTCTTCTTCCTCAGAGTTCCCTGAGCTCTGAGGGAGAGATTTGATGGAGACATTCTATTTAGGGATGAGTGTCCCAAGATCTCTCACTCTCTGCATATGTCTGGCTGTGGATCTCTGTATTTGTTCCCATCTACTGCAGGAGGAAGCTTCTATGATGATAGCTGAGCAAGGCACTGTTCTAGGAGTATAGTAGAACGTCATTAGGAGTCCTTTTACTGCTATGTACAGAACAGCAGTGTTTGGTTTTATCCTAAGTCCCTGGGCTATCCTGTCTCTGATTCTTGGTCATCCAAGCAGTGTTGGTATGTGTTCCATCTCATGGAACGGGCTTTAAGTCAAATCAGATTTGATTGGTTACTCCCAGGAGATTTGTGCCACCATTGCCCTAGCATATCTTACAGGCAGAACATCATTGTAGATCAAAGGGTTTGTCGTTGGGTGGGTGTTTACATTTCTCCTTTGGTAGCCAGCAGAGTGCCTTCATATACCAAAGCTAGCTCTAGGGGTGAAGGTTCTATATAGGCGCTAGCATGGCTTTTCATGTCCAGTGAGTTGTGTAGGTGTTTTCTTCAGCAATAGGGCCTTGTTTTTAGTTTGTGGTAAGCAACCTATAGTCTTGACAATAGCCAAGTTGCTTTGGGGTTCTCAGTTTTTCAATTAAATATACCCATTCTTGGTACTGGAAGCTTCATTTGGTGACAAGGTTGTCCAGTTGGAGCTCTATATCCCTCATTATTTGGTGATTTCCTTTAAATTGCCTTCATATATGTATATATTTTAGGGAGCTTTTATCTACTATATTAGATTGTTTCCATACAACCTCTCAAATGGCCCTAATTTTAGCCATGTCTCCCCATATTCCCTGCCCTGTTCCTCTCTTCTCTCCCCCTCCCCATATGATCCTCCTGTTCCAGCTCCCCATTTATCTGTAACTCTCTATTCTACTTTCATGTTCTAGGCAGATCTATCTATCCCTAGTCCCTTACTCTATAACAAATCTCTGTAGTTCTACAGATTTCAATAATCTGTATTAACCATCACTGAGGTATCAGGATACAATCTGTGGAGAGGGTGAAGGTTGGAACAGCAGTGTCACAGACTTAGAATGTGTTCAGGAGTCTTCTGTGTCACAAGGATTTGCTGTACCTATGTGGCAGATACTGGTTCTGAGAGAACACCAAGCTGCCCCTTTATCCTTACAGAGCTCCTGGGACAGGCCTTGGAGGGTTATGGACAATGAAACTCTCACATGTGCCAGAGGATTTTGACTCAACCTAAGTTAGCTTGTGCCATGGTTCCAACAATTAGATGGTTCTGGTACCCTAGTGAGAAACTGAAAATGGACAAGGGATACAGTCAGGCCTTTAATGATCAAAGATATTTTATACTCTATAATGCAAGGGAAAACGTCACAAAGTAATGAATAGCCCCACCCACAGTAGCAATAGTATTATTGGATGAAGGACATTTTTTATAAGCAAAATGGAATATTATTCAGCTATAGTTGAGAGTTAGATCTCAAGCCAGGAGGTGGTGGTACACACCTTTAATCTTAGCACTCAAGGCAGAGGCAGGGGGGTCTCTGAGTTCAAGGTCAGCCTGGTTTACAGAGTGAGTTCCAGGACAGCCAAAGTTACAATATAGAAATTCTGTCTCAAAAAAAAAAAGACTTAAATCTTGTCAGAAATCTTTCTTGTCAGTTAAATCTTTCAGAAAAAGTGATAGATTTAAGTGATGATATTGAGCCAAATAAACTCAACACCGAAAGACAACTGCCACATCATTTTTTGTTATTTTTTTCCCTCATGGTGGAAGTTAAAAAAATAATTCAGTCTTTAGGTAAAATAATGATCGCCAGAGACTAGAAAAGGCATGGGGTGAAAATAGCAAAGCCACAGACAAATATGGGAAGATTAAACTGTAACCTATGAATGTATACAACTGAAGTGTGTCAATAAAAAATTGAATTTTTGAAAATGCAGACAACAGTCAAACTCTGAACATGGATAGACTCTCAAAAGAGTGTGTGAGAAAGAAATGACAAGAAGTGAGGGATCAAGATCCACATGACCCAGTATTCATGCATGAGGAGAGGCTGGTCAGTAGGCTGAGTAGGACCAGCAATGACTAGGAGAGGTGAGAATTGTGGGAAACCATTGAAGAAAGAGTTTCAAAGGCAGGAATCTACTCCAGTCACAAATAAAATCTAACAGGCGAACTGAGAAGTCTCTGACCACAGCACTGAGCCATATGCAGGTCCTTGGTCACTTGCCAGCAGCAGTTTTGGCTGAGTAAAACTGGCAATAGACTGAGGCTGGTTCAGGAGAGAACAGGAGAGTCATTTGGCTTTACCATTTCTAAATACCTGTACCTGGATTTTGTATATAGCTAAAGGCTAAATAGCTTGCTTAGGGTACTCCAAGTCCTGGATTCAAACACTGTAAAAATCATGTGTATATTTTGAGTAGGTGCATCATTTTTTTTTGTTCCAGCTTCTTTACTTGCAAAATAACCATAGGATCTGTGTGATTAATGAACAAGATGATCTGTTTAAAATGAATGGCCCAGTTAGCACTCAATGAGGTCGGCTCTTAGGATACAGTTCGGTGCTTAGTAGAAGTCATTTGAGTGGTGAGCTACTGGTTACAGGAATAAAATAAGGAAGAAAAATAGACATCTAATCCACCTGAGAATCTTACAAAAGCTCTTGGTCAATGGCAAGAGATCAAGTACCTATCTGTTTGGTGGTCTGGCCTCTGGAATGTAGTGCTAGGATCCTGAACCTATTGCTTCATTGATACTCTTAAAGTCTAGTTTCTGCCAGCTTTAAGATTAGCACATCATAGTACACATGCATGAAACCAACACTCATTAAGTGTCATTAATGAGATAATAGTGACACTGAGGATGCTGGCTATATTTGGACGTCTTTTCCACTCTATCCATATATTTGGAGAGGAAGGCACTGCTAGTCTTTCTTCAGGGTCATTGAAATCTCTGGTACCTCCACCCTTTGAAAGACTAGTCCTTGGCTTGGTTCTCAGAGGGCCTGTGAAGAAGGTGATAGGTGCATCTCTCCTTGGCCTCTAAGGGTAGTTTTGAAGCTTCAAAAAGTAAAATTATATCATTGGGCCCTGGACAACTTTTATGCTTGTGGGTGATTCTTTAGGGACAACACTGAAGTGAGCTGGCAGCCTCAGCAAACCTGCTTTGCTCTCCTCTTACGTAAGTTCACTTATTTTTTTATGTCAATAGTAATCTTCAATTTTTTTATGCTTTAAAGCCTAACAGTAATAAATTCAGCCTCAAGGTATTTATTTTCTGGAGGGCCTATGGCTTGCAGCCTTTGTAGAATGGCAAGAAACAGGCCATTGTCATTCTATTTCTGTTTGTCATTTTTTTTTTTTTCATTTTAAAATGTGAATAGAGGCCTCACCTGCTTTCCACCATTTTTTTTTCTTCTTCTGTTGTATATTTTCTGCTCTTCTGTGCCCCAACTAAGAGATTTAACAGGGTTTCCTGGCCATGCATAATGGGTGTTTGCATGCTCTAAGTCTGTTAAGGCACATTCTGCATGTATTTCACAGCAGATTCCAATTGTAAATTGGTTGTAGAGACGTCACTGACTTCCTGCCTGTGACATTTCTGACGGATGGCCCCTATTTATATAGAACAGCATGGCGTGTGCAAAGCTACAAGGCTCCATGCCATGCTTAATGGATTGGAAGGAGAGAGTTGGCGGTCCCACTGTGAGGAAAACCATTCACTTCCTTTTGGTAAGCAGTCAGAGAAATCGCTGATGAGACCCAGACTGGAAAGCCTGTAGGGGGAAGCAAGTCCTGGTTCTTCCACAAAACCTTCCTGTGTTCTTGAAGACTCAATCATGCAGTTAACACATAGGTTAAGGTTATGGGCACGGTGGGCAGAACAATAGGTGTGAACCTCTGCTAGAACCATTTGGTGGTACGTTTCTATGTCTACACTGGTTTGTTTATAGTAGGAGAATGAGATGAGCTGTCTTATGGGGGTGTCTTACCCCAGTTGGCAAGCTATAAAAAGACACTGTAGACAAGATGATTTATAACTAACATGTTTTCCCTTACAGTTCTGCAGGTTTGAAGTCCATGTTACAGAAATTGACAAGTTTCATGTCTGGTGAGGGTCCTCTTACTGGCTGATAGATGGCCTTTCCTTCTCATTCCTTTCCTTCCTCCTCTCAGCCCTCAGTGCTGGAGAGGTCGCTCTTTTTTCTAAAGGCACTAGTCTCGTTAAAGAGGTGATTAGTTCTTACCATCTCCTAATAACCCTACTACCTGGAACCGTTCCATTGATTAGGTTTCAACAGGTTAACAGAGGACAAGGGGCCAGAGAGATGACCTGCTCAGAGCTTAAGAGCACTAGCTACTCTTCCATAGGACTAGAGTTTGATTTCCAGCATACACACTGAAGCTCAGAACTGTCTATAATTCTAGTCCCAAGGGGATCTGACACTCTTTTCTGGCCTCTGAGGACACCAGGCACATATGTGATATACATGCATACATGTAGATAGCACACTCATACACAATAACAAACAAACAAACAAATGAATCTTTTAAGAGCCAGGCTGTAACAGGGAACTTTGTGAGTGTTGTAGGACTGTTTGTTTCTTTATCATTTCAGTCGGTTCAGGGCAAGTCACCTGCTTTTTTACCCTCTAACCCTCTTGCATTGACCCATAAGCAGAGGCTATGTGTTGGCAACCACTGGATGTTTTGGCAAAGTGATTTCACGACAGAGACTGGGAGGTGAAGAATGGGAAATCACTCTTAGTATCTCATCACTGGAGGTGGTTGGGTGGACAGGTGCCTTCTTTATTTATGTCATGTTGAAATAGGAGACAGTACTGTTAACAAATTCATTTTTACAACACACTGTTGTGTAGGAAGGGAAGTTCTCCAGTATGTACCAAAAATTTAAACCTCCCCCCCCCCGCCAAAAAAAAAAAAACCTCTTAAGTTTATATTTTTTAGTTCTAGGAATTTCAGTTATATTAATACATGTGAATGAAGAAATGTTTACACATACATGATATGACTGGTTTCTGCAGCATTTGGAAAGATCAAATGACCATCTTTAGAGAGTCAGTTGAATAATGATGGTATGGCCAGTCAGCTGATGACTCTTCATGACTTAGCAAAACTGACAAAGAGAAAAATAACATGTGCTATATACATATAAGAGATGTTGTTCAAAATATAAAGGGAAAAAGTACATCTACATGCCGCAACATGGCTGAAACACTATGCTAAATACACGAAGCCAGTCATAACTGACTACATATTGTGAGACTCCATTTATATGATTAGAAAAAAACAGGCAATCCACTGATGGAGTCTCATGGAAACAGGAGCTTGCCATGTGTATTGGTTTGCTTTCTGATGCTGTAATACAACACTGTGACCAAAAGCAACTTAGAGAAGTATTTTATCTTATACTTCCATTCCATCATTGAAAGAAGTTTGGGCAGGAACTCAAAGCAGGAATCCAGAGCAGAAATCATGGAACAACTGTATTCCGAGGCATTTTTATTTACCCAGTTGGTTAGTTCTCATTGCCTGACTGCATTTGGAATCACCTGGGAGATACATCTCTGAGTAGGTCTTAGTGTGTCTCCAGAGACATTTGACTGAAGAGGGAAGACTCATCATGAATATGGGGAGCACCATGCCATGGCTTAGGGACCCAGACTGAATAAAAGGGAACAAGGAGGAGAACAATAATATTTGATTTTCTCTGCTTCCTGACTGAGGTATAATTAGGACCACCTACCTCATATTCCCATTACCATTCCTTCCTCTCAACTGCAAACCCAACAAACCCTCTCTCCCCTCATGTCAGCTATCTGGTTATAACAACAAATACTAATACACACAGTCATAGATTTTTAAATGGCATATGCATTATGCTAGAATTTATGGTGAAAGGAAAATATCTTTGAGAGGAGTCTGCTCACGTTGGAACTAGTCACCTCTAGTAGTATTTCTTTTTTTTCCTGGTATTGGACAGTGCTGTAGATGTTGGCCATTCTTCACTTGCTTCCCTGATATGCAGTGTTCAAAGATTTTCACAAGTCCTTGCTATTTTGCTGATGACGATCTAGAGAGACTTGTAGTATTGAGTGAGGGAGACTGTATGCCATAACCAGCCTAACCTGGAAATTATGTTGGGAGGTGTCAGTATCAACCCTTAGGATGTTGGGAAACACTCTGCATCAATAATTCTACCTATAGTTTTATGTACCAGATTGCTCTGAATTATGTCACAACTCAGAGATCACTGTGCCTAAAGGGTAAATATCTGGTATAAGTCATACATGTGCACATATGTTTATAAAATTGATATTTACTTCTTTATCATTTTCAATATCATGTAAATCACTCATAATCTCATTATTTTATAATTACAAAAATTTAGCTGTTTTCCTTATAGGCTCAGACCAACTGTCCACAGTACTGATATTTTTGATAGGATGGAGCAGGATGTACAAATTTAGACAATGTTTTCTAGGTTTTAGGCAGCCCTCTATGCTTGCATTCTACTTTAGGTGCTTTTGGGTACTCAGGAATTGGGCCTATTATTATCCTCTATAGGCAGAGCAGAGAGGTTAGTTTATGAATAAAAACATCAAGATGAGTTACCATATGAAGTCAGCAATGGAGCCCAGAAGCTGATTAAGGATGCTTCTGGGAAGAGTTTGCTAGTGGAAATACAGAGAGAACAGAAGTGGAAGAAACCCATGGTGAAAGAGGCAGGAAGCAGCACCATTTTTGCAGTTTTGTTATGGATTAGTTCTGGCTATTTTATTTCCTCTTGGCTGAGGATTGTTTAGAGGAAGGAGTCACGTTTGAGTCTCACTCCTGTCACAAACTAATTATGTGCCTCTGGGAATTCACAGTACTTCAATGAGTCTTCTCATGTAAAAAGGAAAAGAGACCGCATCCCTTGTGGGCTGTCAGAAAGATCAGATCTCATAGTGGAATCCACGTGCCCTGCAGTTGAAAGGTTGTGCATTAGCAGGATTTTATTATGCAGGTGTTCATGCTGATGTGTGATGCTTTGCCAGTGCTGGGCAGGAGGAATAGCCCCAGAACGAATTTCTCTGGCTTTCCCCACCCTTCTGGGGGTCATCTTTGATCTTCTTTCTCTTTGGAAGTAAAGCTTTCTTTGAGAATCTGTCTCTGTAGAGACTGATCTGTGACAGAGGTACTCACCTGCTTTCACGCCTGCTCTCTGAATGCCATTAACAAGGAAGACTAAGCTCATACCATGGAGCAAGATGCTGGAATTCAAACACAGCACCTAGAGTCCAGAGGACTGTCTCAGGACACTGTCCTCTGGCTCATTCATCTCTCTGAAAATCATTTACTGCCACTGTACAATTTCTTATAGCTCCCAATTGTCCTCTATGGAGCAGGCATTTAAGCTTCAACTATGCACAATGCACACATTGTGATTCTGTGAATTTCGCATTTTGTGTTAGTCTCAGGCATAGTTGCATATTGGTAACTTTGCATGGCCTTTCTCCTATCAGCTTGTCTATTGTCAGTTTGTTTTAGCAGGCTCAATTAGTAAGCCCTCAGCTGAAAACTGATGTTCCTTCCCAGACAATCCCATGACAGTGTCTTAGTTGTCCTAGGGTTTTGCTTTTGTATTTTGTTGGTTCCTATCTTTCGAATTCTTCTGTGTATCACATGAGAGGTGTTGCTTGGACTCAGCTGCAATCCAGAGAGCTGTGATTTATGGTTCCGTGCTATGTCTCTTCACCTGAGTAGCCTTTAGAGCAATTCTGTCTCTTTCATAAAATGAAATGTATACGCACAGCCATCTTCTCTACCTGGCTTTTGGCACTTCTCCAAGGCTCCTTTCCTTTTCAGTGAAAATGAGTTTTCTGAATCTTTCCCCTAGATCCTCCTAGGCCTCTTGTGGCTTCTCACACAACACAGTGCATGGATGCAGAGCTGGTGTGAAGACTGGCTCAGGGTCAGACACCCACCTCTGGAGTATGTCTCCCTTTAGCCCTTTCATCTTCCTTTCTAGACACATCCCTGTCCTAGGGTGTGTTTGCCATTGTAATTCTCTAACCTACTTTATCAAGGCCGTCACCTGAAAGTTCAGGACCATACATGTCCCTAAGAAATGCCTGGTCTGCGTTTCAATTTGTAGGGTATATTTTTGAAAGAATTTCCCCCTCTCCTTTCTTCTTGACAATCTCATATATGTACACAGTGTGTTGTGATCATGTTCAGCATCTGTTACTCTCTTATCCCCCACATCATTCTAATCCCCTTTTTCTTCCCACCTAGGCCCTCCTATTATGTACCCCTGGCCCCCATGTGTGTGTCCCACTAAGATTAACTATGGTTGCTTTCAAGGGCCTATTTACTGGAACATGGGCATCTTATCAGTAGTTATGAGACTGAAGAAAATGAATCCCCCTTCCCAACAACTATTAGCTGCCAAACCTCCTTGAGCCTGTGTGGACCCTCCTGAGGTTCCTTTCTAGCAAGGTGGAATGCTGAGGGGGCTAATCCCATTCAAGCCTTGTTCATGAAGCCACAGCTGGTGTGCTTTCACAATTGCCAGGACCACACCCTGTCCTGGAAACAGCATTCCACAGTGTCCTCATCCACAAGCTCTGCCATTCTTTCTGCCATTCTTTTGTGATGTTCCTCTGGTCTCCGGGAAGGCGTTCTCTAGGGAACGTACAATTTTGTCATGTGCTCCATGTTGCAGAGGCTCTAGGGTAAAATGCATTTGTTTTTCACCTTCCAGTCATATCAATCTTGATTATTGTGTAGATTCTTCACACAGAGCTAATTAGAAGCTTTGTAAGCCCCTGCATTTTAGTTGGTAGCCCACTGTGTGACACTTTTCCTGCCTTGGTCTCATTTTCTTATGGAAATCTTATCTATATGACATGCACATTATCTCACTTGATGATGAGACATAAAGGGGATACAGAAATTGTCCCACATGCCTCTGCTCATTTCCCATAATCTTTTTAGTTCTACTCTTGAGATTTGAGGATTTATGCTGGTCTATTTTCAAATTCATTAAAACTTCTGTCATTTGGGGCTGGGGAATTCAGAGAGGCTCTCATATAGTTAGGCTGGCTTCGAACTTGCTATGTATAGTTGGTGATGACCCCGATCTCCTGATCCTCCTGCCTCAGTCTCCCAAGTATCTAGATATCAGGTGTGTGCCATCATGAGCGACCCACTTTTATCATTGATTAATTTTGGAGCTGCCTTCGAGTTTTTTTTTTTTTTATATAATTTTCATTTCTTTGCAGAAATTCCCTATCTGTCTACTCCTTTAGATTACATTTTCTTTTACAATGGTTGCTTTAAAAACTTAGTCAGTAAATTTGTGTTAGTTCAGGTTTGTTTTTAACCTGAACGTGCATCCATGTGTTGTTCTTGACTAATAGCCCTCTTTTCTAATTATTTGCATGTCAAGTACTTTAGAAAGTTTCTATTGAAAAAAAAAATTGAGTTGAGCATGCACAGCCCTTTGGAAGTGGTACCTTGAACCTTGTGTTGGTTTTCATTTTGTAATGATCGACCTGTGAAAACCATAAGGAATTTATTAAGGCCTGTGATATTGGGAGACTCATTTGCTAAACCATCTCTGAAGCATAGATTTTCCATGTTACAATTTTGGGGTCTGCAATGGTGTGTCTAGTGCAGATGTTACTTTTGGGAGTGTATTGTAAACTCCAATCAGGGCTCTTCTCTTATTTTAGCTGACACTTGAACCCTAAGAAGCTGTTAAGGGCTCTAGCCCCTATCTTGCTGAGTCAGAATTTTAGCTGCTTGGATCCTGGTACCAGAGATATTACTGGAGATATCTCCATTTCACTCTGTGGATTAATACACTTGAAGTCTTGTCTTTTGAGAAGCTCAGTTCTCAACCAAAGACTGGAAGGACATCTCCCCACCTCATACCATTCAGCATTCTCACCTCCAAAGCTCTGCTCCAAAAAATCCTAGCAATATTACTTGTCTCTAAGTGAAGTAGCTAAGTAAGGATTGGAATTCAATATGCAGTCAAGGAGGTTGCCCCTTCTCAGAGATCCAGGAGAATTATGATTCTCATCTGTGAATTTTTGTCACTCAGGAATTTCAGTTCTTTGGTGCCTATTTCCTCATGTAGAATCTTTGTGAGCATTTATGCCTGCAAGGCAAATCTGATGCTGGTTGTACCATCCTCAAAAGTGACCATTTTGGTGATGGCCTTGCTATTGTGTTCTGTGTAGCTGTTTCCAATGGGAATGACAGTCTTTTTCTGCCTTCAACCCTGCTAAGCTAAGGGGATGAATCTCAAGTTCCCATCTTTAAGAATTTGTTTGGTCTCAAATTCAATACCAGTAAAAGCTGAGTGCAGGAAATAGAAATCAATTCAAGTATTTTAAGCAGAAAGGAATTCAGTGCTTACAAAATCATCATGTTGACTCACTCCCGGATCATCATAAAATTGATTCACTAGGAAAGTTTCTATTTCTGAGATTGCCAGGGGAGCTATTCTGGATTCAAGGGCTTCTGCTTCCAGTTCAAATGCCTACTAGAAAATGAGAAGCCAGAGAATAGAGTCAAAGATGAAATGGCAGAAAAACTTCATACCTCTAAACCTTCCTTAGCAGCACAACAGTCCAGAAATGCAAACTAGTTGCTTTACTGTGTTTCCACATTTCATATTTCACTGGGATGCATATAGTGAGTAGAACCTATTTTATGTCCAGATCTAGCTGCAAGGGAGTCTGTATAATGCAGTTTTTTTAGCTTTCTAGACTCCTCTAGAAGGTTATGAGATAGAGTTTGAGTGGCTAATCCATGGTTTCTAATATACATTCTCTGTGCTCAGAATTCCTTTATCCTTCTGGATCCATCTCTAAAGACATATCCATCTGAATACATCTCCTCTGGATTCACTTGATAATTTAATATCATATAGCTCACACACACATTAAAATGTGTTTTTTTCTTTTTGTTTATTCTTTGGCTTTTTGTTTTTTGAGACAGTTTCTCTGTTGTAACTCTGGATGTCCTGGAACTCACTCTGTAGATCAGGCTGGCCTCGAACTCACAGAGATCCACCTGCCTCTGCCTCCCAAGTGCTGGGATTAAAGGTGTGTACCACCACCACCCAACAAAATATGTTTTTATAGATGGTTTTATAATCATTTGGGTTTTTTGTTTCCTATAATGGACTGGGGAAAGTCCTTTGGGTTAGAGATACTGATGTATACATTCCTTTTTCACTCACAATGTTCTAGTTTAACAGCTGACACATATCTTGAATGAAAGAATGAATGAATGAGTCAATGAATAGAAGGAATAGTGAGGATGATATGCTTTCAAATCATATAACATGGGAAGATGACCCAGAGAGAGGTATCTTTCAAGTGAGGCAAACTTTTGCCCCACTCCACATTCTGATTCCTCCTATGTGAACAAACCAGTAAAGGCTGAAAATTTTTCACTGAAGTAGTTATGTGGAACTAGGAAAAGGAGATAAATGACACAGTGCATGACTTCCAAAGGAACTTCTAAAACATTCAGTCACAGTGACTGTGTGTTATTGCAGGCTCAGGCCCTGGGAGGCCCTTCTGAGGCCTGGATCCAGGCTTTCAAAAGGTACGTAATAAGTCACTCAGCATCTGACGTGAGCTGGAAGAGGAAATATTCTCCAGGGAGGAATCTATGAATGTGCCAAGCAAATGGCTTTGCTTGCAGTGGCTGAGATAGATGGTCTGCCTCATCTAGGCAAATTCTCCTCTCCCTAGTAAAGCCCTCCCCTGTCCCTGGTCCACCATTAGATACAGCCCATTAACTGCCTCCTAGAACTCAGTAATTGTGCTAGGGCAGGCTTCAAGTTCCAGCCAGCTCATTGGAATGTATGTCTTCCCTGTGTGCCATGGGGAAATTTGTCTATGTGTGCATGTGGTGGGGTGCCCATCCCCTATTCTACCAATGCCTTCACAGGATCCTAGCACGGAGAGGTGTTTGGGGGATGGACATGGAACTCTTGCTTGTTCTTCTATAGATGATGCTCAATGGCAAAGCATAGGAATACTTTTGACCAGGATAATATAGCCACCCAACCTACTTACAGTACAACTAATATGAAGAGAATGAGCTACAAATGCCTGGAGGTTGTTGTTGAGGTTTCTCTTCCTCCTCCTCCTCATCCTCCCCCTACTCCTCATCTTTTACTTTTTCTTTTCAAAGAAAAGAAAAATTTTAAAATTTTATACATAATTATAAAATTACATATATATATAATTATAAAATTATACATAATTATATTATGTACCTTTTGTTTCTCATTCTCTCTCTCTCTTTCTTTGTTTCTTTCTTTGTTTCTTTCTTTCTTCCTTTCTTTCATACCACTGGCTTCTGGGTCTCCTGAGGTGGGACAGTTAGAAAGAGACACACCATCTATGCATTTATGCGAAAGTGAAGACTTTCCAGTGACCCTAGCACTTTGGGTTACCCATGCTCCCTTCAGCAACTCCTCATACTCTTTAAATACTCTTTAAATAAACCCAGTAAGCTCACTGGTCTCTGAAGGTGAAGTTCTTCTGTTTGACATTAGGACCTTATAAGGAAGGGCAGATGTTGTTTCTGCTTCTTCAGAGAAGGATTTCTCCAAATAGCAATGTTCATGCCGGGCTCTGTCCAGATTCTTCAGTCAGTGAGGGGTCATTGGGTCATCGAAAGTTCTGTTCTTATACCTGGAACTGATTCAGGGTGAACATGCTCTTTGTTATATCAGTGAATATGATTATGTTTGGGAAGAAGAATTACGTGTGCTGATAGCAGGGAGGTGTATGTTGGTCTGAGTGACTCCTAGAGACAGCACAGATCTGGAACGAAGAGAAGATGAGGTCCTGAGACTAGAGAGGAGAACCAGATGCTAGATTAGATGACTCTACCTGAAACTTTGCACCTCACACTTCTCCAGCCCAGCAACCTGAGCCAACTACGTTTATTTCAGACAGGAAGGTGAATTCTTAGGAAAGTCTTTATGAAGAGGACTGGGTTGGTTTAGTTGGTAATCAAGGTGATTTTGACTAGGCTTACATATCCCACTCTTCCTGGGAGTTAATACTGCTACTATCTTGTAATTTCTTGGGAGTCTATCATGTGCCAACTTTGCATTAAAAGTTTTTCAGAAATTTTAATAATTTTTACAACAGCTCTTGAGATAATAGATAAGTGTTCCTTGCATTTCTACTTATAGACAAGGACACTCAGGCCCAGAGAGGTTTAGTGACTTTTCTAAGGCCACACAGCTAAGAAGTGGCAAAAGTCAACTCAAGTCTGTCCCTGGACCATGACACTACAATGATTCTGGGTGTACTTGGTCATTGATAGAGTTTCATCTGGGGCACAATTCATTAGAATCTCTATTAGTTCTCATTTTGTGTGCTAAGATGCCCTAGTTCAGAAAAGCCAACCTGTCTCCTTAAGGCTAATGGACAAATTAGTGAAGCCAATTGAGACAAGTATTTTGAATGTATTTCATTTTAGTTAAGTTTTTAAAAGACCAAGAAATAAATAAATAAATCTCATTTGGATCATTTGGGTGATGCTGGTCTGGGAGGAGAGGCTTTTCAAGGCGAGAAGTCTTTTCTTTGGTCCTGATTTAGCTAAGTCTAAGAGCAGATACAGCTAGGTCTGAAATTTATTTTCAACAGTTTTTGTCTCAGTGAAGCTCAGAAGCCATCTTTACATTGCTGCAGCTGTGTTAAATGACGGACAGAATGGACACATGCGATGGGCTCAACTTTTGATAGGACCCATCTGGACCGTTCTGCAGGTGAGGGACATTTATTTCCAGGCTCATTTGCTCTGGGCTCATTCCAAAGGCAGTTCTGCTGGCTGCTCAGGCCAGGCTTCTGTCTCCAGTGAAACTGGCACCTTTGACATCTTTATTGCTTCCTTCCTGGGACATGAACCCAGACAGGCACCTCTGCAGGTGGCTCCATCAAACTGGAGGGCGTGGGACTCCCTACTCAACGGCAGAGACAAGGTAAGCTGGTTGTTTCTCAGAGGGCATTTTCTAAGTGAATGGAACATGAATGTCCCTCTCTTGGGATTTTCAAGGTTACCTAAGTCCAACATCCATCCAGTGACTACATTTTTCATCTATCTCATTTCCCATTTATTTTTCAGTGTGTGTGTGTGTGTGTGTGTGTGTGTGTGTGTGTGTGTGTGTGTGTGTGTTGCAGAGAACACCAGGTACAATGCTGGGGGTACAAAGCAAGGCTTAGGGGCTGCAGGATCAACAAAACAGTTGAGTTCAATTTGCACATAGTCAGTATAGTGGGGAGCACCTGTACAGACCCAGGGAGCATCTTGGGCCCATCGTCAAGCTGGAATGCAAAGAGTGATGGGACAAGAAAAGCAGGGTGGGGAGGTGTCTATGGGCATAGCAGAAAACTCTGCCAAAGATCCAAAAAGTAGCAAGGTTGTGAATGGAGAGGTATGATATATCCACGTTAGGGAAACAGGAGCTTATGTAGCTGGTATATATTGCAAAGAGTTGAGGTGAGCAGGCAGGAAGCCTATGACTCAGAACCTACAACACAAAGTTTGGGGGCTAAGTTCATGAAGAGTAGAAATGCAACTCCCAGGCTGGTATTCATGCAGAGGAAAGGGACTCAAAGAAGCTCTGAGAGAGGTCCAAAGTCAGTGGGCGATGCTCAGCTGTGGACCTAGAAGGCCTGCATCGAAGAGGGAACTAGCTGTCTTAAACTGATGGTGAGCTTTGAGCAAATTCTGTCTGCTGGTCCCTGATTCCATTTTGTCCGTGTGGAGAGTGATGGCCAGTCATTTCTGGAAGGGAAGGCCAGTCATTTCTCTTGGTGAAGGAGTCTGAAAGGATGTGTGGCCAGGGATATACCACCAGACAGTTGAATCGTTGCAATAGGTGAGTGAATGTCATGACCAGCCTGAGTTGCAGGCAAACAGCAATTGTGTCAGTGATGGCTAGAATGATAGAGTCTGGGCTGAGACACAGAGGTAGCGTGCGCCTGGCTGTGGGAATGTCAGAGTGACCCAGCTGGAGGCTGTGCTTTGGGAAGGAGGCCTAGAGCTCACAGGTGTGAACTCTGGACTTGCTCTTTCTGAATCTATGCTATGACAACTAGACCTGTTTTGCCTCCCCCTGGGCGTGGGGAAAGCGTTCATTGCACCTGCCAAGGGCTGGTTGATGAGAACAAGTGCAAGGGCTCACTCTCTTAATTAAACACAGCAAGCTCTCATCATGGAGGGCTGCTGTTCCCACAGCTGCTTTTCTTGGGTGTGGGAGTCTCTTTCTATAATGACAGAAACTCAGTGGAGCTCTGCCATGTGGATTCCCTGCCCTCAGGCTCCACCTGGCCCTGGCCTGTGGTGCAATGCTGACAGCCCAGCTCAGCTTTCATGCTGATCTGCTTCATCTCAGTGTAAATGCAACCACTCGGCCTCCAAAGAGCCATGCCCACTTCCCTGCTTTGCTTCTGAGACCCATAACAAACCTTTTCACCCAAGGGGGTTGCTGCCAGTCTTTGTCTTTCTGCTGATGTCCTTCTTCTCTTGTAAGAGATGACATAGTCCATCTGGGAACAGTGGTGATCCTTAACTAGCTGCCTGACTTCGAGTACCAACTATCACCTACTTGCAGACTAACCTTGGGAAGCTGTTCAGAATCTTTATGCCTCAGTTCATGTAAACTCCTTTGGAAATGAAGGTGGCACATAGTAGGCACTTTATATTCTGCAGCAGTCGGGTAGTGCTTTCTGTCAGTTATGATTTATTAATACGGTAATTACTAATTGGTGAGGAAAGTTACTTCCCTTCTTGATTAGTGCATCAAGTTACAAAAATTCCCTGTCTGCAAAATCATACTCTAGTATTTGACGACTCAGCAATAGTAAAAGCAGCAGTCAGAAAACCTTATTCCAGCTGAGCATGATCCTTGAAAAATATTAGCAGCCCTTCCCCCAAGGCCTGGTGGCTGCCATGATTCTCAAAGCATCAACAAGATTCTGCTTCCCTCTGAGTCCCTGGTCAGTCTTTAATCTCCACTCCTTCTCCCATTGGGCCAGAGCACATGTAACCAGACCGGACCTTTGAGAACCATATAAAGACTCAAGAATACTGTCGAGAAAAACAGGTGAAGAACTGAGTCTGATTTATGCAAGACACGTTAATTCCTCAGTTTGTAAGTTTCTGCTCTTGGATATTTCTTTCCCTTCTAGAAGCTCTTACAACACTGGAAACCCCAGCCACCAACTTCCGACCAGGGCAGTTTTAACTAGCTGCATGGAGGCTGAGACACCTTAAGTATGACACAGGTTAAATAATAAAATAGAGCAAGTATATCATTATACTTTAATATATAGCATATACACAAGAAGCTCATCTATCATCTATGTATGTATGTTTGTATGTATCCATACATCCATCTATATACCTTTATCTATCTATATTTTGAAATGATTAAAACAAATGTTACTGGTTTGGGACCTTGATTGACTGAAGCTATGGGAAAGGAGGCTGAGGTAAGAGAGTCCTGCTGTAAACCCATGTGGTCATATCCACTTCTGCGGCTCTTTATCTCCTGCTTCCACCACCCACTGGAATCCTGCCATGCCATGTCCTTTGATATGGGCCATCCTTTCCCTTAGTTCTTCCAGGTCTTATTGGGATCTGCAGCACTTCCCAGGCCTTGCTTGGAGTTACTCTGATATCCCACAAGAGTGCTTCATAATCATCACAACTGGATCTCTCTAGGCTTGTGCTCTGCCCTTTTCAGGTATCCATGGTGTGGTACCACATAAGTTCTCTTTGCTCTTTCAGAGCATGTTCACCAGGACCTTTACCTCTCTTATCAGAACTAGTTACTCTCAGACAAGTTGGATTGCATTTGAGCCTGAGCTATCAGGGGAGGTGGGGTCACACCCAGAAGGGTATACTTGTGTTGCACAAAGAGGACTCTGCATTGCCTAATTCTGAAGTTAGTGCTAGCTCTTCACAGGGAGGACCAGGCCATTCCAAAGTCTAGGAGTGTCACTCCTTTATCTAGATGTCACTCAGTCTATGCATCAGAGGCCATTTGGTTTGGAATCAGGACTCTGGATTTGGTTGGAACTTAGCTACCCTGAAAATCCCACCTTGGGTCTGTTTCTCAGCTCTCTCTGCCTCTCTCTCTCTATAGGGCTCTTTCTGAGCTGCTGAGGAAGCCCTATAGTTTTCACACTCATTTTTTTGGGAGGGGGGACAGGGCTTCTCTGTTGTAACTCTAGCTGTCCTGAAATTCACTCTATATATCAGTCTGGCCTCGAATTCACAGAAATCTACCTGCCTCTGCCTCCTGAGTGCTGGGATTAAAGACGTATGACCCTGCTGCCCAGCCACACTCACCTTTTAACTGCTGTTTGGTTACTCTTAGCTGTTATTGATTTTTTCCCCCAATTTGTCCATCAAAATTCACACATGCATTCAGTTGCAATATCTTCCCAGTGTATCTCTCAATGTCTGATGTGTCCATAAGCTGATGTGTGCATTTCTCCACTATCCAATCAAATTCCGTAGTTGGTGGTAGCTTTAGCATTCATATTGTTAGTTTTCAGGGGCATGTATCAATCCCACCAAAACTGGGCGTTGTGGCCAGCTGGTTAGACTTAGTTTCTCATTGCCTTTTTAATTATTGAACTAGTCAAGCATTCAGTACTACAGGCTGGGCTTCCTAGGACTCATACCCAGGTAGAGATTGACATTCAGGATTTCCATTAGGAAGTGACAGTGATATCAATGTTTAGGAAGGAATAAAGAAAGGGTCACTAGAAGGAAACCTGGGGCTGTATGGCAGTCTTATTCCCTAGTGGCTTATTCACGTTGTCCTTCATTGCGGAAACAGGCTGGGCTTTCATATACCAGTGCCAACCATTCACTGATGAGGGTCACCCTGCGAACTATGCCAGATCATGGATGAAGTCACTCTTTTCAGCCAAAAAATGCTCATGTGGTTATTCAATATTGCATTTAACATAATTAAAATTAAATAAATGAGAAGTTGAGTTCTTGGGTTTACTGGACACATTTCAAACGTGTACTGGCCTCATAGCTCATGTTAAACAGCACTGACTTGGGCACTTTCATCAAAGCAGAAAGCTTGAGTACATATACACAACTTACCAAGTGTGAGGTTTAGAATCTGTAAGAGATGGTCTGTGTCAGGTGTTCCCCAGTCATGAGGCTCAGACTTTCAGGGTCTTGAAAACCTGAAGTATGTGAACTGAACAAACTCTTCAATGAGCCCCAGTTTTGTTCTTCAGTCTCATGAACCTCTTGTAGCTCACGGAGGATAACCTCAGCTCCGTAGCACCTGTGTTCCAATTGGCCAATGCAATGAAGGAAACTGTCAGAATATTGGGCACACATTTCCTTCTCCTTCGGATTTTGGTTCCCATCCTCATAGCTACCAATTTTCCAGTGATTTTAGTTTGTTTTTCCCTCAAAGGTCCATATTATCCCGATTTTGCTTTGATTTGTTTCTTGGTGGAAGTGTGTTTGCAATGAACTGGCTTGGCATTGCATAGATTTGCTGTATGGCGTTGCTTTCTTAAGAAAAAAAAATGTATCTCAATTTGTCTACCATGCTATCAGTGTATTTGGGCTGCAATAACAAAATATCATAGCTTAAAAACAACAAATTTATTTTTCATAATTTTGGTGACAAGAAGTCTAAGATAGAGTCAGATTTGGTGCCTGGGAAGAGCCGGTTTGTGTAGATGGCATGTCCTTGCTGTGCCCTTACAGGATGTAAATAGCGGTGGGTTCTCTGGAATCTCTTTAATAAGGGGTAAGGGAACTAACCCTGTTCACCACAACTCTGCCCCCAAAAGCCCCTGCTTCCTAAACATGACTTTGAGAATTAAGATTTTGGGGGCACACATTCAGACTGAAGTGTCCATGTCGTTTGTCATGGTTTTCTCGCTTGCTCTAGCATACTGCTTGATTCCCACTATTTGAAGTTCTGCTCTTGTCTGTCTCATTTTTATCCTTCATTTTACCTTCAATTACCTCTGGTTAAAATGAAAATAATCTTATTGTTTATCTGCTAAAAAATTCCCCAGAGTTTATATTTAAAACATAGCAGAGGGGATGGAGAGATGTCTCAGTGGGTAACAATCCTCAATGGGTAATGGCTCCGTGCTCTGTGTTCTCATGGCACCACCTATTCCTTCAATTACAACAGTCATCACACATTGGTCATACGTGAGCAATATGTGACCTGCTACAACACAGAATTTTGGGTGGCTTGCTTGCGGGGGCCAGGATTTAACAGTGCAAGTTCAGTCATGACTGTCACTCTAGAAGTTAAAGATGCTCTTGATGGGAGGGTGGGAACCTGGTAGAGCTGAATCCCAAGTACCAAAACATTCATAAAACACAATGGGGAAAGACCTGGAGTGGTTCTGCAATGAGGCAATTATGGAAAACTCTTACTCTAATTCTGTATGTGCAGCTGGGAGAGGTTATTTGTGTCTTTGGTTCTTGACTGTATTCATACTGCTTATGGCCTGGCTGACTTGCTGCACCGCTGGGAAGATCAAGAGACCAAGCCTAGAAATACTGCTTTAGAAAATATGGTTCTAGGTCATTATGGATGTTCTAGGTTTGGATGAGATAATAAGCACCTGAAAGGCATTGTGGTTTTCTAGAAAGGGAAGTAGAGTTGAGTCCGCTTTATGCCACTGCAGGCCTGGGTGAGCTTACCTTACATGTCCGTGTTTTTATCATTGCTCAGGCCCTTGCAGCAGACCATGGGAATGTACAATTCCGAGCCAAAGGGAAGCCCTTGTAAAGCAGCTCTCTTTGATGAGAGTAGCTTCAAGGTCATCTTTCAGGAGTAGGAAGTACAGGGCAGGAACTGGAGCCTGCTTTGCAACCACTGAGAGAGGGCAGAAGATGTGTGGCCTGTTTGAGACCTTGATGGAGTACTTCTATTTAAGGGTGTTAAAGCAGTGATGGAGGAGCTTCACCTGCAAATCTGGGGAGGTTAGATAGTAAGGTGGGGTGTATTTGATAACCAATGAGAAGCTCTAGGGGAGGGGTCAAAGGAACACAGGAGAGAGGTAGAAAGAGAGCCCCAGAGGTTGGGCTTCCTAACATAGGGCTTAGAAGATGCATTGAACCCTGGAGAGTTTAATTCACTAGTACTGTCAAGCTTTGGGCAGACATGGGGTATGTTAGAAGATCCATTGTGATTACTTGAAGTAGTAACTATTGAAAGTGGAGGGGTCTTATTGGGATGTTACAGTTTTCCAGATTGTGTTAAAGGCTAGACATTAATATATGCTGACGTTGTGGGGATGGAAGAGCAGACAGGAAGACCCAGGGAGGGCTGAAACTCTTTATCTTGGATGACTTGAGGACAGTTAGCAATGCAGAAACAATGAAGAGAAGGCCTTGGTGGTGAAGTTCTGGAATGCAGTTTGGAATGCGCTATATCTGAGCTGTTTGCACAAGTCCAACATCAGTGTGAGTAATAGCCTAGTCTACACATTCTCCTGTGGTCTGATTTTAACACACAGCAGAGTGGAATTTTCTCTCTGGTCCTGCTATACGCATACTGAGAATATTGAGCCTTAGCTTGCAACCTGGGCCTATGTTTCTTCATCAGGAAAATTGCAAAAACATGATAATCACATTTTCTGCTATCCAATTACTCTTTTAGAGAACCAATGCATGTAAAAAGATATTATTACTAATTCATGAAAATGTTAGATTTGACCCTAAGGTTTATAGAGAAAATAATTTGTACCTGTGGGAGTAAGCCTTGGCTCTCAGGAGCTGAGGGGGAGCAGGGTGGAAAAGAGAATCAATGAGCAAATGAATCTGCCTACCTCCTGACCCTCCCCCTTCATCTCAAACCACCATATATGTTCTTTGTGACAGCAATATTTTCTAATTAGAAGATTCAAAGTTCTCAGGAAGAAACTCTTGAGTGGCTAAGATATCTGTGAAAGTGCTCATCGGATCTGGGGGAACAGAGGGCACTGATTTAAGCTGACAGTGATCTCCTCTGAGCCCAGTTCTAAGCCAAGTGTTAGTGAAGATGAGAGAGAAACACTAGGCAATTACCTAGCATAGATTTTCGATGACTCATAAAACGACAATAACGAGGATGTAGCTGCCTCAGAAGTACCTTCCAGTCATGGCAAGATACAACCCCATGGGCAATGTTGTGTCTCAGGTAGCAAACACCTTCATCGATTTACTATTAAAATTGGAAAAAAAAATGAGGTATTCTAAATTTAGAGGGAAAAGTTTTGTATTACAGGCTAATCTATTTGTTTTCTGTTTTTAACATATAGTGATGTTTGCTACCTTCTATATTGTCCACATTTTGATTTTATTTGTGTGAGATATATATGATGTATACCCATGCACTGAGGTATTTCTTAAAGGTAGGGTCTCATAATGATTCTGGAGCTAGGCTGGTGGCCAGCAAACCCAGCAATCCTCCTGTTTCTGTTCCCCATACCCATTGGTGCTGGGGTTGCAGGTGCAGCTACACTGGCCTGTTAAGTAGGTACTGGGGATTGGAACTCAGGCCCTCATGCTTGCACACCAAGCAGTCTTCCCCAGTGAGCCATTACTCTTACCACCCACATTTTATGTTTTAGTCAGCTCAGCTGCTATGACAGATAACCATAGGCTGGTTGGCTTAGACATAATTTTTCACAGTTCTGGAGACTAGAAATCTGTGGTCAGGAGGTTGACATGGCCAGATGCTGCTATCGGGTGATGATGGTCTCTTTTACATGGTAGATTGCTATCTTCTGATTGGATCTCTGAGTGGCAGAAGGTATGATAGGTGGGCAGAAGCGCTCATTCACCAAAGTTCCACAGTCATCATTTGATTCTCTCCCAGAGCCCAGCTCCTATTGCAGCCACAACAGGCATTCAGGCCATTCTGCTTCTTTGATTTATTGTTCCTTAATAGTCTTATTGAATTATATTTATTCAACATTAAGTTCACTCATTTTGTGTATACAATTCAATTATATTTAGTAACTTTGCCAAGTGTTGAGACCATCACCATAAATCAATTTCAAAATATTTTTTAACCATACAGTAAAATCCATGTGTCTATATTAACCCCTATTTCCACCAGCAGCTCCAAGCAACTAGTAATTTACTTTTTGATTCTGTATATTTGCTTATTCTTGAGTTTATCAAATGGAATCACATAATATGTGGCTTTTTAAAATCTGGCTTTTTCTCTTAATGTCATGAAAATGAGCCTCATCTGATTCTGTAGCATGTATCTTTACTTCACTTTAACACTTTTTATTAATTTATTTTTTATGCGTGTATGTATATGCATGCCAAGATAGTGTGCAGAGGGGTGGTCGGAGGACCAGTTGTGGGAAGGAGTCAGTTTTCTCTCTCCATTGTGTGCTTTCTGGGAATTGAACTTAGACTGTCAGGTCTGATGGCAACTGCTTTACCCAGTGAGCCATCCCAAGGACCCCACTTTATTACTCCTTAGTGCCAAGTTCTCCTCACTTCAGTGGATGCATTACACTTTTGTGCTCTACTCTTCAGTTGTTGGAGGTGTAGCTTGCTTCTAATTTTTGCTATTATGAACAAGACTGTGGTGAATATGTCTTTCAACATTTCCCTTTTTCTTAAGTAGGTAACTAAGAGTAGATTTGTGACTCTTCTAAGGTCCATGTCTAACTTTATAGAAACTACTGGAATATCTTTCAAAGTACTTGCAAATTGTCTCTATCACTGGTGATATATCATTGCCCATTTTCCTACATTTTCAGAATTTACTTTTATCGTTTTCATTTATTATACTTGCTCTTTGTGTTAGTATTATCTTACTGTGATTTTGTTTATATATCCCTTATGTTAGTACCTGCAATGTATATATTAGCCATTTTATAGCTAATGACATTCCTATGCACAATTTTCCCATTTTTTGACTGTTTTCTGTTATTGGATATATGTGATGTTTATAAATTATGGATATGAGTCCTTTCTTTGGTATGGATTCTACAAATGTTTTATACCAATCTATTGTTTTATATACTTGTTTTCCCATGACTATTATTTAAAACTGAAATATTTGCCAGGTGTAGCGGCATACCGCTTTAGTCCTAGCACCTGGGAGACAGTCAGACAGATCCCTATGAGGTCTAGGCCAGTCTGGTCTGGATAGTGAGTTAGAGGACAGCCAAGGCTACATGGCGAGATCTTGTCTCAGATTATATATATATATATATATATATATATATATATATATATATATATATATGCATTTCTACATCTGCTATAGTTAGTGTTAATTGTCAGCTTGACAGAATCTGAAATCACTTTCCAGACTGACTTGCCTATGAACAATTATCTTGATTGTGTTAATTTTGGTAGAAGACCTGTTCACTGTGGGTGGCACTATTCCCTGGATGGTGCCCTGGACTGTCTAAGTGAAGAAAGAGAGCTGAGAAGAGACATGCATTCATCACTTTCTGCTTCCTGACTGTGACTGTGATGGGACCTTGAGGCTTGACACTCCTACTGCCTTGACTTTCTTTTCATGAGAAACCATACCCTTGAATGGTGAGCTAGAATTAGTTTCTCCCTTAAGATGCTTTTGTCAGAATATTTTATTATGGCAACAGGAGAGGAAAATAAAACATCTTATAATATTTTTCTTTATGCAATATGTTTTCAGTTTAACTCAGCAATGCTAATTTATCTAGGCAAAGTCTTAAAAATATTTTCCTATGTTAATATGTGTGTGTGTGTGTGTGTGTGTGTGTGTGTGTGTGTGTGTGTGTGTATTAAGTTGTGTGTGCCTATGTGGATTGTATGGAGGGGTCAATGTCTGTGTCTCTTGCTTTCCGTCTTATTTTTTGAGGCACTATCTCTCACTGAACCTGAAACTTGCTGATTCAGCCAGGCTTGCTGGCTGGGCAAGCTCCTGGAGACCTCCTGTCTCCTCCTCCCAGTGCAGGGATTAGAGACATGCACTGTCTCACCTGGCTTTTTATATGAGTGCTAGGGGATCCGAGCTTGGGTCCTCGTGCTTATGCAGCAAGCTCTTTACCAACTGAGCCATCTCCCCAGAACTCTTCTATGTTGTTTTTAGAAGTTGATTATATCCAGGTCTCTGAATCATTCTGAGTGTCTATTTGTATATGAGTGTGAAATGAAGGTCTAAGCTCATTTTCATCCACTAGATAGCTAATTATCCTGGCACCATTTGTTGAGCAGACTACCTTTCCCCTAGTGACTGTCATTGGCACCTTTTCCAAAACCAGATGACTATAAATGTGAGCATTTATTTTCAGACTCGTCAGCCTCTTCCACCCACCCATCCTTATTGCAGTCTCACACCACTGGCACGACTAGCTTTGCAGTAAGTTCCGATAGGAGTGAGTGAGAGTTGTCCAACTTTCAAAATTGTATCAGTGATTCCGGGGTGTTGCATTGATGAGTTGATTTTCTCTTGCTGCTTTCAAGACATGTTATCTCTTGTTATCTTTGCTGTGATGCATCTAGATGTGGATCTCTTTGAACTTGTATGGAATTAGCTGAGCTTCTTGGATGTGCTGATAAATGGTTTTTCATCAGATTTGACGCCTGTTTGGTGGTTGCTTCAGATGTTCCTTTTGCCTCTCCTTCAGTTATGCTTGTGTTAGTGTGTTTACCATCTCAAGGCTGCTCAGACTCCTCTCACTTTTCTACATGCTCTTTTCCTTTTTCCTTCAAAGTGCATGGTCTCAGGTGTCCTACTTGTAGGCTCTCCTGATTGCTTTCAGCAAATTCACTGGGGTGAAGGTCTGTTCAAGCTGAATGGAGTTTGAGTTAGTTCGAGTAAACATAAACCTTGTGAGTCAGGATTTCCAAGGAATAGCTGGCCAAGTAAGTCAAATAACAAAGAGCATCTGAGAATGGTGCCTTTAGGAAGGTATAGACCCCATTCTCTCGCATGACTGAGACACTATAGCCTCCTGCTGTGATTATACATTGGTTGGTTTTAAACATGACTGCGTAGCTGTATGGAGGACTGGAAAGTGCACACTACTGTGGTATAAAACTCTTGCTTTGAGGTGCAGTCACTGTTCTCGAATACATGCTCCTTAGCTTTTCTTTCTCCAAGACTTTAATTTGAAGAGTCTTTTAAATATTTGAGGGAGAGATATGTTTTGCACAATGTGTTGGTTGCTTTTAAGAGGATTTGCTTTTAAGAAGCTCTTGGCTATGCCCACTGACAGCTATTAATAGGCTTCTTGGTGATATTTCAGCAAATCAAAAGATGAAATTGGGAATAATTTTCATTTTAACAATGGAGAGTCTCCTAATTTAAAAAATGTGCTTTATTCTGCTATGTATTTGAATTTAGATATCCTTGGTCATGATTTGTACAGACTCTTGGGAGGTTTTACATATTTAAAAATGCAATTTTAAATACTTGATGTGTTAATGCCTTTGGAAAGAGTATTTTTACTTTAAGTTTTAGCATAGAACATATGGAAATATATTGGACTTTGTAGAGAGTCCTTGTGACAATCACTTTCCCCAGTATTGTGACTTCTTATAGTTTATTATTATGCACTTTAGATTTTCTGAATATTCAACAATGTAATGTAGGAATAGCTACACTTTTACATTTACTGCTTTAATTCTTATTTTTTCCTTGCTATATTAGATTGGTTTAGAGCTTGACTACAGTGTTGAGTGGAAATTATTGAGACTGGATTCCTTGTCACATCTAAGAGAAATCACTTTAAATATTTTTCCATTGAATACTTCCGGACTTTAAAATACAGCACTAGTAAGATTTAAAAAAAAGTTTATTCCCACTTAATTCATGTTCTCCTCTCAATAATGAATTGATATAAAAGGTTTTGAATGTTTTTTTCTATACATACCAGGATGCCAGTAATTCATTTTGTCTTTTTTTTATTATTGTGGGGAAATTATGTTAATTGGTTTTCAAAAGATGAATTCCTGGAATACATCTACCTTGTTCTTGATTTATGGGACTTTCATATAAT
Source organism: Cricetomys ansorgei (assembly GCA_026225945.1). NCBI lineage: Eukaryota > Metazoa > Chordata > Mammalia > Rodentia > Nesomyidae > Cricetomys > Cricetomys ansorgei. The sequence goes on along the minus strand of JAMJFZ010000199.1, from coordinate 64,374,686 downwards.
ATTGATTTATTTGCTTATGTTTTATTTATCATTGCTGTATATTTTGATCAGTTTGAAAATTCCCTGAATGCTTTCTACTTCTGGAAAAATAAATTGTTTGCTTGTTTGTTTGTTTTGACACAGTGTTTCTTTGTGTAACCCTGATGTCCTGGAACTAGCTATGTAGACCAGACAGTTCTTGAATTCAGAGATCTGCCTGTCTCTGCTTCCTGAGTGCTGGGATTAAAGGCTTGTGCATGGAAATTCTTAATCCACTAATATTTGTTTCCCGAAAGGCCTCTAATAATTTTTTTTCTGCTTTGCTTTTCTGTCTTATAAGGCTCTGATCGGCTTTGGGCCTTATGAAAATCTTGATGAGTGTTTTCTCTATGCCCATTCCGTGGGAGATTTCATGTAGGATTGCTATAATGTGTTGCTAATTTCCAAGCCATGATCAAATAACATCAGTCCACTTTAAACACCCCATACTTAGTGGCAGCTTCCTCTCAACCTCATGGTCCTAGAAGTCCTTCAGTAACAGGCACTGCACAGTGACCAGAGTTCTTACTCTGGGCACATGCCTATTTCTGATAGTTCTCCAATCCCTAGTGCCCATGCTCCACAAACATTAAAATCAGATATTTACAGTTCTGCTCCCTGGTTCACAGTAAGAGTCGCACTGATGTTGCTTGGAAGATTCAGTTATTTTCATCCTGAATCCCTCCTGTTACCTGGAAGGCTGGTTACCTGGTTACTGATGACCTTTGTTGGCCTTGGCCATTCCCCTTTTCCTCTGTGAGGGAAATCTTCCTAACACGGACCTTGTCTCTGATTGGATTTATAGAATTCTCCCTGGATTTGCTAGCAAACAGGTATTTATTTGAGGAAATTAAATGTTTTTGTTCAGAGATAAACCAGTCACTCAACACTGTCATCATTAACCAATTTATCCTTAAATTGCTTTATTTACAATCACTTTTCAATTTCTACTCACACATTGTTGTAGCCTTGGTGTCTTACCTTCCTCCGGAGTATCTTATATATCTTGAATATTAAATGCAGTGCCCCAGAAGTTACAGTAAACACATAAGCTCTCTAGAGCCAGTGGCATTTTCTTGTAGAAGCACTTGACTAACACTTGCCTGGAGTCCCGTACCAAAGCCTTCGTAAAGATGCTTCCTGTGTGGCCAGGTTGTAATCTAAGATTAATATGGTTCCTTCTTAGGTTTTGCTTAACTACCAGACACCACTCATAGAACAAGTCTTTGCCCAGATTTTGTTTTTTTTCTGTTCATCATCATTGGTGAATTTTTATCAAAATCAAAGTCTTTCATTAAAATCCTAATTTGTTTAAAAATAAATAATTTTAGTCTTAAGAAAAATTTTTGAGAATTTTGTGCAACAAATTTTGATCATATTTTTCACTTCTTTATAGCCACCAAACTTTGTGTCTACAATCTTTTTAATACTCATCAAGTTCAACTTGTCTTGCCTATAGACTCATGGGTATGAATCCATCCTCTGGACTATTATGGTCAATCTACTAGCAGTCATACTCTTAAAGAAAACTGACTCTCCCTTCTTCAGAAGCATCAACTTCCCATAGCTTCTCAGTTGGGTGTGGGGACTCATGAACCTCTTCCCACACCATGCTGGAATATTGACCTGCTTGATCTTGTATAGGAAACCACAGCTGCTGTGAGTTCATTAGTGCAGAGGTCCTGTCATGGCCAGAGGACATATTTTGTTTCTAATCCCAATTCTTATTCTATCTTGGTAAAAGGCATCACTTCCCTAAGAGTAAACATAGAGTTTTAACATATTAAAGAATAACACAAAGGGTAGCTCTTGAAGAGTGAAACAGTTGCATTCATTCTAGGGCTAATTCTTTTCAGTTTGTTTTTTCTCTGAAAGAGGGTCTTGCTATACAGCTTAGATTGGCCCAGAACTCCCAATCATCTTGCTTCAGATTCTCAAGTGCTGGAATGAGAAGCACATCCCACCATATCAGAGACCTCTAAAGAGAAAGTTAAATACTGATTCTGAAACTATCTCTCTTATGGACTTTGAAGCAGAGGCCAGTAACTTAACTGCTTACAGTGGAGCTTTCTGAGCCTTCTGTCTCTGCCCTTCTTCCCTTTTCTCCCACCATCTTTCCTTAATGAGTTTTCTTTTCTAATGAAAAAAAAAAGCAATTTATCTTTAAATTTATGTTCATTTGTGCCCCTGATTGTCTATATGTGCTCTACTTGTGTGTAGTGCCTGGGAAGGCCAGAAGAGGGCATCAGATCCATCCGATCACAGGAGATTGTGAGGTGCCATGTTGGTGCTGGGATCTCTGAACATTTTTCCTCTGGAAGAATAGCAAGCCCTCAGGACCACGGAGGCATCTCTCTAAGCCTCTGTTTTTCTGAGACAGGGTTTCATACAACTTACTCTAGCCTTAGACTCCTTTGTCCTTGAAGCTGGTCTGAACTCTTGATTCCTTTTGCCTCTGCCTCCAATAGTGTTAAAGCACTGTTGGACCTCAGGGTACATCAGTAGCTCATGCATGTGTTTTCTGTGGTCTTGCTATGGATTGGAAATTGTGCTAGACCATGTGGGCACATGAACAAGTACTGTGAAAGACATAGCCTCTGTCCTCTGTGGAACTTCTGGTCTATAATGAATGATGATACTGAGAAGTTAATTATAAACATTATAGCAGAGAGCACATCACATTTTGATTCAGTTTCCAGAAATCTCAGATCTAAATTTGTGACAAGTGTGTAAGCCATTAGTGATTGCATATTTAGCTATATTCTTGATTCCGTTTCATAGTCCCACCCTGTTTTGACTTTTCTTTCATTTTCATTTCTAAATTAAGCCATCTTGTATGCTGTCTTAAATCTTGCCTGGAACAAAACAAGCTATGCATTTAAAAATAAATACATGGAAACTCAGCAAAAGCCATTCAGCTGCTTTTGTTCCCGCTGATGGATAGATGAGGACAGGATGCCATACTTCTCTCCTGAAAGCTCAGCCCAGCACTGTCGGAGAGTGGCTAGATGCTAGTCTCAGGGACAGAAAATAAATCTGCACTGTTCACATGAAGGATATGTTTGGGGTGAGTCTTTGGTTGCTCTGTAGGTATGATGGTTAATCTTGTCAACTTGATGGGATTTAGAATCACTATGAAAGCATCCTTCTAAGCAAGTCTGTGAGGGAGTTCCTCGATTAGGTTAACTGAGGCAGATAGTACCACTCCATGGGCTTGGGTCCTGGACTGCATCAAAGAGAAAGGTAGCTGAGCACCAGTTTTCATCTGTGCATGCTGACTGTGGATGTCATGTGTCTTAGAGCTGTTATTGCTGTGATGAAACACCATGACCAAAGCAACTTGGGGTAGGAAAAGGTTTAATAAGCTTACGTTTTCCTATCATCATCAAAGGAAGTCAGGCTAGGAACTCAAACAGGGCATGAAGTTGGAGGCAGGAGCTAATGCAGAGGCCATGGAGGGATGCTGTTTACTGGCTTGTTCCTTATGACTTGCTCAGCCTGCTTTCTTACAGAATACAGGACCACCAGCCCAGGAATGGAACCACCCATAATGTGCTGGGCCTTCCCCCATCAATCACTAATGAAGAAAATACAGACTTGCCTACAGCCTGATCTTAATGGAAGCATTTTCTCAGTTGAGGCTCTCTCCTCTCTGAATAGCTTTAGCTTGTATCAGGTTCACATAAAACTAGCCAGTATACCATGTGACCAGCCACGTCATGCTCCTGCCTCCAAGACTCCCCCACCCTCACCGTGATGAATTGTACCCTGGAACTGTGAACCGAATAAAACCTTCCCTTGAGATACTTCTTGTCAGATATTTGGTTACAGCAGCCAGAAATGTAACTAACACAGAAAGTATTCATTGAGTATTCTATAAGCAACAGGACATTGTAATTCACTAAGTGTTGTCTTATCCTTTTCTTTCCTTATCTGAAAATTCACTCCTTTAATATCTGTATCAGGGTATTACTAGCTGCTTTAACATAGAGAGACCTTAGAGCATGCAACAGTCCTGGTCTGACAGGAGCTTATCTCTGGTCTGTGTGGCAGTGAAGCATGGTTGCTCCTGATCGGGGTTGCCTTGCTTCCTGTGGAGACTTGGAGCCCAGGCTCTGCCCTTGCCACTGTCTGCATCAACCTCTGGGCAGGGGAAGAATTATAAGCATGACTCCTTCTTCAAAATCTTGGTCTGGGCTTGAATATGTTTCTTCTGTGCCCATAGTTTTGGTAAAAACTAGTTTCATGGTCACACATTTGGGTACAGTATTGGGAAAGGCTTGACAAAATAGGACCACTGTGATAAGCCGCTTTCCAGGGACAATGCTTAACCACATGAAAATGAATACATTTGGGTGTGGAGACTGCCCTCTCTGCCTCTAGTTTAAGGGCATGAGGTATCCATTTTATATATTAAAAAAAGTACTAAAGTGAGCTTGGAAATTACAGACCAGGCAGAGGAAGCCTTTAATATGATCAGGTCTCTGATGCCAAACACTACAAATCAAGTTCAGATGGCATGGTATTGCCTAGCCTGGGCCACAGGAAGGTTACGCCCTATTGCTTAGGCTGCAGCTGAATAAAATGGATAGCACATGCAAGCCTTCTGCACAGTGCCTTGCCTGTGATGCAATGCTGTTGTGCTTCAGCCCTCTCTTCCTCCATGATGGGGCTGCCACACTGCCCCCACCCACCTGCATTCCAATTCCAAATGTCTTTGCAGCTTTTTCGGTCCTCATGTCCCCTCTTGAATTGGAACAGATCCCACATGCCTCTCTTGCTACACCTCATGGATTCCCTCCCTGAAGTGGCTCCATGTGCCCCTCTCTGCATATGGTGCTCCTGCTCCATCATCATGAGTCACCCCTGCCTTCCCTAAGAAAGCTGCTCTGATGTTCCCAGAAAGAATGCATTATCCCACCTATCATCCATCCAGCTATGTGACTTCATGGTCTACTCCTATGTTGCCCCTAACAGGTTGTAAACTTCATGGTGCAAGGGGCAGTTCTCATTGAAAAATCATTTGGATGGCCCTTTGCAAACACCATCTGCTTCCCATTTAAGGCTTAATGCATTGGGTATTGCTGGTCAGCTCAGCTGTTTATTTGCACAGGCATAAATTGGTCGGCTGTGACTTGATGGACCAGCTGCTAGCTAAATGGACCCTCCTCTGCAGTCATTAGAGGGCTGGGCAGGAGTGGGGGTGCACACAGCTCACTGTTCCTCATGGTGTATTGCACTTGGGAATCATGAGGGGATATTGTTAAAATGCAGACCCTGACTTTGGAGCTTCTTTAGTGGGAGCCGTGACTGTGCATTTTCAATGGGCCCCCAGGTGCTGCAGACCACATGTCCCACAGCAAGGACCTCATGTTCTGTGAAGAGCATGCTTCAACATAATTCACAAGTTGTGCTTTGTATACAACCCACTCTGTTACTCTGCTGATAGTTTATAATCCCAGCTGCTTTTACTAGAGATGTTTGCATTAAAAAGGGGGAATATGGTCCATATGGGTTTTGTTTCATTATCCTTCTGTGGTATTCAATAGACTAGTGAGAATAGCAACAGTTCCAATAATGGGCGTGATTTATTAATAACTTATTATCAGCTAGAATGTGTTAGCTCCTCCTGTCTTCCCAGTAGCACTGTGGTTACTATTCCCATTTTACACAGAAGGAGCCTGAATTTAAGACGCTTAAGAGAATTTCTAAGAAATACATAGTGGATGCAAGAGCTGAGCTTTGGGCATTCCTGTGTGATTTAAAATATTTGAGCATTTTCTCCCCTGCTTAGTTGTTCTTTTTCTCTTGTTCCTTTGCTTCATTCTATTCCATATGCTTCTCTCTCTGTCTCTCTGTCTGTCTCTCTCTCTCTCTCTCTCTCTCTCTCTCTCTCTCTCTCTCTCTATTCCTCTCTCTCTCACACACATATACACACTTGCCTCAACCCTACTCCAGTAAACACAGACTTAAGACAGATGCTTGAGATGTTTGCACCAGATGCTTTGTGTCAAGGTAGAATAAATATCTATGTAGATAATTCTTCTTCACCAGACGTCACATGTCCTCTCTATCTCTGTTTGCATATTTTGATTGCAAACTGTAATTGTCTCCTGTAAGCTTCCTCGGGACTTCCTTACCTTTGCTCATCAATAGGCATCTAAAATTGGGGGCAATGTAGTCAGTGTGGATGGCAGGTGGCAGGTAGCCAGTGTAGTCAGTGTGGATGGCAGGTGGCTTTCTATCAGGCATTCAATCCTGAGTAAAGGAAGTAGTAGAGAGAGAATCACTATTGTTCACTAAACTGTGAAACTCCAGTGCATGCTAATTTAATTTCAGATTTTCTGCAGCATGTGCTTTGTAGGCTCAGTCCTTACTTCTGTCTTCAAGTTCAGTGTTGGAGCGCGTATCTGTTCTTCTAAGTCCAAGCCTTTCAAATAAGATTTTGAATCAGTGATACCCCTTCCCTCAATATAAAGGTTAGAAATAAACATGGATGTGTATTTTAAAAGCATCTTTGATGGCAGCACAATCTCCTCTAGACCCAAGCTTGTCTACCACCTGAGCCTCCTCCTGTCACACCTCAGAGAGATGGATGTGTGCTTTGACTACCTTCAATGAATGCTCCATCTTCTCCAGGGCCAACACTTAATACCTCTTTAATCTCTTCCTCCCATACTCACTTTCACACAGTGTGCTCAGTTGAGCTATTCAACTTGTCGTTTTCTGCCCTGCCTGGTGGCTTACATTGGCACACTCTTCTCTTGCTCTTCCACCTTCTCTGTTGAAATTGCCTTTAGCTTTTGACACTCAATTCAAGACTTTCCTCCCTCATCAAGTCCTCTTTGGAACCCTTTGTAGAAATTAGCCCAGCCTTTCTTGTCATGGAACTGAGAAAACTTTGATTTGTGCTATTTGCATACCTGCGTGTCTTTTGAAGAAGGGCTATCTACAAGAGAGACATTCCTTGCTTATCTTTGTAATCTAGCTCAGTGCCTAGGGTGGTGTAAGTCACTTAAAGTAGTTGCTGAATACATTTTTAAATTATCCCTACTAACAGATGAGGAACAAGGAGCATCATTTGAAGACAGGACCATTTGCCACAATATTAACTAACCAGGCTGAGAGACATATAAATGCATTAAGGACAGTGTGAAAACCCATCAGTGACATAGGGCAAGCCAGATAGTGGAGGAGGGGGCTACTTCTCTTAGCATACTATGGAGCACTTAGTGGTGCTGCTTACCCCAACCTGTGTTTTCCAAGTTCACACTTGTCATGAACAAACACCATGGACTAATGATTATTGGTGGTCAAAATCTCAAAAGAATAGAATGCTGTAAGTTTCAAAGTATGTTACCATCCAGCTTGGAAAATGAGGCATAGTTCTGAAGTTCAGATAGGGTTTTCTACTTTCTTCCTCCAGGTTGGAAAGTGTCACATAACCCTGTAGGTGTTTGAGTCTGCTGAATATGTGAATTTAACCAGCTGGTCATGGTAGCTGGATTCTGCTCATCTGCCAGAAGGGCCTTTCCCCACTTGTGGATACTCAAGATAAAAGAAGATTACTCCAAAATCTGAGGCTGCAGGAGCTAAGAGTCTCACTGTTAATTATCTAAGTCATAAATATGGAGGAAAAGGAAAGGCCATGCATTAGTTACTTGACTATTGTTGTGAGAAAATACCCTAAAAAGTACAATTAAAGGAGGAAAGGGATTATTTTGGCCCAAGGTTTAAAAGGGATACTGTCCATCATTTTTTGGAAAGCCATAGAAGCAGTATATCTCTATCTCTATCTCTATATATGAATGGTGACTTTTGTCCTATTCTTATTCAGTCTGAGACACCATTCCATGAGGTAGTACTACCCATGTTCAGGTTGAGTCTTCCTTCCTCAGTTAAACCTCTCTGGAAACATCCTTAGAGAAATGCATGTAAGTGTATCTCCTGGGTGATTCCAAATGTCTGTGGGAGATTATCCTAATTAAGTTAATTTATATGAGAAGAATTAGCCCACTGTGGATGACACCATTTCCTAGGCAGGAATGTGTATGTCCTGAAATGTATGAATAGAGAATTGAGTTGAACACAAGCAAGGAAGCAAGTGAGTATGCATGTAGTCATTTCTCTGCTCTTGAGAGTGGTTGTGATGTGACCAGTCAGGCTCCTGCTGTAACTCCCCTAGAATAATAGACTCTAACCGGAAATTGTGAGCTAAAATAATCAGTTTTTATGGGGCACTGTATCACAGCAAGAGAAAGGAAACTTAAGGCACAGACTCAGCCCTGGAGGTAGAGACATTGCACATACTCAAGGATATAAATAAAGTAAGAACAAGTTGCAGGTGTCATGACTGAAATAAATGGAGCTTTGGGGGAAAGAATAAAGAGATCAACTGTAGATTGGGAAGCCCTGAAAGTTCTGTAATAAGTAGACTGATTCTGAAAGCTGAGAAGAATGCATTCTCTGGAAGAGTAGCAGAAAAGGAAAACCCAGGGCACACAGCTGAGGCAGGAGTGTGTAGAGACCAGGGATGAAGGCTACTAGTCTGAGTCTGGCTAAAAGGAACGTTCTAGCCGTTCTAGCTATCCCTGTGCCCCACATCACAGGGTCACTCTCATAATCCGATATGCTTTTATCTGTTGCTACTGCAATACATTATTATTGACTTACCAGCTGACTACGACACATTTACTATCTTACAGGTTTGGGGATAGTTTGAAATGAGTGCCATTGTTTTTAAGTCAAGTATCAATGGCTGGTTCCCTCTGTAGGGCTCTGTGAGAAGAATCCACTTCCAGATTTTTCCTTTTTTGATGTATGCCTTTATTCCTTGGCTGGTGGCTCCTTCCGCCAACTTTAAAGACACTTTCTCTTCTGTAGTCAAATATCACTTGCTTACCCTATTGGCAAGCCATTTGGCATGTGTTTAGATATCTCACAAGTAATCCAGGATAATCCCTTACCTCATGATTATAGAGCACAGCTAGAATGCCACTGTTCTATATAAGTAACGTTCACAGGTTCCAGGGATTAGAACGCAGATGTTGGGATGAGGGAGGGGGTAGATCTTTATTCACCCCACCAAATGGCGATTCTGGCTGTGACTTTTTTGAATGAATGCTTCTACACTTGCTTTCATTTACTCCTTGTGGGCAGTGTCTTACTTTAATGGGTCTGTACTTTACATTTTTTTTTTTTTTTTTTTTTTTGCTTTGTGTCCCATGGCTCTACAACCCACAGCAAAAATCTGCATGTCCACAAGAACAGAGAGGAAGCTGAGATATCTTAGACACTTGGGAGGAGGAAGTGGAAGCTAGTGGATAAATGTTTTTCTGTGCCTGTTTGTCTGAGGATGGGGGATTCTAAGTCAGTCTATGCCTAGCATCCCAAGGAAATGGAGCCCTGGGTGTGCAAGGCAGAATTGGGCTGGATAATGTACTCTTCTATTGAGTTTTCATCCTCCACTGTTTCATTCAGTCTGGGTCCCCAGCCCCACTTGTTCTGTAGTAAAAGTCCTGAGTAATCAACCTACTTTTGAGTCCGAGCCTCAAGTTCTGCTTTTGAGAGTGCTGGTAATTCTCCTAGAAAGCAAGCCCTCAGGGGTCACTTTTTATGCTTTCAGGTGGAGTGTGGATGATACGTAGCAGGCACGGAATCAAAATTACTGAACGGTTCAGTAGGGATGCGTGAGTTCAGATGCAAAGGAACCATTACCTTGTGGTTATGTAACAGTGCTAATGCTGAAAGCCCCGGGGCAATGGCAGCTAGAAGGATTGAGAAACTGACTGCTTTGGAAGCTTTGCAAATTAAAATGAGCTAGGCATGGCAGAGCATATTCAGAGATCTGAATTAAGAGAATTTTTTAAATAAGTTTTAGGCCAGCCAGGGCTGTTAAGTTTGTTGAAAGCTTGGGCTTTATAAAGGTGAACTGCCTTAAAACAAAACAGAAAAAAACAAAACAAAAAAAAAAACCAAAGTAAAATAAAACAAACAGCCAAGCCGAAATGAAAAACAGAGACAATAGAAGTCTAAGATAAATTGTCAACTCAAGGGCCAGGGTGTAGTCAAAAGGCCCCGTCATGTCGTATGTCTTTGAAATGCTCTGCTTTTGAAATAGCAGGAGGGTCCTTTAGAAAGTTAAAAATGGGGTTCAATCATAAGGATAGCACAGCTGCCAATGAGGCCGAGCACATAGCCTCGGGAGTTCTCTTATATGAAACTTAGGGCCCTGGTTGGGAAACAAATGGAATCCTGGGGCCTGGAATGGGACACAGCATTGGGTTGTCTCAGCACCTTAGAGCCCCAGAATTCCCTGCATCTTTTAGCTTGGCAGAAGTGACACACTTCACTGTGGTAGAGGGAGGAGCTGCCTCTGCCTGGAGTCCTGTGAAGGACATCTTTCTGAGACAGGTGACTTGAAGCATTGTCTTTTTGGAGACCCACACCATTTCTCTTTGTTAGCTTTACACCAGTACAGTCAGGCTGTGGAGCATCTCGGCTCAGGGTGTAGAGCCTTGGAGAGTCTAATTGCAGCAACACGGTTGAGTGGTTGCAGAATTGCAGACTCTGGATGATATGTAGTTCTGGAATCAAAGCAACATGGGAGAATGGCCCTGATGCGTTAGGCTAAAGACAGTAAAGCATGAGGCTAGACAGGAGGAAACAATGCAGGGGCGCTTCCTGCGATGCCAGATGTGATGTCAAGCAAGGATGTCCTAGATCTAACCCTACCTTTCTGTCTTCTGTGACTGGAGACAATGGTAGCTTCATGGATGATGGTGTCAGAACTAGAGCAGAGACAAGGAGGAGAGGGAGGGAGGGAAGGAGGGAGGGAGGGAGGGAGGGAGAGAAAGGATTGGAATTATTGGATGAGACCATTGAACATACTAAACAACTGTGTTCTTTAGGTAGGGTGGAGACTGCAAAGTGCCATTTCCACGACAATATTGATACCGTGAATGGTGACCTGCACTTGAGTAGGCTGCATTCTAAAATAATCGTAGTAAGTTTTCAGATTCAGCTAGTAGTGTTGGAGGGCGAGAGGCCCGCAAAGGTTTTGGACTTACACCATCTGCGCATTAACATAAATAGACCATGATGTCCCATGGGGTAACAGTGACATAAAGCCTGCTTACAGGATATAACATCATCTGAATGACTGAAAAAAATATTCAAGAGCTGAAGTTACACACTGTGATGAAAAACCTGTGGTCTGTCCATTGTTTCCAGGTCTGAGACAGTTCTCTGGCCCTGAGCCCACCATTTGAAGGGGAGAGTGTAGTCACATTTCCCTTTATGTGTTCTCAAGAAAATTGACAAGGGAGCTGAATCTTTCAAATGCCTTCCCTCCAGCTGTAGATGAGAAAAGTACAGTCTAGCTGGGAACATGGAGAGGAGGGTATGATTCCAGTGGATAGCTGCCATGCTGTATGCTATCTGTGGGATCTGGGACAGCATCATGGATGAAGATGTTAGGAGAGCTAGAGCAGAGACAATGGGGGGGGGCTGGAATTATTGGATGAGACCATTGAGCATACTAAACAACTGTGCTCTTTAGGAATGTGGATGTGGCATCTTCCTCCCAGCAGTCATTTCCCTTGGGTGTTTGAGACCTATGGTCATGGTGTACAGACAGCCTTGCCTTACTCCAGGAGATCTATCCCAAGACTCCCAGTGCATGCCTTCAGAAACAGTGTGTGGTTTCGACTCTGTACATACTGGTTTGTTCTTAACAGAATTACAAACACGCAATGCCTGTCCCATCTTTTCTAAGCATTGCTCACATACAGTGGCTGTAACATTTGTATTTTGACATATGTGCTATCTCACATCTCAAATGTGTGCAAAGCTAGCACACATTTCTTTTTCTTTCCTCATAATTTCATTGACCGAAGATTCGTTCTTATTATACATTTTAGCAACTTCAGCATGTAATGTTTTTCTTTATTAGGTCAAGAACTCTCACCTTCTCACTTAAGGAAGGACTTTACAGATTCTCTTGGGAGTATATTAGTCACCAGCATAACTACTTTTGTGACCTAAATCATTGTGAAGTAAAGTGTCACTTGAATAAAGTCATTGTAATATCACATTCTGCTGAAAAGATTATTAGAAGCTATTAGGCGGGCAGCATGTACAGCATGGACCTATTGGTCAACATGAAGATTCCTGTACTCGGAAGGTTGGAGTCAGGACACCGCAGAACTTTATCATCTGACTCTCGTTGTGCATAATTTAAAAGTTATGAGTTGTTTACTTTTGAATATGTTCTATTTGATATTTTTGGAGCCTAGTTGACCATGTGGTCACTGAGAGTACAGAAAGTGAAGCCGTGTGTGAAGAGATGAATCCTTATATATTTGTAATCAGAGAGAGATGTTTAGGGATCCAGATGGAGCACGAGTAAACTATATATGTACTATCAAACCTGTGGAAGAGACTGGTAGAGAGACTTCTTGCAGCATGTACCAACAAATGAGGCTCTTTCTGTCTCTCTGAGGATTCTGACAACTACATGGCTAGAAGGCTTCTCTGTGGATGTCCTTGTCTCGTTTCAGCCACTGCCCTTGTTAACATTGCGGATCCTGTCTGCGCTCTATTTAGAATATAGAGTTGTCTGTACTCTTCTTTGCTACTATTATTATCTAGAACACCTCTGGGCATATGGGTGTTCAACAAGAGTTTGGGTAAAATAGCGTATGCAAATACTGCTCACATGTCTTTTTTTCTTACTATAGGTTTCAAGAAACCTATCAGATAATGGATTACTTCAGAATATAAAATATATTTTAATAAATTGATTTAAAAGTCGTATGTGCCCAGGTCTGCTGTAGATGTTCAGGATAACAGTAGGAAGCTAAAATGTCAAAATTCCCTGGCTTTTGGTCTATGTTCTAGACAGGCAATGAAATGGTAGCACATGTTCACTTGGGTATTGAAATCTAAAAAGCCTGTCACATCTACCACACATCCTTTTGTTCTGATTTGTGCTTCAACCAGAACTTTAGCACATCCTTTATTTCTCTGATTTTTGGATATTTTCTGGTTGGGTAGCTATAAAAATTGCAACATAGTTTGTTGTTATTCATAAAATTGGACATTCGTTAGATAATACCCTGAGTATTACTCATTTTCCAATTAGGGAGTCATCTGTTTGAAAAAAATCACTTTAGATAAAAATATTAAACGTTAGTCTGAAGAATTTATTATCTATGTTTTGGTTGGCTTTATTACTAGCCTTTAAATTTCGCAGGCATTTTTGTTCCATAGGCAGTTATTTCTATTTTAAGACAAGATATCCTTCACTGTCCTAATTTGTGGCTGCTTCTGTTGCTTTTATGCTGAGAAATTTTGTCTGTTTTTTGTAAAGCGATAAATTCTTCCAAGATTGCACCTAGTTTCTCTTCATGCCCCAATTGTTAATCTAAACAGGATTTGTTTTGCTGTGTGGTGGTGAATGCTAATCTTAAAGATTTTTTAAAAGAAAAAAAAAACATTTTTACACCATATCTTAAATAATCCACTGCTTAAATAATCTACACGTACTTAGTTACCAATTTTTATAGATATCAATTCTTATATGTACAGGAGGGTCTGTTTCTGATCTACATGCTTTACTTCATTGACACTGTTGTCTAATTAAGAGTTAGTTACATGCAAACTGACTTAAAATAATGCTTTTATTAACGTACAACCAAAGGATCATAAAACTCTTATTTTGTGTGTGTGTGTGTGTGTACGTGCATATCTATATATGCTTGTGGTCATGTGTGTATAGGTGTTTGTGTGTGTGCATTTGTGTAGGCAAAAGGACAGTGTTGAGTGTTGATCTTCAGATGCCACCTCATTTATTTTGGAACAGGGTTTCTCACTGGCTTGGGGCTCATTGCATAATCTAGGCTAGCTGGCCAGCAAGCCCCAGAAATGCTCCTGTCTCTAATTCCTCAAAGCTGGCATCAAAAACATTCACCACCTAAACTAATTATTTTCTTGTTTGGGTTCTTGAGATTGAACTCAGGTGAGAACTTTATGGACTGTGCCATCTCCTCAGCCCCCAAACCATCTTTCAGAAATGTGCAAGGTAGTTTCTTGTACCCTACCTCTACCACTTTCTAATTGACAATATTTTCATCATCTCCCCAAAGGAGCTCTGACCATCAAACATTCCTGCCTACTTCCCTCCGCTAGCACTCCTGAGAGTTGCTAGTTTCCCTTTTAGTCTGTGGGTTTGCATCTTCTGAAATCATATAGCACATAACTTCTCTTCCAAATTTCTTTCACTTGACAATAGTATTTCAGGGTTCATATGTGTTGAAATGGGTACCACTTTCTTTCCCTTTATCACCTCCACCCTCTGCCTCTGAGATGGTCTTACTCTGCAGCCTAGGCTGACCTGAAACTCACTAATTAGTCCAGGTTGGCCTCAAACTCATGGCAATCCTCCTTCTTCAGACTCTTAAGTGCTGGAATTACAAGCATGAGCCTACCACATCTGGCAAACTCATTTCCTTTTACTGCCAGATAATATTCATTCTATGAATTCATCTCATTTTGCCTATCCATTTATCAGCTAATGGGTGTTTGAGTTGTTTCTTTTGGGCTATTATGAATAATGGGGCTATTATATTAGTGTGCAAAGCTGAGTGGACAGAGTGTTCAGTTTCTGTTTGGTAATATACTTATGTGGGAGTGTCTAGCTCATTGAAACCTGCCAAACCTTTCTCCCAAGCATTTTATATACGCTACATTCCCACCTTCAATGTGTAAGGGCCAATCATTATTTTAAAGTCTTCTGGGGCTGGTAAGGCAGATCAGTGAGTGAAGGCACTTGTTTCAAGCCAGACTATTTAAGTTTGAGCCTCAGAACCCACAAAGTGGAGAGAACTGACTCAGGAGAGTTGTCCTCTGACCACCACATGTATACTGTGATCTACACACACACACACACACCATAAAAAATATAAAACAAAAAATCTTTCTATGTCTACATAACATGTTTTAAATTTTCTTTTTTTCTGTACAATTAATCAAATTTTTGGCATTTTTATGATGCTTCAATATAGTACGGTGTTCTTGCTACTTATTAAATAAAAATGATTTCTTTCTTAGCGTATTGTTGGAAATTAAGTTCTCAAAGTTGAGTTTTACTTGTTACTTGTTTTATAATTTGAACAGTTTGTGTTTCCTCCTCGTTTTTACTATTTAAGCCACTTAAAATTATTTTTGCATTACTCAAATAATTTAGAGTATTATGTTTATTTTCCAGGGATGGTTTCATATGTGTTAATTTAGAGATTTGTTTAAAATAATTATGTGGAGCAAATATATATGATACGTTTGGCAAACAATCATAAGACCACTATCAAAAGTGAACTCTTCCTATCACTCTAGAATTCTTGTAAATAAACTGTTTGAGCTGTCCTGAAATGCATTGTTTTTATTACTCTTGTACTTCCTAAGACAAAGGGGTGTATTTCTACGTGTTTTCTTGAATTCCTGTTTCCTCAATTCAGGGCATGTTTCTGAACTGGAGACTCAGAAAGGCTTTGCTCCCCTCTACACATTCTCCTCCTCCTCTTCTTTCTGCATTCTGTGACTGTTCTTTCTCTTGTCACCTGGAGTTAGTGCCGCTGCTGATTTAACACTTGTTTTATATATGCACTTCCTTTTATTATTCTGATTTATTTCCCTGTCCTTGTCTGTTCTGAGGTTAAATCTATAGCTTGTTCTCCACATTGTTGGGTTTCTTGTAGTGCGATTTCCACCTGGCTGCCCTGCAAGGCTGATTTTAATTGTTGTAGTTTTAGTCTCACTGAAGGTTTTACCGATTAATTTTTTTTTCTTTTCTTTTCTGGTAAGCCTTGTAACAGCACCTTTTTTTTTTTTTTTAAGAGCTTTGCTTTGGATATCATTGATGAAACTGAGTAAACATGGAGTAGTTAGATTTGCTTCACTGCTAGACGGTGAAAGACTCAGAGACTTATTATAACACAGAGATTATTTCTCACTGCTTTGTGAGTTGCTTGTGTGGGTCTTTGGATCCAGCAAGGCTTGGCTGGTGCAAGTGATCCAAGCTTCCTGGCAGTGGGGAGTGCCTAGGAGCCCCTGGGAGCCTCTGGGAGCCCCTGGGAGCCCAGCTATGACATTCAGTTTTCTAACCTCATTGTGCTAGTCCAAAGTCCTGCATAGAACAGTCATAGGGTTTGGAGAATAACAAGAGAGGGCAGGTCCAAATGCACAGGCTCTTTCCAGCCTAGGCTTGCTTCTCATTAGCTAAGATCTCCTTAATCAGTGCTTAGCTCTGATTTTGATATGGGGAAGAATGAGCAAAGGTAGAAAACAATATGTGATCATGTTTCCAACTCCATATGCTTAATATTTTTTTATTTCCTTAGACAAATAGCATTGAGAAAGATACTTTCCCTGCTACATGCTGTTAAACTTTCCATGGTCTCCTTGACTGTTCTTTCCATATTGGCTTTAGAATCTTTGGTTGTTGTCTTATGAAAAAGCTGTGTACCAGGGTTTTATGTCTACCCTGGTTACTTTACCATAAGAAGGTGCTGCACAGCAGGCAAAAGGAATGACCTCTTCGACTTTTCTGGTTCCCCATCCACCTGTTAGCAGCCCAACTTCCTTGACTAGTAGAGTCAGAGCTCTAGGCATCATGTGTGATTTCAATCGATTGTCACTTCAAGTTAATGCAACTCCCACAAGTCTTCTCTAAATAGTTGTCTGTGCTCTTTGGATTACCAAGGAGTTTGGGAATTTTACCTCTTCCTGTGTCTTTAAAAAGATTAATTCTTTGAGAATTCCATAGGAATATTTTGATCATATTCACCCTCTATTCCACCCCTTATCACCTCCCAGGTCTGTCTTCCCTCCCTCCCCCTTCCAACTTAGTGTCCTATTTAAAACAAAAACAAAAACAAAAACGAACAAACTATTGAGTCCGATTTGTGCTGCCCATATACTCTTAGATATGTGGCCATCTGGTAGAATGTGGTCTACTAACCAGGGGCCATACTCTCAAAGAAAACTGGGAGTCTCCCTCTCCCAGCAGCTATCGATTGCTAGTAGCTCCACAGCTAAGGGTGGTGCTTAGTGATAACCCATACCGTTGCTGGGATTTTTGTCTAGATTGACCTTGCGCAGATCTTGTTCATGCCACCACAACCTCTGTGAATTACTATGCACAGCTGTGTTTTGTTGTAGTCATCTACTGCATCTGGCTTTTGAACTTTTTTTGGCTCCTCATCCATTATGATACCTGAACATCAAGGGAGTGATTTAGATGCCTCATTCAGTCTGAGCACTTTACAATCTATTATCTGTATCTTGACCAATTTTATGTCTCTGTGTTAACTGACACCTTCTGTGAAAAGAAACTTCTTTGACGGGGGGTTGAGAGATCCACTAATCTATGTGTATACAGTAAGTTATAAGGAATTGGTTTCAAACTATATCTATTTAGGAGAATAATAATACGAGGGAAAATGACATATCTAGCCACAGGTTCCTGGCTCCAGTAAGAGTGTGAAGCATGTGTTCTGTCTTTTGGTGTAGGCTTTAAATCCAACCATAAGATAGTCAGTTATTCCCATAACGTCCATGCCACTACTGTACCAGTGGGTATGCCTTACAAAGTCAGTCATTATTGTAGCTACCAAGATTCACAGTTGAGTAAGACTGATGGTTATTTTTCTCTTCCAGTAGTATATACCTTCCAGTGCTATGAAAGCTAGCCAGTAGGGCTGAAACTTCCAAGTCAGTACCAACATTCTTTTTTTTTTTTTGCATTTTTTTATGACTCAAGTATGTACTATCTTCAGAAATATGCTCTTATCAGCAAGTGCTCACAGGACAAGAACAATGGCACTAGCCTGTAAAGGGTCTATGGGACCTCACTGACCCCAAAGAGGTAACCCTCAAATGACTGAATTTTTATTAAATCTATAATTGACAAAAACCATAGACAATGGAGATACATAGATGGAGTAGATATTAGACTGCTGGATAGGAGCTTCACAGGAATAATGTGAGGCTGGAGCAGGAAGCTCACCGACCTTGCAGGTAGAGAGCTCTCAAGCCCAGATGTCAATGTTTAGTCAACACCAATCCAGAGATATTCGAGTATCAGGAAGGGAGATGGGTAAAGGGCTTTTGAAGTTACTTAATTTGTAATTCTTTTCTTTTAAAACAAAAAATTTGGCAAATATCTTATTTTAGTGTTTCATATATGGAAAGAAACCATTATATTAACTTTTACCACTGATAACACTTTTGTGGAGACCAAGATACTTGTGTGAATAATTTGCCATTTTTTTCTCTGTCTTATATAACAGAGTAACATTTGATACTTTTCTAAACTCTACTGATATAATTCTCCTAATATATTTAACCAATTCAGTTAATACAGCAATAGTTTATATTATAATTCAGTAATCAAACGGGCCCTGTTCCTGCTCTCCATGTTAATGTTTTGGTGCTGTGACAAATACTCAACAGAAAGTTTAAAATAGGAAAGGCTTAGTTTTGGCTCACAGTTTCAGAGTTTTGTCCATGGTCAGCAGGACCCATTGCTTTGAGCCTGAGATGAGGCAGGACATCTTGGAGGTTGAAGAAGAGAAGACAGGGAAGAAAAAGAGAGAAGAGGAAAAGAAAGTGAAAAGGGAATAAGAGAGGAGAGGAGAAGTAAGGTGGAGGAGAAGAAAGGATAGGAGAGAGTATAATGGAGGAGAGAGAGAGAGAGAGAGAGAGAGAGAGAGAGAGAGAGAGAGAGAGGGGCTAACTATGGAGAAGATAAGTCCTTTAGAGTCACAGCCCCAATAATCTACTAGCTCAAGCTAAATCCTACCTCTTCCTATAAGCTGGGAAACAAGCTGTCAATACATGAGACTGTGAAGGATATTTATAGTCAACTTATAACATCCTTTTTATTGCTAAAGGTATTTTGAGGGTATGGTAAAGTGAACAACAGTCATACTTAAAGTTCCTGTGCATAGATCCTGACTCAGTAAGCATGGGCAAGGTTAAGGTATGGTTATTGCCAATACCCTGGCTGACACCAGACCACAGTGTGAGGAATGCTGAGGCAGAGGAATGATGAGGTAAATATGAACAACACAGAACACAGTTAATTTCTAACCTGGCCTCTATTGCTTACTCATTCTCTAATCTGCTGATATCCAGTGTCTTCTTAAGATGTGTCTTTTGAACAAGCTGTGTTATGCACCCTCATCTTTACTATCAAGTTTTAGAAAAACAAGCCTGTCATGAACTTTGTGACAGAAAGTAGAGAACAGAAATGTACCTTGCTTTACATTTGTGGGTTGAAAAAAACCTCAGTTACTCCTCTAATTACTGCAAGTTGTTTTTTTACTATGGTTGTATTTTTGTTGGAACCATAAGTAAAAGAGAGTTTCTGACATAAATCAGTGTTTGAGAAGCTGAATTTAGTGTCTGAACCTGCATCATGGTCCATGATGATGTTTGTTCCATGGGCATGTCAAGAATATATTTTGGGTGTATGTTATAGAGCTGGTGCAAAGTGAGGCATCACAGAGCTAGCTAGAGATGTAGCTTGGTAGGGATGCTCAGTGGAGTGCTACTCCTCATATGCATGAAGCTATACATCGGAGTCAATATCACCTCCCTTCTCTGAGGATTTAGAGAGCATTGAAGAAAAGAAGGGAGAAGGATTGTAAGAGCCAAGGGTGGTGAATGACTACAGGGAAACAGTATTTTTCAGATATAGCAAGGCATTTACACATAGGAATGTACAGAATTTTTGCAGCATGTAGAGGAGAGGTGGGCACAAAGTCCCACTCCTAGCTGAAGAGCTATTGGTACATGATAGCTGCTGGGAGAGGGAAAGTCATTTTTTAAGGGTATGATTTCCTGGCAGATTGACTATATTTCAGTGGAAGGCCACCCATCCAAGAGTATAAAAACAGCACAGAGTGGGCTTGAGTTTTTGTTTTTAAAGAAGATGATATAAAGTTGCACAGGAAAGATGAGGTAGATTCAGGAGGAGCTGGGTAGAGAAAAGATGAATATGATCAAAATGCATGCACAAAATTATCAAAGAACTAATAAAAAATTGGAATAAAAGCCAAAGAGGAGGCAGGAGGATTAGGAATTCAAGGTCATCCTAAGCTACATAGCTAGTTCAAGATCAGTCTTGGATTCATGAGACTTTTCTTCAAAAATAAAATTGAAGTAGCACAGATGGGCCACAGAAACTACCATCCACAATCGTGTATATTGTTCAAGATGAAGAATATTCCCTGTAGATTCAATTGTAGAAACTAAAAGCTTGCCACAGAGAGTTCATATTTCTTACTTTGAGGCTGTGGTTTTATTTCTCTGTAAAAATGTCACCTAATCAACAAAGTAGGATTTGTTGAGTAACTGATTAAGCAATAAAGCAACTTCTACTGTTAGTGGCAACACACATTCTGGGAAATCTGAGCAAAATCCTGTTGGCTGTAGTTTAAGATTAAGATAAAATTTTTACAACTGGCAATTGGAGTACATACAAACCTATAAGTAAAGTATATTACATTGATCTCTTCAGAGTAAAGATATTCTGAGAATGTTGAATATAAATATTTTAAGGTGTTGTTAGGATACAAAATGCCTCTGGCAGTATCTGGCTATATGTGTATGCTGTTAACTTCATGAATTTCACTTTTTTATTCACAGATCCCAATATTTCTGTCTAGATATAAACACTGGACAGTTATTTGAGAGGAAATTACAGGTTGCCTAACTCAGTGGTGATAGCTATAAAACTCTCTCTCTCTCTCTCTCTCTCTCTCTCTCTCTCTCTCTTTCTCTCTCTCTCTCTCTCTGTGTGTGTGTGTGTGTGTGTGTGTGTACATGTGAACTTTTGGTGGACATTGCTACTCAAACTCACACCTAATTCCAATGCAATCTGCTGGTCATGGAAGACATTATAAAGGATTTAAATTTGTCATATAAGATGACACACTACTTCCTAGCCTGTAAAATGTAATATGGATGTTAGTGGTAGGCATAGGTTTCAATTCTAGGTCCCGACGTCCTTCTTTATGGGTCATTTCTCTAAGCACATGGTTGCGGGAAGTTGTGGACCAACAAGGGTAACCCTCTGTAGGAGCCATTCTTCCACCTCTCCAGTTCTGGCTTTAAATCTGTTCTGCAGTGTGACTTCAAACAAATCACCTCATATTTCTGAGCTGGTAGTGTTCACATCCATGAAGTTCAGGATAATTATCCATCTCTGAGGGATTTTATGGTCATCAAAGGGGATAATGGATGTGAATGTGTCTTTCACATCTGAATTTAGGTGAATTAATGCTGTGTCAATAAAGTGCCACTTCCTTGAATTTCAAGGCAGGTGGATTTTTCCAGGTACTGTGGATTTGTGCTTTTAAGCATCAAGTATTTTATTGTTTTAAGCATTTTAAGATTGAAGTCTTCCTGTAATGGGTTACACACTTTACTGATCTTTTAAACAGACTACAATAAACATAATTTGATCTTCAGGATGACTCACCAGCATAAAGAAAATTAACTTTCATAAGACAATTCCTAGGTACTCAGTGAAGCATGCAGGAGCAAGGAACCTCCCACTAACTGGCTCTAAATGGCTATGGCTTTGGTGAGTTCTTGTGTAACTCCTTAATGAATTTGCTCAGCTTTCTCTTCTATGGCTAAATGGCATTTCTCTTCCAACCAGTTTGCTCTATATTGGACTCCCGCTCATTAATTGTCTTTTTCTTTATTCTTTTTCCTTTCCTTTTTTTTCTTTTTTCAATGAAAGCAATTTAAAAAAGAATCAGATCATGTTCTAATGATATTGATATTTTTTGGGGTGCTCACCATGAGTTAGATACTCTGCTAATTGCTTCCTAAGTATGTTCTTCCATAGCTCATAGCAGCAATGTCAGGTAGGTCAGAATCCTGAAGTCACATTCAACTCTACTCTTTAAAAATTTTTAAAACACTGTTATATCTGTTACAAGGTATTGTGGTTATATCCAATTCCTATCCCTCTTTTGTCCCTCTTCCAGTACTGAAGACCTCTTCCTTCTTCCCAACTAATCCCCTCTCTATTTCCTTGTCTGTTTTGAGGATGGTAGTGTACAGATTTTATGCAGACAGCCACAGGTGTTGTGTGTTCATGACTCCAATAGTCATACCATATCCAGGAGACAGAATCTCATAGTGCTCTTCCCTATCCTCTGAATCCTACAATTTTTATTCTTTCTCTTTTATTTTGTTCTCTGTTTCTTGAAGGAACATCTTGTTTAGGGCTGAGCACTTAGTCACTGTCAGTACTGTGACGAGTTGTGTCTGCATTAACTGTTGGTCACTGTGTAAAGAGTTTTCTCCAACCAATGCAAAGAACAGCGTTAGTCTATAGGCATAAACATGAATATTTAGGAGACATTTTGACAGCATGTCCATTTAGTGGAAGTATCAGTAGTTAACACCTCCTAAGGGTCTGTGACTCCCCTAGGCCTATAGGCTTTTGACCAGGTTCATGGTACCACACATATTTTTGTGGATCTGGTCTCAAATCTAAGCAGAAAGAAGTTTGTTGCCCCCATAACAGTTATGTCACTATTGTACCAACAACCATGTCTTGGCAGGTCAGTGTTATAGCACACAGGATCAACAGTTAGGTAACAGTGCTGATGGCTCCCCTGCCCAGCCATTTGTATACCACTTTATGGGACTATGAATGCTACCCATCAAGGAGAAAGCTTCCAGCTCAGTTCCAGCTTGACTTCCCAGTGTCATGAGAGACAGGGTCTTATCATGTACTTCTAGTGAGTAACCAAGAGCAATGACAGTAGCCTATATTGTCTTGGGTAGGCTCCATGCCTCACATAGAACATGGGTTATTTAAAAGCCCATGGCTTATGGTAACATCATTATTCATCAATGCAGTATACCTACATTCAAATTCTTCCTTTTAATCATTGTTAGTTAGCTTGCAAAGCAGTTTTCTATATAGCTTTCCCAAACATCCTTGGTTTTATTTGGTCCTGCTCCACCTACCAGCACTTTTCTTTCATCTCTGTTTAAACCTTTCTACCCCTAGCATTCTTCTTTACTAGCATGCCACAGGCATTTTACTATCTACCCCCAAATCTAAAGACTCAACTCTACTCTTTATCTTACACCATATAGTTAGTCCTGCTGGCTCTATTCTCATAGACAGGAACTGGAATTTTACTGTTTATTATATCCACAGTGATCTCCTTTCCTGAACCATCATTGCCACCTACCTGGCCACTGACCTAGCACCCTGTCTTCTGAGTAACCCCTTCCAATCAGCTATCAGTATAGCAGCCAAGAAGTCACAGGCCACATATGTGAGTTCCTGTTATGCTCTGTTCCAACCCCTGTAATGACCTTTGTATCTTTCTCAGAGTGTAGTTCACTAGACCGCAGGTAGCCTCCCAAGTCAGATGGTCTACCTTTGTTCTCATATATTTCTGTGTGACTCAGTTAACCTCAACCATGTTTACCTCTTTCTTGTCCTTCAAACTTAACCCTCTAACTTTGACCTTAGGGGGTTTTTCTTTATTGTTCCCCTCCCCATAATCACACAAAGCTCCCATAACAATCTGAGTTTGTTTACTACAAATTTATGTTAAGTCTTACCATGAGGATGGCAGTAGGGGTTGAATACAGCAATTCATCATGAATTTGGAGTACTCATGAATGGGATTAATGCTGTTATCAAGAAAGGTCCAAGGGAGACTCCTTGCCCACTCCATTGTGTAAGGACATAATTGAGGTCTGTTTTAAACAAAATATTGGGTCCTCGGGAGATACCAAATCTTCTAACACCATGACTCTGGACTTCTAGCATTCAGAACTGTGAGAAATTAATTTCTGCTGTTTGTAATTACTTACTCTAAGGCATTTGGTTATAGCTGCTGAAAAAGACCACAGACATTATTCAAAAGATTTCCTTGACTATCTCAGTTACAATTTCAGCTCTTCTTCATCCTCCCTCTTCTCCTACCTCACAGTGTTCTTTAGGGTATTTGTCATCTGACATAAAGCATTTTCTGCTTTGTGCTGTTCCTTCTTCTAACGAGAACATTGTTTGTTCACAATGGTGTCCCTAAATGCCCACAACAGTGTTTTATGCATGTTAGGCATTGTATTCTTTGTTGAAGCTCCAAATGGACGAATGTATGCATGCCTGTACCACTGTAACAACAACATACAGGAAGAAAAGTAAGCTCCAGACATATGCTGAAGAGGCAGAGGTGGGATTAGAAGCGAATTCCTAAAGGTTCTGAGATGTGTTTGAATTTTATCCAGAAGAGCAATACATTGGGTAGAAAATGGTTTTCCTTTAGACTAAAGTGAACAAGAGACAGCGTTGGGAGTATTTTGATAGCTCTTTACTCCCTGGGCGGTGGAAGTTTCACCTTTCCTTCTGACCTTTACTGTTGTCAAACAATTATTTGCTCACCCTAATATCACTTCTCAGCAAGTAGCTGCTGGACATTTCCTCGGTACAAGGTATATGGAAGGTCACGGACCCTCCCATTATCCCTTGTCTGTGACAAATTCTTCTCTGAGACACATCTAAGATCCTGTGGCAGCTTTGTGGAAATAAGTTTTTCCTACCAGGAAGCCTGTAGAATCCCAGCACAGCTTCGCCCTGGAAGCTGCTGTAGGATACTGCCACTGCTAGGGCACAGCAAGGAGGTGAGTGGAGTTGCCGATGTGGCGAGTGATACAGTGAGATGCGAACCTGGCCCCAGTCAGGAAGTGCATTGTATAATAAGATTATTATTTTTGGTGACTAACAGTAAGACTCTTCCAAAATATAAAATCAATTTTCTGTTTACAAAATACATTGTCTCTACATGGATTTCCAACATAGGAAGCCCTCCATGGGGCTTGAACACAAATATATTGACACTGATATTACAGACTCTAGGAAGCTCCCTTTTGGACTAAGGACTGTTTCTGTCTGAACTCGTATAGCCCTCTTGGCTTCCAAATGACAGGGAGTTTGTCTCCCTCTGTGATAAGGGTCCCTGAGGGCTGGCACAGAATCCTAGGCATCTATTCAGGCCCAGAATAAATGACCTTGATGCCTGAAACATGTTGTGGAAGCCATGTGCCAAGTACATGGCATGAGCATTTTTAATTTGCCAGAACTATTGAACACCCTTTCAGAAACCAAGTGATATAAGGAACACTGGTGTATCCAGTCTTATGAAGGGTGTTAATGTGATGTCATGGGCTTAAGAAAAGATGTGTGAGACTTCTATAGGCACTATCCATGCCCAAAGACCTTCTTGATGAAAACTGAAGCTTTTCCAGTCCCTAATTTGTGTGTCTCAGGGCCCAGCACCCCTCTAAAGCCATGGTCTTTACTCTGAAATGGCTTCTGTTTGGCATTTCCATTCCTAGAGAGTCAGTGTAATTTGGCTCCTTTCCAAGATGATTAGAGAAGTAAAAGTAATTCATAGACAGCACTTCCTCCAATCTTTCCTGGGAAGACACATTTTTAGAGGTGATATCTCAAAGGGTCCAGTCCAGGGCTTATAGGAGACCTGTCAAGTGTCTTCTCTTATGTACAGGCCTCTGTATCTCCCAGGAAGGCCCATGGAATTCACATGTTGACTCTGTGTTTACTACTGACGTAGAATGTGGGTATGTGGAGTTCTAATGAAAAGACCCCTGTCACTTTGTCAACCACAAAATTGGCAAATCACAAGGGAAACTAAATCATTTGTTATCTGTGAGTCAATTAATTGATTGGTTTGTTCAACAAGTCCTTTTTTAACATGCTGGAAAAATGACTCATTAGTTAAGACTGCATACTGCTCTTGCAGAGAACCCAAGTACAGTTCCCAGCAACTACATCAGAGAGTGGCTCACAACTGCCTATAACTGATCTCCAGGAGATCCAGTGCTTTCTCCTGGCCTCTGTAGGCACCTGCACTCACATGCACATACACATGCACACACAGATTTAATTAAAAATAAATACTATATGCCAAATGCTGTTCTAGCTAGTATGCTAGCTGAAGCACTAAATGGGGCATACTACTTATGCTCTGAGAATGCTCATTCAGTCTTCATTTTTCAATTTGTGTAGTGTTTAAAGGATCCTGGTTGCTTAGATTTGAATCACAACTCAATCATATGATGGCTAAATGACTTGAAAAGCCATGCAATATCCTAAGGTCTCCTCCTAAAGGGGATTAGAACAGTAACCACTTAATGTGGTTTCTTTAATGTAGTTCTTTGAGACCTCCCTGCCACAAAGCAAATTTTCTTTGTTTCATATTTCATGAAGTAAACCAGATGACAGCTCTGTATTGAACACAGTAAGTATAGTGAGGGTATAACGGATTTTGGCTGTTTTTTTTTTCTTAATGAGTATTGTATTTAGGGAGGAATACAGATGACATTCAAATCATCACATATCAAACACATGGATATATGGTGACTATATTTGCAGTAGGACTGTAGAAGTATATATAGTAAGTATATATACTAATGCTGTTGATAAATCCAATAATACTAGAAGAGTATATAGTATTAATTAGTATTATGGTTTGGATATAGAATGGGTCCCACAGACTCCTGTTGAGAATTGGCCCCTAGCTGGTATTTTTTTTTAAATAAAATATAATTGCACCATTTCCCCTCTTCTTCCTTCCTCTAACCCTTCCTGTGTCCCTTCCCTTCAACTCCTTACAGGCCCTCCTTATTCCTCTCAAATTTTCATGACTTCATTTTCTTTATTATTGTTATATACACATACACATGTGCACACATGCATGCATGCCACACAAAAATTGATATATATATATATATATATATATATATATATATATATATATATATATATATCCATATATGCAACTTGTTTCGTACATTTAGTGTTTTTAGGGCTAAATATTTGGTCTTGTATAACCAATTAGAGTGTTTATCCTTGGAGAAGACTAATTGTTCCTCTCTCAGAAGTCATTAGTTGTCTGTAGTTTTTTGTTTAGGGGTGGGGCTCCATGAAATTTCTCTCTTCTACATTAGCATGTCTATTGGTATCATTGTTCAAGTCTTATTCAGGTATCCATATTGCTGTTTTATCATGGGTGCCATCATTCCTAGGAGACACAATCTTACAGCAGATGTCCTGGTCCCCTGGATCTTAGAGTTTTCCTGCCTTCTCTTTCATGATGTTCCCTGATACTTAGGTACAGGAGTTGTGTTGTAGATTATCTGTTGGGACTGGGTAACCCACAATCAGTCGTTCTCAACCTTTTTTCTATATTTTAACCAGTATTGATTTTCTGCCATGGTGATGCTTGTTTTTTTTAAATTGTTGTTTGTTTGTTTGCTTGTTTTTAAATTACGAAGTCTTTGGGATATGAGTACTAGCTGGCAGTCCTGGGACCCTACCAACAGACTTTTGAAATGTATGTTTATTTTGGTTCTGGCTTGTGCTCTCTGCTTCCCGGTCAATCTCTATGTGAGAAGTAGCAGGAACTGTGGGATGCTATCATTGCTGTGGGCCAAGACTGCCATCACTGCCACTGAGATGGACTGAACTTTTTTAAAACCATGAGCCAAAATAAACATTTTTCCCCCTTAAGTTGCTTCTGTCAGATAGTTCAGATAGAGCACTTATATAGCTAAAAATGTAAATAAATCTTAAAAAAGAAGATATGCTAGTACAATGCCAATTTAGAGACTAGCTTTTGAATCAACACAAATTCCTTAAAGCTGAAGTTCAAGCGTGAATAGGGAAGTAGTACATGGAAGGAAAAGAGAATTCCAAGGAAAAGAAACAGCATGTGCAGAAACTGTAGGTGAAGGAATGTGGCACCATACACGGAAAGAAAGGGCATCAGACAGGAGCTGTAGGATGGAAATGGAAGGAGAACATCTGAAGCTATGACTCTGTCATAATGTCTTTCCAAAGATCAGTGGGAGAGCACTGGCTTGTAAGACACAGGAATAACAGATCAGTTTATATTTTAAAATTGTCACTAGTGTTGTGGGAAAATGGGTAGGACCAGAGTGAGGGAAAATGGGACACCTTGAGACAGATTTCAGTAAACTCTCTCAAGATTATGCCACAAAAAAAGCCACAAAAGAAAAAAAAAAAACAGCTTGCCAACCAGTGGCTTGTCTTAGTTGTTACCACAGCAAAACCTGTTCATATGCATATTGACTGCATATGACATTGGCCCATTTCCAAGTGTCTTCCTTCTTCATTGTGAGGTTCAGTGTAGAACAGCAGATTTGATGTATGAACATGGCATTACTATAGCATGAGTCTCTAAATTTGACTGATCAGTCTAGTGGCTGAATCTTGAATGAAGGAGATGAAGTTTTTATGCCTTTTACCAAAATAACAGCAAGTCACATGGATAATCCTTTGTGAAGATGTCTAAATGGGATAGAACATTTTCTCTGTAAGCATGAAAAACTGAGTTCAAATCCCCTATATACATGTAAAAATCCAGGCATGGCTGGTGTGTCTTATAACCCCAAAATTGGAGGCAAAAATAGAAAGATCCCAAGAGTACTCTGGTCAGCTAGCATAGCCAAAAGGGAGTGAGCCACAGTTGAGTGATAGACCATGTGTCAAGACAATATGGTAGAGAATGATAGAATAAGACACCTGATGTCCTGTTCTGGCCAAATTTCATGCAAATGGTGGCTGTGTATATGGAGAGAAACATCTATAGAGCAGAGATGGTTAGAAGCAGGAGAGACAGAACTTTGCTCTATTCTAGGGATTGGGGCAGAGGGAGGAGGAAGTATCAAAGATGTATTGTGAGTGCTGTAAGTACCTTATGCCCCATTTGTGTATCTTGAATTTGACATTTTATTATTCTCCAGGAACTTGTCCAACAGAATTTTCACCTCTACACCCGAGAGATTCCAGGGTGGCAGGTTACAAGCTCTGCTGATTTCATACCC
Source organism: Cricetomys ansorgei (assembly GCA_026225945.1). NCBI lineage: Eukaryota > Metazoa > Chordata > Mammalia > Rodentia > Nesomyidae > Cricetomys > Cricetomys ansorgei. Next base: position 64,345,694 of record JAMJFZ010000199.1, on the reverse strand, counting down.
CTGGAGCAATTGTTGGCTGATGACCTTTGGGAGTTGGTTGCTGAATACTCCTAGTCCCTTGACCCACAGACAGGATGATGCTGAGATGTGCTTGTTTCCACTTCCCGCTGCATCAGGCTACAGTCATCCCTTCTCAGAGCTGACATAAAAATGCTCTTATTATTTCAGTATTCCTTTTCTCCCTTTGATATTTCTTCATCTCCCCCAATAATGTTTGTTCAATCACCCAAATAAAGCCCATGAATCCCAGTCCTTGCCTTCTGAGGACACTGAAACATCATTTCCTGATCCTGGAAAAACCACACTTGGAGGTAAGGCCTATGGTTAATCAGAGAATTCAGAATTTCAAGTACAGGTTCTGGTGACAGGTGACATCATTGTAGCGGCACCTGAAGCTTGATCTACAAGCATCTACAAAAAAGGTAATGTGTCTCTATTGGAGACATGATCAGGGGACCAAGGGCACTTAGAATTCAATTAGAGTGTTGTTTAAGGGAAGAGGAGATAAGGTATGGACAGTAAAGAAACAGGGAAATGCACTAAAGGTAAGCACTGTTGATAGTGGAAGCACAGAGGAGATATGTTGGCTGGTCAGGGCATTACAAAAGTGAAAGGAAACTTTTCCAGTAAAGGTGTCTACAGGTTAAGAGACTGATATTGGGGTGCTCTGGACCGGAAGGCTGAGGCAGCAAGGAACAGAGCATATGTCTAATACTAGACAGAATGTGAAGAGAAATAATTGAATGTTTTTGTATCTAAAACATCAAAAATGAGAAAACAGAGACATATGCAAGCCATCAAAATATAAGGTTAAATTTTCAAGTAGGAAAGCTAGACACCATTACCTGTTGTTCTGTGTATGCATAGGAGAGTCCTGGCAGGTACACTTATGTAACCAGCCTTCTGTAAAAGAAAGATACACAGTTGATTCTTGTGTTGTTGATGCTTCAATATCAAAGAAATGGTGCTGTTAACAATGGGCATATGCTGCTCTGCTCGTAGATCTGTACCTAACTCAGTCCTCACCAGAGAGGCCTCCTCTAGCAGCTGAGAGGAGCATATGGTGAGGGCCAGGACTGAACATCATGCAGAGATTGGGGAACCACATGAAAGAGAGAGGGGAACGATGGTGGAAACCAGAAGGCTGAGGACACTAGGTGAACAAACCCTACATTGTCAACTGACTAGCACTCTTAGGGGCCTACAGAGACTGAAACCATAGACACGGAACCTGTAGGATCCCCTAAATACACCTCATGGCTGTCTAGATGGGTGTTCTTGAAAAATTTCTACAGGTTGGAGTGGCAGTGTATTTGACCATTTTACTGATCTTTGAGACTCTTTATCTCCTGCCTGGCTGCCTGGCCCACACTGATATAGGGATCGGTGCCTGCCTTTGTTTCATCTCCCTATGTCATGTCTTGATTGTACTGAAACCCTGGGGGGCCAATTCTTTTATGGGGAGAAGGAAAGGATGTTTGTGGGTGGTGATGAGGGGTAGATCTGAGGAGATGGGGGTAGCTAGGATGTGGAAGGAGGAGGGGAGCTGGGATATATTCTATAAGTTATATGAAGGAAGAAAAAAAATTTTTTTTAAAGGGCATGTACACTAATGCTTGCTGTGTGTGACGGGTGCTCTGCAAGGGGATTTGTCTCCACAGTCCAGTGTTCACAGCTATCTGTTGGAGTGACGACTGTCATTAACAAGGAAAGTAAAAGTAAAAAGCCGAGATTGCACAGCTCCATTGCGGCAGAAGGGGCTGTAGAACCCAGAGTCCTGGCCACGGACCAGAGCTTCTTAAACTTTTGCCACTTACGACCTTCTTTTTGCCTGAGAAATTTTTACATGATCCTGGGCATATATAAGTTAGGAAGACAAAAATAAACGTTTACTGATAATAAATCATAAAGCCATTTATTTAACAAATTACTCGCTAGATTGTAATTTTACCACTTATTAAAGATAAAAAGCAAATTTACATGGTAATGAGATGAATTTTTGTTCCTTCTTACACAAAGAATTAAATCTCTAACTAGAGAAATGTTTCAGTTAGTAAAGTGCTTGCCATACAAACATGAACACCTGAGTTCAAGCTCAATCCATAGAACCCATGTTCAAAAAGAAAACATGAGTCTAGTGGGGTATCTGTGATAAACCTATGATTGAATAGCTGTAATCCCAGAACTGGGGAGTAGAGACAAGAGACGTTCTTGGATTTGGGGTGAAGATTTACTGAGGAAGACAGCTTACACCAGCTTCTGGCTTGCACACAAATACACACACACACACACACACACACACACACACACACACAAAACCCCAAACCAAACCAACCAACCAAACTACAACAACAAAACAAAAATGAAACCCTTAATCATGGGTAAATGTTTGATACTGTAGAACATAGGATATCTCCAATGTATTCCATAGTTGACTGATACTTTGATTTTGTATTGTCAATGCTGAGAAAGCCACTTTCCATAAACATGGCAGACATATGTGTAGGGTCATCTCAGAAATTACTGGAAATTCAGACAGAATCCTAATAAAATTCATTTTATTAATATTCTTATTATTACTATTATTCATGAAACTCAAGTCAGCAACTCAAATAATAATCTTAAAATCCAAACTTTCTAACACAGTGCAATCCAAACTTACAATACCTGCTATATAAGAATCACGGTGGGAAAGAATTCAAAGTCTTTGTTTTCTCTAATTAATACATTATGTTCTTACAAGAGAAGAAAATGTTATGAGTACCTCAAAAGCACTCTGATGCATGATATATAGTAGCTCTCAATCTGAGCTGAGGTGTTTCAAGGAGCAGTCATCATCATTATGTGGTGCTGTGACATTTGAGTATAAAGTGTGGATGTTATATCAAATCCCAAGCTCTGCAGTGAAATACTATAATGCAGTCTGGATGAGCACTTCCAAGAACACTTTGAATTTGTTTGCGTGGTAGAGTTTGGAGTTAGTTTTCAGTTATTACATGTTCAAAAAGTGTTCACTGTTGCCAAATTTTTCACATAGCCCACATTCAGTTAAATGATCCCGTATGGGCTGTGTTCTAGCCTGTTCTTGATACAGGTTGGTAAGTGTCTCAGTTCATATCTCTGAAAAGGTGTGTGAAGAGTTCATACTCCCGTGTCAGACTCACCTGGAGTTGAATCATGACTATGGCTTCCTAACATTGTGACATTTACAGCGTAGCTTAACCTGAGTGAACCTATGTCCCTGTTTCTAAAGGGCATCGGTGCTTACTCAGCGGGGTTGCTGGATGAGCTAAATTTGGCAGCATGCTTAGGGCACCAGGCCCAGGAAGGTGTTAAATAAACATCAGCTGGAGAGAAATGAGAGGTCATGGCATATTGCTTTTCCTTTGACTCCACTTAAAAAATATGAACTGTGAGAAGTTTTACTTTGAAAAGTAAGACTGTTAAGCCCATTAATGGTCCATGAAATGATATTTCCTTACAGCAATGACACAAAGTGAAGGTTTTTTTGATGATTATGAAAAGGTCCCTAATTATCAAGAATTACACTAATGTAGTCAGTCTAAAGGAGAGGAGAGGATGATGACAGTACATTCCTCCTTTGGATATGAATATTCTGATACCAACACTTGCCACTCTTCACCAGGAGGATGACAGGAGGAGATATTTATCTTAATCATTTTAAAAAATTAGTATAAATACCTTACTTTCTTTACAGAAGAAAACCACCTTAAAATGTAAGTAATAAAAGAATGAGGTCATTTTTAGAAAACACCGTTTATTTTAATATAGAGAAACCACACACTGATGGGTCCTTGTTGAGTAGAATTGATGATTGACAAATAGTGGGTGATGAGTACCAAGGCTCTTAGCTGTTGTCCTGGGGTTTTCCCTTGTAAGCCTTAGTAGTGCTAGCATAGTGTCCGCTAGGGGGAGAAGGCCTTAATAAGTAAGGAACAGCCCCCTGAACTGGATATGTACCTCCACCCCAAGGCTCTATCCAATCCAAAGGATTGTGGTGGCCTCTGGCCATAATTTAAGAGAGCTGAGACTAATGTGTGAAGCAAACCAGCTTGTGATGGTCAAAGCCAATGAGTAATAGTGAAGGCAAGCTGGTAGAGAAGCCATAGTAAGTTTAGAGCAGTGAGAATCCGTCAGTGTGATCCAGAAGCCCAAGGCTTCTTTTTCATTTAGTTGATTGTGAGTTTTATTTTTTAATAATAAACCAGGATGTAAGAAAACTACTTTCCCAAGTTCTGTGTGTTTTAGTGAATTCTCAAACATCAAGAGAGTGCTATGAGAAATCCGACTTTTTGGTCAGAAAGGTAGAAGTGTGGATAATCTGGAAACTCTACTTGTGACTGGTGTCTGAAGTGGGATGGTTTTATTGAAATGAGTCCTAGACCTGTGGGGCTATTTAGCCCTGAGTGGGTAGTATGGAATTGTTGACTTAAGTTGAACTGAACTGATGGACAGCCAGTTGACACAGGAGAATCAGACAATCAGTTGTTAATGTTAAAAAATGATGTGCATTTAACATCAAGGAGGAAAACAGACAGCAGGAACCATCTGAGTTCAGTAATCATCTCAGCTGGGGACTGGGTGTGTAACAGGAACTAAATCAGAAGGCCAGGTGGAGAAACAGGCATGCTGCAAACTGCATTTGGGGAACACTAGATGCTGAAGGAAGGAATGATCTCGTATAGGAAGACTGCCACTGAGGAGGTGGTGGCGTGTTTGCTATCCAGAATTCTGGGAGTCGTGCCTTATCCACAGCCCCCAGATGACTCAAGTTTGCATAGTATTTCAGTTCTTTTTCAGCTCAGTCATGAGCTGTATGCATAAATTTGCATTTTAGTTAACCCTCAAATAGCTTCACCAGAAAAAGCAGAAGGGTTCTCCATAGCAATGCATATTCCAAAGAAACGCATTTTAGGTGTGAAATAAAACCTGGCCTTACTCTCACTTCCAGTTCATCCATTCTGGATTCCTGCCAAAATACACATCTTTTCTTGCTGGTCTGTACCCTGCTATTTTGGGGCCCATCTCCTTCAACTGCAATGGGAGAAGAAATCATCAGGTTTCTCATCGACAGTGGCTGTAGCATGTACAAAGTTTGCTTTGCTGGTGACAACACTCCAAGAACCGTGTTCTTCATCATTGTTGGGAGCCCTCAATGCCAGGATATAAACAGTGGGCATGATACAGAAGCACTTCTACATGAGTAATGAATCTTAGAGCATGCAAGATATCCTGATCTACTGAATACAGCATTGTCACCAGATAGGGTAGCATGGAGATCTGACACTAAACCTCTACAGCAAACTGTGCATGCTCTGAAAAAAGAACTCAATTCTGTTAGCCCAGACTCTCTTGAACCCCAGGGCTAACACAGAGAAAGTGGCATGGATCATATTTGAGACCTTCAATGGCTTACACACACATACAGCCATCCATAGAGAACTGTTAGATATGCTCCTGGTATACCACTGTCATTGTCCATTGTAATAAACTCTGGTGGAGTTTCACATACAGTGACCATCTATGAGGGCTAATCCCTTCTCCACTCTATATTGCATATGCACCTCGCTGTCTGGGACTAACATACTATCTCATGAAGATTCTGACCAAGGGAGGATTCCACTTAATCACCATGGCTGAGCAGGAGAGTGTGTGTGATATCAAGGAGAAGATTTGCTACATTGTTCTGGACTTCCAGAAAGAAATGTTCACGGCTGCATTTTCTTCTTTGAGGTGGGTTGGACTATGAGCTGCCTGATAGATAGGCAATCATCACTAGCAATGAGTGATTCTAGTGTTAAGAGGTTCTCTTCTAGCCCTCCTTGCTGGTGTGGAGTCCTGTGGCATGCAGGGCAATACATTCAACTCTATCATGAAGCATGGTATGGTATCTTCAAGGACCTGGTGGCAGCACCATGTATCCTGACATTGCTAAAAAGATGCTGAAGAGCACAGACCTAGAACCCAACACAGTGAAGCTCAAGATCATTGTTCCTCTTGAACATATCTACTCAGTCTGTAATGGTGATTTCATCTTGGCTTCACTGTCTACCTTCTAGGAGATAAGAATCAGCAAGCAGTGAAGTGACAATTTGGGCCTTTCCATTGTTCACCACAAATGCCAGGTTCCAGTAGCATTAACTCATTCTAAAGTATCAATTTGCCCTGGAAAATGTACACTCCTCATACTAGCCTCATAAATCTGGTATAGACCTTTGAAAATAAGTTTATCCTTGAAACATGTATCTCTTATTAATACTGGATCATAGAACTTGTTGCTTTTGACCTTTTGTTCAAGTTAACTGTTCATTGGTATATGTTTAATACACTTGTGCATGTCATTTCTTTTGCAAATAAAATTAGTTCTTTGAGAATTTCATACAATGTACTTTTAAAAAAAATCTTATTTTACTCTTCAACCAACTTCTACCAGACCCACTCAATTCCTATCCACCCAACTTTGTGTCCTTCTTCTTTTAAGCCCCTGCCTCTATTCACTCAAATCCTTCTTCTTCTTCTTCTTCTTCTTCTTCTTCTTCTTCTTCTTCTTCTTCTTCTTCTTCTTCTTCTTCTTCTTCTTCTTCTTCTTCTTCTTCTTCTTTCTTCTCTTCTTCTTCTTCTTCTCTTCTCCTCCTCCTCCTCCTGCTCCTCCTCCTCCTCCTCCCCCTCTCCCTCCCCCTCTCCCTCCCCCTCTCCCTCCCCCTCCCCTTCTTCTTAATGGGCTTCAAGTCCAATTTGTGCTGCCCATATATTCTTGGCTATGTGGCCTTTCACTGGAGCTTGGTTGACCTACCAGGGGCTACAAAATTAAAGAAAATTTAGTCTCCTTCTCCCAGGAGGTAACAATTGTCAGTAGCTTCCCAGTTATGGTAGAACTTTGTGTCCACTTCCTATTTCCATGCTGAGATTTTTTTCTGGCTAGAACTTGTATAGGTCTTGTTCATGCTGTTGCAGTGTTGTGAGTTTGTATCTGTAGCTTATTTGCTATGTCTGGAAACCATTGTTTCATTATTGTTATCCACTCCCTCTGAGTCTTATAATCTTCCTGTCTCCTTTTCCTCAATAATTCCTAAGCCTTATATTCCCTTAGGGAAGAGCAGTTTTTAGTCTCTTATTCTCTGCACCGTGACTAGTTATAGGCCTGTTATAATCACTATCTACTGAAGAATGAAGATTATCTGATGAGGGTTGAGAGATGTGCTAAATGTGTATACTGATAATTCATTAGGATTAGTTTAATGGCATGTCAATTTAGCAGAATAACATTAGTAGTTTCTCTCTTAAATCCTATTACCTGTCTATATAGGTTCTTGGCCCCAATAAGGTGCCAGTTATGGTTTTCATCTTGTGTAGTGGGACGTAAATCTAACCTGAAAGTGGTGGTTACTCCAATAATATTTGTGTCACTGTTGCACCAGTGGGCACATCTTGCTAGGCCAGCCATTATTTGTAGCTTACAGGGTTAACAGTTGGGTAAGATAGATTGTTATTTTTCTCCTCCAGTGAATGTGGGGAAAGGGAAACACTTACTCACTGCTGGTGGGAGTGTAAGCTATGGAAATCAGTGTGGGTATTCCTCAAAAGTCTAGAAATAGATCTACTACATAATCCAGCTTTGGACTTTGGGAATATGCTCAAAGGACTCTGTATCCTACTATAGAGGTATATGTTTATCCATGTTCATTGTTGTTCTATCACAATAGCCAAGAAATGGAAGTAGCCTTAGATGCCTTTCACCTAATGAATGGATAGTAAAAAAAATGTGGTATATTTATAGAATGAAATATTATTCATGTTTTAAGAAAAATGTTATAAAATCCATAGGTAAATGGGTGGAACTGGAAACAATTATTCTGGGTGATGTAACCAAGGCCCAGAAAGACAAATGTCACATGCTTTCATTACTTTGTGGTTGTTAATCTTTAGATATTGGTGTTTCATTTGGAGTACCTTGTGTATATTTTAATTTAAGTTCTTAGTCAATGTGGTTAGGTCAGTTGATGGTTAAGGAAAGAGCTCTATGGAAGAGAAATTTCCGGTCTGGTGGATCTGTCTGAGCACTGTGAAGTAATATGTGCAGGGTATTTATTAACGATGAAACTGACTGTTTCAGGATATCTCCAGGCTGGCAAGGGCTCCCGAATCAGTCACCATCTCCTTCTTGTGAGTCTAACAGGGTGGGAAAGTCTGAGTCTTTGGATTTAGTTTCCATCTGGTGTCTTCCCTCCTGACTGCATTCAGCTGGGAGTGTTTGCATTTAAAATTGTAAATTTATTCATTCTTTTAGTTAATGTAAGTTTTTTTTGCATTCAACTCTTTAAGAAATGACATATGTTAGTTTTCTATTGTTCAGAGGGAGCATTAGACTCAACAAAACATCATTGTGTAAAGAAAAATGAAGTGCTATTGTACACCAAGGAGTGAAAAAAGCATCAAGATTCATTTTGGATCTATTATATTAACTTTCTGTATCTGCTGATATCTTTTAACTTCTTCAGATTTGCATTCCTTATAGTTTCTAGAACTTTCCTAGAGCTGTCATATATCTTGGCCTTTTTTGCCTGTGGGTATATAAGCACACATGTATGTGTATGGTGGGAGAGCAGGAGAAGGAGCATAGTTATACCTCTAGACTTTTGACATCAGTTTCTCTCTGTCCTAAATTATTTGACCTTGAATTATTTAATAATTGTGTAACTGAGTATTTAAAAGCCACGTTTTATCTTAGCTTTGGCTGAGAAATCAAAAGCCAGTGAAATCCGCAACAAGAACATCCACCTTTGGAGTGTAGTGCTGGCCACTCACACAAGTAAATTGAGAGACTGAAACTATGCCCCGTTACCATGGGAAACCATTGCTGCATCTGTGAAGAGGTCAGCATTGAAAGGTTCAGAGAGAAGACTTCTCTGAGTGGGGATTGGCGCACAGTGTATGCGGTGTATGCAGGCCAATCCACACCCCACTCCCCTTTACCTCCCTACCTCCTCATACCTCAGGCAGAGAGAGGGGGCTCCTATGAAGGTATTTCACAGGGCTGATTTAGTTTCACTAAAATTCAGGAATCCCAAGGCCTGTGTGAGTCCTCTCAGGAGTAAAGGAATGTCATACAACACGTGTGGTTCTTGATTATAATAGTGGATGTTTTGTGTTTGTTTGTTTTGTTTTTGTTTTCCCTACATAATACTTTTATTAATTTTGAGAGTTTCATATAATGTATTTCAATCACAACCTCTTCTAATACTTCCTAGGTCTATCCCCCTCAACCCTGTGCCACCCCCCAAAAAAAAGAAAGAAGAAAGGAAGGAAGGAAGAAAGGAAGGAAAGAAAAAAGAAAGGAAAAAAAGAAAGAAAAAAAGAAAGATAAAGTCCAGTCAGTGGGAGCTAGGATCATGGGCAGCACCCTGGTTTTTAGTGGCAGCAGGCAGTTCAGAGCCTGGGCAGCCACATGGCCTATATTACCCCGAGATTAAGCATGGCAAAGTTTAAACTGCAGTTGGGCTTCACTGTCCAAACCCTCAGGCACCCGATCATCATGCAGGCACCTGGGCATCACCAAGGCACCTGGACATCACCCTAACCCTAACCCGCACTTCATATAGGCAAATAGACATCACATTGGCACCCAGAAATCTCATCAGAACGAGTGTTTCATGAAGCTAGGCTCAAGTGCCTGGTGAACTCAGATGGTGTCATCAATGCAGACAGGACTCTTGTCTTTGTGCTGGTAGCCTGCAGAGCTGCCTTCCATGCTCTCCTCCATCCCATTAGGGAGAGCAATATGACATGCAGACAGGGCTATGGGAGCAGTAATTCTGGCCTAGCGGGCAATGAACAGGACAGGTGGATCTAGTGGTAGCCTGAGAACCGGTCCCTTGTCCACCTTGGGTGCACTCCTATATCTTCCACCACCAGTTATGTGTCTTTTAGTGGCAGTTGACATTGTTCCTATGCCTACCGAGTCTCTAGCTCTGTGTCTTTTCACTTCATGTGCTAGTTGGCAGTCCCAATCTTGTGGGTGGTTATAGGGCAGCCAAGTGTGGGCCTAGGCTCCTGATAGCCTGAGTACTTATCTCTCTCCGGGGCAAAGGGCTCCTATCTCAGCCATCTTGCTTGTGCCACTGCCACATGATTGTCTGCATCCAGCTCAGTATCTCTCTACCTGCAACAGGGCAAGATGGATGGTTGTAGTGGCTTCAGCCTCCCAGCATCATTCCCATATATGTCCCTGCCATGACTCTAGCTCCATATCCCAGTCATGCATCCTGTTGTAGTGTGACATCTTTCCTCTTTCTACTCATAGGCAGTAAATTTTCCAGGTCTGTTGTCTTTCCAATCGCTTTTAATTCTTAATGTTTTCCCCACCAGACTCAGTGGTGGAATAGCTCTTCTGGGACCATGAACTGGTGAGGGGCCAGAGGTAACTGTAGTGGGGGGCCGTGGGACACCATCTTGAGTCTCTGGTTGATGGTTTTGAATGGTTAAGCCTAAGTTTGTTCTTTTGACAAAGCTATGAAAGACTGTTTTTCCTGTCTAACTGTACACTAGTGACTGGTCATGCACTGCAATCTTTTTAAGAGGAGAGAGAGAGAGAGAGAGAGAGAGAGAGAGAGAGAGAGAGAGAGAGAGAGAGAGAGGGAGAGAGAGAGAGAGGGAGAGGGAGAAAGAGGAATGAGGATGCACAAAATCAAGTTAAAGTGATAGAGATCAAGACCAAGGTATCATGAGCTTGCTTCCTGGTACCCATGGGTACCACAGAGTGGTTATACACAAGACTATCTTCTTGTGAATAGTGTGACTTGATAGTGGAAGTGAGGGTCTCCATAGAACAGCCTCATATCTGAGTGTTCTGCAATTGATATGTATTCTTGTTTCTTGGACAGTGTATACAATTTTACATATGTATGTTTCTAACATTCTTCTACCCCTTTTCCCTTCTGTCCTCCCTTCTCCCTTTCCATCATCTGTCCCTTGCTCCTTTGATCTCACTGACTTCCTTGATGTACCCATCTTGATGCATCCATATATGTACAGCTATAAAATGGTTTGGGGATTATTTAAATGGTATTATCATGCACTTTCTATGCACTAGGGATTGAACTCAAGACATCACTTCCATTAAGCAAGAGCTCTCTCAGTGGGCTTTATCCTGAGATCTCCAGGCACTGTTTTCAAGTTCGTTATATCCATTTAACATGTGTTTAAGTATTTTATATACACAGAGTTAAATCTTTTTTAAACTGTCACACAGGTTATTTGGAGTTTAGTTGTTCAATAATTCTGTTTTTTAATCAATAAAACATCTTATTAATGAACATTTATCAAACTTCCAAATATTTACTTTCACAAATGACATTGCTACTATTAAACTTTTTACTTTCTTTTTACCCTTAAATGAATTGTCTCTTTCCTCTTCAAGATGGCCTAATTCCATTAATCTCTCAAGATTCAAATCCAGTGGCCACATTGTTGTCTAATATCTTGAATTCCTAGGGCCGAGTAATGCCCCTTACCTGTGATGTCACTCTTGAAAACATTCACCTGCTTCTCTACTTATGAAATATCCTTAAATGTAATTGTAAGTTCAGAACACATTTTATATACTTAAGTTACTGATGTTTGTAAGTTATCTGCACAGTTCCCTGTAGTGTATCAGATGGTTCCCCTGATGGTCATATGGCTGACTAGTGGCTGTGGCTCACTGTCCCTACTTAGCTTCTCTTATGTGAGAATCATCTACATGTTACTAGCCAGGCAAATATTGAACTTCAGAGTCTGGTTGCTAATGGACAATAATCATTTTTGTAGCATTTTAAAATCTCCAAGTAATACAGATGACTATCTGTATTCTCTGTCCAGGAGATTAGATGAATGTTTAGGGAAGTACTCACTGTTTCCCATTGATCTCTGTGGGAGAGTTATGCTTTCTGAGCTCTTAAAATTTGGGGTTGGCCATGTAGTTTGCTTCGGCTAGACAACTGGGGGAAAACATGACAGTGGGCTTGCCTAAGGAAGGATTTATGAGGTAGAGTATGTTTCTAGCTATTTTAGCTAATTCCCAACTTTTCACCTAGGTCCCAGAATGTTGATATGTGGACGATGTCTGAGCCCAGTATAACTCCTAGAATTCATTGGGCTCAATTTATAAAGTCAGCTAAGATTAACCAAAGACTCCCAGTCCATGGACCTATGAAAACGGCATAAATATTGGTTTTCTTAGATGTTAATGTCTGGGGATTGTTTCCTGGTGATATCATGGGGGAAAAAACTGACTAGTGTGTCTGTCAAAACACTGATAATTCTAACCTGATCCTCTGGAGGCCAAGGTCTTTTGGAACAGCACTCCACAAAGCCAAGAGCTTGCCACTGCAAATCCCAAATCCAGTTGAAAATAAAACCACCACAATGAGCCAAATTTGAAGCAAGCAAGCCAGGAAGATGGACTCTGATCAGATCCATTCTGAGGTACCCATGAACTGAACTTGCCATCTCCAGAGCTTCCACATAAAGGCTCTTAATCATGTGGCACAGGTGCTTAAAAAGGTAGAATCTCTGAGACTACGTAGTTCCCACCAGGTCCAATCAGTGGCAAGCATCTATCCGGATGTACTTCCTGTCTGAGCTATCTCCTGCCTACAAGCAACCAGGCACATCTGGAGCATTTGGAGCATATCCAGTGCAGTAGGGTCAACTTGGTATCTAGCTACTCCCTACCCAACAATTCAAGAGGTTATGTCCTTGGGCAAGGGAGATTCAAGACTATCTCACCTGAACAGGCCCACCTAGCATTCCAGGAGATTTTTCTTTGAAAGATAATCTTTGGCACAGCAACTAAAATTTAAAACATAAGTTTTGCTCTTATAGTACATCACAGACATTTCTTAACATTTGACAGCATAGGGAACATCAGCTTGTACCCAGTGTTCTGGGAGAGTCTCTATCCCCTCTGGAGTTCTTCAGCAGCATACAAATGGTCAACCTCACAAGAACCATAGTTATCACAAGCTTCTGGTGTAAGAGGGCACTGACACCAACACAAAGAAGACAATGCTAGGCAAAGTGTGAGGCATTTCTCCAGGAAAATTAGTGCACAGACTAGCAAAATCAGAAATTTAAAATGTAATGTAATATTAGCCACTATAATAATAGATAAATTTGGAAGTCTCAGTGGATCAACAAAATGAAATGTAATTTGCTCACTCCTTGTCTATTTACAATGAAGAAAATAGGGAAAGACTGACTTGTTCACAGTGATTTTGAGTCTCAGACCTCTGCTCTCTTCCATTTTTGTCTTTTTAAAAGAATTTCATTTATTTAGTGTATGTGTGTGTGTGTGTGTGTGTGTGTGTGTGTGTGTGTGTATGCTTATGAATCAGGGGCCAACTTTGTTGATTTGTTGCTCTCCTACATTGTAGAGGATTGGACTCAGGTCATTTTAGGCTGGGTAGCAAGTACTTTTACCCACTGAAACATCTTTGTCTTCTAATATGACTTTAGGCATTGACTTTCCACCATAATACAAAGGAATATGTGCCAAAGACTTGTATGGACTAGGTCTAGAAATTGCATATGTTATCTGTCCATATTTGATTGGCCAAAATTTAATCCCTGATTTCCTTAATTTCGAGGAAGTGTGAGAATGTAGTCTGTGGTGGTTTCAATAAGAATATCCCCTATATACTCATATATTTAAATGCTTAGTCACAAAGGAAGTGGCACTATTTGAAAGGATTAGAATGATTAAGAGGTATGGCCTTGTTAGAGGAAGTGTGTCACTGGGAGTTCAGCTTTGAGGTTCCAAAAACACATGCCAAGCCCAGATCCTTTCTTGTGGCTCTTAGCTACTTCTTCAGGACTCACTTGCCTGCTGCCATGCTCCCTGTCACCATGCTCCCCACCATGATGATAATAGACTTAGCCTCTGAAACTGTAAGCAAGCCCACAATTAAATGTTTTATAAGAGTCGTTATGGTTTCTCTTCACAGCAATAGAGCAATGATAAGACATAATTCATCTACACATGAGGAAGAAGTTAAGATGTGTGATGAACAGCCATTCCATCTCAACTAGAGAAGGCAGAGATTCTCTTATTAGAAAACAGCACGGAAGCTTCTGCAGTATTCTTAGTGAAGAAAACTATTTAAAATGTCTTCTTCCATTATGACTTTCTACCTACAAAACAAGATCAGTGATTCCAATTTTTCACATGACATGTCTACAGTAAAGAGGAAGATGGATAGAAATCAGGATGTGAATAGAAAGCAGAAATCTGAGAGAGTTGAGGACCTCTTTCTCTACCATATGTTGCTCTCTGCTCCCTCTTAGGGGTTTCCTTCCTGGACAGCTCTGATCTCTGAAAACTCTTCATTCTTCATCATTATCGGCATCCAGGTTAACATCACCTTTGATGTTTCCACTGATTGTGCTTCCAGTCTTAATCCCATCCTCTACATTGCTCTTAACCCAGTTGTCCTGGTGCGTAGCTATGATGAAGCCACTTGTCTGCTGAGTCACTTTACAGACTTCCCATGGTCCTGAGGGTAAATCTTCGCATGCCTTACATAGTCCTTCATTAGATGACTTACTTCTCAGAGGGCTTCTCTGATCTTTTGGTCTCTCAAATTTTATGATGCCACCAATTGAACTTCTGTAAATTCTTCCTTATGCCTCTTCCCAGTTTCCTCTTGACCTTGGTGGAGGCTCTGTTCCCCACATTCCTCATCTGGAAACTGCTCTGCATCCTTCAAGTCTCCGTGTCAGTCTTCCATCCCTGTGTTGCAAGTCCAGAGCATCCTGTGCTCTTCCTAACATGACCTGTGACTGACGCCACGTTATTTCTGGCTTGATCTTTAATTCCGACTTTACTTTCCATGCACTGTTCTCAGCTATGTCACTTACTAGAATGGAAAGAGTCTGAAATCTGTTCTCCTTTCAACTATATTCCATCCTCTTCTGAGTCACAGTGTTCTTCTGGAATGTTCTCTTCACTTCTCCAGTGGGCAGAGAGTGGACCTATTCTCACTTATGTTCTCTTGCTTTTTTATGTTTCCTTTGGGTCTCTTGATTTTATTATCTGTATAAAATTATGTAATTGCCATCTTGGTTTGTTCTGGATATATAGACAAAATTTGGGAACATACATTTAAACTATAGAAAGTTGTTAGTTTCCACTCCATGTAATGTTGCGTCCTTCATTATGCAGCAAGATAAAAATAAATGGAAGAATGACTATTAGTGGGTATATGTAATTGGACTTTCTGTTAAGTTCTTTCTGTATTTATCTTTATGCTAACTTTATGCTATAGATATTGTTTTAAGAATAGGAAGGCTATGAAGGAGATAAGAACCTTCCTTCTGAATTTTCCCATATGGCATACCTTTGATGAAATATTTCTCACCATTGTTCACACTCAATCACTTTTCCCCGTATAAGAAGTAATTTGACAAAAGGTTGGATTTTTAAAGAGTTAACTGGACTTCTATGTTTCGGTTTTTTCTCTCTTTCAAGAGGGAGCTATCTATGTCTAGTAGAGAAATCCAATCTTTGAACTCAACTGTACCCAAGTCATCCAACTAGGAAGTGACAGAGTTGGAATTCAGACTTTAACAATTTTATTCCTTGCTCTCCACTTTGTACATTCCTGACAAGGGTCTGAACACCACCAGCTATTCTTCCCTTTTGGAAGCAGTAAACAGTATAGGTACCTATATCATTGTCTTCAGCCAGAACAAATAGGACATTAAAAAATTGGGTGTGTGTATGTGTGTTCTAATGTATGTTGGTCCATATTATGTATGTAGTATGCATGCACGTATGTACAGGTATGAAAACGATACAGTGATCAATTATTTTTTGAGATGAGGTTTCTCACTGGGATTGGGGTTCACTAATTTGACTAGGCTGGCTGGCCAGCAAGCCCCAGAGATTCCTCTCTGTCTGCATCCTTCTCCCTAGCCCTAGAACTGCAATAATCAGCACTATTTGCAGCATGTTTCACAGGTGCTAGGGCTCAAACTCAAGTTCCCATACTTGCTGGGCAAGCACTAAACTGAGCTATCTCCTGGGCCCTGGGTCCTAATTTTGACTTTGATATGCTCTTTCTGTTTGATTTTAGGTAAATGACCATACTCTCTCATCAGTAAAACAAGCCAAATGAGAGAGCTTAATTTACAGCATTGTTGTAAGAATAAAACACTTAACTGCACAGAGGGCAATTGCATTAGCCCTGAATCATCATCCTGTAACAAAGAGTCAACTCTTCTATTACTTGCTGCCATTCCCAAAGTGGAGGTATGGACCTGATGTTTAACCAATGCACATAGAAGATGCATTTCAGTTAACTAGCTTCTCAACCAAAGCATGATAGAGCTATGTTTCTTCTGGAGGCTTTGGGGGGAAAAAAGACTTCCCTGTTTGTTTGGTTTTATTTCTAATTAAATTTTTATTGACTATCTTGTCCATGGGTGAGTATATACATGTGCCCATAGAACAACATGTATGAGGAAGAGAGAAGACAACTTGTGAGGAGTCAGTTCTCAACTTCTACCATGTTGGTCATGGTGAATGAACCCAGCTCATCAAGCTTGGATGCAGTTGCTTTTTACCTTCGGAGTCATCTTTTCAGCTTCTTCTTGGCTCTTTGTAGCTTCTGGGGCTCTGAAAGTCATCGTAATTCCACGGCTTACAGTTACATTGCTTTAGTTTCTGCCCCTGTCATTGCATGGCATCCTTCTCTAGGTGCCTCTGTGCCTGGAGTGTTCTCCCTCCTTATGATAATACCATGTCTGTCACCTCAGCTTAACGTGATGACTTATGTAAAGACTCTGCTTCCAAATGGACTCACATTCACAGAAACCCTGGGGTTGAGATGTCAACATATCTTTTTAGGGGACAGTATTCAACTCAGAGCAGTAAAAGTTAGTTATTACTATTATAATGATGGTATTTTCTGTACAAGCTAGACAGAAAGTGTCAACTTTTATAGAGGAAAATGCTATGATCCACATTAAAATTATAGGGGAAAATAGAGCCTATTTGTTTCCTTAGTGTCAACTACACTGTGAAAGTCAGATTCATCTTCAAAGGTCATCACCAATCACACAAAATACAAAGCAATCTGAAATCTTGGAGAAATTCTGTGAGGTACAAAAAGAGCATTCTCAGGTCAGGATGTTGACAGTTTCTCTCGACAACATTCAGGCCCAGTTCGGTATATTTGCTTCTTATTCTGAGCCTTGTTATCCATTTTGCATCACCTAGACCTGTTAATTACTGCCATTTGGTAAATGTCCTTTGGATGTCTACCAATTCAGTGACAGTGGTGAATACCACTAAGTGAGGTATGGTTGGCTAACTCTTTGAAGTGTTCAATTCTTTGATGTGAGGCAGCCCTTTGCATGTCAACAGCATCCTTGGCCATTCTACCCTCTCACGAGATGCACACTCTATTGTGATGATCTTCAGATATTGCCAAGTAGTCTTTGGGTTTCACAATTGTCACCATCAAAGAACCACTGGGTTAGATAAAGAAAATGAGTAAGTAGACACTAATAATAATACGGGGAAACATTTGGGATAGGGTGGAAGGGACAAATTACAACATATTACAGGTGTTGCATATTGGTTACCCAAAGTCAGTGTCATATATCTGTGGACAGACACATCACAGGGACAATTAGTAGGTTCTATACAGGGTACTCAGCTGTGAAGACCCTAATTAATGGTTTGTTTAATATATCATTTTCTCCATTCATTCATTTCCCTCTTTTATCCAGCAAATACCTATTATGTGCCATGTTCTGCCTCATACTAGAAGATTCCACCAGGTGTTGGAAATATGTTTATGTTGAGTTGGACAGGACAAAGTCTTGATGTTCAGTAATCAACACAAGCACTAAAAAGTTCATTCTCCTTCCAAAACTATATGGATGTTAAACATGGTAGATAGTGAATACGCAAGCTAAATATCATTATAGGGGAGGAATTACTGACAGTTTGATAGGGGAGGAGGAGAAGATAGGAGCATGTTTACATATAACCTACCATCAAGAAAGGTTTAATGCTAGTTAGTTAGCTACAGGAGTGTAAAGAAATTCCAGCCTAAGGAAATTGGCAGAGTATAGGAGAAATAAATCCTATCTATCAGAAGCTTCAGTAGGCAAATCCAGAGCTCACTTACACTGAGGTATGTTCTTCTCAGCCTTATTAGAGAATTTTTTTTACTTATTTATCTGCTCATTTATTAGACTTCCTGTCTTCATTTAGAAGCATAAGGATTTTATATATGATTTTATGAATTATCAGATTTCTTGGAAAGAAAAAGAAAAGATTAAAGAAATAATATTACTGACACGAGAAGAAATTCTTAGTGATATTTCTAGCTGAATGAAGAGGGTAGAGTATTACAGTTACTTAAAATAGAAAATTTATTTATTTATTTTTTTGGTGACATGGTGGTTTCTTTGTTGTAACTCTGGTTGTCCAGGAACTCACTCTATAGACCAGGCTGTCTTGAACTCACAGAGATCCACCTACCTCTGCCTCCAAATGCTGGGATTAAAGGCGTATGCTGCCACTGCCTGGCTAAAAATAGAAAAATTTTAAAGACAGGGTAGAAGAGTGAAGAAAGTTGGAAAATAAGGAGAGATTTAGCTTATTTTGATCACAGGAAGAAGTCAAATATAGACTGAGAAATTGACTAGGTGGTTAGTTTTAATTTCAATAAAAAGTGATGGTGTCTAGATGCTACTCTTAGTAGTTCTAGCAACATCTATGCATGCTATTGTAATAAGAAACTTACATAGGAATGAAGGAAGCAGTGACTAGACAGAATCCATCTTCTCAGCTGTGTTTTAGGAAACATCTGGGTAGAGATTCTCAATGGGATTATGCCACAGATAAAGAATGAAGTTGAGAAGGAAATGATTTGAATTGTGATCAGAACATGAGCTTGAGCCCATTAATTGGAGAAGGGAGTTAGAATTATGTATATATTTGTTTTTATCACCTATTTATCATAGTATAGGTGATAAATAGTTTAGTTACATACCCTGTTTGCTGTTTCCAGCTTGTTCATCAGCATTCCTTTCTGAAAGGAGTATACTCTCATCAGTCTGTAAGCCCACTCACCTGCTGCCCTGTGAAAATGAGTTGGATATTGGTTTCATTGTCGTTGCCTTCTGTGTGGAGTAATTTCTGTGCCCTATAGGGCATGGAACGGTTAATAGAATAGAGTGTCAATTTGGTCCAGTGAGCAAGTGTATAAGATGGTTACTGAGGGCACCTCAGTAATAGAGACCAACTGACCCATGTTAAGGGGCATGGGGATGTTCAGGACTGAGCCAGTATAAACTGTAACACTACTCATGCAAGGCTGGGTTTTTTAACAGGGATGCTGTTTCCAGGCCAGTATGCAATTTACTACAAGGTCAGGTTTGCAAACAGGTTTGCCTTTTGTGACCCAGGATAACCCAGATATGAGCAAGTCCAATTTGTGTAGTAGGGAGTATAATGTGCAGTGGATGAAAGCTGTGGTGATCTCTCTCTGGATCCCACAGATATAGACCCCAAGGCTAGGTTTTGATTGCAAGTTATTTTTTTGGGAGTGAACTCTGTGAGTTTCTGTGGGAAAGAGGGAATGTGAGAAGTGGAAGGGAAGGAAGCTGAGAGAAGATGAATTCACAAGTAAGTTCCTACCAGGTGTAGCTAGGGGTCAGTCCCACTGGAAACTTAGAGATGCTGTGGATGTTTTAGTCATAAGTGAAGAAGTAAGGGTTTTTTAATTCTTACTTTCATCCATCATGACCTGAGCTTCCCAAGGAATTGCATTCCTCCCTTGCACTCATGTCTGTGGGCTGAGGGCAGTTGTGAAGACTTAGGAGAACCCCCAGGCATTGGCATACATGTTTGGGATGGTGAGAATCAGAAGAATAAAGGAGGTCTGTTGGTGTTTCTTGTGCTATAAGCAGGGGTGCATGGCAGAGAGGCCCTTGTGACAGTTAGGACCTGCTAATGGCAGGTGTTAGGAAAGTATAACTGAGTAAGGATGCCTGTTCACCTATTCCTAGTCATTCCCAGCAAGTGAAGTGAAGGTGGGATGAGTTTTAAGTCAGAGTTGGGCTCAGTATGCAATGGCATCTAGAAAGAAGGAAATGGAAGTGACACTCTGACCAACAGGAGTTATGGACCCCTTGCTAGGAAGGTGACTTGCAGGTAGGTGGGAGATCAGAGTTCTCTAGAGATAGCTGAGTTATGGGGCTGGAGGTCTAGGCTATCTCTTATTGAGGAGGCTAAAGAAGCTTGGAAGTTACCAGGGAAATGGAGTGCTAGAAAAATGCCAAAGGAAGAGAAGCCTTGGAAAATTACCATACATTTACTGTAAAACTACTATAATGTATAGTTTTAAGGCAGTATAAAAGACCCAGAGAATGCTTCTAGCAGCTAAGAGACCACTTGAGCATCAAAAATTAAAGTAACAATGACAATTACTTGGAAAAGCTCAGGCTTTGAAAGGAGGTATGGACCTGTTATAAATTTTAAATGGCTCAGGTAATAGGGTGCTCAAAGGCAGTTGAGATGCACCTGCATTTCCAAAATCTCACAGTAAATATTTTATTAACAAAAATGATGTGAGTCTTATGATAGGATTTTGAGCAATCTTCAGTCTATACAACAGAGAAGTGAATGCTGGGCTTTTTAATAAAGAGATTAATGTTTCTAAATCTAGCTAGAGTTTTTGAACTTGGTGTGTTCTCTGTTATCTCTGGCTTTAGCTACTTGATGCCATAGTTTGGTTCTAGAAGGCCTCTTAATGACTTGGTCCTCAGTTTGCCAATATTAGGGAGTAGTGAAAGCTTTAAGAGGTTGGTAGATCTTCCTTAGATCATTAAGAGTATGTTTGGAGTTGGATAGTAGGCACCCCTTCCTATCTCCTTTGTTTATTAGATAGATGTGTTCTCTGTCATATGCTCTATCATGCCTCCCCTTAGATCCCAAAGGAACAAGGCCATGTGACTGTGAACTGAAACCCAATGAACTGTGAAACAAAGAAAAACCTCAGATATTTCTCTTTAAAATGATCACTGATTAACACAATGGGTTTACAAAACTATGGTCACATCCTTGGGAGTGTTCCATCAGTCTGTGTCAGGCTGTGTGAAACTCAACACGATCTTAGGAGGAATCTCATTGGTAAAATCTACATTAGCCATGGGATGAGGTTGGAAATACAAGGTGCAAGGCAGCACTAGTCTGAAGGCACAGAGTAGGACCAAAGTACCTGGCAGGGAACTTGTGTTCCTGTGACCACATGGAATTTCACCTCCTCAAAGGTCATTTGTTTTCTACACCACTGAAGTCGTTTGGAGCTCAGCTTCACTTTGGTTTTTCTGGCAAGCTTTATCCTTGTTAATACCTGGGTTTGTGGCCCAGATTATGTGTATGTATGTACATGTGCACATACATGCATGAGTCTGTGCCCATGTGTAACTAAATATATGCATTTTAGGACTTTAAGTAATACAAATACATTGAGCTTTATGAGTTTAACTACACATGCTGATATATAAAAATGAGATTTGATGAAGACTTTTACAAGTATCAACTTGACTGAAAATGTGAAATAAAGAAATTATTCTTTTGCTTTACTAATTTTATATGATATGATCAAGGGAGAAACCCTAACAATCAGAATAGCAAATATGATTGATTTTGGAGGGCCAATTTCAAAAGGCACAGCGTGATGCTTGGCTGAGCTGAGTTCTAGAGGAAATCTCCCACCAAGCAGAGAACGCTTGATACTTCCAATATGAAAAGAAGTCCCCCTAGGAAAATTTCTTAGCCCATAATGTCTTCCTGAAGTCTTTTTGTCAGCTTTTCTACAGCATCATGTACCATGCAAGATGTTCTAGGAAACCTGTCTTAGTCACTGCCCTATTGCTGTGTAGAGACACCATAATTAAGGCAACTCTTATAAAAGAAAGCATTTAATAGGGGCTTGATTACAATTTTAGAGGGTTTAGTCCATAATGATCGTGGTGGAAAGTATTCAGGTATGGCACTGGAACAGTAGATGACAGGTTAACATCCTGATCCACAGGCAGTAGGCAGACAGACACATACACACACACACACACACACACACACACACACACACAGAGAGAGAGAGAGAGAGAGAGAGAGAGAGAGAGAGAGAGAGAGAGAACCTGTTTCTGGCTTGGGCTTTTGAAACCTCAAAGTCGACCCCCATTGATACACCTACTCCAACAAGGCCACTCCTCCTAATCCTTCCCAAATAGTTTCACTTACCAGGGACCATGTATTCAAATATTTGAACCCGTGGGGGCCATTATCATTCAAATCACCACAAATAGGTTCAGCTTATATGTCATTTGGGAGTTACAAGAATTTAATCACTCAACTTGAACATTTGTGTATATAACAGCAAACCATGAGACATGGCCTGTCTTGAGAGTGCTTTTTAAAATTTCAGCTGACTTTATCTTTTACATAATGTTTTCAGAAAGAATGTCACAGAAGCAGCCACTGACCGGGATGCTGTTTGATAAGAAATCCTGGTTTCCATATGACTGTTACAGTTTTGTGGGAGTAAATGGATCATATGTTTGTGAGTCTGGAGACCTGCATTTGAATCTGGCTTTACCTTGTCCCTAGGGGAACTCCTTTTTGTAGTATAATCTCAAAGGCCTCACTGCATTTTCACAAATAAATGATTAAATGTTCTCCAGAACTTGTTGCCAGAACAATGAAAAGAATCATGGGAGTAAATCACCTGGTGCATACAGATAGCAAATTCTAGCCCTGTAACCGGTCACCAGAGTTCATAGAGTCCCGTATGAATTCTTCATTCGTCTGGTCCTTGTTGTTTCCCAAATTCCACACATGTTTGATGTTGGGAACTGTTTTAGGTGCCAGATTAAAAACTAAGTAGACAGGGTAGTTCCTGGGGCCTCTAGGAAGCTACATTAGTAATAAGAATAAAATTCTTTGAATGCCCATGTAATGGAAGTCAGTAATCCTGCCAAAGAAGGTGGGAGGGAAAAGGAAAGAAGAGGGTGTGATTTGTACTGAGCCCCAGAGAAGAGGAACATGCTTGCTGAGTGCAAATCAGGGAGAAGGTACTCTAGGCAGGATTAGCATCATTGGGCCATGTTCAGGAGAAGTGAAGGGTGCTTATTTTGCAGCTTCTTGGTGTCACATCCCATAAGTCTTGCTTTTTGTATGTTTTTTGTATTTTCCCTAGGGGAGGGGCACTGGGGCAGGAACTACAGCTAGCCTCTGGGCTGAACAGCAGTTGTTTCTCTGTTTATGTTTTGTCTTTTGACCCCCAGAGACCTTGAAGTTGGTTGACTTTTAATATAAAACATTTTCTTACCCAGCTCATCAGATGACCCACTGTGGGTTCATTCATGTAGCTGATACTTGCAGCCTCCTTTGGGAAATAAACTTCCTGAGTTATATTTCAGTGCCCCTACATAGCCCAAGACCAGAGTAATTAAAAATTATGCGTTAAAAAAAATAAGAACTCACTCATTCTTTTCTATAATTTTTTGAAATTAAAATATAATCACACCACCATTTCCTTTACTCCTCTAGCCTCTCTCAAGTAGGCCTCCTTGCTTCTCAGATCTTTGGTCTCTCTCTTTTTTAATTGTTGTTATACATACTCCCTCTTAAATATATAAAGACAACTTTCCTAGTTCACATAATACTATTTGTATGCATGTGATTTCATGGCTGACCACTTGGTACTGGAGAAACCATGGGACACTCTTCCTTGAGGAAGATTAATTCTTCGGCTCTCAACATTTCTTAGCTGCCTATGGTTTCTTGCCTAGTATTGGCGTCAGGTGAGATTTTCCTCTTTTGTTTCACTATGTTTATGGGTGTCCTTATAACCCACAGTCTCAACAAACATGGATGCCTAATGAACAAGGATAACACTAATAGACATACTAAGAACTCACTGAGTTTTGAAATGTTCTCTGCAGCCTCTAAAATGTAGTTGAAATAGAAAGTTCTCAGTCTGTGATTGGAATAGCTATCTGTCAAAAGATGACCTTTTAGAAAGTATAAGCTAGTTTGAAAGGAAAACATAATTTTGGCAATGGCTAGGCATTGTGGGATGCACCCTGTATGAGAAGCTAGTGGGCTGCCTCCTAAGGCTTGCTGTGTGATCCTAGGTATTATGTCACCTCTCCCAGCATTGGTGTCCTCATGTATTTATCACATTCCAGGGCTTGGGCTGCCTGAGCTCCGGGAGAAGAGCAGCTTCACAGTGGGCCATTAATACAGGGGTGGAGTTATTTGAGATGCTGGGTATGACCTTTGCATTCTCCATGCCAGAATCTCCACTTTGATTCAGCAGGGCTGAGCAATCCCTCTACAGTACATTTGACCTCCTGTCCGGTGGGAACATGAAACAAAGCAATTTAGGGAGATCACTGGGAAGTAAGGGACTTGGAGATCACTGAGGGCTAGGACTTGGTGTGGGGAAGAAAGGCAGAGAAGATGACAAGAGTACAAGCATGTTAAAGTCACATGGCCTCTGGTATCTTCTGACAAACAACACAGGGCTTGGTTATATGAAATACAGAATGGGCATGACTTACTGGAAATAAGAGGGAAGAAAGGAGCTCTGATTAGTTTCCAAGGGTGCAACAGTCCCAGAACTTGCCAGGACCATATCACACCCTAGCAGAAGTTCCACAGTATTAATCTGGACATCTCACATGAGAATTTAAAATTCTGATGAGTGTGGGTGCCAGGCATTCAGTTTGTGCATGATTTAGCACCTTTCCCCTGTTGTCTCATTTTTCTTACCATCTCTCTCAAACTTCATAACCAGTTGTACAAAGGTAGGGGCATACACTAAGTTGCTTCTCAGCCTATGCTAGCCAAAGGCTGCCTCTTCATCTTGTTTGAGATAATAATTCATTTTCAGATCTCAACTTCACCCTCTGGGAAGTTTTCTCTGTGCACTGGAGACTGAGTTGGGTATCTGTTTTTGTTTCTCAGCTTCACTAACAGCTCTTTCACCTAATAGTCCCACACTAAATGGTTGACCTTCCTAATGACCTTCTCCTTGACTCAGTGTGAGCACCTTAAGAGCAGAGATAGTGTTTTTTCTTCTGTATCCCTGGTGCCTACCATATTGCTGAAAATATATTTGATACTCAATATCTACTATTGATAGATGAGTGAATTATTGAATGCATGAACAAAAGCATCAGGGTTTCTGTCTTGGGTAAGGAGTCACGGGGTATACTCCTGGGTATTTCTGATTTAAGGGCAGAGACTCTGGCTAACTCCAGATATTGATTGCTTTCAAAACAGCTGACCTTGCAATCAAGTTGACTTTTACTCTGAATAACTGACATGTGGCAGAATAGGACAAAAAGCTGAGAGATGCTGAGTCTGCAGTTTTCACACCTCTTTAGAAACCCTAAGAATCTTTCTTACACATTTCCAGTATGAGAACAATAAAGATCTATGGTATGAGGATTGCTATATAAATACAACAGTCTGGTCTAAGAACACTGAGCTAGGGACACGGCCTCATGTGAGGTCCCCAACACACCTGCTCTGACCTCCTCTACCTTTAAAGTTCCTGGTTGAGCCGACACTCCTGTCCATCTTCTCGGTTTTTATTGAAGCAATAAGGCATGTCTTCTAAATTTACTTTCTCCCACAGCGGCTAATTTAATATTTGGAGAGAACAACAGCCAAGGCCATCCCTGGATGGTTGTTATTTATATGATCATAAAAAAGACAGATTCAGCTCCTGATGTTACTAAATTGTCTGCAGCAGAAGCAGTAAGAGCCACTGAAAAGTATGCATGAGGATAAAAATGAAATTGTCTAAAAATCACCCCGAAACACAGAGCCCGTGAAGTTGCATTCTGCTTAGGGATAATAGTGACCCCTTCTTTTCCCCTCGTGCGTTTTTATTACTTCTTTTAATTTTGATGTTATAATATAATTACATCTTTTTTCCTACCCCTTTCTCCCTCCAGCCCTCCTATATGCCCTCTCTTTGCTCCTTTTCAAATCCATTGCCTCATTTCCATTCACCGTTGTTATATACATGCATACAAACATACTACATACATACATATCCCCAAATACATAAGTACAACAAAGTATAATGTTACCTGTATAGGTTTTCAGTGCTCTATGTTCTAACACATTTGTCCTTATGCCCACAGATAAGTGTATTTCTCACTCTAATCAAAGAAACTTGTCTTTGCAACAGACAGAGAGCATTACAAAAAACAAATCCAATCAAAATCCAGTGCAGAACTGTGGAGTTCAAGTCCAACAGATACATCTGTAATACAACTCTCATATCTAAAGCTCAGGGATCACTGCAGAAGAGGGGGTAGGAAGATTGTAAGCCAGAGGAATGAACAGGGAGCTGTCTATGAGACTGTATCTCCTAGGGATGTGAGGAGCTAGACCCATAAGAGCTCATCAACGTTACTATCTAAACATGAACTGAACAAGGACAGCAATGGACATGCTGATGTGGATGATGGAATCTTCAAGGGGCCTCAAATCTACACAAAGAACTATAGGAATTCTGAGAGTGGGACAAATAGTCTTACTCAGGAGAGAACACACTGATCAGTTATCCAATACCAAGTGATCAACCCTGAAAGGATTACTTTTTAAAGAGTTTATTTAAACAGGCAAGAAATGGCAAAGACATGGTTGTTACCTACAGTCATGGCCCTCCTTGGTGGAAAGGCTTTGCTTTGGATGTTTGTTTCTCTGGGCATCAAGCCTGTTCTTTTCTGTTGTACCTATTCTATGATGGAGCATGACAATTTTTTTGGTGGCTTTGGACCTTGTCCCTCCTTTCTTGTTCATAGCTCTCGGGAACAGATATAGAATGCTCTGAGAATGCAATGTCCCCAGACAAGGAAAGACTATGTGGAAGAGACAGGGGATCCGTCAGATCGTTCACTAAGGAGTCCTGTTGCCCCTGAGTGTAGTAAAGCTTGAGGCTCCCTTAACTGTAGTTCAAAAGTGCAAGTTGACAGTGACTCTGGGAAGCTTTTCTGAGTCTTGGGGAGACTCACACTGAACCTTGGGCTCTATTATCTCTTGTTTATCTTTAAGTAATGAATTCCTATCACATATCTTGTTGCGTATGTGTGTTCTATCTCACTGGGCTTGTGCTTGCGATAAAGACTTACACAGCCCAATGTGTACTGGTCAAGGTGTTTGGAATCTCCCTTTGGGATTCATACTGTTACAGTACAAACTTACTTCACAGCGGCTGTTCCCTTCAACACTTTTTCTTGTATCTCAGGTAGCTTTAGACTGTGCACAGGCTGTCTCAACCCCTACCTGTCATGTGGTTTTCTTGCATCTTTTAACCCTCTGTGGAGTAAGCTAAGAAGAAAATACAACTCCCCATTTCCTCACCAGGCTGAAATATTTAGTCAAAAGACAACTTCTTGACATTGGGAATGTAATAACTGTCTGTTATGCCTATTAGCATACCAGAAGGGATATTTATTTAAAAGCCAAGTAGACCCACATATATCAACAAATAGATTCATTAGCTAAGATGGTTCTAACTGATGTCAGCCATCAAAGGGCCTTTGGCATTTCTGCTTCTGCTAATTACTGTTGGCCTTACATTACTAATGCCTTAGCTGGATACAATACATTGCCCGCTCCTGATTTTTCAGTCCAGCCCCAAAGCCTGGACAACAAGTGAAACAGCTTGCTTTTCACGGTCTTGGTTAACACTCCAACTTTGTGGGGTCCTCAACAACACCTCACCTTCCTACCTTACCAGTCACCTTCCTATTTTCCTTCCCTTTTTAATAACGGAAGGGAGGAGTGTTGTGATAATGCCTCATATCCTCTTCCCAGAGTCACTTCGACTTCTTGCTTCATCAGCAAGGGCCTGGGATGCATGCACCACCGTGCCCTCCTGTAATAAGCCCAGTGGGCCATGGTCCCCTCTTTCTTTCTTCCTCTCTTTTTCTCTCCCCCTTTCTCCTGCCGTCTCTCCCCTTCTCCCTTCCCTCTGTCTTTCTGTCCCTCTCCCATGTCAGTTCCTGGTACAGCCACAATGTCTCTCTCTTCTGGCCTTTTCTGGGACTCAGCTTCCTCCTCCCTCCCTTACCAAATAAACATCTGTCATGGAATTCTGATGTGTGTACCTTCCTGTTATATTATTTTACTACACATGGCATTATTGTTAGATGGTGGGTTAAGCAAGATCCTTATTGACAATGGAAAGACAGAATTCCACACCAAGGGAGGGAACCCCTGCCTGAAACTGCAGGACAGGACAGGAACTAGGGACTCGATAACCTGGAGACAATTTCTAATGATGTCACTCTCTGCTCATAGATCAGTACCTAACTCAGTCCTTACCAGAGAGGCCTCCCTCAGCACCTGAGAGGAGCATCTGCAGAGGCCTAGGGCCAAACATTGTGCAGAGATTGGGGAACCCTATGGAAGTGGGAAAGGAAGAGTGTCTGAAACCAGAGGGGCTGATGATACCAGAACAAGCCCCACAGTGTCAACTAACCAGCACTCCTTCGGGCCCACAGAGACTGACACCATAGACACAGAACCTGTAGGATCCCCTAAATATACTTCATGATTGTCTAGATTGGTGTCCTTGAAAAACTCCTACAGGTTGGAGTGGGGGTGTCTCTGACCATTTTACCAGCCTTTGAGACCCTTTTCCTCCTGCCTGGCTTCCTGGTCAACCTTTGATGTAGGGATTGGTGCCTGGCTTCATTTCATCCTGCTATGCCATGCCCCAACTGTGCTGTAACCCTGTGGAGATGGTTCTTTTCTGGGGAGAAGGGGGCATGTTTGTGAGTGGTAATGGGCGTAGATCTAGGGTAGATAGGAGGGAATGAGGGTGGAGGAAGGGGAGGAGGGGGCCCAGGATGTATTCTATAATTCGCATGAGTGAAGAAAAAAAAAAAAGACACTCTTTAAGAATTCTTAAAGACACTTGAGAGTCATGGTCCCTCCTAGAACTGATGGGGCCCCTTCTGCACAGGTTACAGCAGGGAAAAGACAAACCCAAGACAAAGGAGACCTCTAACCATGTCTTCCTGAAGCCTCTGACTGCAGGAATAGCAGAGTCCTACCTCCATATTTCTGTTGTGCCCAACTTTGAGCTATAGTCAGGTTCCCAATGCCTTCACTGAGCTACCTCCATAGCTGCTGTGTCTCTCATTATTATTTTTAATAATACTTCAATACTGTACAACACAAGAACTCTGAAAGACAAAGCCAGTCACCAAATGGCAACTGCCCCAATGGGGTTCAGAAGAACCCCAAATTGCTCAAAAGAGTCAAAAGGAAAACAAGAGGGCCAAGCTGCTAAGGGAGAGACTTCCCAAGGGTCATATTTTCTAGAAAATCCCTATGTCCAAACTACTTGTCCAGTTTTACCAAATAAAGGTCAAAAGCAGCTAATACTATTTAAGTGGGAAGAGGAAAATGTCTCTGGAGTGCATGCATGTTGCCAGTGGCTGCTGGGAACTTCTGGCTTTCCTCTCCACCAGGGGTTAGCTCACTATGGGTGGAAGACACCCTCAAAATATGCCTTAATCACTTCCATTCATGATTAACACCTTTTTGTTGTTGTTGAACTCAGGGTGACAACATGTATCCCACATCAGGTCAGGCCACCAGTCCTCAATGAGCCAATAAAAAGAGCCAAATTAAAAATATAAAACAGAGAGGAGACCTACTCAAAATGGTCACCCTGGGAAGAGGGATGGAGAAATCCTGTGGACTTTTCAAGTCTTAGGATTTTATTGTTTTTAAATGTTTGAAAGACTGGCCCATGTGCGGTTTAGTTTCCATTTTTCATGTGAATATCTCTCAATATTGTAGTCTACCTTTTGGGGGGACAAAGAACTAACTCTTAAATATTCCAAAATTCAGGTGACGTGATATGTTATCTCTTTGGCAAGGTTGGAGAATGCTGGAACAGATAAAAATAATTAAATCCTTTAAAAAACTGGTTTTTGAAATATTTTTGAAGTAAGGTAGAAATATAAATAAAAATAAGTTGACATTTATAAACACAGATAAAGTAAAAATTAAATAGAGGTTCCTTTATAAAGAAAAACAGCTTCTAGTAAGTGGTGATACATAACATTTAAAATATCTGGTGTCATTTTCTGTAGAAGAGCTTTCTTTCAAACCAGTTTTGGGCAAAGTTCACCTTTTCATTTTAGGCATAATCAAGTGGCACATTGAGCTTATGTGATTGTTTTCAGGTTACCAAAAGTTCCATATCTGACATCTCATTTGATTCTAACAATGCAGCAAATTGTGGCCATTTATCCAGTGTGTAGCATGTGTATGAACTTGTAGGAAGCAAAGGATTCAGGTTCAAAGAGATCCTAGCTGTAGCTTCCAGAGGCTCAGATTCTACTTGTGGCATGATTATAACAAGTCCCTGTAGCCAGAGGAGGGATTGGGAAGCAAGTGTGTGTGTGTGTGTGTGTGTGTGTGTGTGTGTGTGTGTGTGTGTGTGTGAGATTGAATAGGTCAGGAAAAAATACTTAGGTAGAGGCATGAAGAAGTGTAGAGATTTGGGAAATAAGAACATGGGTGTGTGTGTGTGGATTGCATATGGAGAAGTAACCTGGAGGCTGCTCTGTCCTATGCAGAGCCTACTTCAACCTCACTTGCAGGAATATGCAGGTATGTGTGTGGGTGGGGGGGGGTGTAGGTGACAGGGTATGTGTGGCTGACCACAGCCTGACCAGTGGTTTTTGTAAGACACAAGGAACAGTTTTAATTTCGGAGATCAGTGAAGGGCATTGAAGGACATGGAAGGACTGAGGTGGTGGGATCATATTGAGTGACGGTGGTAGCAACGAAGATGCATAGCATGGATGATGCTTGTATTCTGGCCCTCTGCTATTCCAGGCTGTTTGCTTTTCTTCTCACTGCTGAAACTTCCTTTTCTCTAAGGAAATAAAAGCACACCCCCACCCCATTGAAGTCAGCAGTTGCTAGAGCCCCTGGAGGTAGAGGCTCTTCTCTTGCCAAGAGGAACTGTGGATGTGCCGCAGGCAGTCAGAAAGTAAAAGAAGTGGCTCTCATGGGCCTGCCACTTGGGTTTTCTTATTCTTCCGCTAGTCTTGAAAACACTCTAGGCAGCATCAGGCTTCAGAGGTCAGGCACAGCTTCACATTGCCTCCCAGAGGAGACTAGAACCCGTTCCTTTGCAGATTCTTGTTACAGGGCTCCGTACACAGAGCCAGGGGGAACCAAGGGGGAATCTCTGCTCCCTTTGATGCCAATGTGGCCAAGAAAGGAACTCCATGAAGGAGAAGTGTGCCCACCGTGAGATGTTGTGTGTCTGTGTCTTGGCTTTCTCGGGTCTTTGAGTGTTTTGAAACAGACTCAGGTGTTCAAACTCTGACTTTTTTATTTAGTGTTTGCATTGAAATAGGTATTTAATTTTGTCAGCCCTCAGGATTCTCATTGGTAAAATTGGAATGACAAAGGCCAGGGGATAGGAAATGCGTGCAAATGCTTTTTAGGTATCAGTCAGTTACCAGGCCTGAGAGTGAAGCTTTATGCCCCACATGCAAGAGCACAAGGGGTTGTGTTTGGATGCATCAGTCTAAGAGTGATGATCATTAAAATCCAGAGATGTGGCTTTGAATTGTCTTTTCTGTGGATGACTGTTGTGACTTGGGACATATTACTTAACCTCTTCTGGCTGAAAGGCCAGAGCTGCACTAGAACTGCCCACAGTTTGAAAGGATTGATTGTGACGGAACCAGTGGTGTACCAGAATGCCGCTTTAGATTAATATGACTTATGTTCACTATGTCATTATTTCTGCTAATGCTCACTTGTTGCTTTAAGTGGCTTATTCATTCATTTAAGAAAACATCTTTTCATTGTTTGTTTTATACTTTCTGTTCTATTCATTGGCTTTGGGGTCAGAAATAAATGGGGAATTTATCTTTTTTCCTCCAGTAATTCTAATCATGACTACTTAAATACTGTGCAGACTTCTACAAGAGGAATTCATTTCTTAGTTTTTCAATATGGAAATTTAAGGCCAAGAATGATGAAGTCTTTTGATCATAATTGTTAGGATTAAGTTTCAGAAAACTGGAAATGGAGCCAGGATTACAACTGAGACTTCTGAATGTGCCTTCTTTGATTGAAGCCGGCATATCAGAATTCATCAGGATGAGTGACAGGGTTAGGGTTAGGGTTACAAAACAGTTTAGTTCTGTCATCCTAGTTTTGACTTTTTGCTGAGAATCTTGCTGTAGAAGTTAGAGCACATCCCTCACACACACAAGGATCCTGAGGCC
The DNA here is from genome assembly GCA_026225945.1 of Cricetomys ansorgei. Classification (NCBI taxonomy): domain Eukaryota; kingdom Metazoa; phylum Chordata; class Mammalia; order Rodentia; family Nesomyidae; genus Cricetomys; species Cricetomys ansorgei. The sequence continues at coordinate 64,313,312 of JAMJFZ010000199.1, read as the reverse complement.
ACAGGATGCTGTGAGCTTCCTATTCTACAAACCTAGTCAATGTCAGAGCCAGGAAATCGCACAGAACTCTCTGTCCAGTGCTCCATGGGGATGCCAATGCCTCTATAATGAACATCTTATTCCATGGCCGCTTCTGCAATGCTAGCACTCCTGACTTGGACTCGTATCTGATTGTTGATTCCTTGGTGATGAGTTTCTCTCACAGCTCACTTTTGGGGCCCAGAGGAGGAGGGGCAGACAGATGTTCCCTCGTCTCACTTTGTAAACTCACTTTGGACAAGCTGATGCCTGATATTCATCCTTTCATCCAGGGTGAGAAGTCAGAAAAAGCTCACTCTACCAGCAGCTGCACATGGGCCCAATCAGCACCAGTGGACCCTGGGGGGTCCTCCTTCCACTGCCAATCTACAAACAGATTGACACTAACTTGGTTGATGTGTCCTCTCCAAGCCCCCTGAGACAAGGGATGGGGCATTATTCTCCTTACTTCTTTTCCAGATGGTCGAATCAAAGGCAGGAAATGAAATGAGCCTGAAAATATGCTGTTTGGAAGAGCCCCAGGGTTCTGGAACATCAATGATGGCTGGGCAAGAACTGTTCTCTCCTGTGGAGTCAGGCTCTGTGGGACAGCCAATGAGAAGAACAGATCATGCGATGAGAATGAAATTGCTTCTGGACTCAGGAGCATCTCTGTGGCTTTTGTTTCCATCAGCCAGCAGCACCACGGCTTTATTCAAGTGGCACACTGTGCTATCTACTAGGAGAGCGCCAGAAGAATCGGCACTAATGAACTCTTTCTGATGAGCCGACAGCTGCATTTGGCAAGAACATGCTAGCATGTGGAATCAGGCAGAAGAGCTTCAAAGTAATAAAAGGCAAGAGTTCTGTTTTGCTGTAAAGTGAGTATGTTGTATTAATTTCATCGGTAAGAATGATTTGAAGGTAGTAATGCAGAGGACCTATTGTGTGCTTACACCGTCCTATTCAGTATCACTTTATTATTTTAAAAAAGGTGTTGTCATCAAATGAATATACACGCATAGTTACAGACACATTAGGGTTAGGTTACCCTGACCTAAATTGCAAAATCCTTAAGGTAAGGGTGAGAGAATCTTAGGCAGAGTCATGATGATAGCAACTGTGGCATTAGATTCAGCTATTTTCATAGACTGACTCTTAAGCTATTTTAGTATCTCTTTTCAATCAGTTTGAAGATTGCATCAACCAAAAGCAGGTGTGATACAACGGCAGACCAGACTTCAGACAGTGTTGAACTTTTCGAAGCTCCAACGGATCTTCATGCTGTTCCATGCCAGTAGCCTGACTCCTGGAGCCAGCATTGCTGTGCTCAAAGAAAACAAAACACCCTAATCTTCCTAAGATTGGAATGGGCTGGAACTCTCAGGGAATACTATTTCTCCCCGGGAACAGCTCTTAAACTATGAAGAATGTGAGAGTGAGTAGGAATACTTCACCTCCCTCTGCCTGTGGGTTGAGATGATTCTGAGATTGGTAACTGCCCTCCACAGTTTTTCCAGGGGATTAAACACTAGTGACTCACTTTAGCAACTGCCTTAAAAACAGTTCTTTCTGGCCTCTGATAGCTTTCCTGATCGTGGCCCTTCTGCCTTATCATTTGTATCTTGCATTTAACAATAAATAGTTTATTCTTCAATTCATTATGTAAAGCAACACTCACCAAACGGTAATGCTATGAACAAAATCCAGCCTGCGGCTTGGTTTAAATAAGGTCTTGTTGTAATTTAGTTGCATTAGTTACTTTTCTAGTGACCAGATAGAAGCAACTTAAGAGAGAAAGGATTCATTTGGGTTCACAGTTCAGGGGATGCTGTTGATCACAGCAGAGGAAGCATGGTGGTGAGGGCCTATGCTCCATCTGCAGCAGTTTGAATGTGAGAAGGCACTTCTCACATCTTGGTTGACTGAGAAGCAGATAGCATGGGATCTGGATCCAAAGCAAAGCCTGGCCATAACCTTCTAAGGCAACCCTTGGCGACCCACCTCTGCTTGCCAGACCCCACAGTCTTCCAAACAGCACTACCAGCTGGAAATAGGACTAGATGAGCAAACACAAGAGCCTGTGAGGAGTGTTTCAGATTCAACCTGTGACCACAGCCATGCCCTGGCTTGAAGTGCATAGCCAAGGGACGCAAATGAAATCACCATCATATCTAGTTCAGGATGGTGAAATTGGATGGTTGCAAAGACTTGAAAGGGGAGAGTTCTATGGAGAAGACTGACTTTGGGGGAAGAGCTGAGATCTCTCTCTAGTCACCACTGAAGGAGACTCCTGGGAGTCTACCTATAGTCCCACCTACTTCCTGTTTATCTTTTTATCTTTTTTTTCTTTTTTTTTCTTTTTTGAGACAGGGTTTCTCTGTGTAGCCTTGGCTGTCCTGGAGCTTGCTCTGCAGACCAGCCTGTCCTCGAACTCAGAGAAATCTGCCTGTGTCTGCCTCTCAAGTCCTAGGATTAAAGGTGTGTTCCACCACCTCCTGGCCCTCCTCTTTATCTTTGATGAAATAATACTTATTCCCAAGAGCCCTGTTAAAATGTCATGTGATCCTTGTGCTTCTATAGGCCATCCAATGCTCTAAACCACTGTCTTCTCTTCTTGTTTTCATGGAGTTTATGTCACTTCCGTTTTCTAGCATTCACAGGAGGTAAAGCACAGGGCTGTTTCCTTAAGATTCATCTGCCAGCCTGGGAGCTCCTTGAGGAGAGAGCCCAGGCCTCACTATCTCTGCTAGCTCTGCTTAGTTCAACTAGCCTAATGTTTTCAGAAAGTAGCTCAAGCAAAGCTCTCAGATGAAGCTGCAATCCACCCACTTCTGCCAGCTTTCCTCTTGGCACCCAATGCTGTATGTACACAAAGCCAATGAGGCTGGAGGTGATCCAGCTGCCATGGTCTCAGCACTCCCCACAGCCCTCCCTGAGCTAGTTGGCTCAGATGTGCATGAACTTGACCCTGTGACCTTGGATTTGTTTTCTCTATTCCAGCTCCCTGAGCTAGTCAATTTGAGACAGATGGATTTTCGAAGCCAGTGATTGGGATTTTCACCAACCATTGCCTAGAGTTTAAACTTCCTCCCAGCTGATTCCGATTATCCTGCTTTCAGCCTATCTGGGGTGTGAGGCGGTCCTAACCATTCTTGAGAAAGGCTTCCTCAGTTTCCAGAGTTCTGGCTGCCAGGCTTTTCCCAAACCTGGAGGATAATCCTAAGGCTTAAGTACCTCCTTCCAGAAGGGCAACTTTTCAAACTCATCAGGAAGTCCTCTGAAACATGTTAAGTAATCATCCCATTCCTGCTGATGAATGAAATGCTGGTGTTGCTATCATAATATAATGTTTTTTTTTTTTTTTTTGGCTGTAAATTATATTGGGTTTTTGACAAGACGAGCAAAGTGGCAAATTGCAATAAACTACAGGAGAAATCGGTTGTAATTCACTAGACACAGATGCCCCTTGAGAGAATACTAACAATAACAGTAATGTAGACAGCCCCCTGCTAAGCTGCCCATAAGGTTGTGGGGCTCGGTGGATAACGTTCTGATTACACTGCTGGGATGGCAGATCAAATCTTGACTTCACTGATGAGTGAACATCAATCATGCTGGCATATCTGATGGAGCCAAATTGCCTGTCAATTTGATGGTTGTTTTAAGAAATTTATCATCCCTCCAAGAACAGTCATGCATTCCAGCACCTCCAACCCGAGGACCAAGGGCTAGCAATGGACTTTGAACCTGGAGTTTGCCCATTTTTTTTTTAATGGCAGTGTCCCGACTCTGAACTTTGTGGCATTGACCATTTTCTCCAGAGGATTCTGGCAGTGGTGTCTTGGAAATCATTCTCAGGGTTGCTTTGATACCTATATGTATGAATCTGCTATCTACCACTGCTAATCACACTATCTGTCAAATAGTGTGCAGTTTCAGAATTAAATTTGTGGGCAGACTTTTTTCAAATATAAGTACAAATTTCACCTCACTTAGATCAAGTATAAGGAGAAAGAAAACTGGATTCCAAATGTCAAGGCTTTAGATATATTCTCTAATCTAGACCCTATTGCTGGGAAGAACAGAAACTTTGGTGTGATGTGTGCATACCTATATCTGTGTTGTATATGTGTATGTTTCTGTATACCATGTATGTGTCTATGCATATATCTATATGAGCCTTTCTTTTTGTGCTACATGCATGTGTGAATATCTATGTATGTATGTGTTGGATATTTATTGTTTATTTATATGTTGGATGTTTAGTTTATGCATTATTGTGTGTATTTGGTTTTAGTGATGGGCTTATGTGTGTTGACATATATGTATTTTTATACTTTTTTCATCTGTACTCCTGTGTGCATGCATGTGCTCAAACACATATATATTACTACACATACATAAAGACAAAACTTGCACATCTACACATAATGGTACAAATATACCAGCATGCTAATGTGATCTACTCATTCATGCATATAGTATACACATACACATGTACATATGCCTTAACACAGTATATACACACACATGTACATGATGCACATGTACATAACTATACATATATTTGTACACTTACAGTATACATACATACATAAATAAGGATAATACATATATGTATATATATATAATACATATAATACACATACATAATAAATATGGATGCATATATGCACACATATAGGCATTATACACATATATGAGTCATACATATGCACAAAATCATGCCTGTGATACATACAGCACACATATCTTTTCCTACATACACACGCACTCACCCATTCAACTGCACATGCATGCATATACACATACATAATATACCCCCCCACACCAGTGCACTCATACACAAAGCACACATCACTCTCCTCCATGTAGGAAAAGCTGGACATAATTTTCTTTCCTGTGACTTTTATACTCTGCTCCCCCATGCACAACATTGAACTTTGTACCTCCAAACCCTCAGATAACTGCTTCCTTCCTCTGTGGTAAGGCTATGTATGAAATTCTGTTTCTGACAGATTTCTATTTTTCCCAGCCTGTTGGGGGGATTTATTCCCTCCCAGGGTCTATGGCCTCCTGATTCCCGCTAACGGTTTACTGCACCCTTCAGCAGGTCTTGACTGGCTATGAGTCTTTACTCCATCAGCAGCTCACACAAACCCATTCCTAAGCATATTGGCTACTCTGGAGGGAGAGAAAGTCAGTACACTCAACAGCCTGTTTTATATTTTCAGCTGCATTTGGTGCCAGCTCTCAGATGGTCTATTAACATTTCCAAGCTTGTCAGAGCATTTCTAGTTCAATAAAAGGGGAAGAGCATGGTTTTTAAAAATAAGGGAAAAAATGAATCTGGGTGTGTCAACCCATCTTCTCGGGGGAATCAGTGCTGGCTCGTCTAATAGCTCTGGGCTTGCCTCTTCTACTAATTAGCTTGTCACTCCAGCTACTGTATCCTTCTCTTCTAGGCCTCAATTTCCTTATCTATAACAATGAGCAGGTTCAATTGCTAAGGGTTCTCTGAGTTCTATGAAGCTTCTAGTGATCTGCAATTACCTGCACTAATGTCAAAAGTTAGGTTTTCAAAGAGCAAGTATGAATGTGCAGCATTTCTCTTGTTTAGAAATAGTGATGTGGTCCTGAAAGAGGGAGAAGAATACAGATTTTCTTCTGAGAACTTCCTCCGTGAGTACTGCTCCTAGATTATCTCCCAATCCCTCCTGTGTCCCTCCCACTCCCTCTCAAATTCACGACCTCGTCACAGTTATTACAAGTGTGTGTATGTCTGGGGTGGGGGCAGTGGAGTTTTTGCAGATAAAGATATAAAAGCTTGTTTTCATTTCATGTGCATGGGTATTTTGTCTAAAAGTGTGACTGTGTACATGTGCACACCTGGTGACCATGGAGGCCAGAAGAAGGCACCAGATCACCTGGAACTAGATTTGCAACTCATTGTAAGCAACATATGGGTGCTGGGAATTGAACCCAGATCCTCGGGAAGAGTAGCAAGAGCTCTTAACTGCTGATTTACCTCTCCAGCCCACCACCTCAAACATTTTCATGCAGTCTGACCAGGGTTTGAGTTGGGACGCTTCTCCTTCTCAAGTGGGAAATCTTTGATAGGGCACATAGCTTTTCTGGAGTAGGAAAAATGAAACAAACTCAGACTGAGTGAAGTGGAAATGCTGTGAGGTCCATTGAAGCCAGCTCACTTCAGTGTTAAAACCATCGTACATATGGGGTCAGTGCCACTGAGAGAAGTAGTGGGGGTGAGGGAGCGAAGACAGGGGTAAGGAGACTATGAGATAATATATTCTCAAGAAGTGAGACAATCATACAATGATAATGTATTCATCAAGTAGTATAAATTGCTTTCTGATTTTCCTCAACTACTCACTATTAGCTTGATGTTTTCCCATTTTCCCAAGTCTTCTGAAGCTTGCTATATACAGTGGAAAACAGCACTGGCTGCTCTTCTGGAGAACCAAGGTTCAATTTCCAGCACGCACATGGTGGCTCCCACCTGTCAGTAACTTCAGTTTCAGGCAATCTAATACCTCATGGCATTTGTGGACACTTGGTGTGCAAGTGGTGCACAGACACATACATAGGCAACACACACATACACATAGAATAAAAATACATCTCGATCTTCTTCTGGTTGTTATTAAATTATTTTTGAATAAACCGATCCTTCCCCTCTAATACCTTAGCACGTGTCTCCTGAGACTAAGGACATGATCTTGTGTTGACACAATATAATTGTAAATTCTGGAACTGTAAGATTGAAAAAATCATATCGTCTTTTCTGAGATCTACAGTCATGCTTTGCTAATCATCACAGTAATGGCATTCAATGTGTGCTTTTCCAATCTTGGTTCAGGTCCATGAGCTTACTTGCAACTCTGGCTGAGCCTCCTCAGTCTTCTTCAGAGATCTTCCTCGGGCACCTCTCATTCTTTGCCCATGACAGAGTAAGATTAGATTCTTCCAGAGGCAGGTAACAAGGCAGGAATTTGCATGTACATAGATATTTGGGAAATGATCCTAGGAATCATGATTAGGAATGGGCAAATGGAACAGGAAATGCAAGGAAGACAACCTGTAAGCATGCTGTCAAGCAATTAGCTGGTGGGACAAGATCCAAATGTCAACAGCAATGCAGACTCTAGGAACTCTGGAAGGCAATGCAGAAAATGCTCCAGAGTTACTCCTATGCTGTGTCCAAGAAATGGGGTGCTTGTGCTACCCATATCATTATGGGTGGAAATTGGTCCAGGGGCACTGGCTTCCCAGTGCTCCTGGTAGATTCCAGTGGCAGTAGGGTAAGTGCTAAGAGCAAGAAGAATGATAACCATTGCAACTGTTCAGGTCACTTTCAAGAATCTAGCCCGTGAAACATTCCTCCAGTATGGTTGGTGTCGCTGTTTTCTTCCATCTGGATGGAAAAGTACTCTTTGCACACCACATCAGGAGGTGCACAGTGCACCATAACTGGTGACAGTAAACTATGCTAAGGTGCTGTCTTCCACGTTCTTTCTTTGTAATGATATTTATTTTCCCTTTCTAATAAATAATCTGTAAGAATTACATTGATACCATGAATAAATACACTTTTCTCCATTAAATTTCTACCCAGTGATATTCACACATGCGATAGTTCATAACATTGTGACCTAGGAAGTTCTGGAGGCTCCTCCCATTGAGAAAGTGGTCTACTCTCTCTCCCTTGTTTTTTATAGTATTTTTTAAAACTTATTTTATATGCATGGGTGTTTTTTTTTCTTGGATGTATATTTGTGTTCCATATATGTGTGACGACTACGGAGGCCGGAAGGGTGCACAGAAGCCCCCAGGACTGGAGTTACAGATAGTTATGAAATGCCACATGGGTTCTTGGAATTGAACCTAGGTCTTCTGGAAGAGCAACCAGTGAATTTAACCACTGACTCATTTCTCTGGACCCTTTCTTGTGTTTTAATGACATTGGGGTGGCTTTACTTTACAAAGAAAGTTTGTCCTGTGAACTTCGAGGTCGCCTTGCTAAAGGCCATGAAGCTTCTGCTTGGTCCTCTTAGGCTTTAGGTCTGAGGAAACTGAGCTACTAGTCTGTGAGAAGCCTGACTACCTAAGATTGCTATGCTGGAGCAGCCTTGAGTAGTGGGCTTTATTAGTTACTTATCTCATCACTGTGGCCAAACACCTGAAAGGAGACAACTTAAGGGGGAAGTGGAGTCCATCATGGAGGGAAAAGTATTTTGTTACCTGTGACTCTCAGCTGTGGTGCACAGAGTGTGAGCCTGATTGCTCACATCTTAATAAGTCAGAAAGGGGGAAGGGGGAGAGGGAGAGGGATGGGGATGGGGAAGGATGGAGAGGGAGATATATATATATATATATGGGGGCTGTTGGAACTGGGACTCGACTTTAACCTATTTATTTCACCCTTGGTGACCTACTTCTGCCAGCCAAGTCTCACCTATTAAAAGTCTGCAACCTCCTCCAATCAGTATCAACAGCTGAGAGGCAAGTTTTTAAGTATAGGTGCCTTTGACGGGACATTTTACATTCAAATTACTACACTGTTCAACAGCCTCTCTTAGCTACCAGCCGTTGGTAAATGTACATTGTCATCACCTAAGTGAGTCACTGTGGATGGTGTAGCCTGGGTATCTTACGGATGTTGACATCAGACTGCAATCACACGAGTATCTGCAAATACAGCCTGGATAAGCACTTCTTAAACTTCTGATCCACAAAATTGTGATAAAAATAAAAAACCCCGGTGATCTGTAAAAATGGCTGGAAGCAATAGTAAGTGGAATAAAATCAATAGATGGTTTTTCTAGAATCATTTATTCTGTCAGTGACTGCTAAAGGACCATTTTTTAAATTCAATCTATCTTAATTTATTACATGGACATTGAACGTTACCCTTACTAGCTAGCTACATCCCTCTTACTGCCAAATCCTCAAAATCATTTTAGAATTACTTCTTCTTATCATACTATTTCCCTAAAGGGCCACGGAGAGAGAGAAACTATTTCTTATTAATCTCTCACAAATAGTCTAGGGGATACAGAGTCAACTTCTTATGAAGAAATGGCATTTTGTCCTTCATTTTGCTAAGCATCAGTTGTAGTTCTCCATCAGAACATGCCATGGATCCAAAAAGCACCTCGTTTTTATTTTTTGCATGATCATACCATCTTTATGTTGATACATCTAACTTATGTCACTTTCTCAATTGAGGGATTTGCCTTTAAAATGGCATTTTCAAAGGGCAACTATCATAAACAGACAGTTAAACAGCCGCTGGTCGCCTTCTGTCCCTCGTGTGTTTGCTAACCTGGGATTCAGAGGCTGTCCTCCCTGGTCTGAATGAATCATCTTCATAATGTATATCTGGCTATCTTTTGACAGGGATAACACATGAAAGTGACCTCAAATTATGCTTCTTCTCTGTAAATTAGCTTGGAGGAGGTATGAAGGAAATAAAAGAGTGTAAGACTCTCCAGATCTTTTAGGAACACGCACAGCAATAATAAATCTGGCTCTTGAAATAGCTGGTGGGCTTGAATCACTAAAGAATCTCAAGGGGAAAATATTCATCCGTTGGAAGAGGAACTTGTGTATTATCTGGAGCAAATAAGTATCAGCTTCATCTCATGTGACTCACATGTAAAAACCAGGTTTCTGCAGAGGCATTTTGTATCTTAGTTTCAGTAAGCAGATTTAAATTAAGGACCTACAATGTATTTGGCTTTGTGATAGTAGCTGGGAGGAGTGGCTAAAACTAGAAGGTGTGGGGCTGGAGAGATGACTTAGTGGTTAAGAGCACTCATTGCTCTTACAGAGGACTCAGGTTCAATTTCTTACACCCATAGGGTGATTTCCAACAATTCATAAGTCCAGCTCCAAGGGGATTTGATGCCCTCTTCTGATGTGTGTGGAACATATACATATATACACACATACTTATATACACACATATAAATATACACATATACATATATAATATATACATACATACTTATATACACACATATAAATATACACATATACATATATAATATATACATACATGTATGTGTATTCTATGTTATATATACACATACACACATACATATAGATATGCACATGTGTGTTCTATGTTATGTGTGAGAGTTTTGGCTATATATATTTTTATATATACATATATATATATATTTTTTTATACATATGTATATATACTTACATAGCCAAAACACTCACATGTATATGTACACACACACACACACACACACACACACACACACACACACACATACACATGGACCAAACACTCATGAATAGCATAGAACAAGTAAATCTAATTTTTTAAAAGAAATAAAAGCTTTTTTTCCATTCAGTGAAGCATTTGTGCATGTGAGGATACAAGACACATGCCAAGGTGTGTCACTTCCTTGCTTTCTTCTCTTTCTCCTCCTTTTAAGCTTCAGCTATTCACCTTCAACCACAGCCCCAGCCCTAGCCCCAGCTCCAGAAACTAAGAATTCAAGTTCAAAAGCTAGATGTGACCTTAAATGAGTTATTCTTTCTTCCATTGTTTCTCTAACAATCAAATGGAATGATGAGCGCGCATCATTCCTGATCCTGATTTGGAGACTATTCCTCACATGTTGTGCCTAGCATCTGATTGCCCCGTAAATAATAAAACCTCAGAAAGGCTAGTTCTTCAACCTCATTGTCCCCTCTCTGTCCTGTTTTTTCCTCTGTGAAGCTCCTAGAACTGAGTGCCTACGTTCAATCCCACCACATCCCATACTGTAGGGGAGGCTATTGTCTACAAGTCGGTTATCTCCCTCCCAATGGATCAATGAAAGTTTTGATCACATGGGAGTCTGTGGGATTCAATGATTCACATGTGTAAAATCACCTTAACAAGACCTGCGCCTGAGCATTGGCTCACAATATTCCTTCCCTCTCAGTCACATAAATTATAAGCATAATTGTTACTCTTCATTTTGGTGCCAAACATAGAGTATTTATTACTGTCATTATCACCAAAAAATAAGTTCTAGGGGAAAAGAATGCACAAAGGAATAGACCAATCTAGTTTTCTTCAGCTAGATTACAGGCCTGCTCATGACATTTCTTGCTATAAGTGGGGAAGTGTAAGGTATCCAAGAGGTATCCCAGAATGGTCATGCTGTCACTTTGTGTTCAGTTTTATTTAAATATCATCATATACCTACTCTGAATGGTTTTCTAGGAAGGAGCACGCTGATGTGGAATTGGCTGCCTCTGGACCAGAGGGACCACAGTTATCCAGGGCATCATAGTCAGGTTCTGTCTATGGCCCCACTTTTCCACTCCGACACTCCCTCCTCACCTAAGGACAGAGCTAAGGAAGGTAGCTCATCATGTTGAAGGAAGAAAGAGCAAAGGCTTACTTTCCTCATTACACTATTTTCATAGTCATCACCTGCCCAAGGAGAGCCACAATGTCAGCCACACTTGCGATCTGTGACTTCCGAAATCCATGTGAAAAAAGAAATAGCTGAGAGACAACAGCAAAATTAAATTTACTAACATATTTTATTAAACTCAATATACAAAAATATTATCAAATCAGCTTGTTAATCAATATGAAATTACAGAGTCATTTTATGGTCTTGTTTTTGTATGGGACTTTTGAAATCTGTGTTTGTTTTATACTTAAAGCAGATCATCACCTTTCAGATGCTCAGAATGTTGATGTGATTGCTGCTCTGGACAGAGTAGCTTTGGAGGTAGACAGAGCAGGGGTTTCAAGCCACAGTTCTCATTGGTAGCTGGGGGTCCCAAGCAAGTGGCTTTTTCTCTGGGCCTCAGTTTCTTCATTTGTATAATGAAAATAATCACATGTGAGCATTGAGAAACATAGAAATAGTAAAACACCGTGCACAGAACCTGGCATGTGGCAGGTGCCTAATAATTGCTCATCCTCCCTGCCCCTAGATTTCCTGTGTAGCTTTCAGAGAGGATTACAACTGCTTACAACTTCACAAGAGCATCCCAGGGTTGACAGAATACAAAGGATGGTGCTTTTGCTTAGTGTTTCATCTTCTGTTCATATCTCTTTCCCTCACATTTTTGCTATCAAGAAAGCAAAGAAACAAAGAAGCAGACACCCAAACAAACAGAAAATAGCATTTGTGTGCATTTGTCTCAGGTACATCGCTGGATGTTGGTGAAAAATGGGAGGATGGGGTGGTAAGGACTTTGTCTTCAGGGCTATGTCTGGCCTTTAGTATTTTCTCTTTCTGCTTCCTATTCACAACAAGATGAATAATCTCTTTCATCACACACTCACACTAACATGAAGTTCTCCTTCACAATCTTGTGGTGATGAGCACTGTGTGTCCCCACCTTTTGTTTGTGGTTGTGGGTTTCTTATCTGTCAGGGAAAGTGCTTCACACATAGTTAAAATGCTCCAAGGATGAGCACTGAATGAAATTGCTGGTAACCAAGGTTTTTCTTAGGGACGATGTCGCTAACCTCTGTCCTATAATTTCTAGAGCTTTCAAGGTGACACACAAGGGAGTGATGAAGCAAACTTAGCAAGAGTGGAGGAAGTTGTACAGGAGACATCAGAGGCAACCTTATCAAGACATTGTTCTGACTGGATATGCAGAGCAAGGGGAAGGCAGTATGGAGGGGGAACATAATGAGATCTTTGCATGGTCCCTACCATGAGCTTTGGCTTTGTTGCTCAGCAGCCACTCAAAGCATCAGTCTGACCTAATACCAAACCAAACCCACTGAGCATCTAAGCAGGACAAGGGAGTGCCTTAGACCCTTGGGGTGCCAAGTCCTAAAAGTCTTATTCAGAAAAACAAACAATGTGATATACTTTAGTCATGATAAGATTATCACTTAGAATGTCCACACATGTGGATAGTATTACAAGTGCCTGGGACACAGAGACCTCATCTCATATGGCATGATGTCTATAGTGCCCAAGACAGTGAGTGCTCACACAGAGAGAGAAAACACACCATCAATGTGTGGGTTGCTGAAGAGAGCTCTTAAGAGCTTCAGGTGTGCCTCTAGTCACATACATCTAATTTCCTTAAAAATTCTTATAGTTTCGAATGGGCGTGTTGAAAATTCATGCTTTCATTCACTTTTAATGAGAACTTTTAAAGAATAATACATGGCTGCCTTACAAGCCTTTCTACAGCCATCTGGAGGAAAGGCTTCCACTAAGAAGTGCTAACAGGGATATATATGGAGGTTGGCTCTTGACAAAATTAGAGATGGAGAGAAACGTGTTGTAGCAGCCCTTGTTTTCCCTTTTCTTCCTCCTACCCTCCTCCCGTAAGTCCCAGAATTGGGCCTAGACTTTGCATGCCTCTAATTATTGCAAATGCTTTAGACAGAAGATTTTACTCTTCCCATAAACCTGTTCTGTTTTACCAAGGACGTTGAGACAAGAAATACTTATCTTCAAGAACCCCTCAGTAATAGAAGTATTTCTGATTTAATGATTCTAAGCATGAAAAGGCAGTTGAGGATAGAGTAGTTTGTCCATAGTTCTAGAAACTACAGGACAATAGTTAGTGATATCCATCCCTATGAAAAACCTTGGTTATTAGCAATTTCGTTCATCAGAATTCATCCCACTGCCACGTGGTTAACCCACATCAGAGACAAATGCTGACCCTGGACTGATGTTCCATTTAGAGACCCTTGGGAGTTAGTACTGGGGTCTGGGGGGAAGGGGAAGGGGAATGATAGACAATAGTTCTCTTTTGTGAAAGTAAAAATAAAAAAGACAAGAAAAGTCTCAGAAAACTCAATTCCCACTGCTTGGTTGGTCAGTGAGCTGCTTGCTTATTTGGAATAAGGAGTGCATGACCTTATACCCTGAGAACTTACCATCTGTACCATCTGGAGGGGCTGATGGGGCAGACACTACTCATGAACATGGCTATCTGTGTTTCCTCTGAGTGGTCCAATTATTCCACAGCTCCTCTCTTGAGTGGAAACAAGTAATAAACAGGGTTGAGGGGATGGAAAAGGCTCTTTGGCTAGTCACCCTGCTGTGTGGTCCATAGGAACAGGGCAGCGATTCATGAAGCTTTCTGACCATGTGTCTTCCTTAGTGCTTAAGTTAAAGTAGTTTCATAGTTTCAGAGCAAAGAGAGGCCTTTTATTCTCTGTTAAATATCATTGATTTTTGTTCATTTTATTTAAAATTTTATTTGTTCTCTTTTTATCTCTATAAAGTAGCATAGTGGCTACATTACTAGAACGCATTATAAACAAACAAAAGCATAATATATTAACCTTAGTGAATCTAACTATCTTTATAAGCTACTTCTACCCACTAGTGTTCATATTAGTGTGCATTCATCCTTTTTCCACTATGGTTATTACAATATTGGTTTAAATCTATTCTAGACTCATTCAGAACTTAAGATTTTGAGGGCAGGTTTGACCATAGACCTATAGACATAGACCCAGAACAGCAATGTATATTAGGTCATACAATATAGTACATGGCAGAACTTTGAATCATTAACTGGGAAGCATGGTTTTCCTCTCTAGGATGGAGAAGGCTGGGTATAAGAGTTAACATGAGTGGTAAGTACAGTCCTCAAAATTGCTGCCATTTGTTGGTTCATCTCAGCACTGTTAATTCAAATTACATTGGCTAGTTTCCAGAAGACTGAATTCTTCTACAGGCAATATCAAGAGTAGAACTACATCTTTTGAGGACTGTTCTTCTGACCTATTTGACTCTGCTCAGTTTGTTCAAGAGATCTGTAACTGGAGTCCAAACATTTGATACAGCATTAGTGATCCACTGCAGCACAGACCCTAGAGGCTCTGTGGTATAACAGCAAAGCAAGAGCACTTTGGATGCATATCTGGACTTAACCAGATCCCTTCTACCTGCAACATTACCTGCAGTTGCTTACCATTTTGAACTGTTCTGTTACCTGGAAGCAGAAGAAATGAACCTATGCTATTGCCATGGATGTTGGAGACATCTGACTGGTGACTGTCTTCATTGTGACTACTCTCCTTGCCTGGGTTGGATGAATATTTTGGGAAGTTCTATGAAAACATTTGGTCTTTAAGGAAGATTTTAGGCAGTGAGAAAGAGAAGATTAGAGAGGAAAAAGGTGATGGATATCTGATTCCAGGGAATTGAGTAGAAAGGACATTTTCCTTGAACAGTGAGTGGCACTTTGAGAAGATTGAATTGAACACTGTGGGAATCTTCAGCGAGTTCATTGGTCTATACAGGCTGAGAAGGCGAGACATTCCGGGAGTAATAGTTTCTATTCTGGTCAAGTGTAGACAAGAGGAAAGTTAGGTTATTTTGTGTATCTTGTAGCTCTGAAGAGGTTTTTGTTTCTGTGGGCTGGAGTGGTTGAACCATGAGACTGCAATGAAATTGTTACTTAATGGGTCTGGTTTTTGTCACCCCTTTATTCAACATGAATGTAATATTTTCCACGGGCCAGGCACTTCATTAGCAGCAACAACGAAACAAATGGCAAAAGAATGCATGATCTTTGTCTTCACAGAGCAGATATTTATGTAGGTGAGGCATGGATGAAGGAGCATTACAAGTGAGGTATGAATGCGAATGTCAAGAGATACGGATCTTCCTGGGTCTCACTCAGGAATCCCAAGAAGGCTCCACGCCTTGAGGAAGGGGGTATTAAGGAATGTTCTGAGTCCCAGCAAGAGGTAGGGACTGTGGAGAGAAGGTCTGAACATTCTGCATGGGCTAAAGGTTATGCACCAGTGAGGCCTCTGAGAAGCAGAGAAAGCCCCCACCAAGAAGAAAGCAAAGCTTGAAAGCCTGAAAATATGCATTCATGGTCTAGATTCGGAAAGAGAGATATGCTTTCAGTTTGAAAGACATCATTTCCCCATGCTGAAATGTTCCTGTTTGTCCAATTTACATAACAAGGCATGTTATACAATGCTTTGCAAAACATATATTAATTGAAAAGGTTAGTGTCGGAAAGGATTAATTTCTTCTTCCTTAGCAACACAGACCTAATTAAATCCTCCCAGAAGCAGATGGACAATTTTACCTTCCAAATCAAGATATTTATGTAAATATCACTGAAGTAATTGATACTCGGCTGAATCAAAGGAAGGTAAACAACACGGTTTCAGGGTGTCAACAGTTGTGCATTGGGTTTGCTGCATTAATGACTTCCAGCAAAGAGCTATTATCCTGAGAAGAGTCTAGGATCTGGTTTACTTCCCTGATTGTTAGAGTCCCTCTGAAAATGAGTACTGTTTACAGGAAGTTACAATGCATTGTACAACTTTGCTTGTCCAGTGCAAAGGTAGCGCCCACCAAGGTGTTGTGGCTTTGCATGGGCATCATTGATTAGGGAAGATAAAGATTAAACCTTCAGACCCATGCCATTGGATAGTGTGTCCAGTGAGTCAAGGCAGCCTGAACATGATGAAGGGTCAAGTATTGACGGGCTTGACCAGGAACCATTTAGTTGTCTCACTTTGTGTGGACTACGTATCCATGCATAGCTTCACTGGAAAACCTTATGCTTCAGAGTATTTAAACATATGGTTGCAATGGAGTCCACCAGGGCAGAGGTCTCATATGACTGGTTAAATATTAAATGCCAAATTCACTGAAATATTCTCCCCTGGATAAGTTGCAGCACCTGCTTGGCTTGTGCGCAGGAATCTTGATGAGAAATTTCCCTGCCTCACTTTCTGCCTCAGATCATACCGTCTCTAGTAAACTGGTCCTTGTATTTCTTTGCTTTCTTCAGGACTCCTGTAATTCTCCCACTCTCCATTGAATTCCTTGTAACTGGATCCCTTTCACTTTTCGGTCTCTATCTGATCAAAGCACCATGGAGAATCAATTATTCTAGGCCCAAGTATTCTCCAAGGACAGCACACTGGGTACTTCCTTGACTTGAATTAGGAGTCTACTTCCTTCTTGAGTACAGTTCCTATGAGACCCTAGATAAAGAAGAAAAGACCTTATTCCTCTGCAGGATATAACTAACTGGGCACAGATGGTTGCATGTTAAACTCCCTTAGCAGGACAAATGGAGGTTGTTCTCATGACTCTTTGGAAACAAATCTCAGTGACAGTATCTGGGGACCTCTGCAGATTTGCTAGATCCCAGCCTACTCCCGTCTTCTTGGGTTCCACATCCAGCAGCTCATTTTGAGTTCTATATCTTCCTTTGTTTCTCCTAGGGGCCTGGTTGTGTAGGATAGCAGTTAAGAACACACATTTGCAAGGAAGCTACCTTAGATTCAAATGTTTTAATTTCCTAATTGATAGAATAGAAATGGAGTAGAAAATGCCAGGCATGGACTGAATGGCTGCTTAGTCAGTGAAACACTTGAGTTTGATCCCCAGAAACCCCAAGCAAATACTAGACATGGTGGAGTACATTTGTAATCCCAGCACTGGGAAAGTGGAGACAGGAGGATGCCTAGGACTGTCAGACTATGCAGCCTAGCTTAATCAGTGAGTTTAAGACTAGTGATATGCCTAGTCTCAAAAGGGTGGATAGCCTTCTTGAGGAATGACATACAAAGTTGTTTTCTGCCATTCATATGTGCCCATATACATCCACATGCACATGTACACACATAAACACACATGTGAATTAAAAAAGAGGAAATTATGGTCATATGATAAGCAATCAGTCAATGTGTGCTATTACTGCTGTATCAAGAGAGTGTGGAGATTGAGCTGTCCCTCATATGAATCCCTTTTGCTTCTGCACAGCCATCTGCAGTCTACCCTCGCATTTCTCTACAGTTCAACCAGCTGCCTCTTGCTTCTTGACAACTGCCAGTAGCAGAGGTCAGACCCATGTACACATTGTTGACTCCAATTTCCAGTGGGATTAGTTATCTCCCAATCAGATGACTTGTTAAGCAGATCCAAGTTGTCTAGCATCTAATTGAGATAAAATTGCTGCATTCCTGTGAATGTACTTTGCCTTATCTCTTCTTTGCTAAGAGCAACCCAAGGGTGCTGGTCAGTTGACTCCAAGGGGCTTGTCTTCCTAGTGTCCTTGACCCCTCTGGTCCCTGCAATACCTCATCTGTGGGGTTCCTGAAGCTCTGCATGATGTTTGGCCATGGGCTTCTGTATCTTTTCCCATCAGCCACTAGAGAAAGCCTCTCCGATGAAGAATGGGCTAGGCACTGATTATTTTTGACTTTCTGGGACTGAGTTACCTCACTCATGATGATTTTTTTCTAGTTCTAACCATTTGTCTGCAAAACTCATGAAATCATTGTTTTTTAAAGTTAATACTCCATTGTGTAAATGTACCACAATTTCTTCATCCATTCTTTGGTTGAGGAACATCTAAGTTATTTCCAATTTCTGGCTACTATGAATAAAGCTGCCATGAACATGATTGAACAAGTATCCTTATGGTAGGATAGAATGTCCTTTGGGTATATGCCCAGCAATAGTATAGCTGGATATTGAGGAAGGTTGATTCCCAATTTCCTGAGGAACTGTCACATTGATTTCCATAGTGGCTGTACAAGTTTGTACTCCTATCAGCAATGAAGGAGTGTTAGCCTTGCTCCACATCCTTGCCAGCATGAGCTGTCATTTGTGTTAATGATCTTAGCCATTCTGACAGGTGTTAGAGGGAATCTAAGAGTAGTTTTAATTTGCATTTCTCTGATGGTTAAGGATGTTGAACATGAAAGCCTTTGACAAAATCCAACATCTATTCATCATAAAGTCTTAGAGAAATTAGGTATATGAGGGGCATACCTAAATGTAATAAAGGCAATTTACAGCAAGCCCACAGCCAACATCAAATTAAATGGAGAGAAACACAAAGCAATTGTACTAATATCAGGAACAAGACAAGGTTGTCCACTCTTCCCATACCTATTCAATATAGTACTTGGAGCCTAGCTACAGCAATAAGACAACAGAAGGAATACAAATTGGGAAGGAGGAAGTTAAAGTATCCTTATTTGCAGATGATATGATAGTATATATAAACAATCCCCAAAATTCTATCATGGAACTCCTACAGCTAATAAACAACTTCATCAAAGTGGTTGGCTACAAGATCAATTCAAAAAACCAGTAGCCCTCCTATATACAAAGGGCAAAGTTCTGAGAAAGAAATCAGGGAAACAACACCCATCACAATAGCTACCAATAACATAACATACATTGGGGTGACTCTAACCAAGCAAATAAAAGACATGTATGACAAAAATTTTTAGTCTTTGAAGAAAGAAGTTGAGGAAGATCTCAGAAGTTGGAAAGATCTTCCATGTTCCTGGATCGGTAGGATTAAAATAGTAAAAATGACCATTTTACCAAAAGCAATCTACAGATTCAATGTAATCCCTATCAAAATCCCAATACAATTCTTTATAGACCTTGAAAGGACAATATTCAGCTTCATATGTGAAAAAAAAAACTCATGATAGTTAAAATAATCCTGAGAAAAAAAAAAACCTTCCAGAGGTGTCACCATCCCTGATCTCAAGCTATGCAGAGTTACAGTAATTAAACTGCATGGTACTGGCATAAAAACAGATCTGTGAATCAGTAGAACTGATTCAAAGATCCAGACATAAACTCACACACTTATGGGTTCCTAATCTTTGATAAAGAAGTCAGAAATATACAATAGAAAAAAGCCTTTTCAACAAATGATGCAGTCTAATTGGATGCTCATATGTAGAAGAATATAAATAGGTCCATATTTATCACCCTGCACAAAACTCAAGTCCAAGTGGATTAAAGACATCAACATAAAATCAGATACACTGAATCTGAGAGAAAAGAAAGTGGGGAGTAGCCTTGAATGCACTGGCACAGGAGACAACTTCCTGAACAGAACACTGATAGCTCAGGCACTAAGATCAATGACTAATAAATGGGGCCTCGTGAAACTGAAAAGCTTCTGTAAGGCAAAAGACACTGTCAATAAGACAAAATTGCAGCTTACAGAATGGAAAAAGATTTTTACTGACTCCACTTCTGACAGAAGGCTAATATCCAAAATATATAAAGAACTCAGGAAACTAGATATCAACAAAACAAATAACCTGATTTAAAAATGGGGTACAGACCTCAACAAAGAATTCTCAAAAGAGGAAAGTCAAATTGCTCAGGGACTAGATCTTTTTAAATGAGACAACTTTTAAAGTGTTTGAATTTGTAAGACTGTGGCACTTTTTAAGTTTGTAAAGTGTTTTATATTGTGATGTTTTATTAATGTGAGATCTTGCAGATGAACAAGAAAGGAAAGGCTGTGACTTAACAGTTTGTGTGTCAAGTTGATAAAGGGTCAGCTGTCCTGGCTAGTTTTATGTCAACTTGACACAAGCTATAGTCATCAGAAAGGAGGGAGCCTCAGTTGAGGAAATGCCTCCATAAGGTTGGGCTATAGGTAAGCCTGTGGGGCATTTTTTAAAATTAGCGATTGATTTGGAAGGGTTCAGCCCATTGTGGGTGGGGCCACACCTGGCTTGGTGGTTCTGGGTTCTATAAGAAAGCAGGAGGAGCAAGCCATGAGGATCTACATTAGCTCCTGCCTCCAGGTTCCTGCCCTGTCCTCATTTCCTTCAATGATGAACAGTGATGTGGAAGTGTGTCCAAATGAACCCTTCCTCTCAAAGGTGCATTATGGTCATTGTGTTTTATTGCATCAATAGATATTCTAAATAAGCGTAGTACCAGGTGACTGTACATCTAGCACCACTCTGCCCCATCCCATCCCAGGCAGCATATATGGTGCCTAGCTCTTGTTTTTGCCATCCCCAGGCATGTTCACATCAGTCATGCCTTCTCTGCCCAAGCCAGAATGGCTCTGTCTATATTCTTCCTGATACTTTTTCTACCACCTTGATGTTAACATGGCATTTACGTTACTCAATTTCTTGTCTGTCTTGTCCACACATTATGGGTCCCTCTAGGGCACTGATTGGGTCATTTGTAAACTGGGATATTAACATTGCACTTGATATTTGACAGTCTAAATGGAAAGAAGGCTGTTGCTCTGATGTGGGTTCAAGTAACCTGTGTTCTCACAGGTGATCTTTGGAGAGTAATGTCACCACCTTGCATCATTTACTTTTTCATTTATAAAACAGCACTCATATTAGCTCCCTGAAGCCTGCAGGAGAAAATACCACAAGCTGAGGGGCTTACTATGACAAAGCTATTCTCTCGACTTCCAGAGGACAGGTGTAATGTCTGAACCATGTCCTTCTTGGAGCTTGATGAGACAACCTGTTCTATGTCTCTTTACTCATGTTTTCTGTTTCCTGGTGATTCTCAACATTTCTCATCTCACAACAGAATCCTGTCACATGGCATTCCCTATGATCTGCCTCTTATCCAAATTTTCCTCTTCTGTTAATGAACTCGGTCATTTAGAACCCATTTACAACCTTCATGACCTCATTTCCATTTTATAACCTCTGCAAAGACCCTACTTCCAAATAAGTTTGGGTTACAGGAACTAGAAATGGGACGTACCATTTTTATAAAACACATTGTACCCCTAACAATGAATAAAGAATAGTCACTATGAGGTCTATTGCTTAATAACTATTTGCGTATATTTTGCTATTTCTCTTTTCCCAAGTCATAAAGGTGGTACTACTGTTGCACTTGCAGATGAGGAAACAAAGACATAGGGAGGCTCCAGCACTGTTAAAGGTCACACAGACAGGAAGTGGAGGAGTGTGGTACAGATAGCTCTTACTCCTAAGGCATTTATCATTCAGAAAGCCAGATCTCCCTGACAGTAGGAGTGAAATGAGATAATGCACATGAGTTATAACGTCTAATGTCCAGGGCTGGAGAGTTGGATCAGCCTTCAAGAACATTTAGTGCTCCTGAAGAGTACCCAGATTCAAGTCTCAACATGCACACTGTAGCTTACAGCTCGGCAACTACAGTTCCCAGGGGATCTGATGCCCTCTTCTGACCACTAAGGGCACTATGCACAAACGTGGTGCACAGACACACACATAGGGAAAACACTCCTTCACATAAAATAATAAAAGACACATATCTAAAAAGATTAAAAATAATGAAGTCTGATGCTCGACTTAGCAGATGATTAGCATTATGAGTCTCCTTCTGGTCTGTGATGTGTTTCTGAGCTACTCTCCCTCCTTACCTAGGAGTCCTTTTCCTTAAGCTCTAATTGCGCTCCCGATATCCCTTCCACTAATGCCTGATAGGTATTTCAAACACAACACTCCTGTAACGCATCTATTGATTTTGCTCTGCAAATCAGTTGAACACTCCCAAGCCTTCCTTTCCTTAATAAACGGCATTACCATCCACCAAGTTGCTCATGCCACAGGCCTCGGAATTAGCTTTGTTTTGTCTTACACAAAACCAATGCTCCTTTACTGAGGTGTCCTGTCCACTTCCCTGACACAGTCACTTCTAACCATATTCCCCACAACAAGCTCTCCAGGCTTCCTTACTTCCCACTGACAAAATCAATACTTCTAACTGGGCTCCCTACCCTGAGCCTGAACTGAAGTTGGGTCCTGAGTAGATATGGGTTGACCAGATTGTCTTTCTGTGTGTCTTTCTGACATTCATAATATGACTGACTTTTTTTTCTTAAAGTCTTCCTGTTATATATATGATAAGAGCATAAGAGCATGCCATAACTGCTGTTGGTTCCTTGAACTGTCATCCCAAACCATATAATTCCCTCCACCGCCTCTTGTCTTTCCTTGAGTATTGGAAACTTATTTCTGTCTTGTCGCCAACATAAGAACTGCTTTTCATGCTTAGATAGTTCTTTCTCCAAATCTGGTCACCAGAGGCTTAAGACATACTAGTCTGAAGTCTGAGGGTATGGCTTCCATCTTAATGCTTTATTCCTGGGACGTTTTTACAATAAGAGTGTAAGAAGTATTAGTTGTTATCCTAATTTGCTTCCTATTGCTGTGATAAAAACACTGAACAAAGTCAACTTGGGGTAAAGGGCTTATTTTATCTTAGAGCTTAGAGTCCACCATAAAGGGAAGTCAGGGAAGGAATTCAAGGCAGGAACTTAAACAGAGGCCATGGAGGACTGCGGCTTACTGGCTTGTTCAGCCTACTTTCTTACACAACCCAGGACTACTTACCCAGGGGTGGCACCACTTAGTGTGGGCTGGGCTCTCCCACATCAATCATTAATTAGTAAAACTAACGCACAGGTTTACCTACAGGCCACTTGATTGAGACAATTTCTCAACTGAGTTTTCCTCTTCTTAGACAGCCCTAGTTTGTGTTGATTTGACAAAAAAATAAACCACTAGAAAAGTGCAAATTTAGAGACTATCACATTTTAAATTTTTAGTGAACATTGCCTGGCTCATAGTGGGCTCATATCAGCAACTTTTAAAATGCAGAGATAATGTGTAAGATGTGGTGTTGCCAATTGGAGATTCAGTTAAGGAGATCATGATCCTTCTGAATTCTCCAGTTAGCTTTTGTGGCAAAGCCTCTGTCTTAAAGAAGACAAATAGCTTATCATTTCTAGCCTTCTACTTAAGGATGGCATCTCTAATCCCTCGCTCCCTGCCTGCCAGACAGCATTTAGTGTAAGCAAGAGTAGAAGAACTGGGAATGAGCTGACCTTTCCCCTGTATGGGAAGTTCCCATTAGGTCTGGCTCTTGCCTCCATTTCTGGCCACAGCTTGGTAATCCAACCCCCAGCCAAACAGATGGACAATGATACTGATGAAATAAAGATATTGATGTAAATACCAGTACAAATTGAAGCTCAGCTGAAATAAAAGATGGCAAACAGAACAGTATTTGGTAGCAACAGCTAGGAAGATAATTTACTGCATTAACAACTTCTCCCAGCAAGCTTCTGTTTGGAGGACAGAGATCCAGGATCACATTCATTTTCTTGATCAGCGAAGCTGAATACAGAGGTGACACCTGGTACACAGAGCCTGATGAATCTTACACCTCATAAATCACATGACTGTGATAGGATAATCCCAGGGTGCTTAACACTTGATGCTGCTTTCTTGGAAGGCAGCTTTCCAGCAAAATGTAAATGGCTTTGTTTTCATTTATTACAGCTTGAGGCTCTACCATGTGTTACCTCACTAGAGCTGAGACTAGAGATACGATGCAGTGAAATTACTGTCTTTTGAATGTAGTCCATTTGGAGGGGCAGAGTCATCCTAACAGTGTTGCAGAGACATTTGCTAGGGGTATGTCCACACGCTTGTACTGTGTTAGGACTTGTGTACGCTCCATAAGGAAGATGACATTTAACAGAAATAAATCAGTTAGGATAGGCAAGCAAAGAGCATGAGCAGTAAAATGAAATTTGGAGACCACTAAGTAGCAGGATAATAAACAGGCTTGGGGATCCAAAAATACACTCAAAGGCGAGGTGAGATAGCAGCCAGAGATCTCCTACAGGGCTTGCGGAGATAGGTTTGTACACTTTCATTTCATTTCGCATGGATATGGATTTAGCAACTAGGAGAAGAAGGAGAGCCTCAGGTAGAGAGTTCATTCAGAAGGCTAGCAGGCTGCTGAGAAGCGGGACTAGGGCAATCACTGTGAAACTGAAGCAGAGGTGACCCATGCACAGCATGCTGAAGGAGAATGATGGATATACAATAGGCGAATAGAATTGGCACAGGTTATGTGACACAAATGGATAGGTCTGTGAATTGAATCAAATGACATTTGTCATCGTTTAATTGAAGCCCATTAGCCCTCAGATTGAGGAAGAGCCAAGGGGAACATCTGTTTCCTAAATAACACAGCAAATGATACCAAAGAGTACAAGTTTCTCTTCTTCAAAAGTCATGCAGCAAGCCCCTTGGGTTGTAGTTTAACCTGTGATGGCTGCCTCTCTAAGGTGCTGTGGACTCCCACAGCTTGCTCCCACTTCCTGCCCTCACACCAGACGGGCACCTTTTTGCTAGACTACGGCTCTCCAATACCCACTATCATTGTTTCAAACTTTGGAGCACATTCAAAGCTTTGGGATTGTCTTTTTTTTTTTTTTCCTTCTTTCTCCAGACCTGGTTTCTACCTCCTCTAAGTCTTAAGGTTTCTATTTACCAATTACACAGCATTCTTCTCTACCCACTTACTCTCTATTTCCTGTGTGATTAATTTTCTAGGACTACTGTAGCAGAATATCGTTAACTAGTGGCTTAAAATCACAGAAATTATTTCCTTGATTCTGGTGGTTGATGTCTGGGGCTTTGGGGCCTTGCTCACTCAGAAGGCTTCACTTCCATAGCCTCTTGTGATGTGAGCACTCCTTGGTCGCCTTTAGCCTACCTAGCCTACCTAGCCTACCTAGCCTAGAGACAGCATTCTAGTCTTTGCTACTCTTTCCACATAGCATGGCCGTCTCGCTGTCCCTGCATCCAACTTACTGTCTTAGAGGCCACTGTAACTTATTCTGACTATTTACTGACTTGATTATATATTATATCTTGTTTCTCCCTTCACTTCTGCCTTTCATTCTTTCCTCCCTTGCTCTTTCTTTTATCTTCTCTCTGCTATTGTTTTTCTAGGAGAACACCTTCTATGGGGGTCTGGAAGGGTGGTGTGTATTCAATCGCATGCGGCCTTATTTGTTACAGACTGAACATAACAGCCTCTGAACCAGCAGCATAAATACTGCAGATTAGAACTTGAACTTTCTTTTGCAGACATGGATTTTGACCTATACCATTTTGGTTCCAACCTTCACTGACTCCTGACTGGACAGATAAATTGGCTTGCCAAATACTCTACATCTCTCCAGGATCATACTGCCTTCTTGTAATCATTATTTTCTCATACATGTGATAAAACACCAGAAAAACAAATGACTCAGATGAAGAAAGGCTTATTTTGGCTTGCAGCGTGAGAAGATATACACTACATCATGGCAGGGAAGGCGTGGCCTCAGGAATATAAGGCAGCTGGTCACACCGGCCCCACAGCCAGAAAGCAGAGAAGAGACTGAGAGTGGGTCTGTGTTATGAAACCACTAGGGCCACCCTCAGTAACTTGCTTCTGCCAGGCAGGCTTTGTCCTGTAAAGTTTCTACAGGCTCCGGAAACAATGCCAACATCTGGAGACCAAGTGTTCAGACACATGAGCCTTCAGAGAACATTTCACATTAAAACCACAACTTTCTATTCTTCCACAGTCTCCTTCCAAAATACAAATTATCTCCTTTTCCCCTGATGCTTTTCATATCTGCCTTAACCAGGCAAGCACCCTTGAAGATAAAGCATATGATTATCTGGTCCCTACTAACCTTTCTGTATTCACTTCGCAAACTCCGTGCTTTAGAAAAGACAAAACACAGCTTTCTCGATACCAGCCTCTTTATATCTCAGAGTCTTTGCACCTCTCATTTTGTCCCTTTGAAATGCTTATTTTACTTGGTCTTCTCAGCAATCTAGTCATTCTACGCATCTCCATGAAGGTGTCTTATCACAGCAATAGAAAAGCAATCAAGACAGGCTCAGGGCTATATGTTTTAAATTATTATTATTATTATTATTATTATTATTATTATTATTATTTTGAACCAGTTGCCTTTAATTGGACATTGGTTCTCAGTCAGAATATCAAGATAAATTTGTCATGCATGGGAGCTGGGCAGGTTAGGCTTGGGAGTGCAGTGCGCGCCATACTGACTGTCTTCGGTGGTACTTGTGTCACTGCCTCATGTTTGAGTTCCTTGTAAGAAATGCAGAGCTGAAACGCAGGTAGGCTGCCGGACCGTGTTAAGCCCCACAGTGCTGCCTTCTGAGATGTTGATGCACTTGATGTGATACCAGTACTAAACTCTCTGGAAGGCTCTCCCAATGCCCCCTGGGGGTGAAATCCAGCATTAACGCCCAGCGTGGCAGCTCTCCAAGTATAGCCTCCATGACCCTCTTTTTCAGTGGCACAAATGATGACATATTTTAGTCCTGGTGTCTGAAAAGCCCTATTTTTAATATTTTAAATCATGTGACTGTGTACATCTGTGTGTGGGTATGTGAACTCGGATGCATGTGCCCAAAGAGGCCAGAGGTGTCAAGTTCCCCCAGAATTGGAGTTACAGGTGCTTGTGAGGCACCTGATATGGGTACTGGAGATTGGATGTGGATCCCGTGGGAGAGCAGCCCGTGCTTTTAACTACTGGCCATCTCTCCAGCCCCAAGGGACATACAGTTTTAATAGTGTTTCCCAATGTTTCCACTCACTTACTTTTAGAGCTTCTAGTCTATACCACAGAAGTACTCTGCTTGTTTGATGATTGTAAGATTGAAGTGAGGTAGAAAATCTTGCTGTAGTTTTCAACAAGTATGGATAAACAGTAGAGACGTAAGGACAAAAGAGCCATGCAAGGCTCAGTCTGTGTCTGGCTCCACCTTGCTCTTGTACCACCAGAATACCATTGACTTGGTTTCTTGATCAGTGGAATGATTTTGTTTTAGAATTATTTCTGTAAGCTATATAAAAATTATATATATAATTATACATAATTATTTTATATATTTATATAATTTATAGTTGTATATAATATAATATATATAAAATTTATATGTATGTATATATATATACACACATATGTGTGTGTGTGTGTGTGTGTGTGTGTGTGTGTGTGTGTGTGTGTGTGTGTATGCCATGGGGCAGGGTGGCCTGACTCTCCTAGATGCTTCATCTGTACTATGTTTCTCACTGGGGTTAAAATCGCCCAGAACAGCTGTATGATCTCTTTTTAACCTAACTGTAGGAAAATTTCTTTGTCTTCCGACTGAACAATTTAAGATTTGTATGTCTTAACTTGGGTGAGCATCACATTTTCTTCTCCAATAGGTAACTATACAGTCTTTTCAGGTTTTCATCTAGTAGCTCACTTTCTAAAGAGCCTTGAACTGTAATTAAAGTACTGCTAGGGGGAAGATGGAATACACCTGGTTCCAGTCTTTCTTGATAACCAGCAGGGTGGTTTTGGATGAATTTCTTTCCTCCCTCTCTGCTTCCCTCCTCTCCTCCCCTCCCCTCTTTCTTTGAGGAAAATTCTTTAAAAATATTTTTCATATAATATATATTGATCATGTTTCTCCCTCCCTACAACGCCTACCAAATCCTCTCTACCTCCCTCCCTAATCAACTTTATGCTTTCTCTTTCTTAGAAAAACACAAAAATGAAAATCAAAGCAAGCAAACAACTGATAAAACAAAAAAAAGTCAGAACAAAAAGTTCATGCTTGCATGCTTGTACACACACATACGCACACACATACACACACGCATGCACTCACAAAGAAAACAAAATAACAACAAACAAAAATAACAAATCATAACAAAAACCATAGAGTTCATCTGGTGTTTGCCAAAGACTCCTGGGCATACGGTCTGTCCTAGAGTGAAGCTGATGTATCCAGTGACGCTCCATTGGAAAAAAACAAACTGATTTTCCCTTTGCCAGTGGGTATCAACTGTTTCTTGGTTAGGCGTGGAACCCCGTCCAAATCTCCCTTTCTCAGTGCTAGGACTCTGTCTTGCTTGAACTTGTACAGGGCTTGCGCATTCTGCAACAGTCTCTGTGAGCTCATATGTGCATCTGTTGTGTCTGGAAGACTATTTTCTTGATGTCATCCTTAACCTTTGGGTCTAACAATCATTCCACCTCCTTTTCCACATAGATCCCTAAACCTTGATGGGAGAGATTTGATGAGGACAACCCATTTAGGACTGGAGGCAGGATTCGATGAGTTCTTTCTTTTTCTTTCTTTCTTTCTTTTTTTTTTTTTTACATACAGAGATAATGACTTTTTCCTTAGGATTGTGGCAATTCTTATAAAACATAACGTGTGCGAACATGTGGTCTCTGTACTCGATACAAAATAGGGGCTTAACAAGTGTGAGTTCTCTTGCAAAGATGGATGCACTTCTTTTTTTTAAATTAAAATTATTATCTTGTGTATATGGGTGTTTGCTTATATGTCTGCCCACGAGGGCTAGAAAAGGGAGGGTGTCAGATCCCCCAGAACTGGAGGTATGATTGTGAGCTGCCATGTGGGTGCTGAGAATGGAACTTGGGTTCTCTGGAAGAGCAGCCAGTGCTTGTGACAGTCTCACAGTCCCAAGGTGCACTGCTTTTGTGTGTGCATATGTGCATGTAAGTGTGTACATTTACATTTTAGTGTGTGTGTGTACGCGCACACACATGCCTATAGGTGCACATTCATATGTATGTGCATGCACATGGAAACCAAAGTCAATATATGTTTCTAAATTGATCTCCACATTATTTCTTAAGACAGTCTCTCACTGAACCTGGAGCTCATTCATTCTGCTTTTGGCTGGCCTGTGAGTTCCAGGGATCTTTCTGTCTCTTCCCCTCCCCCAGCACTGGCATTTTGGGTGTGTGCCACCATGGTTGTCTTTTACTTGGTTTGGGGGCAATGAACTCAGGTCCTCATGCTTATGTGCCAAGCATTTTATTGACTGAGCCCTTTCCCCAGCTCATAAGGAAGATGCACTTCTTTATTCATTCAATCCCTATCCGTTGACTTGGGAACCATAGTCATAGAAAGCGTTTATTGGTGAAAATTGGCTTCTGTTTTGATGAGTCAGCAGTTTTGATGGCATTTAGAGGTGTGAGCTGACTGACTGTGTTGTTTCTTAAAATAAAGTTATGGAGGCTCTTATGAATTTTATTTAAATATATAGTCTTAAGCTGTGCTCTGAACACCTATATTTCTAAAAAGGCTCCAGATGTTGCCAGGGCTGCTAATCATGGTTCATATTAGACATATTAGACATATGTTCATAGGACAATATCTCTAATGAGGAGTCTCATTTGGATCGCAAGCCTATCAACAGACCAGGTGTCCCCATTCTCTCTTCCTAGACAGCTTGACCCTACAACTCATTTCTCTATGGGTCATACTTGTGCCTGGTAGCTGTTGAATGAATTGTCGGACAAAGTGATGGGTGCTTGCTTGTAGATACCCTGTGATCTTTTCCTAATTTTTCTCCTTTGATTGTCAGCAAACTGTGTCAATTCTCTCAGCAGAAGAGCCTTGAAGATACAGTCATAATCACAGAGAAGGAACTGTGATCCCTGAGCCACCACTTAGAATACAACTGATTGCTCAGTATACCTAATTAGACAATGTCTGCACAGAAAATCAACCCTATATATATTAACCTTTTGAGATTCTAAATGGTTGTCACAACAGATGGCCTAATTCCCTGACTACTACAGTGATGATGCTAAGCTTTCCCCTTAGTCCTTGGGGTAGGATGCTTAGGAAGCAGAACTCCTAGGACTGTATTACCCGTTTTTTCAAGTAGTTTTACCTATTGATTCTATTGTCTTATACAAATATTAACATTTTGTGGGTTCTGCTATTTGAAAACAATTGAGAAACACTAAGAGGAACTAGTCTGAGCTCAAGTGTTAGGAAACTCTAGCATTCTATTCTGGTCATTGTTGCTATTCAGAGTGTCACCTCTATCCATCTTTATTACTTTTCTTTGCACCAGTTTTCTCAAGCATCCTGCTGCAGCTCATGGGACCATTTTATAAACCTCATGCTCAAAAGCTTCAGTGAGCTGGGGCATGTTAAGGTAGAGTAGATTAAGTCTGATTGTTTGATGGGAGCAGAAGAAATTCTGAGGTAGACACAGCACACTGGATGCAGAGGCTAAAGAACAATCCAGAGCATCATTGGCTAGATTTACAAATCAGAAATGGAACTCATTTTGAGAAATCAATTGGATGTCATGGAATATTTATGGGTCCCTGCTCCTGGCAAGCATTTCATTCAGCTAACGTGCCCTCGTTTACAACCCTGCTGCCTGGGCTCACACACTCTTTCCGTCTCCATCTTCTTATGATTACAAGCAAGGTTGCTGTCTACTCTCTGATGGAATTTTTCAATTCTCCTTGAATGTCCTGGGGTAATAGATTTTTTTTCTTGATCCTCAGATACCCTAGCATCTAGCTGAGTTTTGGTGCTGTCCTTGCAGATGGAATCATTCAGGAACCATGGTCTTCAATGTGAAAATATATTTCATAAAAATGGTGGAGTCGTGCACTCACAGGGTGGGGTGCTTAGTGTCTCTGTGTTTGATCTCTTCATTTTATAGACCAGGTTTCAGAAGAGACAGTCACCTGCCCAAATTAGACTGGCAACTGGGATTAGCTCAACTATGAATTACCCAATGTGGTCATCATAATTTGACCTCTTTCTAAAGAAAACTATTTATACCAATGACAGGTGGTTATTCAGGGTGTCACTGTGTCTCTATTAAGTTCCATTGTGTCTCATCAAAAGAGGGCTCATTAAATGCTTGCTGAGATTAGAATAATTCCTTATTTTGGCCATGTTGCAGGATGCTTCAGGTAGACATCATGAAATATGTAGAGAAATACAGAAAAAATGTGCTGTATAGCATTGAATAGAGGATAAATGTGGTTAATCTCTCAATTTTCTAGATCTAGTTGTTTTTAATAGCAGCTTTTCTGCAAGACTTAGTACTGAACATTGTGAAAACAATCAATTTTGTGGAATGAACTTGGCCTCATGTGTAGCAACCAGCTTTTATGTATTCACACATTTCATATTAGCCGAACCATATCTTAGTGATTAATCTTGAGTCTTGAGCAACGAGCACAGGAACTGGCCCACGGTGGGTCCTCAACATGTATAGCAGAGTTCACAAATGAAAGACGTCTCCAACTTCTTTAGAATCATGACATCAGAGCCGTATGGCATTGTTGTTTATCAAAATCTGGGAAACCTCCTGGGGACACGGGGTGGGAAGTCATCTTAGTCTATATGTAGACTAACCTTGATTGAATGTGATGCAAACCCAAATGGTTATGTTTAAGTTTCCCATGGATCACATGGTACTTTTTGAGGAGACTGGACCTCTTAGGTCACTCCAGTTTTAGAGAGATCTAAGGGGGAAAATTGACCCTCTTTGTACCATTGAGTTTCCCTTTCTGACTATTCATTATCTCTCCCAACTTTAATAACAACTCAGCTGGAAATGAGAAAGAATAATGAACCATTAATTTACATTCAAGACACTAATTAAAAAGGCACAGTTTTGTTTCTGTGAGTTATGCTGATGACTTAATTATAGCAAGATTGAGAAAACAACTTCTCATTTTGAGGCTTACAAGTGACTGCAACTTAAAAACATAGTGCTCACCATGGGCACATGGAAGTGTAGGAGAGAAACAGGTAGGAAAAAGACAAGTTCCCTAGGCTGAAGGTCAGCATCTAGTTCAAGGTCTCCTTATTATTGATTGGATGATGCTAGATGAACAATGTCATTTCTGGTCCTACCTCCTCCTAATGGGCTACAGATACTGCCTGCATCTTATATCTGAATCATATTTACTCTCTGTTGTGCTGTCATTGGAGTTGTCTTAACTCTCAAATCTTACTGGCTGTTGAACCTGGTCCATTTGGAGTTGAACATGAATGATGACACTGCGGTCCTCTTGAGTAGCCTCAGTGTATGTTATTTGGAAGGGAAAGACAACTATTTTTTTGTTGGATGATAAGATTGAACCAATGCAAATGGGTATGCATTAAATGGGACTAACATTTATTAAGCTGAAAATGTTCTAACCATCTCATTTAATCTTTTCACTGTGGCAGATGTGCCTGCTCTATTTTATCAATGAATACTCTCAGGTTCTGAAAGTGTAAATGATTTAGCTAAAGGAATGCATCCAGCTCATACAGAATTGAGGTTACAGTCAGGGCAGGGTGACTCTAAGGAGACTCCTTCCTTCATAGCACATTGTCACTCAGACTTCTACTAGACAGAGAGAGCTTCCTAATGTCACTCAGGCTTATTCTAGACAGAGTTTCTTAACAACCTTAATCACCCACAAACAACATGGTGTTTCTCACTTAGTAGTATACTCAATGTGCCTGTGTGAATCTATCATCTCTCCTTCCTTAAACCTTTGGTAGAACAATGTGAAAATTTCCCTTTCCATATATGAGGTTGGCTGCACCTTCCTCCAAACTCAGGGAAGAAAGTTTTTGAAACTTTCATTCATTAGTGTGCTAATATATTTAATATTTGTTGTATGAAACATTGAGGAGCTTTGTGCTTTCCAGCCACAAACTATGAAAAATAATGCTATACTCATGACTCTCAAAAACCTGGCAAGGCTAGGGCCTTCAAAAGGACCCGAGATATTCTATTCAGCTTCTTTCTTCTCTCCAACTATTGTGAATGAACATTTTTATTGGCATATAAGAATTCATTTATCAAATGCATCCAAGTGATTTTCAGAGCTCTACTTTTAATCCTTCAACTCTATGTAGGCACTACGGCAAAAAGAGAAAGTGATAGAAAGAACTTATTAACGCCGAATTAAAGAACTAGCATATCTTTATTATTATAGAATGAGAAACTATTACAATAGTAGAAATTATTGTATTTTCAAAGGAAAGCCAGGGGAAGAAATATCAATCTCATTATGGGATCAGAAAAGGGATGTCCATGAATCAACAGAAGATGATGCTGAAGAAACAGATGAAGATAATGTGATGGAAAGGTAAGAAAATGATACACAGCTTTGGTAGGGAGCAGTAGACTTTATGTACATTCTGTATCTTAGGCCAGGGCCTATCATCTGGTGAAATAAAATGTATAAACATGCATATGTATAATGTATACACACATATATATTATCTACATTTATATAGTATATACAAAATACTCATATTATTTATAATAGCAGCAAATATATCTTACTACCCTGGCCATTCCAGGTATTGCTTTACATGCATTTATCTCTGGTTATACTGTGATGGAACTCCATTCTCTACCTATGCCATATTCTGGTTCTTTTTTTTTTTTTTTTTAAATACTACTTGCTGAAAGAAGTTAGCACATGTAAATTTCTAGGTTGGATCCCCAGTACCGAAGACAAAGTCAATGTAACACAATCTCATTATGTTCAAAGATCAGAGAGTAATAAAATTCAGGATGCCTTTTATTTGAAATAAATGGGCAAATCTCTGTGCAGACAGTACTCATGCTATTGCTGGCCTAGAGAGAAGATTCTTCAAAGAATCTGCCAAGGTTACACATTGTAGATCTTTCCATCCCTTCTTTGGTGGGGATGGATAGATGGCAAAGGCTCTCCAGCAGTCAAATCTTCACAAGGCAGCAAGATTGCCACCCAAGGAGAGTCAGTCTAGGGATGCTTTTACCTTGAGGGCAGAAACAAGAGTCTTCATGTAGTAAACTAGTTTGGTTCCATTACTTTCCTTCTCGTGTTTCCCTGTATTCCTTTTTGTAATATATATTACTTGTACAAAATAGTAATTTCATTGTGATGTTTGCTTACACGTACATAATATACTTTGATCATATCTCTACCTCCCTTTCTCTTCTTGTATTCTTCCTCTGATTCCTTTCCTCTTCCTTAATAGTCTCCTTTATACTGTCTCCTATTATTATGTAGAAACATAAAAAGTTAGCAAAAAAAATGACTTCTAAATAAACAAGACATCCCTTGTGTTAAAATGTGTATGACTTAAAAATAATAGTAAAAAAGCAAGTAAATGTCCATGAACCTTTGTAACAGCTAATAAACTAGTACAGGCTATGCACTCCTTTTATTTTCCCGAGCACCTTTTTCTTAATTTTTATATTTAATTCATTTTTCTTTATCCGTATAATACATATCAACACCCCTCCTTCCTTCCCTCCCAGCTCCCCCATCTTCCCTCTCCTATTATATATGCTCCCCACCCCCACCCACTCATCCTGCTCTGCCTTCTCTCCACAGAAGAGAGCTGTCCTCCCAGGGTTACTGCTTTCTGAGCACTCTTTTAATTATTCTAAAATAATTTTTAAAGGTACACATAAGTTTTGGAAATAAAGTGCTTATTTAGATTTTAGTTTATAAGTTAAAAAATTTATACTTCCAAGCCTGTAATCAGGAAGCAGAGGGCAAAAAGTTCTCTGAGTGTTCAAGACCATTCTAATATCTAAAGAGTTCCAGAGTAGGGGTACAGAGTAAGACCGTGTCTCATGAAAATCAACAAAAGCTGGACATGGTGGCTCAAATCTATAAACCTAGCCCTTGGGAAACTAACAGAAGATAATTGTTATGAGTTGGAGGCCCAATTGGACCATATAATGAGTTCTAGACCCGCTTGGACTAGAGTTAGACCCTATATCAAAAATCCAAACCAAGGGCTGGAGAGATGGTTTAGTGGTTAAGAGCACTGGCTGTTCTTCCAGAGACACAGATTCAATTCCCAGCACCTACATGCTGGTTCACAACCATCTGTAACTCCAGCCTCTCTTCTGACCTCCGCAGACACTGGGCATGCAGACTGTGCCAGGCATTCATGTAGGCGAAGCACTCATATGCACATGTAAATAAAATAAAAACA
The DNA here is from genome assembly GCA_026225945.1 of Cricetomys ansorgei. Classification (NCBI taxonomy): domain Eukaryota; kingdom Metazoa; phylum Chordata; class Mammalia; order Rodentia; family Nesomyidae; genus Cricetomys; species Cricetomys ansorgei. The sequence continues at coordinate 64,277,851 of JAMJFZ010000199.1, read as the reverse complement.
TCTAAACCAAACCAAGGCACAGACAAACTAAAACAACCAAAACCATAGACTAGAAAACACAAAAGCAAATGGCTTCAATGCACCCTGGTAGTTTGCTTTTCTTGGACTCAACATCTGTATGCTTACAGAATATGCTTTTTTAAACTCTGATGATACTTCATTCGTTTTATGTAGAAAACATTAATTTGGTGGAAAAAGACATTATTTATTTCTTCACTTGTCAATCATAATTGGATTGCCTCCAGGCCTCTCTGGTAAATACTTGGATAATTTCCAGTTGTTGGTACTAGATACTTGGATTGTTTCCAAGGTCTGCTGTTAGAAACAATTCTCTCACGAATATTCCTATGTGTATCTTCTAGTGAGTATACATAAGAGTCACCCAGATCTCTGAGTAGTCCCTAGAGGGTGTCCATTAAAGAATTCCCACATATATGGCAAGTATATTTGTGATAAAAGTTGCAAGGTATTCCAGGGATTTCTGTATGCTCACAGATCTCATTTCCTTTGGTGACACTAGAAAACAACTTTACCTATCTTTTTGTGATCACATGATCACAGGATCATGTGACTGGTATAATGCTGGGTGGAGGCAATAGAGCCTACTGCATATCTGGCTCTATAGCATTCCTCATAATCTCTCAAACTGAAAGCTTTGTTCTTTGATTGTGGCAGAGTAAATGGTGGATAGGACCTGGATCCTTTACTTACTAGTTGAAGGGCAGAACTTCAGTTAGGGCTTGCACAACAAGACTCACAGGCTCTTCCTGGAGAACTTGACTGTCTCTGAGCCACTGAGATTTACAGACAAATGCTATATACTTGTTAGGTCTATGTAACTTGTATGATAATGCCAAATTGTTTTCTTAATTATGTTGTCACCTGCTATTTATAAGAATTTTGCTGAATTACATTCTCAATAACACTTATCTCAAGCCTTCTTAATTCTTACCCATCAACTGAGTTAAGTGTGTTGTCTCATTCTGGTCTTGGTCTACACAGTCTTGATCACCTCTGAAGGGTGTTTAATGGGTACTTACCTTTCCTCTTGTCTGAAATTCCCATTTGTGACTCTTACCTTTTATTCTTTATTTAGCTTCTTATGTATTTGCATGAAATCCTTCTAATTACGATACTAATCCTCTGTGGATCATATGTATGATAAAGAGTCAGAAAAGTAGCCCAAAATTTTGGATAGCAATTCCTACCTCCCTTCCACTCCCTTCTTTTTCCTCTTCTTTTCCCTCTCTTCTCCTCTGCTCCCTCTCTTTCTCCTTCTCCTCTTCCTTCTCTCTGGTTTAGAAAAAAAATTCAAGAAATGCCACTATATTCTACATGCCACTCATGTATGTTTAGAACTTATCCTACTTATCCTGAAAAATGAATAATTTATCACCATTATCTGGCCAAAACAACAACAACAACAACAACAAAACCATGAGAAAGCCACTGGCTCAAAGCCTAAGAACTGGCTGAATACTGATGCTGCTCAGATAGATGCCATCATGAGGGACATGAAATTGGAGATAGATGCTCAGCTCTTGAAGCTTTGTAGGAAGAAGAAATAAGTTTTGGATTTAGGGAAACTAGGTCACATGATCCATTCTACTTTATTTAGAGGATTGGGATGAAGTCACAGCTAATGTAAATGTGCTGTTTTGTCAAGTGGATTCTATGTATATGCCTTACTTGGGGACCTTATAGGGTGACTATTGCAAGGTACAAAGATATGTGTTGACAGGCTTGCAAATTCTTGGAACTCTGGACAAGTATCATTTACTAGAACCTTTCATTTAGACTTGTACCAGTAGTGTCAAGTAATGTAACCACAAGGCCAACACTGGGCCCTGGAGTTTGGTAAAGTAGCTTCCAGGTGAATGCTTCCTTTATTCTAGGCTGTTCTGCTACTCAGGCTACAGATTACTTAACTATACAATTAGTATCAAAACTTCTATCTTATCAATTGATATTCCTTTTTGGAGTTTTTACAGCTTATTGATAATCTCCTTAGAAATTTGCTTCTGATGCTACTTTTATTGTAGATACAACTGAGACAATTTTAGAAAAGCCCTCTGCAGATTACATGTGTGGAAGAATAACTTTATATCATTCTTCTGATTTGGGAATCATTAAAACTATTGTTATTTAAACTAAGCCTTTTTTAGTTGAATGCTGGAGAATTATACACAAATTATAATAGTCAAGTCAAAAGCCCAGGTGCATTTTATTCCTATTTATTTGTGAAGTGCATGATAACAGTCAGTGTCAGCATCTGGTAAAAAAGAAGAAAAAAAATGTTCATTTTCAGTTAAGCTGAGTGATGGATGAAGTTATTGATAAGGATTTGTACAAATTATTTCCTGTGGTCTGTTTTATCACCTTATGTTGTTACCTAAAACATTTCCCACACAAACATGTAGGTTCACATTTCAGAGAGACAAGAACAGCTCTGCAATAGAACAATTTGGCAGTCAGCAGGACCTTATCTCTCTATACAGAGCAATAGGAAATGCGATGCAGATAATCTGCATGGTTGATAAAATAGCCCTGTCAAAATTCCATTTTTCCAAGAACTTTGCTTCTACATTCTCTTTTTTTGTTCATTTGTTTTTGATTGTTTAAAGACAGGGTTTCTCTGTTGTAACTTTGGCTGCCCTGGAACTTCTCTGGAGACCAGGCTGGCCTCGAACTCACAGAGATCCACCTGGCTCTGCATCCCAAGTGCTGGGATTAAAAGTGTGCACCACCACTGCCCGGCATGATTTTTTTTTTTTTTTTTTTTACTTCTACATTCTTAATGAGCAGATAACTTGGGGTTTTGTTTGTTTATTTGTGTTTTAGGTCTCTGGGCCAAATTATCTATGTATTCTCTTTACATTTCTTATACAGAGAAAGAACCACCAACAGAATTTAAGTAAGCAATACCATTTTAGCTCCAAGAACACTTGCTTTTATTTTTAATTAAGGCTGTTGCATTCTACATGGTAAATCTCATGTCTGATTATATCCTTTCTCTGCCTAGGGAATATAAGTTAGCATCACCATCTCTGCCGTCAATGATAATAATCACCATCTGTATCCACTATCTGCAGCTATTTAACAGATTACCTACAACTTTAGTGACTTAAAGCAACAGTATGTATTAGTTAGATCTTATGATTTCCAGGAAACATCACTTTGGAAAAGACTTAGCTAGGCAGTCCTGCCTTAGGGGCATATTTGTAAGTGGAATTATGGGTTGTTTGGGGCTACAGTCCTTTAAGGTTTGACTCAGGCTAGAGACCGATTTCTATAGATTATGTAGTAGCTGCAAGTTGCTATTGGCTGACAGCAGGAGTCCTCACTTCCCTGCCATGGTGTCTTCTCCATAGACTTCTCTAGCCTTGTCCTGCCAGCAAAGAGGAAGCTGCAATACCTTTCCTTGGAAACCACACACCATCGTTTTCTTTATATCCTCTTGGTTATGAGGATCAGCCCAGCTGTTCTCTACAGCTCCATGATCCTCTACATGTGGGTGTAGCAGAGTCTACACCAGGGTGTGGAAACCAGGAGATGTGGCTTACTGATTGCCATCTTGGAGGTTGTGTGTGGTACCGTCACTTTTGAGTGAATGAGTGTTTTCAGCAATGAAGAATATACAAACAGCACGCAAAGTGCTCTCTAGACAGACTTTCTTAGAAAGGAAGACTCTTTTTCACTCCTGACTTACCATTCTTTAGTTTTTTGTTGGAAGGAGGCAACAATAATTTCTGTCTAAACTTAATGTCAATTAACATGGTAATTACAAGACAGTAGCTAGTCTTACATGAAAATTGATGATAATTGCTTCCTGTTTTAATTGGGATATAAACAAGTCTATGCTATAGGAGCTAAAATCTCTCCTCAAAGGAGAGGAAGAAAAATCAAACAAAGAAATTTGTCAAGTCACTTGTTAGCTGAAAAGGAGTTAACAAATCTATCTTATGTGTCTACAAGTCACGAAAGCATCTGCTGGTGACGGTGATGCTCAGCACATCCTGGGAGCTGGCAAGGAATCCTGTGAGAACGAGAACATCAGGCTGGCTCCAAGTTGCTGCTAGGATATGTGCTGCAGCTCAGCTTTTCCCAGAAGTTGTGCCAATGGGCTGAAGTTTATAAACGTTGCCAGTGCTGGAATCCACAGCTCATCAGTCACCAGCAAGTCACTCTTCTTCTGCCTGGATTCTCCAGAAAAGGAGCTCCAAGCAAAAATCAAGAGTAGTACTATTTTAGGGAAATGCTCTGGAAGTCTGTGGATTATAGCATCATGTTTTTGATTCACCTGTAATACATTGACTTCTATAGTGTTTCATTGAAAGCTAATAGTAGTCTTTACCCTTGTGTATTTTTTCTATACTCCACCCTCCAAAGGCATCTAAAAAGCACAGGAAGGAGCTACTACAGTTACATGGCAGGGGCATTTGATCTCTCTTTTTTTTGCCTGAGGACATGGGCCTCAGGAACATCAACAGGTATTTTTAGTTAAGAAAAAATCCATTGACAACAATTCCCCAAAAGACAAAGAATTACAAGGACAGATGGAAAGTACCCCTAAAAGTTGATATCTAGGATCTAAACCCTTACAGGATGCAGAGCTGATAGCCATTGAGATGATATAGAGTGGAAGGATGCTTCCAGGAGATGGTGGAGGTGATACTGCATCAGTATCTGTAGTAGTACACTGATGTGTAGGCTCAGCCAGAAAGACAAGGTGGTGTTTCCATACACGCACACTCTGCCAGACCTTAGCAGAGGGAACCACCATCAAGACCAGTGCCATCCTCAATTGACAGTGGAACCCTGAGTGTCTGAGATCTGGTGTCTTATTGATTCAGAACTCCTCAGCTGCAGATCATAAGCAATTAAACAATCCCCACAGAAATCCAACAGCTGCAAACAATACAAAACACCCTAGACAGCCCCTCACCCAATAGTGCATAAAAACAGTAATTTTATATATAACTAAAAATAAACTTCTGCAACAATTCCCCTTTTCTGTATAAAAAAAATTGCTTTACCTTTACAACACAATTTAACACTACACCAGCAAAATTATTTACAAGAGGAACAATCACAAGTTACTATTGCACAGGACCCAATGAAACCACACACCTATCAAGCTTTTCACAATGTCTTTGGAAGCAGAAAAACATTATCAATCTCCAATAATCTGGAATTCACTCACTATCTTTTGGGCTCCTTCAAAGGGCATAGATCTTGCTATGACCTCTGCAGCACACACAGTTTGTCCTCAGGGCTCTGGCTGGCTCCACTCCACTGCTGCTGCTGTTCTTGGTGGTGGTCCCATAGTACTGGAATCTTCAGAAGGCTACTGGGATCCCTTGCTGCAACTGGGCTGCACCTCAACCAATCACCTCTTCTGGGCTCTTTTCATGGTGCCAAGCCTCAACTTTTTTACATGACCCCTTCATTCTGGGCCTTCAACTGCTATAGAGAAACTTCAACCGTCACTAATATCCTTTTGTGGCCTCTCATAGTGCCAAGCCTCAGTTGCTTTCCATGACCCCTTCACTGCTTCATGCCTTCAAAACCAGCAACACCTGGGTAACTCTTATAGTACCAAGTTTGGCTGCCAGCATGAGATACAACCTTGGCCAGTTCTGGAAGACAGCTTCGGTGTGCTGACCCTGAGGAAACACTTCCCAGTTTTTAAGATAGTCTGGTTTGCAAGAAAGATAACCAATCCTTGTCTTCAGGAAGGGTTCTCTTGTGGGTGGAGTCCTCATCATCACCACCAGTGCCTGGATTGCTTGTAGTCAGGTTTGCAGGGGGGGAAAAAACTGTTCATTTTAACTAAGAGGTTTTTTTTTTTTTTTTGGCTCTAAACTGCAGCTTCCACAACAGCAGCAGGTCCTGGGCAGATGGGAAGAGTATCTGGCTGAAAAGTCCTGGGGGCGTTGGCATTTCCCTCTGCTACTGCTATGGAGAAACATGCAACCTTCATAGACCTCAAACAATAGGGCTTCATGCACACAAAAGCCATCATAACCTCAGTTTATACAACAGTGCACTCTAGTTTCTGTGTCCCATGTCCTAGCTGCTTCCAGTGGCAGGAGGAAGAGTCAGCTCCATGATCAGGGAAAGCCGTCAAAACCTTGCTTCTTTCCTGCTCCCAGCTGAATTCTTTGTCTTTACCATGAAAATGTCTTTCTCTGAAGGCCTCAATTCTGTGGCTCTCACTTTTGAGCCCTCTTTCTTACTTAATTTTCACTTCATAGAGGCTTATTTCCTTCCTCTCTCCTCTTACTTCAGGAGCTTTCTACTCATTATTTTTGCATATATATAAAATATCTGTCCTCTTGGAGCTGCCCTGAGTGTATTTACTGGACTTTATTAGGTCAAGTCTGGAGTTTCTTTCTCTTCTTCTTTGTCTCCATGTTGGATGAGCTGGTGTGATGTCAATGCCCCTTGTTATAGGTGCCATTTATTGTATGTTGCTGTCATGGTTCAGCCAAGAAAGACAAGAAGGCATATTTATTGGTGGAAGCCCTACCAGATCTCAGCAGAGGGAACCCCTCACCCAACAGTGCATAAAACAATTATTTTATATATAACTAGAAATAAAGTTCTGCAACAAGTATCTCTCTTGCTCTTATTAGAGTGGCACCAGACACTTACTAAGAAGGGACTTACATCATATCCTGTCACCATTTTAAAATGTGTAACTTTACAAAGTAGGCAACCTACAGCCATCACGCTCTCTTAAGGTCCAGAGAGGGCAACAGAAACCAAACAGTGGAACACCCACCTAACAAAGACAAGATGAGATACAACACCTAAAATTACAATCATTCCGGACCCAGATGCCTAGACACCAGCATAAAAATGCAATCAATAATAGCCAGGAAAAAGTGTCTCCACCAGACTCAGCAACTATACTGCAGTAGGCCTTGAGAAATCTAATATAACTGAAACATAAGACAAAGACTTCAAAAGCTATTGTGACTATGTGACCTTAAGAAGACAAAAAAAAAAAGGTCTATTAATGAAATCTATGAAACAGAAACAAACTGGAAGGAAATGAAGAAAACAACTCAAGACATAAAAGTAGATATAAAATCTCAGGGGTCAGCCTAAACAACAGAATACAAGAGATTGAAAAGACTTTAAATACTATCCTTGGCACAAGGGTGAGTAGGCATTGGTGATTCCCTGCACTTTATTGCTGAGTGCCTACTCTGATTTAACATCACTCTGTCCGGAGGTCAATCCCAGTTATGTTTGGTTTCCAAGACCACGAACTTTTGACATGGTTTCCTGGGTATGTTTGGTTCATAGTCATGAACCTTGTTCAGTCAAAACCGTAACTTGGCCAGGTTGAATTTAAGAAAGATGCACCATCCGTCCAAATTTTCTCTCTACTTGTCTTCTTTCAGCTTTTCCTCTGGTGATTTATTCCTTTTTCCGTGCTTATCAATTTTCTTGGCGAAATGGCTCTTTGTATTGGTGGTTTACTTGCTTATTAAATTTCAAGTGCTTAGAACCCTGACAGGAAGTCCGGGGTTATGATAGTCTCATATTTTACATCTGTTTTGGCTCTTGAATTAATGAAGTTCAAAGGAAATTGTTTGTTGTGGTTCTAAGTAAATAAATGACTGAGTTCAGAGAGGAGCCTTGAAGGAACATCAGTGATAAAACAAGAATTAAAAGTGCTAAGTTTTATTTGTAGATTTCTTTTTAACGATCTCTTGAGTGTATTAATTGCTAGTTGCTGTAACAACTACACCCTGTATTTTTCATATGAAATTCTATTTCTGTGCTGTCATTTGGGATGACAGAATGAGAGAGACTTAGATGACGGATTCATGGCCTTTAGTGACATCCTGGTGCTTTCAGGAGGTAGAACGTATAGGAGAAAAGCAGGAGAAAATGGAAGTTCCTGTCCAGGGTTTTGCAAGCTTGATTTGGGTGGGGAGGGGCAATATCAGTTCTGTCCTCATTTCATTAGCAAGAATTCAAATGCTCAGAGTGATAACAAATTCTTTAGGCTTTATCTTTGGAGTTAAAATTCTTTCTGGAAATATTGAAATGGGGCTCATTTTAAAATTCAACTTTAGGACCTTTATATGTGATGGATTTTAAATTGTCAAAATATCTCTGTGTCATTTTTAAATTTTACCACAGGATTTCTCATGGGTTCTATTAGATAATTCATCTAAACAGTGAAAATGTTTAGAAGTATATTTTCAACTTGAATATAGATTTTTGGAGTAATTTAATGAAGTGAATGTTCAAACCATTTCAGAACACTTTGAGGGAAATTTTCTGAGTGTCTAGCACAAGAAATGTATTCTCTAATGAAGGCACAGTCCCTGCTTTGGTTGGAGGTAGATTAAAACAAAGCTAAATCTCAGTGAATTAGGAGAAACATCCAGAGAGAGAGAGAGAGAGAGAGAGAGAGAGAGAGAGAGAGAGAGAGAGAGAGCGCTAAGGTACATTTGATTTTTGCTCCATCTCTTTGCATTAGAAAATGTTCCACTACAGTAGGCTTTTAGGGCCCTTCCTCCCAGTATGTTGAGTTTGAAGGGCATTGGCCTTCTCTCTCTTCAGGATTCACCTATAAACAGAAAGCATTATAATCTGGATATTGTTTAGGTATACATACAATAGGCCACCTGTATTAGGCCACTCTAATTTTAGAGATCTTGAGACCATAGCATATAAAACTACCAGGATCTTTATGTTATATGACACTATTCTGGGGAGATGTGGACAAACATCTACTCATCCCAAATAGGGAACCAACAACAAAACAAATAAGAACACTATCAAATTTCAACTTGATAAATCAAAGACCTTTATTGAGGTTACTTACAGGAGTATGGATACAACTCCAGGGCAGTTCAATCACCAAAATCCCACTCCAGCATGGGTGACAGCTTACAAAAGCTGGAAGACTAGAATTCACTTCACAATTTGCAGGCAGCTCAGCAGATTGTAGAGTATTCCTTTTTTTTTTTTGGCAGCTCAGCTGGTATGAGCATGTCTCTCAGCAGTCCTTACAGTTTATGTGTGCTTGGATAATGAGAGGTCTACTGAATCGGTTCAGTTTCAGGGACTTCCTGAAGCCATTCAGCTGTTTACTTCCTGACTTAGTGAACTTCCTTGAAGGAGGGAATGTTCTCCCTCCCCTTAGAACATCTTGTTGTTTCATCTTCTGTTTTAATATCTAACATACTGTGCCTTATTGAGCTTCCCTCCAAGATGGAAGGTTTAAATCTTGTAGAAAATTGATACAAAACACTGTGTCATCAACACATACTGGAAAGTACAAATTCAATGATGAAGTGGGGAAGAATGATACTGAGATACATTTAGGTTGAGCAGTTTTTTAACTACATCTGACCCAGCCCAATGAAAATAAGTGTTCTCATATCTGCTGTCCCCATGCTCCAAGTGTTTCATTTTTACTATCTTACCTGTTTTTTTCTGTTTATAGATTTTTCTGTCATGATCAAGTCTGATTTCACAGAATAACTATAGCAGATAGCTACAGTGTAGTTCAGCAAAGAAGATAAGCAGGCATTTTCATAGCTGCAAACCCTGCCAGACTCAACAGAGGGAACCATCTGTCATGGCAACCAGGATCCTGGACAGTAGGACCCCGATTATCTGATCCAAGAGAGTTTTATTGATGCAGAAGCTACTCTGATGTTCTATTGATAGCACATGCATCTTTGAGGAATCAAACATCTTTCACATAAAGCCAACACCTGAAGATGATACAAAATGCCAAGGCCTAGGCAGCCCTTCCCCGAACAATGCACACACACACACACACACACACACACACACACACACAACAAAAACAAAAATATTTTAAGCATAATTGGAAATAAACTTCTTCAACAAAGAACAAATATTCTTGTAGACTTTGAGCAGTGAATACTATATAACAGCTCCTGAGAGAGGATAGAATCCTAGCTAGTGTCATTTCATCTATGACTAGAGAAGCTTTCACCTTTTCCTTACCCTATTATAACTCAGAGGTACTCAGACTTTGCTTTCTACCCCAATGTATTTGAGGAATGGGATCATCCTCCTGCCTGGTGGTTATTTTGGGTATTGGAACCTCTGTAAGGAGAAGTCTTCATATGGAGAGAAGAGTAGTTGGTGGTGATTTTTTGAGTCAAAACTTCCTGAATAACTCAAAGTTATTTCCCTATGCCACACTGAGAATTTTGTATGTGTCATGACATATGTGTATTTGGTACATGCCGTTCTCCCATGTCTGCACACATGGAAGCCAGAGGAGGGTGTTCCTTGTGTCCTTCTATTGTTCTTCATCTTATTGTTTCAAAAGAAGGACCCTAATCAACTGGAAAATCCTTGTTTCATCTAGGATAGCTGTCTAGTGAGCTCTTGGGAGCCACCTGCCTCTGCCCGACACTGCTGAAGTTTCAGGCATGTGTGGACATGCACAGCTTTCTATGTGGAGGCTGCGGATTCAAACACGAGTCACCATGCTTTGACAATGAGTTGACTTACCTACTGAAATATCTCCTAACACCATGGATGATAATTGTAGCATTTTCCTTGTTCAAGTCTAGGTCCCTGGAGTCTAGCATGGATACAAAATTTATATTTCTTTAGCAAATAGGTATTTTCCAAATGCTGAAGACAATGAAGGCATGAAGTCTGAATGATGGAGATAAGTTGAATGGAAAACCATATATTGATCATTGACATGGGAAAGCTATTACACAAGCCACCTTCAGGCTCCTCCTTGGCATTCTCTAACACACACACACACACACACACACACACACACACACCCCACACCACACATAATGTATGCATATATGTATATATTTATATATGTGTATACACACACACACACACACACACACACACACACACAGTGCTTCAAAATAAAATGCTACAAAAGACTCGGTTCTGGCCACATGCAGAAAAACAAGTATGGACAACAAAGAAAACTGAAAAAGAACAAACACTAAGAATCAATTTTCTTTATCAGACAGTAAACATGTTAGTTAAAAACTTCTGATTGTTGTCACAGTATGATGTCTTCACATTTAAAAAAAGCCATACAATTCTAAAGAATAAAATAAAACCTGTAGAAATAGATTTGAATGCATTCTGAGCTTTGGAGTCCAACATAAGTTAAACTCCAAATAGTAAGCAATCTTCTCTGTTTTTAATAACAAATATTACAATAATAACAATAAAAATAACAATTTTTACAATAAATAAAAAATAATACAAATCACAAAATCTTTTGTTTTATTGCAGTTTTTCTAGCATCTAGATCCATGTCTGACATACAATACTACAGAAATAATTATTCAACAAACCAGTAAGTGAAGAATTGGATTATGTATTTAATGCTAGTGGAACAACTGTATAACTATGAATTTAGGTTGATTTATATATTGTATTTCACAACAGCATTGTTTAAAATAGATTAAAGGTTTAACATAAAACTTTAAAGTTGAATAGAAAACAAGGACAACATTTTCATGAGGCCAGAAGGCCACTCTAACTATGACCCCACTCTGCAGATCAGGAGGCAACTGCACACTCTAATTGCTCTCACACTTAGTGGCCATTCAGTTTTTCTCCTTTTTTCCTCTCCCTTTTCCCTTCTCCCCATCATTTGATTTGTTCTTCCCCCATCCTTCTTTCTCTCTCTTACCCAATCCCTTCCTTTTCTTGTTTTAAACATAGAGCGAGAGCTTAGAAACACTTGGAAAAGAATGAGAATGCAGTTTTTTTCCTATGTGTGTGTGTGCACAGGGTTCATGTATGTACATGCATGTTGGCACGTACGTGTGCAAGAAAGTGAGATTGTGTGTATGGAGGCCAAGGAATAATATTGAATTTATTCCTCAGTTGCTTTTCACAGTATATACTGAGATATGGGTTCTTTGTAAGCTGACCTCAGAGTTTACTATTTTAGCTAGTATAGGCCACCCAGCTTGCTTTGGGGAGCCTCTATTTCTGTGTCTTGAACACCAGGATAGTGGCTGGTCACTGCAACAAACGGTTTGGTTCTGGAGGTAGAACTGCAGTCCTCATGCTTGCATGGCAAGTGCTTTTATTTTCTGATGCACACCCCCAGTAGTTCTCTTATATTTTGAAAATCATTCGTCAGACTTTGTGTTGGTACAACCACATTATCATTAATTTTTGTTTGCCTTCCATTACTTTTCCAAGAATTCCATTATTATGCTGACTAGTATTATTTCATTAGAATTGGTATTTCACAAGGGCAAAGATTTCATCTATCATTTACTGGTGCCTAAAACTGAGCTTATGGTATAGTTGGAACTCAGTAATTATCATCTAACTAATTCATGATTGGGGAAAAAACAAGGGTAGAAGGAACATAATAAATCCAAGCAAGTGTTTACTGAAGAAAAGTTGGTATCTTCTCATGAAGCCGGCTTTAACTACGGTAGTCAAGTGTCAATGAGTCAATGAGGGCAGAGTAACAGATGGCAGGAACCAGGAATCCAGACTTTGCTGCTAGCTGCTTGTTTGAGCCTGTGCTGGGAGATAAAACCTCTTCGCTTCTTATACTCTTTTATTTAAAGTCCTTGCTTCCCTGAGGAGCAAAATGTATTTGTTGAGCCAGCATTTCTCCTATACTTCTCTTTAGTGTCACGGATGCCTAATGATTATGTCTTTTATGTGCCAATGACAGAAGAAGAGCCAGAACAATGTGCTCTGGTCCATGCCTGTAATCTTAGCACTTGGATGACTGAGACAGGATTGCTGTGCTTCAGTTAAGCCTGGGCTATATAATGAGTTCCACGTCAGTCTAAGCTAGACAGTAAGAAGCTATGTCAAACCAAACCAAACCAAACCAAGCCAAACACAGTATAACATGACATGACATAACATTAAAAAATCCCCAGGAGTTATGTGCCATGTAAAATATGCAACTAACTTAAGAATTTATAAGAAATGACAAAAGAGAGAGATGACCAGAAATAATTCAAACAGGAAAACCCAAGAGCACCCAAAAGCATATTGATGCTAGAAAGAAAGAATAGAAAGATGAGGGATGGCTGTATATTCTTAGTGTTCCCTAAACAATGAGTGGCGTTAATTCCTTTATTTAAATTATGCTGGTCCTAGTAACAGACTTGGCCAGAGAAGTTTCTGGGATTTTTGAGGCCAAACCAAAAGATGGCTGGGAACTTACAGCCAGGCCTTTCACTCTGGTGAAAAAGAGCCACAGCATCAGAAGTCTGTCCATGGGGAACATGCTGTGAAGAAACCCAGAAACCACAAGGAAGTGTGTAGAGAGAGAGATGCCATGGCTTCTCTGAGACATTCCGCACATCCCACTCATGGCTCCAGACTGGTGAGAAAATAAGAAAGATCGAACCTTCCAGAAACAATGCAGAAAAGGATCAATAGCCAAGCTGGAGGACACAATTGAGGACCTGGGATCAAGACTCATCAGAGTCCCTGCAGCCTCCTGCACATTTGAGTCTCTCCAACCCAAGTCCTATCATCACAGAAGAGAGATGAGCCATCTCTATGATGTCTGCACAAACTCCTGACCCATAAAGTTGTGAACACATAGGGATAGTGATGCCTTTACTTAACTTTGAGATGGTTCACTGTGTGTAACTGAGCACTACCTCAAGAGAGTCTTGGTTCCGTTTCTTGAAGACATTTACTGAGCACTTACTGCTGTTTAGCGTTTTGACAATGCTCTGTCTTGGAAACATCCACATAATCTGGGACATTCTCATGTCCAACTGATATGTAAGAAAACTGATGCTCAGTGAGTTGAGAAAACTTGCCCATGACCACTTAGTTAAGGTTTCTATTGCTGCAGTAAGTCTTATTAAGGAAAACATTTAATTGGGGCAGGCTTACAGTTCAGAGGTGGTTTTTTTTTTTGTTTTTGTTTTTTTAATCTGTTTTCATCATGATGGGAAGCATGGTGGGACGTAGGCAGACACGGTGCTGGAGAGGTTGCTGAGAGTTCTACATCCAGATTGACAGACAATAGTAAGAGGAGTGAAGCTGGTCCTGGCTTGAACTTCTGAAACCTCAAAGCCCACTCCCAATGACATACTTTCTCCAACAAGGCCACACCTTTACTGCAACTCCCCATGGGTCTATGGGAGCCATTTTCTTTCAAACCACCAGAGCGATACTGCTCATTAGATCTGGGACTCATGCTCAGGTCCTTGGCAAGTCACTTGCCTAGAAAAGGTTGAGTTTACAGCTGAGCTGGAAAGGAACACGCCTGAGATGCCAGCTATTGCAGAATTCCCCTGTGACTCTGCGAGGAGCAGATGAATTCTGAGCGAGCCGCTCATACCAAAAAGAGTCAACGGCAGATTGCACGCAGATGTCACTGCAGAAGGTTCTTTGGGAAGATTTGTTTTTGGCTGGGCGAGGCGCAAGAAATAAAGTGGAAAATGACTTTCACAGAGAATGTTTGTAGTGATTACCTCTGCAGAAAAATACCGAGTTTTAAATCCACTAACCCAAATTTGGTTCTTATTCTGTTCTCAGAATCCATGGGGAGGGTGTGCCTGGTGAACTTTAGCAGTGAGGAGCTTGATAGACAGATGGTGTTTCTCCGCCTTGGTATCATTTCATATGCCCAAGGTGTCAGATTTCCTCACAGTTGCCAATGTAATCAATGACTATTTCTCAGTTTTAAAATAGAAAATAAAGATGTTTGCCATGCCGTGGAGAGCAAAGCAGAAAGAAGACCTGATTTTAAAGCGGAATCAGTCCCCTCTTTCTCCAAAGGAATCCTCAAAAATGTCTCTAGCTTAGTACTTGCACTTAGTCACACCAGCTTCTCAGAGGGCTGTATGAGATCTTGAAGAGCTGAAGCTTGGCCTCTTACATCGTTGTCATTTTCTCCAGTGTTCCGTTTGATGTCATTACACAGAGGTGCACAAGGATTTGTTCGATGTAGCATTCTTTATGACCTTGGCTTTTGGATTGCTGGGTGTGAATTAAATTTCTCTAAGGGTTATTCAAGTTTTCTTCTCCATATTGGGTGAGCTTCATTAGCTTGGATTTTCGTCTTGTGTGGACTTCTTTATAGTACTCACTGACCATCCTCTGGCTGTCTGTGGGGTCAGCGGTGATATTCCTGTTTCACGCCTGATATTGGTAAACGGTGTCTTTTCCCTGCTTTGTCCACCTTCATAGAGGTTCAGTTCATCTTAGTGATCCTTTGAAAGAGCGGTCTTTTTTGTTTCATTGGTTTTTCTCATCGTTTCCCTGCTCTCGTTTTCATTTATTTTTGCTTTTATATGAATTATTCTTTTTACTTCTGAATCCTTTTGCATTTTTTTCTTTTTCATTTCTAGATTAGAGACGTCACGCTACTCCTCTCTAAGGTCAGTGCTTGCTGTCCTACAGTTCCCCAGCGCTGTTCTAAGACAATCCCTTTAGATGTTATGTTCATATCCCCATTCGGCCTGACACATTATTTATTACTTTGAGACTTCTGTTTGATCAGTGAATAATTCAGAAGTGTGTTGCTTAGATTTCAGGTGTTTGGCTGGGTATCGTAGCTCATGCATGTGAATCCCTGCACTTTGGAAGAAGCAGGATGATGGCTGCAAGCTGGAGGCGAGCCTGGACTCCATAGGGAGTTCTGGGCCAACCAGAGCTACATAATGAGATCCTATCTTTAAAATAATTTTGAGTGTTTAATTTTTTATTTTAAACTTTTCATTTAATACTGTTTTTATTGAGAACTCTTCACATGACTTTAATCCTTCAACATTTGGTTTTGAGTTTGATTTTGAGGCCCAAATTGTGGTTGGAGGTAGCTTGTTTCCCAAAGGTCCGTGTGTTAGAAATTTGGTCCCCAGTATGATAATGTTAAACGCTAGTACAGTCTTTCAGAGGTGGGGTCTAGAGGGAAGTAATTATCTTCTTTGGTCATCGAGGACACCACTCTCAGAAAGAGTTCCAACTCTCTTGGAACTCTGAGTTATTCTTGTGATAGCAAGGTGTTATAAAAGTGTGGCTTGACCCCCCCCCCCCAGTCACTCTCTGGCTTCTGCAATGCTGCAACATAACAAAGGAAGCTCCCACAGCCTGGTCTTCTGTTGCTGGTACCTTCGAATTCATTAGCTATGGAAAGCACCAGCCTCAAGTGTGTTTTTACAGAAGTGGAATCTAGACTAATACACGCCAATATGTCATATTTCTTGACACACATTCTGTAAGTACATATGAAGACCATGTATTCTATTCTTATTGGCTAGAATGCTTTATAAATATCATGTAGCTGTGGGTTGATGACATAATGACTTTTTCAATATTCCTGACAAATTTTTTAGTTCTTTGACAAATTGTTAGGAGAAGGGTGCTGATATCTCTAATCATAATCTTAGATTTGTCAAAAAATGTCTTCTTTCTTTTTTATTAGACTTTATCTTCTGTATTTTTGAACTTGTTGTGGTACATACACATTTAGGGTTGCTATGTCTTTTCCACCCCATAAATGCCCCATTTTGTCTTTGGTAATTTTCTTTCACCAGGTTTACTTCATGTAATATTAATGGACATTTAAATTTTTTTAAATGATGTACTTGTTATTTCATTTTCAACCCGTGAATTATCATTATATCTGCAATGATTTCTTGTAGACAATGTGCAGTTGGATCCTATTCCTCCCTTCTTCTCTCCCTCTCTTCGTCTGTCTGTCTGTCCAGAAGACAGCATTTCACAGTATTCCTTTCTGTCCTCTGGCTTAAACTTTTATTTCTGTCTCTTCTCCCATAATGCTTCCTGAGTCTTGGTGGTCTGGAGATGTGTGTGATAAAGATGCCCTATTCAGGGCTCAGCATCCACAGTCACTCATTCTTAGTACATTGAGCAGTTACGAGCTCCTGCATTGACTACTGCCCACTGTCAAAAGAAGCTTCTCTGACAAGGATATACCATGAATATTTAGAAGGCATTTCTAAATTCTAAATGAAATATATCATTTCACCCAATAAAAATAGTAGGTTCTACTCTAGGGCCTATAACCTCCCTACTCATGAGGTTTGGCCAGATTTAAAGTACTAGGCATGAAATCCCTCCTGTGATTCTGTCCACAAACCCAATCAGTAAGTAGCTGATTACTCCATAATAGTCAGGCCACATTTCTGGACAAGATTTATCTAGTGTTTTCGAGTCTCTCTATTTTGATGTGTGTACTAGGTATTACACAGCATATGCATTATTTTCCCCAATCTACTAGCTTAGGCACTTACCTCTCTTTTTACCCTCCTTCTTTTCTAATTGTTTTAGATTTTCCTCTACATATGCTGTGGAGTGTTCTAATTTTGGCTTAATTAAATGAAATTTAGAAAAGTAGAGAACAGAAAGGAAGTTTATTGCAATTCCTCATTGTTTGATCTTTTTATGGGCTGCTTCTTTTTTTCTGACCTACCAAGACCCCTTCTTTCATTACCACCTTTCTGCTTAGAGACATTTCTTTAGCACTTTCTTCTTTTCAGTTTCAAATTTTTTGCTTAGTTCCTGGTTCAAGCTTCAGTTTGCCTGCTGCAATTTCCAACTTGTGTCTGAAGCTTTCATTTTTTTTTGTCAAATATGCTCTTACTTAAAAATCAAACACTGCCTTAAGGTTGCTTTCCACTTCTATCAGGTAACCTTAACATTATAATAACCTTAGTAATGGTATCTTTACCTTGTTTGAGCCCTTCTCATTTTTAATATGGTAAATCATTTTGAAATGAAAACAGAGACATTTCAGATATTATTGGATGGTCTCATAAGTTTGTTATCTATTCCTTTTCTTTTAGCAGGCATCTTGTAAAACTAGTCTGTTGGGTGATACATGGACCCATCTCATTAAAGCTAGGTGGAGATGAACTACAGCTCCACTCAATCTCCACTGATATTAGGGAGGGAAGCTTTTATTTTAAAATTATTTTATATTTATGTATTTATTTTGTATGGGGGAAGGAACCACAGCACTTGTGTGAAGGTCAGAGGGCAGGCTGTAGGAGTCACTTTTTTCCTTTCATTTGTGGGTCCTGTGAATCAAACTAAGGTTCTCAGATTTGGCAGCATGAACAAGTCCCCTTTACCTGCTGAGCCACCAGGGTGAATGTTAGAATTCTGGGTTCAGCTTCATTTCTGTTCCTATGTGGCCTCCTCTGACTCTGTGAGAAGAGAGCCTACTCAAGAGCAGTGTTCACAGGATCTTCACTGATGCTACCACAGTAGGGGGGGTTTGTCTGGTTATTACCTGGTGGTGGTAGTAGAAGTCCAGCTCCCTCATGTTGTGCCTTTGACAATCAAAGGAGGGGAGATGAGCAGACAAGAAAAATCAAAGTTTCTTTATTGCTGAACAGTGAAGAAAGCTGGATCCCCACTAAGCCATCTCTGGCTACAGTTCAACAAAGGGGTTAAGGAGCCTCATTGTAGCCTGGCAAATATGGGTTTTGTTCTCCACTTAACCTTTGCTAGTGGGGTTAATTCTTTAGATTCTTTGGCTGCAACGAAGAGGCTTTTCTTGTGTCTTTTTGGCTGCATTCATTCACCTTTCTGAGTGTTGTTTTCCTAGTATCATCTAAAATGAAGAAAAGTAAAAGCTACTAATTACCAAACAAACAAAATAAGAAGTACATCATGGTGATGTTCTTACACCCCCAGGTTTCATGTTTTGTCTTTTCCCTCCATCTTTCAGAATCATCATTTCTCCCCCTACCCACATCCATCTCCTTCCTCCTCCCCATCATATTCTGGGATTTTTGTTGCATTCGAGGAGGACTAGGCGAAGTTCATCTGTGCCATCTTCCTGGAGGTAGAAGTTTTGTTTTTCATTGGCTATTTGAAATGGCTCCATATTAAAATTTCAATCTGAAATTTGAAACTTTTGTGTTGAGTGAGCTGATCAAGGTGAGTCTGTGATTTGTGATTCACACTTTCATTTCTTCATCGCCTCACAGCCATGTGGAGACTGCAGATGTGTGTGAATTCAAGGTAGGAGATCAGAAGCTACCCTCTCCCAAACTGAGACAAGCACTTCCTGTTTCCTCCTCATCTTACATCAACCTTTCTGGGGTAAAGGAAGCAGAGGTTCCATTTTTCCACTGACCATCCATGAGGAGTAGGGAAATAATCCTACTCACTTTCTGTCTTGGTGTGGTTGGTTGGTTTTTTGCCATGAACTTGAGATGTCAGCTTCTGAGGAATTTATGGGGTATATTGGTTAGATGACACTTAACGTCAGCTTGATAAATCAGAAGGGACAAAGTCACTATTATTTAAAAAATGTTTCTCTACTGGCGAGAGGGTTTCCATAGTTAGCAAATAAAGTAAACAGAACCAGGTGATGGGGGAAGTTCAGTAAATAACAAATATGTTTTTAGCAGAAGTCTATTCCGTGCAATATTTTGAATACATTTCAATTATTTACATTAGTCTGAAATTAAAAGCAAGTTAGTTTTTTCTTTACCTTTGTTTACCTTTCCTTTTATAGCATGGGAAGGAAGTTGGGATGTCTAAGGCTGTGGAAGGGCAGTAATATATACCTCCTAGTAAGCCCCTGGAGAGTCCAGGCCTAATTTTTTACAGTACTCTTTAGAATGTGGGGGGTAATTAGGGCTTTCTTGTTCTCTACTCTGCGTCTTGGTTCTTAGGAAACAAGAAAACTCATATTCAGCATACTATCACAGAAAGCAGGATTAGACACCCTGTAATCAAATGCTAAACTAAATGCAATCATCTTCTGAAATATATAATTCAGGTAATGAGTGTTGTGGACACTGAGAAGCAAAAACATCAGGGAGGCTTGGGCTGGCTCTGGGTGCTGCTTTCTGTGTCTGTGTTTACTCATTAGTAGGTGAAATGACTGAACTGAGAGACATCTGGGCGATACATGATATTAACTGCATTATTTCCTGCTGCTTTGGAGTTCTGGATAAGGACCTACAGCTGTGGGCAATAATAAAAAACAGCTAACATTTATAATTATGGATGAGAAGCCGCTGTTGGAGCTTTTCATATATTTATCTACTCACTTATTCTATACAATACTCCCTGGGGTAGAAACTGTTATCACTGTGTCCATTTTATTTATCAACAAAGAAACAAAGAGACAGAGAGGTAAAGAAAATTGGTCATGGTAACCACGGACGACAGGTGCTTTCACACAGTAAGTTTCATCATGCAGTGCAATCCAGCCTGGCAGAAAAAGGAGAACCTTTGAAGGACAGTTTAGGAGGCAATGCTGAGGAATAAATGGCTTGTCAATTGCTTCCTCTCTCAGAGGGAGGAGGTAGCTCAATGCCACACAAACCAGCCTAAGGGACTATAAGGAGAGGTTGGGTTGCTGTGTGGTAAACATGGGGCTTCTTCTGTCATGTGAGGCAAGAATACTCAGGACCCTACTGCTGTGGAAGTTTATTTTTGGTTATGTATCAAATAAGTGTTTTGTGCACTGTTGGGTGAGGGGCTGCCTAGGTCTTGGCATTTTGTATTGTCTGCAGGTGTCGGATTTATGTGGGGCATGTCTGATTGCTGATGATCTGCATGTGCTATCAGTAGAACACCTGAGGAGTTCTGAATCTATAAAAACACTGGAGCTCAGACACTCAGGTTTGTACTTTTGAGTATGGTGCAGGCCAGGATAGTAGTTCCCGCTGCTAAGGTCTGGAAGGGTTTGCAACCTATGAATATGCCTCCTTGTTGTCCTTGCTGAGCCAACACAGCAGTGAACTACAACACCCTACCGAGTCCTCCAAGTATTAGTGTTGGTAACTTTTTCTTAACAGGCATTTAACAGTAGGATAGGGGCTCAAATAAGGAAGCCTATTAAACTTCATTTTGCATCTTTCCTCTGATCTTCCACTATTTCTGAATGCTGGAGCATCCCACCGGAACAGGTAGAGTGGAGAGAGACAGAAAAGAGGCAACCCACATGCCCTTCCCTGCTGAATCCCTGGTTCCTCAGTTGCAGAGGGGCGGCCATGGAAGGATGGTGATAGTAAGGGTTGATTCAGTGGGATCAGATTTCCTGACACCTGAAAATGGAGCTGTTCTTATGGTGATGCTTCAGTAACAAAAATAATAAACAACATGAACCTCATTACTCTACCTTACCAAGTATACACTGCTCAGTGATCTAACAGACAGGTCGGTCATCCAGGATATCTAGGTCTATATTTCTTCATTCTTAAAACAATTACATTCTGTGACTTTTACATTTCCTACCCATTTTGAATTCAATAATAATTCAGTGTTGAACCCAGACCTCTGCCTTCCAGAGGATTATCACCTTCTAGGGACATCCTTTCCTCTAAGATTTAAATATAAGGTCCCTATGGCTTTTCCCTTCTTCAGATTCTGAGAGCCATGGAGTTGATGTTTTCAGGGGATTGCAACCACTGCCCTAACCTCTCATTTCCTGTTTGTCCAGGATGCATGGGTGTTACTGCCTCCCTGCCCATGTTGTTTAGGTTTCTAATACCGCTGCACTCCTCTTCTCCCTGCCCCTTTATCCTTTTCTTCCCCTCTCCCCAACCCCCTTCACTTTCTTCCATGTCTTAATTCTCTAGACTCTAAATTCTTTTTTCTCTACTATTCTTCTTTTAAAACTTAAAATTTACTCCTCCTAGTCCACTAAGTCTGCCCCCTCCCCAGAAAGGCTCAGCACAGAGGCTGAATATTTATCTACCAGAAGGACACATCAAAGTGCTTCAGAAACAGTGGTACCTTCTACTATGATGAAAACTTTCACGATTCCGTTGGAAGGGAGAAGCATTTTCATAGCATATGAAATGATGTTGATGTGTGATGATGATGATAATGATGATGATGGTGATGATGCTGATGATGCTGATGATGGTCAAGTGTTGGAATCCATGTTACCCATTGCTATGAATACCACAGAGTGGAGCATTTTACACATCTGACATTCCATAAGTTGACTCTGGTAGACAACATCGTTTATTTCAAAACAGGCACAAATGCCATCATTTTTTATCTTGAGAGTTGGGTTCCTTTGAACATGTATGACCATGAGAAAGGCAGGTATAAACTTCTCACTAACCTAGATTCATTCTTAAAGCAGTATTTTTAAAAGACTCTATGTATTAATATTGTGTGTAAGAATGTGAGTGTATGTTAGTGTGTATATCTATGATATTTGCATGTGGCTGTGCATATGCCACAGAATATGTGTGAAGGTCAGAAGGCAGCTTTTGTGCAGTTTATCCCCTCTTTCCACACCTGTACCTTCTTAATAGGCTGTGCACAGTGGACCCTAACACACACCTGCACAGGTGACAGTGTCAAGTACAAAGCCTGCTGCCAAGAACAAGGAACAGAGAGGTACAGAAATCCTGAGTTTGTACCCAGAGTGGATTGCATATACTTCAGCTTGCCCTTTTGTTGTTCTTTTACAAGCTATTTTCCCTTTCTCATATCAGAGCATTAGGGTTTTCGATCTTGTGGTCTGTAAGTGATAGGTTCAACTTGGGAACTTAAGTTCCTGTTTCTAAAACACAGAAAAGAAAATCATTCTAATGTATGATATAATAATAAATAATAGGTATGAAGAGCTAAGAAATGGTTCTTTGAGACATTATGTCATTTGCAAAGGTATACATGGGGAGAGAACATTTGCTAAGGCCTTGAAGAAGAACACTTAATATATTCATTATCTCAGATAGGGACGCTTGCTATTGAAAACTTGGGAAACCCATTTTCTGCAGAGTATTTGTCAAACGTTCTTCTGTTGTTTCTTGGTGTACCATGGGACAGAATCAAAATGATTTTATAAGTTTAACAAATTCACACTGGATGGAGAGGTGTATTGTGTATGAAGTACCAACCTCGTGCTAAGTGAATTACATACATTTTATTAATATGCACAGTTATTAGTGGCATGTTAAAGGTAAGGAAACTTAAAGGAGAGACAGTTATGTGGTTTGCAGAAATGAAATATCCATTAACAATTTCAATAGAAAACAGTTATTGAGCATGTAATATGTTCCAGACACTTTACATCTTTACTACCCCAGCACTCATCGCCAAGGTTACAGATGGGAGGCCCCATTATTATTGGAGTGTGAGGGGGTAATGAGCAAAGAAAGCAGCACGACAGATGGGAGTAAAAGGATCCGCTAAGATACCAGTGAAAACTGCAGTGGCGAGCTGGGTTTAGGTGTCTGGTTGTGCTATGGTTCCTAATGTTCTTACACACAACTTAGACCCGGGCAAAGCATGCTCAGAGGGTATGCATGTCTGCAGAGCTGACACATACGTGATGGTGTCTTCTTACTCACCTAGGCAAGACAAAAAGCAAAAGTGGATGAAAATTTTTATGTTGTCTTTTACCACCAAAGTAGTTGGTGGTAGTTCCAGTGGAGGTGAAGGGTAGGACAAGGGGACTGGGTTTACGCACCATCCTCTTTCCTGACAAAAAGAAATGGATCCCTAGAACTCTCAGTGGAGGGAAGGAGAGGTGAGGAAAGCTGTTGAAGGTCACATAGCTGTTCTGTGGCAGACCCAGGAATTAATGTCCCAATCACACCAGGCTGTTCACAATCCAGGTCTGGTTGGGGTTCTTCCTCCATTGCGTATTATCTAGCATGAAGATCTAAGACCATGGTACCTTAATTAGTGCTCTATTGCTGTGAAGGGACACCATGACCATGAAAGTTCTTAAAAAGAAAAGCATTTAACTGGGCTTGCTTACAATTTCAGAGGTTTAGTCCATTTTCATCATGGTGGGAAGTATGGTGGCATGCAGGAAAGAATGGTGCTGGCGAAATACCTGATCTACAAGTATTTCCAGATCTACAGGAAGCAGAAAGAGAGAGACACTAGGATTGGCTTGGGCTTTTGAAATTACAAAGCACACCCCCCAGTGACATGCTTCATCCAAAAAGGCACACTTACTCCAACAAAGCCGTGCCTCCTAAACCCTCTCAGGTAGTGCCACTCCCTAGTGAACAAGCATTCAAATATAGGAGCTTCTGGGGCCATTCTTATGTAAATCACTACACAGGGGATAAAGGTATGTTGGGTGCTGAATCTTTCAAAAGATCCCAGTAAACTCTGTCAAGGGAATTAGAAACAGCTGAACTTCACTGTTTACCTGCGTGTTCCTCAATTTGTATTGGCCTTAAGTACAGCTGCTGGCTATCATTCAAAATATCTAATAGAACTCCAGAATCACAGTCCCAGTCTACACTGATTTTGTCTTCCCACTTGGAGCATTTCCAAGCTTCATGTACCATTTGCAATCTATTGAAGTTGTCATAATTAAGGGCCACATCCTGATAACAGAAAACCAAGTTCTGGTTCAAGTTTAATGTAGCAACTCTTTCCATGTGGCAACACAGTCACAGTGATGACAGTGTAGTAAGTAGTATGTAGATGAATACTTTGTAGATATTGTAGAGACAACAGTTCTATGGTTTTATAGGAATGATCTTTCTCTGTACTGGAATATTTTAATGTTAAAATAATGTGTTTCTATTCCTTAATTATATGGAGACAAAGTCTCCTTTCTATCAGGAGACCTTGCTTATACAACGCAGAATATTACTAAACTAGTTTTAAAAAGTTGTCTACTATCATTTGTGCAAAACTTAGAACTGGGGGACATTATGTTAAGTGAAATAAGTCAAGGACATAGAGGAAAATTCTACACATTCTTGTTCATTTGTGATGGTAAAAAGTTCATCGAGGGAAACCCACTGGTCACGCTAGCCTAGCAATCAGGTAAGTGATCTTCACTCTCCTTAGTTTTCATTTTCTATTCCCCAGTTTCATCTCCAGCCCTGTAGCAGACAACCTGAAGAGGCCTGCCTTTCCTATCTCCCACTATTGCCTGGGGACTCCACAAATCCTCCCAGGACCCAACTTTCCTCCCTCACCTCATTACTTTGTACCAGCTTTCAACACCTGAGGCCCTCTCCAGTGGAAACCCACTGGCAATACCAGTTTGGGGCTCAGGTAGGAGATCTTCTCTTTCTTTCCTATCCTTAAAATCCAACTCCCCAGTTTTATCTCCAGCCTGTAGCAGATCACCTGCAGGGGCGTGAATTGACTCTCTAGATGTATTCCTGGGACACCACAGAGCCTCCCATCAGACCCAACTTTCCTCCCTCATGTGGACTCTCTCAGCTATTTCCTTCTAGCCCATCCCCATTCCTTCCTGTCAGCTCCAAGTAGTTGGAACTGAAATAATTTACAAAGTCAAACAAAAATATCCGAGGTAAACCTCAACAACAGAATGCAAGAGATAGAAAAGAGAATCTCAATTATTGAAGACAATGTAGAAGAAATGGATCCCTCAGTTAAAGGAAATGTTAAATGTAAAAAAAAAAATCCAGGCACAAAACATCTAGGAAATCTGGGACACTATGCAAAGACAAATCTATGAAAAATAGTAACAGATGAAGGAGAAGAAGTCCTGGACAAAGACACAGAAGATATTTTAAATAAAATCATAGAAGAAAATTATCCTAACCAAAAGAAGGAGGTGTCTTTCAAAGTATAAAAAACATTCAAACCACAGAATAGACTGAATCAGAATGGAAATTTTCCTTGAACATATAATCAAAACAGTAAATGTACATGTCAAATAAAGAATATTAAAAGCTACAAAGGAAATAGACCAAATAACATATAATGGCTGACCCATTAGAATAACACCTGATTTCTCAATGGAGACTCTAAAAGTCAGAAAGGTCTGAACAGATGCTCTACAAACTCTAAGAAGCCACAGAAGTCAGCCCAAGCTGATACCCACAAAAATTTCAATCACAGTAGATGAGGAAAGAAAAATAGTTCAAAATAAAATCAGTTTAAGCAGTAATATCTACAAATCCATTACTACAGAAAGTGCTAGAAGGAAATTTTCAACCTGAATGGGTAACCACACCCAAGAAAACACAAAGAATAACAGCAGGCCAGAAAATCAAAAGAAGGATAAAGACTGAACACCACAACAACAAAATAATGAGAATCAACAAACATTACTTACTGATAACTCCCAACACCAATGGTTTCAATTCCTCAGTAGAAGCACACAGACTAGCAGTTTGGAATTGAAAGCAGGATCCATCTTTCTACTGCATCCAAGAAGCACACCTTAACATCAAGGGTAGACATCTCCTCCGGGTTAAATGATGGAAATATTTAAAAAATATTGATCTAAGAAGCAAGCTGGTATAGTCATTTTAATATCTGACAAAATTAACTTGAAATAAAAACTAATCAGAAGATATAGGGGAGGACATATGTGTGTGTGTATATATATATATACATATATATATATATATATATATATATATATATATATATACTCATCTGCCCTGTATATTTATTATATGTTCATCAAAGGAAAAATATCTGCCAAGAGGATATTGCAATTTGAACTATCTCTGCACCAAACACAAGGGCACCCAAGTTCATAAAAGAAATACTACCTCTTCTTAAATCACATATTGACCCTCATACATTTTTAGTGGGTGACTTCAACACCCAACTCTTTCTAATAGGCAGATAATCTAGATAAAAACTAAATGAGAGAAATACTGGAGCTAACTGAGGTCATAAACCAAATGGACCTAACAGATATTTACTAAAACATATCACTCAAACACAAAAGAATACACCTTCTTCTAGCATGTCATGGAAACTTTGAAATTTCTCCAAAACTGACCATATACTTGGACACAAAGAAAGTCTCAATAGATACAAGAAAGGTGAAATAACACCCTGCATCTTATTTGCTGTCATAGATTAAAACTGGGTATTCACAGAAACAATGGAAAATTTACTAACTCATGGAAACTGAACAACTCGCTACTAAATGAAAAATGAGTCAATATAGAAATTATAAAAGAAAAAAAAACATTTTAGAGTTGAATGTGATTCTCTGGGTCTATATTTATCTCTTGTGCTTTTTCTTTGGCTCTTTTTTTGTTTATTTTTGTCTTGTTTCCATTTACTTTTATTTTACTTTATTTTATTATTATTTTTTAGATGCCTGTTTGTTTTTTAATGGGGGAGGTAGTAAGAGGGTGGTGGCAAGGATCTAGGAGATGAGGGGAAACTGTGATCAGAATATATTACATGAAAAAAATCTATTTTCAATTAAAAAAATGAAAAAAGAGCAAAAAAAAAATCAACCAATATGTGTAATAGTGATTTATAGAAACTGAAATCAGTGTGGGAGGAAAGAGGGTTAGTGTTAAGTAACAAAAAGCCAGAAATACAAGTTCTAGTGTCCTATGGAGCTATAGGAATTATATTTTATAATAATCTATATAACAAAACAATAAGGTGGTTCATGAAGAGGAATTATTTGCTTCATGGTATATTTTGTCACTATGTATGCTTCTTGTCTTCAGGTAAATTGAAGGAGAAAATATTGTATCTTCTTATTAAATTGATAAGTAAATTAAATATACGAATTTTATTTGGCAATTATGTTCACTCAAAAATGAGTATAAAATTGCAAAATCTCTTTTTAAAAAAGTAATGTGAAGGATATGGGAAGGTGAAACTCCCTGATTCAATCAGCCTATTATGTTTAATATATTTCTATATTAAACATGACCCCACAAATATGTACAATTTTTATACTCAATAGAGAGGATTATTTTTAGTTATGTTTAAAATGGTTGTTTAGTGCACTGTTAGGAAAGGAGCTTCCTAAGCCTTGGCATTTGTATGGTCTGCAGGTGTTGATTTTATGTAAATTCCTCATGATCTGCACATGCTATCAATAGAACACCTGAGGAGCAAAGATATCAATAAAAAATCCTGAGATGAGATGCTCAGGGTTCCACAGTCAAGCATGGTACCTGCCATGATAGTGGTTCTTTCTGTTGAGGTGTGGCAGGTTTACATTTATAAAAATGCCTCCTTGTCTTATTTGCTGAGCGACACCTTGGGTGAACTGCTAAAGTGACGTACCAACATGGGACAGAAAGCTAAGAAGGCCTGAAATCACTCCAGCAGCATCCAACATGGAGATAAGGAAGAATAAGAAAGAAACTCCAGACCTCACAGAGTCCAGTAAAGTATGCTCAGAGCAATTCCCAGATGACAGAGATTATATATAAAACTAGGAAAAGCAGTTGATAGTTGCTTTCTAATGTTTTGATAGCCCCCCCAAAATTCTTAAACTTTACCAGAAGAACATCTCAATATTTTTTCACTATCCTTTATCTATAAATGAATCTCTTTCTCTAGAGGCCTCTCTCTGTGGCTCTCACTGTTGAGCCCTCTTTCACACTTAGTTTTCACAGCCTTTTTTTCCTTCCTCACTATCCTCTTCCTTCAGAGGACTTCTACTCATTGTGTGTGTGTGTGTGTGTGTGTGTGTGTGTGTGTGTTATAAAGCCCAAGAGGGTCGTGTGTTTGAGATATATGAAGAGGTTATATATTCCCCATAGCAGTGGTGAAAAAGAATGCCAAACTGCCAGAATGTTTCAGGCAGAGATTCTTCCCATGGGCCTAGGATCTCCTGCTGAGGAAGCCTGGTCTTGGTCTTGGAGATGAGAAGTCCCTTATTTAAACTGAATGGTATTTTTTTTTTTTTCCTGCAAACCTGACTACAAGTGAGGCAGTCCTGGTGAGGCAGTCCTGACAAGACACATCTGCTATGGTGATGAGAACTCCACCCCATGAGGGAACCCTTCCTGAAGACAAGAAACACCTGTGATGATTTTGAGAAACACACTTGCTAAAAGAATCAGGACTAATAGTTGCTGCATTATGAAGACGTCTTTGGAACCTTCTACTGAACTTTAACTCAAACATGAACAGACCATCTGTTTTCCCCTGCAAACCAGACTCTGTCTTAAAAACTGGAAAGTGTTTCCTCAAGGTCAGCAACAGAAACTGTCTTCCAGAACTGGCAGAGGTTGTATCTTGTGCTGGTAACTGAACTTGGTCCTGTAAGAGTCACCCAGTGGTAGTTGATTTGAAGGCATGAAGGGGGTTCATGGAGAGCAACTGAGGCTTGGCACCATGAAGAGAGGCCAGGAGAGGCCAATGGTGAAGGTGCAGCCTCAGTATCAGTTAAAGGTCCAGGACTGAAAGGGTCATGCAGTGAAGTTGAGGCTTGGCACCATGAAGAATGCCCAGAAGAGACTATTGGTGACGGTACAGTCCAGTTGCAGCAGAAGACCCCAGCATTCTGAAGATGCCAGTATCATGAGATGACCACCAAGAGCAGCAGCAGCAGTGGAATGGAGCCAGCTAGACCCTGGAGGACAAGCTGGTGTGCTGCAGAGGTCAGAGCCAGAGAAGTGACCCAAGCCCTCTGGGAGGAGCCCAGAGGATCCTGAGTTAATTCCAGATAAATGGACATTGAAAATGTTTTTCTGTGACATTGTGAAAAGCTTGATAGATGGTTAGTTTCATTTGGTCCTTTCCTCGTGATTAGTCCTCTTGTAAATAGTTTTACTGGTATAGTGTTAAATTGTCTTGTAGAGATAAAGCATATTTTCTTATTTACTTATACAGAAAGGAGGAAATGATGCAGAAGTTTATTTTTAGTTACATTTAAAATGGTTGTTTTGTGTACCGTTGGGAAAAAGGGTGCCTAGGTCTTAGGTTTTGCATTGTCTGCAGGTGTTGGCCTTAAAGCAGGGGGGGGGGGTTGCTTGCTCATAATCTGCATGTGCTATCAATAGAACACCTGAGGAGCCCCAGGAACACATCAAGCCCCAGAGGAGCCAAAAGGGAAAAGCCTCCATTGATTGGGATGAATTTTCTCACAATTTAAGGGGTGAGAGTGAGAGTTTGAAGTAATTAAGTTAAGTTAAATGCAAAAACATGGAAAAAATGAAAGCAAAACAACAAAAATTAATGAATCTATCACAAAATAAAATTATTTCCTACAGGTGTGGGACTGACTTGAAAGGGATTCAGAGAACTTTCTAATTGTGGTCAGTATGTTCTATATCTCGAGATGAACACATATCAGATGGTTGTCTGCACTGATAAAACCCACCAAACTGCAGAACAAAAATAAGAACATTTCATTCAGTAGATTTACATTCCAAGTTAAAATATAAATTCTTAAAAAATAAGGGCACTTTCTAGTAATTTTTAATTAGTGATGTTTGAGATTTGAATAATTCCTTAAGGTTTTTGGTGTTGGGCTCTTTTGTCTAATCCTAGAGCCATGAACTCCAAGAGAGAACAATGAGTCTAGGGATTGAACCCCAGGGATGCTACCTACAACTAGGGCCTTGGCTGAGTCCTTAAGGGACAGTGCTTCCATTTCTTTATCAGCTGCCTATGGATAATATCAGCTCTGGCCTCAGAGGATGGTTGATTGGTTATCAGTTTGTGGTGTCTGAATATATAAGTGCAGGTGCATGAATACCATGGCAGGGGTGTGGAGGACCAAACACAGCCTTCCACTTTCTCTTAGATAGGGTCTCTTGTTTGCTGTTGTACACACTGGGCTAGCTGGCCTTTGAGCTCCTGGGGTGCACTTGTCTCTGTCTCCCATCTTCCCATAGGAACACTGGGATTGTGGGTGCTGGTGCTATGCATCCAGCTTTTATGTGGCTCTGAGGATTTGAACTCAGTTTCTCACACTTGGGAGCCATGTGCTTTACCTACAGAGCCATCATCTCAATCTCTGGCTGTTTCAATTGCATAGCAAGTTCTGAGAACAACACTGACACCAGTCAGGACAATTAGATGCTAGGATAGTTTCCTTGACAGGGATCTGGATCGTCTGGGATTGAAGAGAAAAGGAGATACCCTTTATAGGTGCCTCAGCCAAAGGTCCTGGGCAGTTCCAGGGCAGCACCCCTGACTGCCTGGCTCAGCTCAATGGGCACTTCAGGTATGTATGCTTTGAAGACTGTTTACCAGGCCAGGGGGTTGGATGGGAGAGCTTTCCACCCAGAAATCTGCAGTGACACTGTGTAACTTCTTGAGAGATGAGCAGGGCTGCAAGCAGCACATAACCTTTAAAGGCTGAATAAAGTCCACAGATGTTAGGAAAGGTTCTGAGCAAAGATGGAAAAGAAATGCTGCAATAGTCTGAGAGTTTTGAACGTTAGGTCAATAATTTTGATAAGCTTTCGGTGGGCTTTTTCTTTCTTTCTCCAGAGAGATAAACTTATGAAAATGGCAGGTGTGTATTCCCCCTCAGGGAATAAAAGCAAGTCGCATTCAAGTGATGTTAAATTAATGTGCCTCCACCACTTTTATTGAGGGACTATTATTATCTAGATACAGCTCTGGGAGCAGAGGAAGATGTATAGAGAATAGAAATTCTCTGGGGAATTTCAACTATGGGAAGAGAGACGAATGCCTGCACAAATCACTGCAACACCTGAGAATAGCGAGCAGGCTGCCCTGGAGACACAGCAAAGCTTGCTGAGAGAGCTGTTATGGGAAGGAATTCTGAATCAGGAGTCGAGAGAAGCTTGGTGAAGCTGCTTCCCCCTGGGTGCAGTGAGAAGGATTGCCCCAGCAGTGATGGAATGACAGCTACAGGGCCCATGAGCGACTGAATCCACACTGTCCATCATTCAAATCCTTTTATCTCCAAGAGAGGACAAGGAACAAGGAGTCAAAATGATTTTGTTTGTTATAAACAATGCAGAATTGCCTTAACACAGAGATGTCCCCGTCAGGCTGAGGGGAACATGCCACTCAGACTCAAAGCGATGACAGTAATTCTTACAATGCTCACCCTGCAATCCTTACTGCCTCTAAATCTTGGTTTGCGTGAGAAAAGAGAAATAGTTATACTTAAGTTGACTGTTGGTCTCAATTACCGTGTGACTACATGGAACCTGGATGAGGAAGGAATGAATACAACTATCCTGTCTTTAGGGACCAGGGCCTTTCATGATCTACTCTCCATGTTTGGATAAGAATTGTAAGAAAGAGAAGGCGTGAGCATGTCTGACTTCAATGATCACATGACCTATGAATACAAACTGGTAATCACTTCCAGTGTTGGTCATTTAGACTGACTGCTCCTTCATTTTCTACCTAGGAGGGGTAGAGTGAGAAAATTCACATGACTTCAATGAATGACAGGGAGAAAGTCATCCCAATGAAGGGAGAATGGTGTATTGCATCTGGATCTCTGAGAGGGTGGTGGTGTCTGGAGACACAAGAGAGTCCTGTGATCAGCAGGACAAGAAATTCCCAGGTGGTGATGGGTGCTGCCACTGGATGTTCTCAGTTAGGTGGAGAGTAAGAATTTCTCCTGGTTATCAAAGGTTTTCTAGACTTCATGGCTCCTTCAAGCATAGCTTTCTTTTCCATTCATATTTCATATATATTAATCTAGTTTTCTGTTACTGTGATATCATGACCCAGAAGCAACTCTGGGAGGAAAGAGTTTATTTTGCTTACAGGTTTCAATTCATTATTGAGGGAAACTGAGGCAGGAACCTGGAGCAAACCATGAGGAGATGCCTCTGCTTACTGGTTTGCTCCCTTTATCTTGCTCAGCTACCTATCTTATATAATCCAGGTCCACCTGCCTAGGGATGGTAACACCCACGGTGCGATAGCCTTACCTACATCAATTAGTAGTCAAAAATGGCCCACAGACATTTCCAGGCCAATCCAATAGAGGCAATTTATTGAATGAGGTTCCTATTTCCCTGTAACAGTAGGTTGTATCAAGTTGACAATGAAGACTTACCAGCATTCATACTGAGAGTTTCCTCTATAAATATGAATGCAGAGGATCAGAGAACCCAGTGGGTTGTCCAGATCACACAGCATGTAAATAAATGGCTGCTATATAATATCAGTGTTCCTTTTCCTGGTTCTAATATATTCATCTGTGTTGTCTCAGAATTGTGACACTGGTTTACTCAATCTTAGGAACAAAATGCAAAGTACAACATTGCATGCATTGTGAGCACACACCATACCCACCTACCCCCCCTACCTTCATTTTTACCTAAGGAATTTTTACCAATTTACCTTTGTAAGGATACAAAGCTTTGATGATGATCATCCAATCATCCAACTTCCTGGTTCTTTCTTTGGTTATGACTATTGTCTCTAATCTGTTTTTAGTCCTAGCCTTTGTATTTAGAAAATTGCTATCAGTTAAGAATTTCAATAATAATCTGGATTGGGTTGGGTACTTGCCATTCCTGCCAGGTCTCATGTCTATTATAGAGAGCACAGTTCTTTCTAAGAATGTGGTTATTCTAGAAAGTCTTTCCTATTTTGAATCTTTGCAGATGCTACTTGAGCTACTGTTGAGCTCTGGTACAAGTGGCCCTCTCTCACCACAGACATCTGAACCTATTGTATTTACCAGCTAATTATTGTGCCCACCAGCAGTGACTGGGCAGCATTGAAAAACAGTGGTTAGGGATATAAGAAACATTAGTATGAAGTCCTCCTAGAGAGAATATGGAGACTGAGTTGGATGCTCAGCTTTGTTGACTCTGTCCTTGATTGTAAGGTATGGAATTGTAATTATTTTATTCTTTTTCCAGCATCTACTCTATCATCACGCTTTAAATTTTGAAGAAACTCTAAATTATGGTTGTAGAAGTACTAAGTGGAGGTAGAAATGGCTGCCAGATCCTTCTTCAATTTTTAAATTGTTTTGACACAGTAGCAACAGTGAAAACGATGGGCTTGGTATTTGTTAAACCATGTGCACTGCAAGACTCCTCGAGCAGATCTTATGTGTGGCATACCATGGTCTTAGTGGCAGCTGAAAAGCAGTCACCAGCATGCATGACATTAAGGGGCATCACTGATACTCTATGATTGAAATGGAAGGTTTGCTGTCTGCTCCTCTTGCAAAGTAAGCTGACCAACATGTCCAGTGCGTCTATTTCTCCCTTGCCTCAGAATAAGGCTTCCTAGGGAAAATATGGACATTTATTTTATCCATTCCTCTTGCCTTGTTTGCTTACTGTTTATTAAAATTTAAGTAGAAGCTATATTTTCTGCTCTAAGTCATATGAGCATTGAAGCCAATGTGACCCAGTCCCTGACCTCAGACACATCACCGTCTAGTTAAGCAGCCAGAGACTAAGTTCCCCCAGTGTCTCCCCTGTGTTTCTGCAGCAGCCCCCACATAGATACCTTCTCACAAGCAGTGCAGCTCATTGCGGTGATTCCCACTGCTGTCTTTGTTTTCCTACAGCCATCTTCTACCTCTTTTGTGTCTAGATCCAATCACTTTAAGGACATGGATGCATTTGGGATGGATGAGACCAGTCTGTTACAGAAGACCATAGCTTGGTTGACACAATGGTTTTAAGAATATCTATATAATACAAAGTGTGCAAACTAGACAGGTTTTTTCCCCCTGTGAATTTTTTCTGGAACTAATAACAAGGACTTATTTTCCTTCCTCATGTAATAGTTTAGAACAGTGGCTCTCAATCTTACTAATGCTGCAACTGTTTAATACAGTTTATCATGTTGTAGTGACCCCCAACCATACAGTTATTTTCATTACTACTTCATAACTATAATTTTGCTACTGTCATGAATTGTAATGTAAATATCTGATGTTCAGATAATCTTAGATGACCGAGGTGAAAGGTCATCTAAGGTGACCATCTAAAGGTGGTCATTTGACCACAAAGGGGTTGTGACCCACAGGTTGAGAACTGCTGGTTTAGAAGGCTATGACTCCACCTAACAGAACAATTTCAGTCACAAAGATAGAGTTATAATGATGTCTTGTAGAGAAAAATAGTGATGAGAGAAAACCAGAAAGCTATCCCATGACATCAGATCTCATGTTCCTGCCCTAGCTAGCTCATGACATCAAACATGTTCCTGCCCTGATATTCTCAAAGTAAGAGTACTCGTGTGCTTAAGTTAGATGGAGATGAGTTTTTATTTGGCAGTTTTTGAGTTAGAGTCTTGTTATGCAGTGCAGGCTGGGCTGGAATTCATCATGCTGACTAGACTAGCCTCTGCCTTGTCTTCTCCCTGTCCCAGCCTCTTGAGCTGTAGGATTACAGCTGTGAACTACCATGCAAGGCTGATGCTGAATCTTAGTTGTTCCTAAAAGAAAGAATCCCAACAAATGGTGAGAATTGGTACCGAAAGTGGGGATGAAAGTTTGGCTTTGGAAGAAGATGGGAATTTTTTCCCCCAGAGACAGAGTCTCACTATACAACTCTGGCTGTCCTCCACTTGCCTCTGCCTCTAGAGTCCTGGTAGATAGATAATTCTTTATTACCGCCCCCACCCACCCCACAAACACACACAAATAGTTACCATCTTCATCTATAATTTTGGAACCATTTTACTGCAAGATAGCACAGTATCTTGTTGCAGCTTTCTCAGGGTCTTCAACCTTATGTCCAACAAACTCCAGGACATTAGTTTTCTTGGATATGTTGGATTGTAGGCTCTGTAATTTAGTCTTCAGTAGGTTTCTGCAAAAGAAGACAAATTAGTCCATCTGAAAGCAAAAAAAAAAGTGTATCTGCTCCCTTTTATACAAAGGCTCATGTAGGTGACTTCAGCTATGTCAAATTGTAAGGGTCAGGCAGTGATATTGACACTCAATAGAACTGCAAAGCTATTTTTTTCTAACCTCACAATAAAGGTAGTATGAGTAAAGTCAAAATGGTGAGAAATATGGAATGGGATGAGCATTTCTTATGGCCTCGGCAGCTGGGATACAGTGTTGGGGAAGGAATAGAACTGTCCTTGCCTCTTGTCATCCTGTCCAATCCTTCACTTCTCTTGGAGACAGTATTCAGAGCAGAAGCCATTAATTTGGGACCAAAGAGGATGGTCAGAATTCCAGGGCTATTGATAAACCATCAAAAGGGTACGATCTTGATTGAAAGATAATGATCAGACATGGTGTGTGTCCTCAGTGGTCTCGGTCTGGCACTCTGCAGAAAATGAAACTGTCAGATAGCCAACTTGGATTTTAAAGAATATTTATGGTGAAGGAAATGCTAAACATCATGAAAAGTGGTTTGGATTTTGCATTTCCGAAGACAATCCCGTGGCTCATTGCAGTGCATTAGGTGGGGGCTCAGTCATAGCGCAGGGTTTCTCTTCACTGTGTTGTTCCCCTCAGGAATGACTCAGGGTGTCAGCTAAGGGGGTTCACCTAACTGGTAGTCCTTGACAATCACATTGACTCTGCAAATAACAGTGTGTGTGTGTGTGTGTGTGTGCGCGTGTGTGTGTGTTTTAAACATAAGATAACAGAGGATGCATAGTTCGATCCATCACCATTGAAGTATTGTATATGTGAATAGGACCAGTGTTTCCTTCATCTCTTCCTTAATGGGATATTTATATTCACTAATATTTTACTTAAGATCTAATTATTATATGGATCAGTTATATTTAGCATTGGGACTAAAATTTGCAGCATCTTTCTGGTCCCCGTAAGATCTCAGAGAGAGCAAGCAAACAAGAAAACATTGTATTAAATAATCCTGCATTTGAAGATAGAAATTAATATTTTGGGGCTGGAGAGATGGCTGAGTATTCAAGTGCTGACTGCTCTTCCAGAGGTCATGAGTTCGTTTCCCAGCAACCACATGTTGGCTCACAACCATCAGAGGTCATATGCCCTCTTCTGGAATGCAGTCTACATGCAATTGGAGCACTCACATACATAAAATAAATAAATCTTAAAAAAAATTATTGTCTGAAGCCAGAAGGATGGCTCAACAGTTAAGAGCATTGGATTCATAAAGAGGTATTAGATTTTGTTAAAAAATTTTTTCAGCATGATCATGTGGTTTTGTTTTTCTTTCCACTTGTTCATATGGTGAATTACATTGATAAGAATATGTCGAGCCATTCCTGCATTTCTGGGATGAAGCCTACTTGATCATAGTGGATGATCTTTTTGATGTGTTCTTGGATTCAGTTTGGGAGTATTTTATTCAGTTTGAGTATTTTTTCATCTATGTTCATGAGGAAAATTGGCCTGTAATTCTCATTCTTTGTTGAATCTTTGTGTAGTTTGGGTATCAGCATGACTGTGGCCTCATAAAATGAGTTTGTCACTGTTCCTTCTGCTTCTATTTTGTAGAATAACTTGAGGAGTACTGGTGTTAATTCTTCTTTGAATGAACATTAGCATGATGCAATAGTGATTTTTCAATGGTTAGAAAAATTCAGCCTAAATTAACAATTCACTGGACACTGTTAATTAAAAGGAAATTACTATAAAAGGAAGAATTTATATGTTATTACTAACAGTCTTCAAATTAAAACATTAATTAACTTCCAAAATAGGAAAATTCTATCAGATACAATATGTTTAACTTAGTAAAGACCATTTAACTAAATCAAAGTGCAAGACACTGGGACTTCTTTAGATCAGGCCCAGTCTGGGCTCCTACTCTATTACCTACTAATAGTATTTCTTTGAAGAACTTAATTAACCTCTTGGTTTTCCTTTTCTTTAAAACTAGCATAGTACTATGAATAATGTGAGAGTTAATGAAACTTTAAGTAAGGCAGTATAAGTATTTCAACAACAAATGATGTTCTTATTGAGGTGTCCAGTTACTTTTCAGATCTTATCAATGTAATTTTATCTATATGATCATTCATACTGAGTTGGAACCATTGTTTTCCACAGTGTTTTGATAATTATTCAGAACTTTACAACTGTCTTGTACCAATCAGTAACAGATTCTACTCAACCTCTTTGTACAATGCTCATTACTGAGAGGTGAACAGCATCTCAAAATGATGCCTAAAAGGGACTGGAGAAAAAAAAAACGTATGGAGAAAAGATAATTTATTTACTTCCCTATACTTCTCTCCAACTTTTCATTTTACAGAATCCAGTAGAACATAATTATGAAAAACTCAATTAAGATAAGCTTGTCTTAAAAAATAAACACACATCCGATTTATACCATTTCTGAGAATTAGTTTGGTAGGAAAAAAAATTCTCATAGTATTATTAAATTTCCCATTCACCTCTCAGCCAGAGAACAAGGACTGCTGGCAATAATTGCCTTTTTTATGATTCACTGCAATTTAGGGTAAACCCTGCTGTAATTACAGTCTTGCCGAGGAGGTACCTTATGCTGAGACTTGAACAAAGCCAAAATATCGTTTTGTCCTTTCTGCCTCTTTCCATGAAAGCTTTTGGGATGTTCATTTCTGACACTTATCTACTGAGTCCATTTAGAGAAATTATCATCTTCCCCTGAAAAGCTAAGTAGGCAAGAGTTTAGGTAAGAGAGCCACTAAAGTGTCCTTCAAGCTGGCTTAGGAAACCCATTCAATTGTTACCGCACCTCTGCTTTGTTCTGGTTATCTGCTTCATTGATCTCACTTCTCAAACCTGCTTTTTCTATTCTGTTGTGCACACAGCAAGTAAATGAATTTTTAGCCCAGGCATGGAGCAGCTCCAGCTCTCAGATAGGTACCACACTCAACCATACAGTGTATAAATGCAGTGCCCCAGTTCTTTATCCAATGGAGACAGAATGGAATTGGTTTAGTATATGCCAGGGACCAAACCTCTCCCAAAGTTCTGGCCAGGGAATAAAGCTCATGCAGCCACAAAGAGCCCACACCCCGAGTGAGTAGGAAATACAGCTGTTGAAACAAGAAGCTCTGGATTGAAAGGATTTCCCCAAGATACCCACTGCAAAAGTGTTTCTACTTAAAGGGACTTCACAGAATGCAAGTAGTTTTACTGTTTCACTGTGACATAGATAGTTCTAAAACAACCATGAAAACAAAACAGCATAAAAAAACATGCCTTCACCATAGCAATAGCAACCTTTGAAAGGGAACAATGAGAGAACAGCACACTTTTTAAAGTGGAGTCTTAAGGGCCACTCTTCTTGATAAATTGTGCTTCTAGTGTAGCACAAGGCTTAAGATACTAGCTCACGATACTGGGAAGCTGTTACAATTAGAGGGGAGTTTAATATCTAAGTTAGTCAAACTTCATTGATAATAACATGCTTCAGTGAAGGAAAAGGGTCCCTGTGTTAGGGAAAAAATCAAGTAAAATGACATCATTTAAAATATGTCATCAATTTCATCTTTATATGATTTTTTTCATTACAGTTTTGTGGAGTATGAGAACACGTGAGAGGAACTGTTCTGTTGGTGGTGGGTTGTTCTCCTAGATCAAATGGTAGGACGTTAGCGATGTAACATTGCTCAACCTCTATATAGTGGCTTCTGTAGATAATTTTAAGTAAATAAGTATGCATCTTTTTGGGAAGTTTTCTAGGATATTTTTCTAGATGGGGATCAACAGTCAACAAAGCTTAGGAATGATTTTCTTGTATCATTTTCAATCAGGGAAAGGATAACTTCCACTAGACACTGGATGAAACCTTAAGGAAGGGGAGAGATTTTAAGAGATAAAAACACTTGCAAGACTGAGAGAGGCTACACCTTGATGCAATGACAGGAACAAGTTTTCAAAAATCTACATTTGTCAAGATGGAAAAGCATGGAGCTACAAGGTGACTTCATGTCACAGGGACTAATTCTCTTCCACAGAAGCATAAGGGTAAAGAGACAGTTGCTATATAACACTTCCTTTGCATGAAGGATGTATACCCAAACACCTGCCTGAGACTTCATAGGAACTATTCCCTAGCCCATGTGCCACGGAAAATCCATGGAGGCTAGTGCCAGTGGTTTTAGCAAACACTTGATTTTCTTATAAATGCAAGCAGTTTTCACATTTATCTAAATAACATAAAAAAACATGTCCTGTTGTTATTCTAACATCCACCTCCTCCACCCGTCACTAATACATGATGCAGGTTTAGAAAGTCAAATTTGAGTTCCTCATTATTCCTGTTGGAAAAAAAGAATGGAAAAAGGAAAAGAAGGAAAGCTGTTGTATAAAAGGTTGTTTTGTAATTCAAAAAATATTTTTCATGGTAGGAGTATCTCTCCTACAACACCTCCCCACAATAATTTTTACCACCACCACCACCACCACCACTACCACCACCTCTCCAGCCACACGGCACCACCTCTACCACCATACATACCATCATCACCATCACCGACCACTACCACTGTCTTGACTAGCCAGTGACTGATTCTGATGAATCAAAGTTGAATTTGAGATTCAACAGAACCAGGGAGCTGTGATGGTACTTACTGCTCAAGAGCGCTTTACTGTGCTTCTCTGAAGCTCTAATCCCAAGATAGTTCAGGGTTAGCAATAGAACAGAGAAGCAACAATAAACATACTGAGTATCTATTACTATCATTACTATCACCAGACATGCTCCGGTTATAGTAGGCCTCATAGTCAAATGGAGACTGTTTGCAAAATGCCCTTGAGTGGGCTACACTGTACTGCTGAGGAGTGGGGTGGGGAATCTTGCTGTGACAGGGGGAGGCCTTCCTCCCATGGGAATAAACAAAGTGCAGTGGGAACTGAGATCACACAGCAGGATAGTGCAGTAAAGTTTATTTAATGTAGGCTACCACCACCACCACCACCATCACCAATACCCCCACCACCACCAACACCAAACACTGCCACCACTACCACCACCATTTATACCATCAAACGCAGCACCATCACCACCACCATCACTATCATTTCAACCCCCTTACACACCATCATCACCATCACCTCCTCGTATACACACACATACACACACACACACACACACACACACACACATACACAAAGGTTAGACCACATTAGTGGTCTTTCATGTCTTTCTTCTAGACATTGGTAATCATGCATTAATAATGTCAGCTAATTTTTGCTCACTTATATATCATAACAGTAACTAAAAACAAAGTGATCCCTGGACTTTGACTATAACTCACATCTAAAGCAAAGGTGAATCTTCTATCCTTAAGTGATTTTTTTCCCCCTTAATGTGTTAGTATGTTTGGAGTAATTCATGGTTTCTAATTAGAAAGTGTTGTTCAATAATTCTAGTGCTTTTCCTAAATTCTTCATGAGAAACACGGATGAATTATTGAGTGTCCTGGCCCAGCTTCCTCCTACTATCCATGCTTGAAGCAAGTCCAAGTACTTTAACTGCATTATCCTAATCAGAAATCACTAATCCCTTAGCTTTGACTCTTAGTATGACTCATGGGTATGTAAAGGAATTACCCAGCCTCTGGAAGGCTGCTCAGAAAACTCTGCCTTTGCTTTTGTGGAGCCCTTACTCATCCAACCACAATCAATCTGAGTCTCTGAGAAGATTAATGTAGAAGACACAGACCCTCGTCAAGCATTACAAAGTTTACCACATGACTCAGAAAAGAAAAAAAAAAAGCTATGGTAACTAACATATTTCAAGTACTGTTTTCAATTTGCTTTTGTAGTACAGTTTTTCATTTAACACACAGAATATATTTGTGAGTGAATATTATTATTATTTCCACTTCAAGTGGAGGGATTGAGAGGACAGAGGAGTCAGTCTCTCTCTCTCTCCCCTTCCCTCTCATATGTGAACATGTGTGTGCATGTGGGTACAGATGTGTTTTCTGTGCCAAGAATTTCAATAGCAGATGGAGAGATGGGTCAGTGGCTAAGACTGCTCACTATGCAAGCATAGAGACCTGAGTTTGAATGCCCAGGTAGCATCCACTTAAAAAGCCAGACATGGCTTAATACGCATCTGTAATCCCTACACTAGTTGGAACAGAAACAAGAGGACAGCTGGGTTTTTCTGATTACCAGCCTCACTCTAGATTCAGTGAGCATCCTTCTGTGTCTCAAAGCAATAAGGCAAAGAATGGTAGAGCAGGACACTCAATGTCCTCCTTTGGCTCCTTTTGTACTCATGGACATGTATACATGCTGTTCCTGTCATATAACCTTCAAATCTTTCTACTCTGAAATCATGTGTAAAGCTACAGGAAGGATCTTTCTAAAAATGGTCTCCAAGTTTACCATACTTAGGACGGTTCTCTAAAGAATGACTACTCTTTTTGAGGTAGATAAAATGGCCAGCACCTAGGTGTGCCA
This sequence comes from Cricetomys ansorgei, assembly GCA_026225945.1. Taxonomy (NCBI): domain Eukaryota; kingdom Metazoa; phylum Chordata; class Mammalia; order Rodentia; family Nesomyidae; genus Cricetomys; species Cricetomys ansorgei. The sequence goes on along the minus strand of JAMJFZ010000199.1, from coordinate 64,235,898 downwards.
TAGTGAAATAGCTATGTGTAATTTATGTGTATCATTCTCATCACCTTTTCAAGTAAGCTAGGCTACATTCACATGCTACAAACCCTACCAGTTCTATCAATAAAGAACATGTCTGTCTGGGTAGGATGCAGCTGTGTTCCACACCTTTTCATCCTTTTCATTCCATGTCCTATGCCGAAAGAGCAGATTCTTTCTCCAGTATAGAGGACTATGGCAAAAGTCAAACAACAATCTTACAACCACACATGCTTCTTGCCAGTTTGGATTAGCTTGGCATGTGTAACTTCCATCCATCTTCCAACAGCAAAAATGTGTGAAAAAAATGGAAATATCTGATTTGAGGAAGTTAGTCTTCTTTAGCTGGGAGGGACGTAAGGAAGGTCTTTGTAGATGGGGACAACTTAGACAGTCCTGGTATGTACTCTAAACAAATAAAAAAAGCATGCAAGCTTTGAGAATGAGACCTGAAGCCTACAATGAATGTCTTGAAGACACATCCACAATTAGTATTTTTATTGTGTAACTTCCCATCTTTATCCACAAAACTGAAAACTCCATAAAAGCAAACATTTATTTTGGTCCCTAATGTACTTTAGCTACTCTATATGGTCAGATCATGCAAAGGCCATCATAAAATAGTTATTGAGCTCATACATAAATGAATTTTCCTCTGCACTTGTAGATAAGTCCCTGCCATATATTGTTAAATTACTCATTTTATCATTGCTATGATTTATGTCTTAAACAATGCCCCAAAACAGTGTTAACGATGTGCTAACGAAGTCTTGGGCTAATGGTGCTGTGGGGCTTGAGGAGTGGGGGTTTTATAGGAGGAAATATCACTGGGATATGGCCCTGGAAGAATATATTGGGGGCATCAGCCACTTCCTTCTTATTCTTTGCCCCCTGGCCACCAGGAAGTGTATAGCTTTCCCTGTACCACATGTCCGCCATGATGTACCACTTCACCCGAGGCTGAAAAGCAAATGAACCAGATAGCCATTGATTGAAATCTCTGAAACAGTAATATTTTATAGACAATGGTGGGCTATCATGTGGGTGCTGGAAACTGAACCTTGGTCCTGTGCAAGAACAAGAAGTGCTCTTAATGGCTGGGCCGTGTCTCCATCTTAGGAATTTTGAACAGTAATGCAAATCTGAGAAACAATCCCATTTAGAACTATTTCATGATTGGCAATTTTGTCCATTATCAGAGTAGACCAATTACACAGAAAGCCCTCAAGAAGAAGTTTGTTCAACAAATATGGAGTGAATAATGAAGTGCTTTTATAATTAAAGCTATGTTTGAATTTCATTTTATTACAATCCAATACATCTATTAGATTAGTTTCTTCTATTTTATTTGGCTTTGTACTTGACTTATGTTGCTGTAATTCTTTTCTCCCATTTTCAATAAAATAATATTATTCATTTTTACTTTCACTGTTCTGCAACGCACATGCTGTATTTCCTTTTGTGTTACATTTAAAATTTTTGCCCCCAGTGCAGTAAGAAAATACACATTTATTCACATCTTTATTAATCTACCACATAATGTAATAATCAGTTCCCCATTCCATACTGTTTTGTAAGAGTTTGATTGAACATTTGGGCCCTACTTACCATTTTCTTGCTGCAGTTAATTGTTTTGCTGTTTCTGTGGAACCAGTGTTGGCACGGGTTCATACTTGGACTTCATGCCATCATGGTTCTACAGTGTGTCAGGCCTCTTTGTTGGGGTCGGTTTTCTTCTCTATGAGTCATTCCTCCATAGCTCTTTCAATGGTGACAGGTTTTTGTTCATTTAAAGTGTCTGCACTTCACCTTCTCTCTGGGATCATCATATTCCTAGCAAGGAAACCTTGCAGAGTCCTTATTTTCTCTTCACCTTTGAAGGGATTTGCTCTCTGGCCTCCACAGAGAGAGCAGTGGGCTGAACCATCATTCTGTTTTAGCAATCTGACATTTCTCTTGGGTTGCCTTTGAGACTTTTATCTTTGTCTTTGATGTATAGCAGTTTAACTACAAAGTCTAAAGCCTGGCCTTCCTTTCTGTAAGCTGGCTCCCTAAACCTGATTTGGAAATTTCATCAGCAATTCTTTTTGAAGAACACCCTCAACTCAACATCTTTTGTTTGCTGAAGCAATTAGATGGTGTTACATGTCTACACTCCAGCCTCCCTTTCACCTAGTTCCTCCCTCAGTTCATCTCTCTTCTTCTCTCCACCCTCACCCTTGGTAGTTTTTGTTCCCGTTAAGTATATTAATTCCTCCAGGTGTTTAATCTAATATTCTTTATGTGATCCAAACTATTTTTTAGCTTCAGTTATCACATTTTCTTTTTTGCAGAGATCATGTGTTAAGAAATGTCTGAAATTCTGCTGGTAGTAATGTTATTTTTCTCATGATTCTCATTTTTCATTTCGTTCATCATATCATGTATGCGAGAACGCCAAGTCTGCAAGGCCCGCTACCTTGAGAATGTCTTCTACTGACTCACAAACATGATATTAGGGTTAGTTAGGGTTTCTATTACCATGATGAAATACCATGACCAAAAGAGGGAAAGGTTTATTTTGATTACACTTCTGCATCAGATTTCATCATTAAAGGAAATCATCAGGACAGGTACTCAAACAGGGCAGGAATCTGGAAGCAGAAGCTGATGCAGAGTCCATGGAGGACACTGATGCCATGCTTACTGACTTGCTTCTCATTGCTTGCTCAGCCTCCTTTCTTATGGAACCCAGGACTACAACCCTGAGGTGTGCTTACCCACAATGGATTGGGTCCTTCCCAATCAATCACTAATTAAGAAAATATCCTTCAATCTTGCCTACCTATAGCCCAATCTTATGGAGGCATTTTCTCAACTGAGGTTCCCTTCTCACAGTTGACTCTAGTTCAGCACATGTGGTGAAGCACTTCCTTATATGTTCTTTGGTTTGGGATTGTGAGATCATCTTTAGAGAGACTATTGTCAAGATGAGCAGTTCTCAACCTGTGTGTAATGACCACTTTCGGGGTTGAATGACCCTTTTTCAGGGGTCTTCTAAGACCATATGCATATCAGATATTTGCATTATAATTCATAACAATAACAAAATTTCAGTTATGAAATAGCAAAGAAAATAATTTTATGGTTAGAGGTCACCACAGATGAGGAGCTGCATTAAAGGATTGTAGCATTAGGAAGATTGAGAACCACTGGTCAGGACTCTTTGGCAGTCTGTGTTGGTAGCAGCTACCTCCACGGAGGCTTGAACTTATTTCTGTGGCTTCTCAAGTCTGCTGTCAGTTTAGGCTGCTTTCCTTATTCTCCTAGCTTTTGTTTTTCAGACTTCAAAACTAGAGAAATGAAGAGCAAATTTAAATCCCAAACAGGAGACAGTCAGGCCTTTGGTAGCCCATTTCTACTGTCATAGAGTCACAGTATTTTCCCTGGAAGTACTTACAACATCTTTCTTAAAGAAGTCTCAGTTCTAATTCTCAGCTCTTTGTATGAAGTTTCTGACTACACTATGAGTCAGACAAAGCAGGCTCCGCTTACACTCCCAAGTTCCTTCATTCCATGTTGCAATAGAAAGACTGCTTTAGACCTCCCACTGGTGATCTAAGCCACAGATCTGGTCCTGTTTTCTTGTTTGTCTGATTGCTGTAAAGTCCACATCAGACTTCTCCTGGAGATCCATTGTCTTCAGTGCTGTTTCCCTCATTTAGGTGTTTGTGTTCCATTCACATGGCCAGCAAGAATTTAGACACTTTGGGAGATATATATATATATATATATATATATATATATATATATATATATATATATATATATATATATATGTATATAATATTTATATACTTTTTAAGAGTTCTTTTATTCACTTTTCTTTTTAATGTATATTCTGTGTTCTGGAAGGAGAATGACAAAAGCAATCGCTGGTATCTATTTCCTCTGCTTCATCCTTTAGTGCTGAATAATAGGCACGGGTGTTTAAATCTTATTCTTTTCTTCCTCCTGTTCCCCTGCTGTCTAGAAGTGACAGAGAGCAGTGCAGAGATTCATGCAGCAATGGATAAATCAAGCTGGCCCTAGAAGGCAGAGTCAGTCTCAGCTATTCAAGTGCTTGAGTCTGCCTTCAAGTGTCTGTGTTCTGTCTTCCCCAGATTATAGAATTATAGATATACGAGAGAGTCTAGTGGCTCCAGAGGGAGCAGCACATCTGAAACAGAGACAGACAATCTACTTAGTTTTCTTTCACGCTGACATTTATTTGTAGGTCATTTCTTATGAGACAGGCAGTGTGCTAAATGCTATGACTACAAAGGTACGTAGGACATCCCTTGAACAGGTCTCAGCTAGTGGAGACAAAGTTGACAAAAAGATTCATACAAATCATTCACTAGCTGGAGAAGGAAGGTGCATCCTGCAATGTGTGAAAGAGTTTCCAGAAGGAATGAGACCTGGACTAAATGCTCAAGAATTACCAAGAGTCATTCTAGCTCTTTAACGTGTACTTATTTGTTATTAATTATTCAAGGAAAATAATGGGGTAGGCTTTTGTGATACACCAGCCAAAGACAAAAGGGATGAGCCTCACTCATATCAAGTATTTGAATGATTGACAAGTAAAATATGTCTGAACAGCTATCTGATCCTAAATTATCTGGTTTTTGACTAATTATCCATCTTTTCTGTGCCTCTGTTTCCTTTCTCTAATCCTAGCCTGCACAAAGTTAGTGTGATAAAGCCATCCTAGGTGAGAGGCAGACATATACCACTCCTTGTGCTGGGCTTTGGAGTGGTTAAATGAAATCCTTCTCTGGACATTCTCTTTGGCGTATTGGGATCTTTGACTACTCTGGCTCTGTAGAAGTGGGGGGATGGTTCAGAAAAGGCACATCTATTATTGCTACTGGTGGATATAGATGGGCTTTGGCATTGCTATTTTGGTGGCCACATAACAGAGGGAGCTACTGTGCTCTCCATTAAAAGAACCCTAAGTGACCCTGGTCAGAGGAAACCTATGCTATATAAGGCCATGATTGACTGACTGACTGACTGAATGAATGAATGAGTGAATGAATGGAAAACTAGTAGAATGCATTTCTCTTATTATTTTTTGTCTATTGCTTTGATTGAATTTTCATCAAAAATTGTTCAATAAAGCAGATCATAAACTAAAATATAAACTATAAGGCATTTGAAAGGCTGGAGGAGAGGATGGGGAGGTGTCTGAGTGGGTAAAATGCTTGCCACGCAATTGTGAGGGTCTGGATTTGGATCCTCAGAACCTACCTAAAAGCCAAGTGTGGTCTTGAATACCTGCAACCCCAGCACCGGTGGGGATCAGATAGGGGGAGTCAAAGGGCTCACTGACAAGTAAGTCAGTGTTGCTGAAACAGTGAACCCCAGGTTCTATGAGAGACTCTCTGTCTCAAAAATAAAAAGTCAGGTGAGGAATGATAGAGAAGGAGGACATCTGATGTTATCTCCTGCTTTTATACACATGTGCACAGGTGAGGGCACCTACACACACATGTACATGTGCATATGTCCCTCCCCATAACTATAGGAAACAACCTCTAGTGTCCATGACTTGGAAAAGGTATTTTGAACATAACATATAAAGCATGGAGTATAAAAGGTTTTATTTATAAATCACACCTTATCTGACTTTAAAACTTATACTCTGCAAAGTTCTATTAGCAGAAGGAAAAGACATGCTACAGATTGGGAGAAAATATTTCTAAATTTCCAGGCCATGTATTCAACAAAGGATAGCATTTAGAATGTGAAAAATAGAACCATAAAAACCAACCAAACAACAAATCTCTTACAATTCAACATGTTATATTCAATTAAATCTAAACATGAAATGGACAACAGGCATAGACAGCTGTTTTACTGAAGAGGATCTACAGATGGTAAATAAGGACTTTAAAAGACAGATAACATCACTTGCCCCTGGGAGATGCAGAATAAAACACAGTAATGCATCACTGCACATCCACCGGGATGGCTAAAATCTAAACTAGTAGAAACATCAAAGACAGAGCAGCTGCTGGCTATGTCAGAAAACACCACAGAAGACAGTTTGGTAATTTCCCTTAAAATAAAAAAAACAAAAAACAGAAAACATACTCACCTATAATTCAAAATGTGCAGTGCTGAATATCTTCCCTAGAGAATTATAGACACACACACACACACACACACACACACACACACACACATACACACACGCATACCACATGTGCACAAAACAAAACAACCCATGACACATGAAAGTATTGTCCGCTTTGTTCCCTTCTCCCAAACTGGGAGCAACAGCATGCCCTTCTGTGTGTGAAGGGTTAAAGAAGTCATTGTCAGCCTAGAGTCTAGATTCTACACTGTGGAATGCCAGGTACTCAGTAATGGAAAGCAAGGAGCCACAAAAGCACATAGCAACCTTGATGGCTCTGCAGAGAAACATCCTGCATAAAAAGACATTTCTCCTATCTCTGCTTCTGCAGCATATGCTGCCATGTTACTCACTCCAAAGCTCAGTAAGCAGTGCAAAGATGGGACAGAAAGATATGAGAGTGGGAGGATGGGGAGATGAGCAGCCAAAAGAGCCACTGCTCTCATGAACCGCTGCATCTGTAATCATTTGCATATGACCTGCACTATATTGAGCCCCTCAACATTTCATTACAGACTGGGGAGGAACTCACAGAACCCCACCTCTCCTTGAGTGACTATGGGCAACTAATGGTTGTTGGAGGAGGGGTATTTATCGCTCATTTTCTTCATTAGTGTAGGCACTAATAAGTTGTCCTTGCTCCAGTAAATTAATTGCCACCCACACATGGGCAAGAAACTCCAGTTAAACTCAGTGGGCCATTAACAGAAAGAAGACACGTAAGTAGGAGGGGTCTCCTTGAGAAAAGAGAGAGGGGGATGAATGAACGGATTGGTGAATGAAAAAGATCAAAATTCATTATATGAATATGGAACTGTTAAACAATAAAAATATTTTTCAAAGGCCAACCTCAAGGGGTTTGCAGACTTTGTGATTCCATGTACAAACCATTTTGGAAGAGGATAGGCTATAAGTTTACAGAACAGGCACGTGGCTGCCAGGGTGGGTATTATGGGGAAGGATGGAGGTGTGGTTAATAAGGACAACAAGAAGCATCCTCTTGGAGATAGAACTATTCTTCTCTCTACTGTGGGAGTGGATATCTGAACACACACAGGTGAATAAATTGCATACAATTGAAAAGTAGAAATCAGGAATGGAGTGAAAGGAGGAAGTCCAAATGACGTCAGTGGACGGATTATCAACATTTGGCTGTAAGACTGCACCACAGCCCTGCAAGTTACGATCACTGAAGGACACCGGATAAAAGATATGTGGAAACCTCTCTGCAAGTGAGTTTACAATTGTGGATATGAATCTGTAACTAAAGTTTAATTAAAGTAATCTTTGAGGAAAAGCCATATGGCTTTCCAGCTGAAGTCAGTGTGTGTCCTGAGTTGACATTTCAAGCTCAGCTCTGAGGTTGTCATCCTCCGCCTTGGAGTGCACCTGCCTCCAGATGCTCGTGGGAAACTCTGGGCACTGACATGTTTTGCTTGAGGCAGAGATGCCAACCCTGAAGCAGCGCCTAATGCAGACCCATGTTTCCCAAATCAGAATTCTGGCCAAAGGCTTCAATATTCATGAATAACTGCAAGCCACTGTGCTCCAGGGATATGGGGCTTGCAGGCTCCCTATTCACTGTGCCTGCAGGAGCTCCTTCAGACTGGCACAGAAGATACTTAAAATGGGTTTCTGAGTTGAAGATACCAACTGTGTATCCTGTTCACCCTTTGCCTGCAGTCATGGATGCCAAGGTGAAATCTTCACATTTCTCCACAAGGGGCCTTTCTTCCTCCTCTTAATGTAAGAAGTGTTATTTTGGATTAAATAACTTGAGCTTAGAACTTACTGTTTGGGAATTCAGTTCCCGAGAAAAGCAGCTAGGTTAGTGAGCCCCAGCTTTGTATTAGAAAGAGCTAATTCAGATCTTGCATTTACAGTGTGGGCTGAAGTACATGAGCAAACTCTGAGTTTTCACCCATATAATTGCAAAAGATAATCAGAAGGCAAAGCAAGTGACAGTGGTTTATGTATGGGTCAGTTCAGGCTTCCAAAACGTAATACCATAGATGGGGATTTATCTCTACTGATTACTGAAGCTGAGAAGCCCAAAACAAGTGTCCAGTTGCTTTAGTTCCTGGTAAGAGTTCTCTGTTGGCTTGTTAATGGGGCCTTCTCAGCTTCCTCCTATTTGTGGTTGGAGAGTCTCTTTCCTTCCATTTATTATTCTTCCTTGCCTGGTCCCCTGTCTCCTCTTCCTTCCTCCTCTTCTTCACTTTTCCTTCCTTCCTTTACCCCTTCTCTTTGTCCATTCCCACCTCCCTCTCTTCCTTCCTTCCTTCCTTCTTTCCCCCAGAGTCTGGCTACATAGCCCAGATAGGCCTGGAACTTCCTATGTAGTCCACGTTGGCCTACAAGTAGTGAACTGTCCCATCCTCTTGGGTGTTACAGGTATGCACGATCATTCCAGGCCTCTATTTCCCTCTTCTTAAAAAGCAACCAATTTTACCAGACTTTATCCTTCAACCCATGTTAAATCTAAATTATCTTCTGTAAGTCCTATTGACAAATACATTAACCTGATGGGTTGAAGCTTCAGAATGTAATTCAAGGAGAAGCTCAATCCGCAGCAGCTCTCTTAGAGAAATTATCTGGCATGTTGTAAGGGTCAGAATATGGAGGTGTTTATCATTTGATTATATTTTAATACCCTGTCAGTAAATAGAGTGATTAGGTGAATTATAGTTACCTAAGGAAAAGAGGAAATTTTCATGTAATAAAAAAGTGTTATCTTTCAAATACAGGTTGGGGATGAAACTGGCTTTCAGGAAGTTTCTAGAAATGAGAAACTGAAGCCGTATCTCTTTCCATCTGTTCCCATCTGTTCTACACACATCTGTTGGACATTGGGTTTCCCCTGCTTTAGGGTCTTAACTGGCAAAGTTACTGCCCTCATGCTGCTGTTTGCCCCATGCAGAGGTCTAGCCCAGACTCACCTACTTGCTAGTCAAATTCCCCACTTCCAAGGAGGAAGAAAACTGCTGTGCCTGACCCAAGGTCTACATCTGATTTATGCCTTGCAAGTAGAGGCCACAGCCCTTAAGAATCCAGGTGTACATTCTTACTGGTCATGACAAACTGGATTATCACAAATTACTCTCTTATAGGATGCATGTGCCTGGGCATTAATATGAGATCCTGATACCAGTCATGGAGCCGGGTTGATCTAGACTTGACTCCACCCACTGTGCAGGATCTCCATTCTGACATCCTCCTTTCTATGTGGCATTGATGAGAGATAATGAGTAGTAAAAGTGAAGAACAAGAGCTTTGGATGTGTGAACAAAGAGATAATTTAAATCCTCAAAATCTCAGTTACCTTGCCTTAAAAGTTGATATAACCTAGGCCTCCTAAAGGTGGTTATATTAAATAATTTCTGAGATGTGCTTATCACATGTCTTAGCATATTGAGGAAGCATTTAGTTAAGTACTGGAGACAATGACAGTGGTGATATTTATGAGTTCCTGAGCAGTTAGTGATCACTAGGCACTAGTCTAGATGCTAATGTCTTGAGATAGTGAGCATAGTGCCTGCTCTACAAGCTCACAGGTTGCCAGGAAGCTGAGACAGAGCAGAACAGCTGGGGAGAAGGATTCATCACCCACTATTGAGGGAACATCTGTCAGGCACCAATAAACTACTGTACAAATTGCTGTAATTACAGCACCTTGTCCCTGATATCAGAAGCAGTAAAGTCTGGTGGAAGATACAGTCACTTAATAAATCCCTGCAGTGTATCATGGGAGGATTTGCTGTCCACTGAGCACACGTGCATGCAATGGATTCCTGGGGAGCTAACCTGTGGTAAAGATGACGAATTTTTGGAGCATCTACTAAACGAGGTTGGGAGGGCCATGACTTCACACTGTAGGCACCATGATGGAAGGAGGGACCTTCTGACAACAGGACATGGGATAAGTGTTTTAAAAGAGCTTTTCAGGAAGCTAGGGGATAGGGAAGTCTGAGTTCATTTGGGTATGGGACAATGGTATGACACAGCAACACTTCTCAGAGCAAATGATGCTGTGAAGAACAAGATGCTCCTCCAGTAGACATGTTAGGAAGGTTGTTCAAGAAGGGCAGAATTAGCATTAAGGACTGGGGTCTGCTTCAGAGGGAGGAACAAGGAGCAGGAGCACGGACAGGTAGCAAAGACTTCTCCCATGGGAGAGAAAACTCCTGAAGACATGCCATAATGCAAAGGGCCAGAAAGAGATCCTAACCTAGGCATGCCTGGAGAAGAAAGCATTGTGCACAAAGTTATTGTGCTTCCTCTGCATGAAGGAAAAAAGAGCAGTAGGTGGAAGGTCTGACTCTGATGGAATCTTAGCCAAGCTGACTCCTGGGAAAGACAAAACACACCTGAGTTTAGAAACAGGAATGCATCATTTTGTGCATATGTGCATACAGGTGTTTGTGTGTATGTGTGTGTGTGTGTGTGTGTGTGTGTGTGTGCATGTGTGTATATGTGTGTGCATGTGCATGTGCATGTGTGTCAGTGCATATGTTTGCATAGGTGTGCATTGTGTGTGTGTGTGTGTGCCTACGTGTGCTTGTGCAGGTCAGAGGATAACAGTTTTTCTTCTCAGGAGCTTTCCACCATTTCCTTTTGAGATAGGGTCTCTCACTAGTTGAGTAATCTATCTCCCAGTCCCAAATATGTCATTTCCATGAGCAGAAATTGCAGAAGATTCATAGAATAAGTGGAATAAGTGGTACCTGTGATGCATCTTCAACAGTGACATTTTGTCAGACAGACTCAGGAAGACAGACTTGGGGGAGTATGGACAACAGCCCCGGAGAAAGAAGCGTGGAGGATAGACGATAAAGACTCTCAGAGAGAATTGATTCCAGGTTTTATCTCTTTTATGTTTTGCACCTGTAGTTTAATCTCTGTTACTTGGATACTTAAAATAACATTAATCTATACATAAATGTAAGTAGATGATGGCTTAATAGTTTCCATGTATCAGATAATGATTTTCTTTTAAAGTGCTCCCAACCCTCCACAGAAGAACCTGAGAATATTCATGAAGGAGAAACCTGGGGTCTGTTTCTCTCTTAGTTTTCTTTTCTTTTTTATAGAAATTTGTATCAGATCCCTTGGAGGTGGAGTTATAGGCATTTGTCACGTGCCCTAAATGGTTGCTGAGATCTGAACTCTGGTCCTCACGGTCGAGCAACAAGCACTCGTAATCATGGGGTGATCTCTCCAGCCTCCAAAGTAGCACTGTACTTGAGAAAATGTATAGTTCTACATTACTTGAGATTAAAGATTTGTGACAGGACATTAGATTGGGGTGGGGCATTTGGTGATGTTTAGAGCTAGGTTGTTACAGTGGGATATGGGGATGAGGCTACAGGTATTAAGTCAGTGGCTGTCAAGGAACTTAGTCATTGTCATAGGATGCACAGAATTGCTACATAGCTGAGAATGACTTAGCTAACAGATTATGAATAATGCCGAGGGCAGACACTGTAAGACCAGGAAGAAACTCATAAGATGGTTCATTTCAGTGATCTAAATCTGGAACTGGGAAGTGGCTTGTTATGCAAGCTTGAGAACCTGACTCAATATCCCCCAAACCCACACAAAAGTCCCATTTAGTAGTAAATATCTGTGATATCAGTACTCTTATGATGAAATGCTACATTGGAACAGACTAATCTGTGGAAGGTCACAGGCCACAAGCCTTGTGTAGTTAGCAATGACCAACAGAAGAGATGCTGTCTCAAAGTAGAACGCAAAAACTGATTTTCGAGGTTGTCCTGTGACCTTCACTAGGGAACTGTGACACTTACATTCCTATGCTCACACATGAACTTACAAACTAAGCACATACATACTACACACACACACGGAGAGAGAGAGAGAGAGAGAGAGAGAGAGAGAGAGAGAGAGAGAGACAGACAGACAGAGACAAAGAGATAAAATACACAATTCTGCAGATATGGCATGGAATTTAGAGCTGTGCACATAAGTCAACAGAAAGAATGGTGATTCATACTCTGTAGAATAGCACTTTTCTCTTCCATTGTGTTGGATACCCAGTATGTATGTTTTGTGTGAGAAAGCCAGTGTTTTCTCACTGCCTTGATGCCAAGGGCACAGTGAGCATGTAGCTGTGAACTCAGCCTTTGCAGTCTGAGGATCTAAGGAGAGCTTCCTACTCTCTCCTCCACAGCAGCATCCCTGGAGCCCCAGTGGAGCTGGGATGCAGAATCTCATGGTGTCCCTCTTCTTTCCGAATTGTAAAGAAATGATGCTAACCCAAGTTTGCTCTAGTGTCTGAGTTCATGTCTGAGGTTATCAGTTGAGTGCACCTTAATTTCCAGATGATGAATTTGGCAAAAAAAAAAAAAAAAGAAAGAAAGGAAAAAGAAATGAATGAAAAAAGTAAAAAATAAAAGAAAGAAAAAGAGGAAGATAGAAAGACAAAAGAAAAGAAAAAACTTCCATGTAGTTCTTTCAGATCTCAAACCTAATAAAGACAGAGGAAAACAAGCCAATGAGCCCAAGTTCTATTTCATTTTGCAGGAAGAATTTTCTACAAATTTTCTCTATTAACAGAAGGGACCTGAGATTTTAAGGTTTTTTTTTTTTTTTTTTTTTTTTTTAATCCAATTGTTGGCAACATTCATTTGCCCTCCTACCCTCGACTTAATTAGCAGTTCCCTGTGTGACCAATCATTCACTAGCTCTGTCATGCCCATAGGCCCAAAGGGCCATCCGTTTTAAGTTCAGGGAACCGCAAAGTGATGGTTATTTCTCTTATAAGCCACCCTCTGATGAGTAGATTGGAACCTATTTGGGACCCAAGCCAGACATCAAAACTCAAGCAAGGCAAACATTGTGGATATTAAGGAAACTCAACTTTTGTTAATGACTGAAATCCTTGCCCCAGTGAGGTTTGTTTAGTGCTCTGAGGTTTCAACAAAGAATCAAGATCAGGTGAAAGTCAAAGAGGTTTGGGTGGGATCATATTCCAATCATGTATCTGATATAAAAAGGTGTTGGACGATAAATGATTGAAAATAGAAGTCACGTGGCCATGTGATTACTTTCTATAATCTTAAAATGCCGTGGCACTAACCAAGATGGTCTGTACTTCTGGAATCAGTAAATATCAGAAAGATCAAATATGACTTCCAGAGTCACTGAAATGCCCTGCTTCTGAGCTATGTTGAGGCTGAAGTATTTGAATTCCTTAAGCCTGAGGCTGCTGGGTGATTCAGTCACATTACTTACTGCTTTGGAAGTAAACCCACAATTGGGTAGGGAAGAGGTCATCCACAGTGAGGCACCTGGGGAGAACACATAGCTAACTCTGTTGCCAGGAAGGTTTTAATCAGTGATCTGAGATGCAGGGACTCCTTAGGTGAAGCAAGTGTGTGCTTCCAGATTTTTTTCTTTCTTTTTCACATTTGACTGCTTACAACCGGATGTACCATAAGAGCCATTCCAAACATTTCCTGGAGTCGCTGGAAAACACTTGACCTCAGAAAAGCAATGCAACCCTCACTGCTGTGGTGTGGGGAAGACTGGGTGTCTTAGACTCCCACTGAGCTGCAGTATCTTATGGTTACTCAGGAGGAAGGTACAACTTCTGACTTAATGAATGCTGGTTTAGAGATGATAACTCTGGTACCTTTTAAGCTTCCAAAACCTGCCTTCTGGAAAACAGAGGGCTACAGTTAGGTACTTTTATCCATTTTTAAAAATATTGCTTAATTTTAGATGTATTTTTCCAAGAAAGAATAAAAGTAATGATTTTTCATTTTTTGAATGACTAACGTAGATCATTGACATTTTATGCATGTATATGATGCATTCTGTTTATTCATCCCCAACCCTCTCTTGCCTCCTACCCTCTTCAACCCTAATACCTCCTCTCAAGTCCTGTTTCCACCTTCATGTGTCTTTGTTTTGTTTTGAGATACACTGGATTCAGTCAGGGACTTCTGTATGACCTTAGTTGGGTTTGGAAGGCCCTACTGGAGCCAGGTGGGCTCAGCAGGAGTTATACCACTGATGGTGGTGACTCCCCAATTCTAAGAGTTTGCAATTATTCCTTAACATAAGAAGGATGCATGGAAAACTTGAAGACCAGAACCATTCAGATACAAGTTTCAAGTTACTCACTGATTACAAAGCCTAGGACTTTCAAATCTTATTTATTAACAGGGAGACAGCCCCAGACATGGATAACTCCCATATTGTGGGATTAATGGACCCTTTGGAAAGGGTTCTTCCAATTCTTCCAGGAATCACAGAGATGGACTCATAGTGAATAAGCTCAGGTTAAAAATTATAGCATACTCAAAAATATACTGAAGATGACAGCAGAAGAAACACAGACCAGTCTGTAAGCAAGATATTTAGATTCTTTAGACTGTATATATGTTTGTATATATTAGAAATCAAGTATAGATTACTTATTTACATTTATTTTTAGTTTTTAAAAATTAAGAATAGAAAATGTGAGACTGGATGAAGTTCTCTATAAGAAAAGTCATGTATTTTTACAAAAGAACCAAGTAGAATTTTCAGAAGTGATGAATGTCACTGCAAATAAAATCTCAATGGACATATTAGGTATTCATACAATTGAAAAAATAATTAGGAAGCTGAAAGACTAAACTGAGCACAATCACCTAGGATGCAGCATAGGAAAAAATAATACAATAGAGAGCAAGAGATGAAGAAAATAAAAATAAACAGTCCAACATGCTTAATAGGAATCTGAGAAAGGGTGGTGTGGTGGTTTGAATGAAAATGACTTTGACATCAGACATGGAGATGCAGAGTTTGGAGTTTGTCCAGTTGGTTTTCAGTTTTGTTTTGGTCCAGTATTTCCTCACTATACTTCCTTCCCTCCTTTTTGGAATGTAATATGTATCCTGTGTCATTGTATATTGGAAGTGTGTGATCTGCTTTTTGATTTTGATTTTACATGGGTTTACAATTAAGAGGTTACATGAGTCTCAGAAGAGACTTTGAAATTTGGACTTTTAAATAGTACTGATATTGTGGTAGATTATGGGGACTTTTGAAGTTGGACTAAATGCATTTTGCATTATGATATGACTACAAACCTATGGGTGGCAGGGAGTGGAATGTAGTAGTTTGAATGAAAATGGCCTCCATAGACCCATAGGGAGTGGCACTATTAGGAGATGTGGCCTTGCTGGAGTAGGTGTGACCTTGTTGGAGGTTGTGTGGCCTTATTGGAGAAAGTGTGTCATTGGGGGAGGGCTTTGACATCTCAGAAGCTCAAGCTAGACCCAGTGGCTCACCCTCTTCTTCCTGCCTTCTGATCCTGATGTAGAACTCTACAGCTAAGCTTTCTGCCATGATGATAATGGACTGAACCTCTGAACTGTAAACCAGCCCCAATTAAGTGTTTTCTTTCTTTCTTTTTTTTTTTTTTTTTATAAGAGTTCCTAGTGGCATGGAAACATTTCCCAGAAAACACAGTCAAGTCTCAAGCAAACACTCTGAACTTGATTCAGTCTGTATACACATATTTGCTTCATAGAATGTGTAAACCTGATACCAAGCAGAGAATATATAGTCTTCAGTAGTATATTGGAGCCAAACAAGTCCATTGGTCTACAATTGAGTAAAACAAAGAATGAATGGAATGCACACTGTTCTGAGTTCAATATAATCAACTGAGAAATAAGTCAAATGACATGACTTAATTACTGAAATTATGAGAATGTCAGTAGCACTCATGGTTTTGAACCAAGATTCTCACTGATGGATAATGGATGGCTCTAAGTCTATGATGTATTTGTCACTCAGGCTTAGTGTCTGGTTCTTAAGGATCTGGGACTTGAGGGGGTTTCTTCCCAGGTAATTTCTGCTCACTGCTATGTTAGTGAAAAAGATGTTTACATTGCAGCTGAACTAAATGTATTTGCATGTATATGAAGTAGCCATTCTTAGTAAATGAATTATCTTAGGTAAGCTAATAAAATTCTCTGTAGCAATTTTCTCATTCACAAAATGGGGACAATAGTAATGCTTGATCATAGTATCATTAAAAGTATAACATTTAATAATATATGTTAAATTCTCATGGTAGTATTTATCACTATCTTTGTTTGCTGTTGGTATAATGAAAATATCCAAGGCTGGGAAGTTTACTAAGAATAGGAATTAATTTGACTCACAATTCTAGAATCTGAGACGTCTAAAAGTGTGGGTCCCACATCTGCTTGGTGTCTGGTGAGGGTTCATTGCATCATAACCTGACAGAAAGGTGTTGCATGCTGGGATAGCAAGTTTGCTAGATGAAGTTACTACTTCCTGCTTTATGACACCTCTGATGCCACTGTGGGGCCAACTGTAATGACCTCCTCTAATCCTAGTGGCTTCCCAAAGGTCACACCTCCAAATGTCAGTGCAGTTAAAAATACAGTGAGTGTCAATGTTTTAGTTCAAGGGCACACTAAGAGATTCATCCTCATCTACAGTTAGTCTGGTAAGAATGTTCTATAGGATCTAAAGAAGGGAAGGAGTGGTAGTGTGGGGAGGCCTAGAGGCTTGGGGCATATTTTCTATTAGATAATATTTTGAAAAATCTCTGAAGGTTTTGTGAGAAAGCTATGTCAGAGCCATAGATGGACCATCTTAGGTCTTGTCACAATGTCAGAATTCAATGACTAATAAGTTCACGAGCTGTGTTGATTTTGGTTTTGGTGGCTTTGGTTCACCCACTGCACGTAGCTTTCACTTGTAGGCATGACTGGTGGCAGTAACAAGTCCTTTTATCTCAACCTTAATTATGAATATTGGCTCTCAGCTCATATATTGTGTTTTACACAGTAATGCATACATATATACACATATATGTAGAAAATACACATTATATATGTGTACATGTGTGGCAAAATTTCTATGGAAAGGTTAAAGTAGCTTCAGAGTTTAGGGGGTCCATACTGAAGATGGAGGAAGAGAACTAAAGAGGATGTAAGGGAGTCTCTATAGGACACCAGATAAGAAGCTTTAGGAATTGCAGGCACAGAGCTGATAAGGGCCTAGTGTTGTCAAATGCATGTCTAGGTAGCAGACAGTTCTTAGTGTCATATGAAGAGTCTGTGTTTCAAGGTGAGGAAACTGAACTAGCTTTATCCCTTGGCTTAGGGACAAAGGCAGAAAGTCTTCACTTTGGTGATCTTTCTAGATGAGGCTCATGATGAGTGACTGTGTGACAGGTCAGTATGCCTGCCTTGAGTCAATCTTGGGGTGCTGTTCTTTCTATCATCCCATACGAGTGATGTATATCATTCACCAGTTTGGTGCATGTTCAAGAACTTCAAGAACCTGGGTTATCTGATATGATTTGATACCCACATGGGCCTGTGTATTATTGAAGCAATTTGAGTAGTTCACAGGTGGTGATATTTTATTTTTATAAATAAGTTATTTATCAGTCTGAATTCCAGGGTCTGTGCTGGACAGATGGCCATTGATCCCTTGTACAAATAAGATGTGGAGTCCTTCTGTCTCTGCACATGCACTCCAAATGAAGCTAACTGCTGATTTATACTCAGGGCAAGGGGCAGCTGGAAAGCTGCTGTCCTACATAGTTGGAGTAACATAGAGGAAGGAGGTCACAGCTTGATCCCACATAGGTAATTTTAAATGGTGTGCAAAGGACATGTTTAGACAGAGTTTAGTGATGGGATGTAGGGTGGATGTGGGTAGGCCATGCTGTTTTCCACCGTCACTGAGTCTTTTCAGAAAAAAAATGAAGCCAACAGACACTTCACAGGAGTGCCTAGGCAATGGCTTCAGCAGCTACAGACTTGTAAATTATAAGATACGGAAATGGGAGCTGTGGCCAGTTGAAGATATGAGAGGATTCAGTACCCAGGACAGCAAGTTCTGGGAAGAAATGAGAAGGGAAGTAAAGCAACATTCAGCAGCTGTGGAAGAAAGCCAATGCAGGAGAATGAGAGAGACATGCCGGTCTCTGTGAGGCTTTCATTTTTACAGCTTGTGCCATGTTAAAATAATGATGACTCAACGCATCAATCAGTCAGTGTTTAAACCTCAAAACCGTACCTGCTTACTAAATGAAGTGTTAAGAAAATGCACCATAACCAAAAAGAAAAACAAAACAAAACAGAAATTCCACAATGTCACCTCTCACATCCATAAGCAGTGTATGAAATACATCCAGTAGGGATAGTGAAATGTGAGGTAATGTGTGAAATACACCCCGAACAGATAAATCCCTTGAAAATTTAAGTAAATGCAATTAACTACAATTCATTCACATATTATTTTGGGTACTATATGGAGTCAGCTTCTTCAAGAGGTGTTTCCTGTGCATTGCCCTTTGTATGTATATTTATGATTGTATTGCTTGCATAAACTTAGATGGTTATATGTACTTTTGCTGTGCTTTGCTTTAATTTTAAAACTACATAGGATGCTCTCTTTTGAGTCCCATCCCGCAAGTATCATCTTGTCTCCTGTACTTCCCTCTGGATTTCCTTCCTATTGTTTTACTTTCACAGAACTAGAGTTTCTTGGAAGAAAACAATTTTGGTCATAATGGGCTACTTGTTTTCAGAGCAAAGCAGGCCTAGGGTTGTATCCTGGGGACCCTTCTGCACTGTCATGAAAGATTTACTTCATGAGTAACCTTGTCACCACTTGTGTTTTTCTGCTGGTTGTGTGTCTCTTCCTTTGAGAAGAGAATGCATATCACTCCTAAGTGACTGGCATCATTCATGTCACAGTGAAGAGAATGATGGGAAAAGCTTATCACAAACTAGTTAATATGTTCTCATGCAGTACTTCACTTGTCTGTCTGTACATCAGATGTCCAGAAGGCTCTGTAGGACTGAAACTAAAGATATACAGTGTATCCTGTGCCTGAAGCCTTCAGCACCTTAGTTCAAGTCTCCTTAGCTCCTCTTTTACCAAAATCAGACAACTTCTGAAGTATACAGGTCTAAAACCATAGCAACATATAGACTATGTGAGGATGTTACACTTAAATGCATTCTTCAAATATCCTGCTAGCAGTCTTAAGACCTTTGTGTTTATGCTAACCTTGCATTTAAAACATGTGTTATTCTGTGTAGAGCCATAATCTTACCTGATCTGAAAATGGAAAGTGTGCACTCACTTGTGACCATGTGTCACAAAATTTTCTTAAGTCTCAGTCTCATTTGAAAATTTGTAAATATAGATTGTTACACAATTAATGTAAAGACTAAAGGTGATGATACATCTTAGAAGCATAGAAATTAGTTTCTAAATATTTATTCTTCAAAATAGGCTGAGTATTGTATTTATGTTTGAAAAATGTTTGTATGTGGCCCTATTAAATAATCCCCATTCTATTTATCCTACATTTTCCCATCTTTGCTTTCTTATAGACTACTGTTACTAAAATGTAATATTACTGATATCTATAAAACAATGTACATTCTTCTGAAGCCTTAAATTGGTGCAGTATTAATTTTGGGCCTTAGCTGAAGGCCATAGATCATACCTGGGTAGTCTGAGTACCAAACTTTCTACACTTCTACCCTGCTGAGCCTCTATCCTATAGGCTACTTAGGGTAAAGAGGCAGTCTCTCCTCTTGTTTTGCTTCGGGAAACTGCTATGTCCTCTTCAGGTTCAGACAAATACAAACTGTCACTCGTAAGTCAATGGTAGCCATCTTAGTTATTTTTCGTGGATGTGATAAAATACATGACAAACCAAAAAAAAAAAAAAAAAGCAATTTGTGGAAGAAAGACTTTATTTTGGCTCATGGTTTCAGTGGACTGGGAGCTTCCACCATGGCAGAGAGGCAATGGCACCAACCAGTAAGCACAGAAAAAGAAGAAGAAAGCTGTGTGAGAGCTCACATCTCAACCAGAAACATGAAGCAGAGGAACTAAACTGGAATTATCATGAGGCTCTAAGCTTTCAAACCTCAGCTTCAGTGATGTACTTCCTCCAGCAAGGCCACACCCTGGGGATCAAGTGTTCGTGTCCGAATACTGAAGCCTATGGGGGCTATTTCCCACTCAAACCTCACAGCAGCCAAGAGGAATAACAAATGAATGCAGGTTTTGAAGTTCTCATTACATCTGCTGAGAGAGAATAGAAGTGACATTGAAAGCAGAGATGATGGAACTCCTGAATTCTCCCTGAGTTTAGTTGCTAGTGAACAAAGCCTCCTGGAAGCCTGCCCATTTACAGGTACAGCTGTTCTCAAATCTAAGAACCTGGGGTTCTGGAGTAAGCTTTGACAAATTGGCACCCTGGTATCCTGAGAAAATGGATGACATTCTGCGGTGCCCTGTCTCTGATTCAAAGTAATCAGTTTACTTAGGAAGAAGACACTGTGCAGGAGAGGCAGTGAGGTGACAGAATGGAGCCTGAACACTGGATTAGGAGCAATGGGTACGATACTGACTTCAGAGCCCACTGTTTGTGGCCTCATGCAGCCTTGGTTTCTTCCTTGATAATCATGGAATTGGCTTTCACAGTGCACTGCAAAGACACTCATGCAGGATGGAGAATTTTAGAAGTGGTCAAAGCTAGGTCACTATAGAGCACCAATAAAACAAGAGGCACCCCCATTGGACAGAAACTAAACTGGAAAATTTCTGTTGGGTGGAAGGAAAATAACATGCAGGAGGCACTGTGGTGGCTGGCTTGTTAAGTTGTCTCTGAGTGCCAAAGACTGTTCCAACATCGCACAACTAAGGTGTGCAATGATTTGTCAATTAGGGAATCAAAGATCAAAACCATTTGCTCCGTATCTTTCATTTTCAATCCTTTTTATGCTTTATTATTGAAAGCTTAAAACATGATTAAAATAGAACAACAACTATAATGAACCTTCATGTTCACTATATGAATCTCCCAGGTTTAATAGAGACTGATTGATGGTAAATCTTCTTTCATCTATCACAGGGCATGAGCTATTGTTTGTAAAGCCTTGATCTAATTAGTCATCCAGCCCTCAATATCCTATGAAGTTGCTTGAAGCCTCTATTGAGTTTGAACTACATCTGGAATCCAGCATTTTTTACTACTTTACATTCTTTGATCATCAGAGCATACGCCCTAACCACCCTGCTTCCATGTCATGTCTACATCCTAGATTCTTAGTTCAGGGATACCAGCCTCTGGTGAGTATGATGGACCAAGTACCTGGGTCTGACAAGAACTTTAACCTGAACCACTTCAATCAAATCTCTCAGGAACCTTGCTATGAATTATATTACAAAATGGGAACCTGGAGCCATGTAACATGTCCCTGTTGATAAATTAATAGATGCTACAGCATGGCGATGTGCTATAGCATTTCTGCAGGTTATGCAAAACTATATGGCAAGTAATTTATCACAAGGCAGAAGAGACAGTGAGAAGAGGGACTGCTATCCCTGTTGGAGACTTCTCCAACACTTCCCCACATCAGCATCCCTCACAGAACCTATACTCTCCATTACCAGAATTTTTTTTCAAGTTTTAATCTCAGTACCCACCACAACTTCTGACTTCATCTCTTAAATTTTTTGGATTTGTTCAGTGGACTACAAGCTCTTGTCGTAGTCATGAATATGATACCCTGTATCCTATCACTCTATTAGATACGATGAATTTTACCTGTCTGTTACATGGTCATTTCACAGTTTTCTGCCCTCTATGAAAGAGAGGACTTTGTCAATTAGGTTCACAGTTTGTATCTTCAGATCTAGCATATAGCAAAGTTCATCAGGTTTTAGAAAAATGGATAAATACTGAATGCAAAGTTTGCCAGAAAAGTCAGTTTTCATGTCTGGCATGGTTGAATAATGAGTTTAGCTTTAAATTTCCTTGTAAGACAGAGATAAGAAATATGTTTACAGTTGCCTTGGAAGCTTTTCTTTTGTGAATAAAAATTATATGAATGTGTTTGAAATTTTAAATGTGAGAAGTAATTTGTTTGGGATTCAACTCTGATTAAGTCTCTCGTTTTGACCATGACTACGGGAAATCCAGCTTCTTATTTAGCCTTCTGCTAATTAGAGCTGAGGACTCTGAATATTATTGCTTTAATCTTGTGTTTATTCCGGAGATTTGGATTGTCACATTGTGAGAGAAGAGATTTTAAGGCAACACATCAGGTGCTTGCTATGCTTCACAGGAGAAGAGACAGTGACTTTGTATTGAGAGAGAGAAAGAAAAATTTTTCTATATCCACTGGTACTTATTTCTCAATAGGGCAAAGAAACCTTTCTGGATCTAGCACTTCCTTGAGGATATAATGGTGGAGTTTATCTCACCTTGCAGACTCTGCAGTGGTAGGCAGCTTTTGTAAGATTTATCTGGGACCCAGGAAACTACCTCAGTGATGAGAATTGGGCAGGCTCTCCAGTGATGCTGCCTCCATAACTGGGAAGGACAGAGCAGGAGCTTTGAGGTTTACTTCTTGGAAAGGATATTGACTATATGATAGCTCATCTGCTCTCTTCTTTTCCCAGTGATGGAAGTTGAAAGATGTCTATAGCTTTTACAATTCCAGAGTCATTCAACCAATCAGAAACAGGCCCAGGATGTCTTCACAGACCATAGTGCATTCCAAAGAAAGCAAGCCCTTCCTGATTCAGGACAGGGACAGGGAGACAAGCTGTAGGATTCGTCAAAGAGCAAAGGCTCCTGAAGATTCAGGCTCTGAGCTGAAGTTTGTAGCAAACAAAAAGATATGCTTCATTTCAAGGCACCTGGAATCTTCTCTGGAAGGAAATATAATTAATTAAAGAATGAATAACTGGATTGCAGAAGAATGTAATTGCAGGTTATAGTAGACTATTCTTGATGTAAAGTCAACTGGAAATGGTTGTAAGTAGGATTGTAGCAGAAATAATTCAAGAAAGTGCAGGTTACTGACCAATCTTCGCCCACAATACAGTTCCATGAACTCTCCACAGAAGAAGACGGAGCATTGAAGGAAAGTTAAGAGAGACTAAAAACAATGAATGCAGTAGTTCACTTTCCTATTGGACAGAATACGACAGGCTTATAGTGCTTTTAAGACTTGCATAGAACACAGCTTTTGTAGGATAAAGAGTTTATTTTAATAATAAAAACTAAAGATATTAGAACTTAGAAAAATTAAGAATTAGAGAAAGCAAAATAATAATGTGCACATTGGGGAAAATACAAGGCTTCCCTCCTTCACACATATTTTTCTCTAACTAAAATAGCAAACACTTCAGGCTGCTTATCTGCAGATGTCAAGCATTCATCAAAAAAGGAACCAATGCAAGAGTAATCATCCCCTCCCAGCTGCAGGCCTCTGATCTTCAGGGTTCATTTTAGTGAGTAATCTTAACACAATAGTTTATTAATGAATAGCTGATCCTTGGTCTGCATATTCACTGTTAAAGGAGGCAGGCAATCGGGTGAATTATCTATTTGTTTTTCTAAGCTTGCTGACCCACTTTCTAGACTCTTGATTTCTGATCACAACTATGGCTCTGTTTCCATGGGAAGGTCAGGTTGACCAAGAATACGTTTTTATTATATGTCTACAGAAAGCATGAATAGTTCTTACACACCAAAACTTGAAGGTTAGTTTACAATTACTTAAGCTGAGATGGCAGTGTCCCTTTCTCAGCCAGGCCAGCAATTGATTTGAGTTTTAACTATAACAATATTATTGATGAGAGGTTTTTTTTCACCATACAGTAAAGATGAGAAAGGGCCAAAGCAGTTGGTGGGCTTCAGATTCCTAGCAAAGGGAAAAACCAGTATCTTTGTCAAGCTGATTACATCCACTGCTTGAGTATCATCAGCCCTCAACAGGAAAGAATATAAAATGAGAACCTACAAGTGATCATGATTGTTTGCAGCTATGGAAATTATAAAAGAATAGACTATAGAAAAAAGTTCACTCTCCTGCCTTATGATTGAGATTATTAAATATGGGATTCTCCTTTAGATCTTACTCTTTTTCCTTTCCTCTCTTTCACTGTGCCCTTTCTGAGTCATCTCCATTTACAGGAGATATTATCAGAAGGCTTTCTATATCTATAATCCACATTCACTAACATCAGTGGGAATAGGATTTGCAGTAAAGAAGGACTACTTAAATGAGTCTGATTATCAAGGAGAAAATAGTACTGAGAGGAGTGTTTACCCTCTTGGACTAATAATGAACACATATGGGATTAAATGAAGACAAAATGTTAGAAAGGTAATGATTTAATACAAAAATATCTTCAAGGAGAAGTACATAATCCCTAGAACACTACTCATTATTGTTTGAATATGAAATGTCCCCCATAGGGTCATGTTTCAGCACTTGGTCCCCAGCTGGTGGTGCTTTTTGGGGATGCCCTGGAGTTTTTAGAAGAGGAGTCTATCAGGAGGAATGGATCACTGCAAGGGTTGGTGGGGGTAGTGAGTCTATGACTTGATAGCCCGGTTCTACTTCCTGTTCAAGCTCTGCTTCCTAATTGCAGATGCATCCGTGATTTTCCTGTTTCTGTCTCCATGCCTTCCCTGTTTGATGTCTTGCCTTTCTTACCATGGACTGGATTCTTGGAGAATTAAGTCTAAATAAGTCCCCTTTCTTTTAAATTGCTTTTGTCAGGGCATTCTGTCAAAGCAACACAAAGTAACTACGACAACACTTCTCCCAGCAGATGATCATCCAGAGAGTTGTATTAAACACTGAGTATTGACTTACTTAATATTATCTTAGAAATTTCATATAAGTAAAAGAATCTCTACTTTTCAGTGTGAGTCATGGAGACTAAACAGTCTACCTCAAATGAAAGGGCAATAGTTACACATACATAACATAGCGGATAATAAAGTGGCTGCTTCTAGAGAATGAGAAATCAAGAGTGAAAGCTGTAGGATCAAGAGGATGACAAATTGGCATTGCAGATATAACAGTCCCTCTGGATTTAACATAACAGAAATTAGTGTGTGTGCTCCCTTGGATATATGAAAAAAGAATTATGAAATCATCTCATGATAGGGGATTGACTCTTCCAAGTGAACTTTCCATTTTGTTGGCCATATCAACTTTTGTGCAGTGCTTCTGAATGTGTATTTTCTTTTGAAAAATCACATGATTTATTTTCTTTTTGACTTATTTAGGATCTATTTAAAATTTTTCATTGTGTACATTCATTGTACATAGTATTCTACTATAAAATTTTCATAAATGCATACGTGTGTTGAGTATATTCTTTCCTATCACCTCTAGTCCCCCTTTCAACACTACTATCTCGTCCTATTAGTCTCCTTAGTTACTCTAGACAGATTCATTTACATGTGAAACATACATACATAATTTTATGTGCTCATATAAAATGTATATGGATATCTATATACAAATGATAGAAAACATGCAGTATTTGTCTTGATCAGTTCACTTACTTAACTATTGCATCTATATTCTTGCAAAAAAACCCCATAACTTATTATTACTATTTTTCCTTCCAGCTAAAGCAAGTTCATTGAATATATACACCACACTTTCCTTATCCATTCATCTGTTTTTGAACATCTAGTTTAGTTATTTAACTTAGCTATTATAGATAGTGCTTCAGTAAACACTGATGTGCAAATATATCTGGCATTTGATGTTCTTTGGATAAACACTCAGACATGGTATTCCACCATGAATTAGAAAATGACATGCGAGACCATCCAATGTATATCCTATGGTGATGGGCAGTCAGTTATCAGAGAATATTACATCACCAGAAAAATCCCTTTGTGAATAAAATACAACTTCCTATGAGTTTTACAAATTAATGACCAGAATCAGTCAAGTCTACATTCCATAGCTCTACCATGATCCTTTTCCTGGTAGTCCTGTACATCTCAGATAACATCTAAAAGTGTGTAACATACAGATTCCTCCAAACTCCTTGAAGACACACCTGTGCCTTTCCTAAACCCAGAACATTGTTAAATATATTTAGCAAGAACTCATCATCTTTTATTCCTGATCATTCTCGAAATCTGTCCAGCTTCCTCATCCTGAATCATCCCCTAGGTGGTCTTTGATCAGGCTTGTCTGCACTAGTGACAATGTAGTTAGTTGTGCCTAGTCAGAATTCTCCATAGCCCTGATGTTTCCTTTACTACTTTTCTAACATGGACACAGCTACATAACTCCTTATTAATGAATTTCCTCTCACCCATATCTATTCAGAGTTGAGCTCAGTCTTTCATTCACTGCAAAACCCATCATGTGATGCCCATGTGTTTGTACATGCATACACACACACACACACACACACACACACACACACACACACACAATGAAATCATAACAATCTTAAAAGACTACATGAGAGAAAAAGACATTCTTCATATTAACGTTAATGTTTTTTTTAATTTTCCCACAAATACTAACAACAAAATCAAAAGTAAACAAGTTGAATTACATCTACTGACAAAAGTTTCATCACAGCAAATGAAATGATAAAAAAAATGGAAAAAGCAGCCAAATGAGTGATAGAACATATTTATGAAAATACAGACACACATACACAGCAGAATACTATCCAGAAGATGAGATCCTGTCATTTTCAACAACACAAAGAAACATAGATGACATTGCTCTAAGTGGAAGAAGCCATACACAGAAAGAAAAATACTCATATATGCAAAGAAAACTAAGTGGTTGAATATGTAGAGAGGGTGGAATGATGGTGTCTACACTGGAGGTAAGCAGATGGGTGAGAAAAATGGAAAGACTTGGGCCAATGAGTAAGAAGATGTAGTTATATAGAATGAGGAAGTCTAGTGACCTAATGTTGAACATGTTAATGATGTTCTATCATATCCTGAAAGCTTGATAAGAGAAAACATTTTAGGTACTCTTACCACAGAAAAATAATCATGTAAAATGATTTGTATGATAAAATGCATGATGTAGTAAACACTGTACAACTATCTATCTATCATCTGTCATCTATCTATCTATCTATCTATCTATCTATCTATCTATCTATCATCTCAAATCATCATGTATAACCTAAGCATATAAAACCATTTAATATCACATCCTCTAACTTTCACATGCTTTCACTTTGGTAATATTTCCTGTATTCATTGTCAAGTTATTTTCTTGGTCACGTTCTGAGGCAGCCACCACAGTGTGATCCTGTGCCTCTCCATTTACTCCATTCATATTGCCAAGTCTGCCTCTCTAGTCTTCTTAGTCTGCATTTTCCTCAGTCCCTGCCCCTATATAGGTGGGATTTCTGTTGCACATCCCTGTAGCACCTAAGGAATCATGTGGGAGGTTGGATCTCTGCTTAGGTCGGGTTCAGCTGCGTTCATAAACCCAGAGCAATGTTGTGTACCTCAAAAGTCTTGCTCACCATTAGCAAACATGCAGTTAAAGAATAGCTAAATCCCTTCTGAGTGTTTCATTATTTTCTTTGTCACATCAACTAGTCATACCAAGTAGCTGCCAGCTGACCAGCAGCCAGCACAGGATGAAACACTGCCAGGTCTTTAGTGTAGGTTCTATGGCTAAAAGTGCTAATTAAACATTAAGTTATGGCTGAAACTATTAGGGAACCAAATTCTTTCATGTCGCTAACCAGATAGCACTGAAAGAATCAATAAAAACAAAGGCAAGTTAAACAGAGAGAAGCAGAGATAAGAAAATAGACAAATGCAAATTACTAAAATGAAACACCAATGAAACTGAAAGCTGCAGAAATATTAACAAATTTGATGAAGTGCTGGTCTAAACGATACAGGGAAAAATTAGAAGAACATTACCAACTTCAGCAGATTTAGATGGAATATGCTTTGACTTTTAGGACATTAAAATCCTAGAAGAAAAGATTACAAGCATAGCAACAAATATAACAAACAGACTAGTCAAAATAAGTAAATTCTTTGAAAGATAAAACTTGATATAAATGACAAAAAACTATGCAAAATCTGGAAGTTCCAGACCATGATCTGTTGTGGATATCAATGTAAAAATCCTAAAGTAAAAACATTCTGATAAGTTAATTATAATAATATGTTGCTAGGCTTTTCTTTTGAATTATTTTTTCTTAATTATCCATTGATGTGATGAATTTTATTGAGTGATTTTCAGTGTTGATATATTTTTACCTTCCCAAGATAAATTCTATTTGGTCACGGTGTACTGTCTGTTTAGAAAATGTTCTTAGAAAATGATACTCCAAAATATGTCACTGTTGACCTAAAACTATTCAAGCATCAGTACAGTAAATACTAGGGAGGCTTCTTTAGAAGTCCTCTTATCTGTCTGAAAAAGAACACAATTCTCTTTTGTCCTCTTACTGAAACGTCATTAACCAAAGAAGGTTAAACTCATAACATAGGAGAAAAAGACTCAAAATCAAACACCATATGTAAAGGCCAGGGAAACTTTGTTCTACATGATTATCCATTAGTCAGGCTCACACATTTCCCTTAAAACTAATTTCTACCCCTCTAAGTTTCCCACAACACCCTCTACCCTCTTCTCTACCAAGAGGGCACTTGAGACTCAACCATCTGGTCCTTCTCTGAGTTCTAATGTTCTCTGTGACATCTGTGCATGCTAATAAATATGTATGCTTTTCCTTCTCTTGAACTGTATCAGTAAAGTCAATTTTAGAACTCGTGTGTGTGTGTGAGTGTGTGTGTGTGTGTGTGTGTGTGTGTGTGTGTGTGTGTGTGTGCGTGTTGGGGGGCAGTTTGGCTTCCGTATAAGAATACTAAACACACAGTATACGATGACCAAATAGAGTTTATCTTGGGAAAGTAAAACTACACAAACACTGAAAATCAGTCAAAAAAATTCATCACATCAACAGACAATTAAGAAAAAATAATTAAAAAGAAAAGACTTGCAAAAACCTAACATTTTCTTATAGCTAAAAAAATATTACTCGGGCTACTCAGACTGGAGAGACATCTCAGTGGGTAAGAGCACTTGTGGTTCTTGTAGAAGACACAGCTTTAATTCCCAACACTTATATGATGATTCACAACTATCTCTAGCACCACCTCCAGGGTATTCAACAGGCACATAAAGGGGGCACACAATGCATGAAGGCAAAACATTCATACACATAAAGTAAAATAAAATCTTAAGAAATTGCTTAACAAAAAATGGAAAGGGATGCTCTTAACTTGAAGATACATAATAAAATAAAATAAACCTAGAATTAACACTACACTTAAAGTTGAAAGAATGAATTCCTCCAACTCAAGAACCATTGTCAATGCAATGAAGAAGAAAAAAAGGAAGAAATTAATTCATAAAGATTTCTAGAGAATAATTAAATTCCCTCTTTACACTATGGCCTTGTCACATAGAAAAATCTGCAAAGAGCCTCCTAATTAAGAAATTTAATTATAATTAAATAAGTCTCACCCAGAGAGGTGATTGTAGGAATCAGGGAAGGTGAAAAACAACAGAGATACTGTGACTGCAGGAGATCCACTGAGGAAGGATGTGGGCACAGAGTGGAACAAGGACAAGAGAGAAGTCACTTGTGCTATAATCAACAGAACTGGAAGGGTGGGGCTGCCCAAGGCCATTGGAACCTAGACCATTCCCTGATAATGCAAGGATGCCAGACATGGAGTTTTAGGGTTTGATGTTTGCCCTGTTGGGTATGAGTCTTGCTTTGTCAGATCTGTCTTGTTAAACCCTATTCCTCTCTTTTTTTGGAACAGTAATGATTATTCTCTTATGCCATTGTGTATTGAAAACACGCAACTTATTTTTTTATATAACTTTTTTTTCCAGAATTCATGCCTGAGTGATGTGTTTACATCATTTTCCCGCAAGGACTCCTCCCCTGTCTTCCTGACTACCTTTCAAATCCATGACCTCTTCTTTAATTACTATTGTTTTACATACATATAGTTATATATATACTATATGGTATACATCCATACACATACACAAACACAAGCACAACCTAAGAAGTTCATTTACAGTTGCTTCTATGTACTTGTATTTCGAGCTGACCATGTGGGATTGGATAACCTATCAGAAAACTCCTCCCTGGGGACAACTGATTATTCCTTTGACTCCAGTCTTTGATGACCTGTAGTTCCTCATCTAGGAGTGGGAATCTAATCCCTCATTAAAGAATCTTCCTTTTTGATGACAGATGGAGACTACTACAAAGATCTACTACTGGTCACAATATAAGAGAATATGTGACTTGGATATGCAGGCCCAATTGATAAAATTATGATATAAGCCCTAGACCAAGGACTCGGGAAAAATATGGAAGAAGGGGTGGAAAAATTGTAAGAGCCAGAGAATAATGACATCTACTACAACATGGTTGCCTAAACAAGACCTGCATAATAGGACCCAGTTGAAATGCAATTTGACTTTCAGTTTCATAGGGAATCACACCTAAGATTTTGTCAAAAATCTCTTACTTTATATTTCGATCAGTTAAAGGTGATAGGGATTTTTAGAGTTGAACTAAATACATTTTGCATTATGAGACAAAGATGAGATTTGTCGGAGCAAGGAGGAAAATGCTAATATGTAAAGTAATGAGCTTGGATGTCAAAGTGATAAGGGGTGGAGCTGTGATGGTTAATCTTTATTGTTAGGCTAATAAACACCCTGAAACACACATCTGGAAATATCCATCTAGGAGAGTTTTTCCAGAAAGGTTTAACTGATGGAGGAAGACCAACTCTACATGAAGGTGGAAACATGGTTAGAGTCCTGGACTGAGTAAAAAGGAAAAAGTGAGTTGAACACCAGCCTGCATATCTCTCTACTTCCTGATTGCAGGCAGATGCAATGAAACCCCAACACTGTGGCTTCCCTGATGTAACTGGCTGTAAGTGCCCTCAAACCATGAGCCCAGATTATTTTGTCTTTACTAATATTTGGATGCAGTATTTCCACTATCTTCCCTGTCCTTGAAATGCTTCTATTTTGTGAGATGCTATCTACTATGTTCTTTATTTTGGATCATTAAATTTACCACTCCCAATATTTCTATTTCTTTTTTCCAAAGTCTCCATTTCTTTGCTCATCTTTTCAATGGCTCTGAATTTTATCCAAGTTACCGATTTTTCTCGTCCATTTTACTGACTTTTTCCTCTATATTACTGACTGTTTGGTCTTTGATTGAATCTATCTTATGTATGTATTCTTTTTAAGGCTAAGGATCATTTTTAACTAGTAAGTAATTTAAAATTTGGTGTGATATCCTTTCTCTTTCTTCCTTTCTTCCTTCCTTCCTTTCTTTCTTTCTTTCTTTCTTTCTTTCTTTCTTTCTTTCTTTCTTTCTTTCTTTCTTTCTTTCTTTCTTTCTTTCTTTCTTTCTTTCTTTCTTTCTTTCTTTCTTTCTTTCTTTCTTTCTTTCTTTCTTTCTTTCTTTCTTTCCCCTAGATCTGCCACCTGTAGTAGTTAATATGCTATTTGCGAGCTGTGTGCCAGGTTCATGGGGCACAGGAAGCAGTCACAGTGCTGTGATTTGTCCAGGAAGACCTGCTGTTGTACTTTGCAAAATTCCTAAATATTATATACTTTCTCCTAGAATGATGTAACTGTGGATATCAAGTTTTCTGCCAAAGCTTCAGTTTTAACTACCAGCAGCATTGCATGGCAGATAGTTGGATTAGGTGTCTTATCACCCGCTGACCTCAGGCTTAGGGTTACCAAACTCAGAGGCATTGTCAATTTGAGGTCTGCTCCAGGCCACCAAGAGCAGAGGTACCTTCTCCTGTGGGCTGCACTGCTTGATTCCAGACTCCTCCCCTCCTCCCACTTGAATCGTCTCATAATGCACAGCTGCTTTCCAAGACTGTGGCTCACCCTGGTACTCTTCAGGGCAAATTCAGACTTTAGGACATGTGTTTGTTTCTTATTATGAAGATCTCAGACATGTGTGACTTTAAATAATAGATTCCTTGCCAAGATGGCACCCAGTGACTACCCTCCAAGTTATATAGAGTGACAAAATCGGGTTCCTCTCCCCTGCTGACTTGTAAGACAAGAGGAATCACTAACTGTCTCATCAAAAAACAGAATGGAGTTTGAGACTTTTTGAAGGCTGTGAGCTTGTCTTTCTCTCTCTCTTTTTTTTTGCCACTGTTGCTTAGGTTACCTTTTGGCCAATGTTTCTGCTTTGCGTCATCCCACTGGGGAGCCATACTGCCTTGGTTGTGTTTGGCTTGGCTTCTTTTCTGTGCATCCCTCGTTTTCCCATTTCTTTCCAGTGTTCTAGCAGTACCTATGTGAAGTTCTGAAGCACCTCTTCTTTCTCCCTTTGGAATTATCTTTAATTTCTCATGACTATTTTCCATAACTGGGTCACAAGAAAGCAGTTTCTAGTCTTCCATTTTACATACACACAGAATTTTTATAAGGCCTCAATTAACTGATGTGAAAACCAGACAAAGACATTGTAAGTCAGGTGTACTTATAGAATACATTCTCTACATAGGGATATAAGCATAAAAATATTGCCAAGTATCAATTAATGAAGTTCAGTGTTATATGTCAATGATAATGAAATGCAATACAGATATACACATCCCAAGAACATGAGGTAGTTTTAACATGCAAAAGTAATTCTGGTAATTCACCAT
Source organism: Cricetomys ansorgei (assembly GCA_026225945.1). Lineage (NCBI taxonomy): Eukaryota > Metazoa > Chordata > Mammalia > Rodentia > Nesomyidae > Cricetomys > Cricetomys ansorgei. The sequence continues at coordinate 64,203,121 of JAMJFZ010000199.1, read as the reverse complement.
ACCAACAAAATAAAAAGAAAATATTATTTTAATGAATACAGAATGGCATTTTTTATGTAACAGCCATGTAGGATTTACTTAATACCCTTTTAGGACAAAAACTCTCAAAAATACTATAGACGTAACTGCTTAAAACTAATGAAAGTACCTTCAATATCCTACAGTTAGTATCATTTTAGTGGGAATGGCTCTTCTGAGAATATTAGGAAGGGAGACAGGATTCTTCCTGTGATAGTTTTGTAAAACATTATCCTGAAAATTCTTTCCAATGTGCTAAGGCAAGGGGCAAACATTGAAAAGAAAGACGTAGAATTATCTGTATTCACTGACAGGTTTTTGTATACTAGAATTTCATTTTTAATAAGTTCTTTGACAGTTTCCTACAATACACGTTGATCATACTCGCCCCTCAACCCTCCACAGATCTACTCCACTTCCTTAAATATTCAATTTTGTGTCCTTAAAAAAACACCCTCAAGACCCAATTTATGTTGGGCAAAATAATCTTGGATATGTGGTCTTTCACTGGAGCATGGTTGATTTGAGAAGGGCTATACTCTTCGAGAAAACTGACTCTTTCCTAAAAACTAATAACTGTCAGTTGTGCCACAGCTAGGGTTGAGACTGTGTACCCAGCAACTCTTTCCATGCTGGGATTTGGCCTGGCTTGGGCTCACACATGTTTTGTACACACTGTCACAACTGCTGAGTTCATATGTGTGGCTACACTGATGTGACTGGAGGATAGCGGTTCTTTATACTCACCCTCAAAATTTCTTAGGGAAACAAAATAACCAAAACCTCTAAAGATAACCAATGAATTTTTCAAAGCTGTGGAATACAAAGTCAACAGAAATTAATCTGTTTGAATGACAACCAATTGGGAAATGAGACAAAACAAATAACAACAAAAGTATTCAATGTAGAAATTTTAACATAGTATATGCCACGACTTTACGTTGACAGTTACAAAGCACTGTGCAGAGAAGCTAAAGGAAATGTTATTAAAATGAGATTTGTTGATTCTGTGGATAAGAAGCATGACTATTAACATGGCAATACGTTATGTATCAGATGGTGTTTTGGAATTCTTTTTTGTTAGTTTCTTTGATTGATTTTTCCAAGACAGGGTTTCTCTGTTGTAACTCTGACTGTAGACCAGCCTAGCCTCGAACTCACAGAGAACTGCCTGCCTCTGCCTTCTGATTAAAGGCCTGTGTCACCACCGCCTACCTTTTTGGTATTCTTAATGATCTTGAAACTGACAGATTTTCCAGATGGGTCACTATGATCACATGATTCTTGTCAGAGGGATAGATTAGGAACCAGGCAAAACAGAAGAGATTATAGAAATAAAAAAAAGAATGAAGTGATATTCTTAAAATTGTAGGAAGGGAAACAGGTCAAGGAATACAGGCAATTGAATGAAGCAAAGGCAGGGAAGTAGGCTCACCTCTTGAGTTCTCCAGAGGGAGCCAGCCCTGCTGATACCCTGACATTGTACCAGTGAAACTGATCTCTAACTTATCAGCTCCAGATAAATGTAGTTTTAAGTTGCTAAATTTGTGGTTAGTTGTTCTAATAGCACAGGAAATTAATACCTCATGTTTAAATCAAAAGAAAAGGAAGATTCTAACTACTGCAATATCCACATACCCCCCTTGGATTCCCATTTCATGGGTTAGAATGGTTAAGATTTCCTTATACTGTTTTTAAGTCTCATATTGGCCATGATATGACACTTTATTCATTTCATTGTAAATAGAGTCAAGTGGAGTCTACAAATGAAAGATTTCTATCATGTTTCTGTTTATGATTCACCCAGACCATATTTTGGTACTACATGCTCACCTGGATTGGGATACCATTGTCAACTCACATTTACTCCTGGGTCTAATGATTATAGAAATGTGCATTTTCCTTTGTTTCTACTGACTCTCTGGTTTTTGTCAAAATTCTCACGTTTACTCTTCTTAATGAAAATATAGTTTTAATCTAGTTCCTCCTCTATTGTCAATCAACCATGCTGAGAGTTTCATACTTTCCTGTTCTTAAAGAGTAGCTTGAGACCAAGATGAGAGCTGGATTATCACTGATAGAAAAGTAGTCACAGAGGAGAGGAGGAACAGACATGGGGTTATTTTGTGGTAGGTTGTCACTGTGGAGAATGTCAGGTCAGAGATCATTGGAGTTATCCCACCAAAATAATAAGGACACTTGGGTGTCAATGTGTCAGTGTCCACCAGTCAGTAGTTTAGAGTTGATGAAGAAAGATGCCAGTGCCCTGTTATATCTGGCAACTGGACAGCATCAAGGTTGGCTGTGACAGCTATGAATCTTCTGCAGGCAAGGAAATAAAGATGTTTCCAGATGGACATCAAGGAGGTTCACCAACAACCACAGTGTTCACCAGGTGGAGTTTCGCAGAGAACAAGGGAGAACCAAGAGGAGAGGAGAACCAAGAAAAGCCATGAAGTATCAACAAAGCCTATGTAAACATTTTCAAAAATATTAATTAAAAAAACTGCAGAAATTGCAACTAGGTTGGAGAAATCGACTCTGGTGTGGTGATAGCAGATAACAATGAGCTCTGCATTAAGACAGAAGAGAGTTTTTATGAGGTTCTCATCACATGGTAAGGATAAGCGTTTGAGGAGCCAGCTCTGTTCACTCGGGTCTGAATGCTACACGACGTGGGCATGCGTCAAAGCATCATGTAGTGTTTTCTAAATATGCACACGTTTTATGCATCAGCTTAATTAATTGCACTTAAAATGCACAGAGGAATCCCCAGCTGTGTGAGATGCAGTGTTTCTGGCTGAGATCTTCCTCCTGGGAAAGCATATGTCCTTCATTGTGAGTTCCCACAGGGCACGGGGAAACAGCAGCAGCCCTGTGTCACCTCCAGTGCCCTTCTCACATTACTTCTGTTTCCCAAGCTGACAGTTGAGCTTGGTGTGTGCTGTAAGAGAGCAGACCCTTCTAGGAGGTCTTGCTCTGACTTACGCTATTTCTATTGCTTTTTATTTTATGTTATTTCTCTTGTACCTACAGGGGAAAAAGCATTTAATCAGAGGTAGGGGTAAGGTTAGGTATCGAATATGGCAAGGAAATTTGAGCTCTTTCTTGTAAAGGTTCAAGAACCTCCCCCCGCCCCCAGCAGCCCCCACCCTGCCCCAGTCCCTCCCAACCTCTGTGCCTCTAGGAGGTGCTTTTGAAGCATTTCTTAACCTGTCTCTGAAATCTACCAAAGCAAGGTTAAGGGCCAAAATTTGTTCTTATTTCCTGCCAGATAATGAACTTGAGACTGCTTATCCCCTGACAGGCAGAACATATTAGATGGAAGTGGTTGGTCACAAATGTGTCACAGATGTCTCATTGGCAATATTTGTAAACGGTGATGGGTCAAGGGCTTGAAATAAAATAGCTCACAAAGGAAAAGTGTGAAGATAATCTGAGACAAGAAAACTTTAGCAGAATGACTTTGAGGATGGGGCCATGGAGGTCATCATATTTTTTCCTGGCAGTATGGGTGTCTCTTAGAGGGATTCTGGTGAAAATATCCAAGGCCTCCTGCCTTTAATAAGCACAAAGATTTTAGCAGCAGTATTGGGAAAGTGGATAGAGGAATGACAGGTATGTATCCACAAATGTGTCATGGTGAAATTTCAGAGTAAGTTTCTGAGTTCTCAGTCTAAGGGAGCTGTTCGTCCTATATACGTACAAATAATGATGGGAGAACAGGGAGACAACGTGTCTGGAGCAGTTGGAGAAGATAGTATCAACAAACCTTAAATCTTTGGCTCGTGGTTTTTGCATATTTTCCCATGTCAGACTTGATTTCATTTACAACCAACCTCTGTTGACCTCTTACTCCATAGTAAAAGGCATTCACACAGATTTCCCTGTTTTAATATATGTCCCCTCACTATGCTACCAGATGGGTATTGTTATCTTGTTTTACAAAGCAGGAGATTTAGGTGTGAAAATGGTTGAAATCTTTCTGGAAGCTACACAATGAGTAGCTGAGACAAGCAAGGAGGTGGAGGTAGATGCTCTAGAATGAATTGTATCATGATCTTCATCCCACGAGAGGTGGAAGGTTCAGAAGGGAAGAAGGATGTGATACTGGATGGGCATCTTGGGAAGGGAAGAAGCCAACAGAGGAAGAGAAGGGCTACCTGGGAGGATGGGAAGAGCTGACGAAACAACTCAGTGACATTAGAAGAATCTCCAGTTGGTAGAGCTAAGGGAAGAGAAGGCATGGAAAGACTGATCCCGTGATCCCAGGGGTTTACACACTACTTTTTCCTTCTCTGAGCTAGTGGGGCCTAGCCATAAGTCAGTATTAGTCCACAATCCAGTATTCTGTGTTGGCAGAGAAGGTTTACATTGCTTTAGAATTTTTCTACATACCTACCTGAGCATTACTGAAGTAGTAAGAGATAGATAAACTTGGAGAGCTTTCATCTACAGCACGCTTCTTGGGCACCAGACATAATAACCAGTGCTGTCCAGAACCAACCCTTTTTGCCTAATCTTAACAGCAAATCATTGAGGGAGCGAGTGTACACTCCTATTGCAAATACAGAAATTAAGACTCAGGGAGGTTCAGTAGCTGTCTCCTGGTTATCCAGCTTGCAATTTTAGCAATAGTTCAGCAGTCCCTAGAGCCCACATCATGGGAGGCCAAAATGAACCCCTTGGGCTCATTGCTGCAATGACTCATACCAAAAAATGCATCCTCCACCCATCCTCTCACATTGATTCCAAATGTTCTGAATTCTCCTCAGAAAGAACAGTACTGGGCTCTGGAGATTTAAAGATAAAAGAGATCCAGCTTCTTTTATGAGCAACCTCATGCCAAGGGGCATTCCAATGTTCAAAGTGGGGGTGAAGAAGGAGACCCATGAGGATTAGAATAAAATGAGTGGTCAGAGAGCCTGGAGGAAAACAAGGAGAATTCTGGTGATAGCTCCTTCTAGAAGTTATTTTCCTAATGATAAAGTAGGGAAGCAAAAAAAAAAAATGATTTGGCAAGATGTAAGCTTGAGGATGAGGGGCATAATAAAGGTCATTAAAAGACAGTACACAAACCAAGACGAGAAGGTTTCATCTCAAGTTTGTTTAGCTCTCTCAGCTCTCACTTAGCCAAACACAACTAACAAACCAGTGGGCTCTCAGCTCTCATTCAGTGCCCAGAATCAGAATTTCAATGTGAATATGAAAACCCAAAGGGATTCCTTTTGACATCATCCCCATCAATTTGAGGTTTATTTGCCTCAGGCCTATGACAGATACAGCGATATCCACTGGGTTCTGTGGTTTTATGAGGGAGTTCTGGTGAGGAATGCTATTCTAAGTACCATTTAGGTTTTGCTCAGATTGTTTTTATGGGGAAAGTTATGAGTCTTGGTAATTGCTAGAGTTTACTCTCAATACCTCCTCTTTATATGTGAACATAGGCTTCTTTGCCTTCTGAAATTCTCATCATGGTTGCTGTTGCATGGCATTGTCCCTCGGTTGCTAGGTTGAAGTTATTTATGAGCTAATGACAGAGCAATAAATACTGTAGTAAATAGTTGTGGGGTGATATTTGCTGAGCCAAAGTTACAGGCAGCCGGAGACTGTTTCCATGTGAAATTGCTTTCACCATTCTTCCCATTATAATGATCTACAGCCTAGGTAAAAATACCTCTGCACCCCACCCCGAATGCATCACCATTTCCTTGTAAGATCAATAGACCTTTCAATAGGAACCAGTCCATGCATACTGTGCTGTAGGAACCTTTTGACAGATTCTATGTTAAACTCAGGGAGAACCTTCAGCTATTCTGAATGAGTGCATTTCTAATTTGTTGCATAGATGCAATTAGCTGCATTTATCAATTCAAAACTTGTATGTGACATTTAGTTGTTTGTTGTTATGATAGAATTTAAGCTCTGTTAAAAGAACTTAAATATTATAAAAGAGAAGGAAAGCATATAGAAGTAATTCAAGATACACACACACACATATAGACACGCAGCAGCCAGGACTTTTAGAAGGTACAGAGACTTTAATCCCAGCACTCAAGGGGCAGAGGCAGATGGATATCTGTGAGTTCAAGGCCAGTTTGGTCTACAGAATGAGTTCCAGGACAGCCAGAGTTCCAACAGAGAAATCCTGTCTGGAAAAAAACAAAAACAAACAAACAAACAAAAGAAGGTACAGAGAAAGTGGCTGACATATTAAGAGAAAGTATTTAGTTAAATTTTCTTCAGTCAGAGAAATATTTCTGGAAGGAATCTCAATCAACCTATGTTTTGATGAATGGGTAGGACATGGTCTTTTTCTCAGATGAGTCTGGATTTTCACAGTGGTATCCACTTGCTATATATTTTGTTATTCTTGTCCCTGAAATTTTCCATGCCTGTCACATTAGGATTCAGGCTGGGCCCTTCCTGGAAACCCCTCCCAGTAGCCACAGGATCGCCAGGCATGCTATGCTTCTCTCATAGGCTGATTTGTACATTTTTCACATTGTATGGAAATATCTTGTCCTCCCAGCTATAAAAGGTTCATAACCTAAGCAATATCTCACTGTTTTCAAAGCTCTCGTGGCAGTGCATCTCACTGCAATGTGGAACTGATCATGGTTTGATCAGTAGAGATTGGCACCTCAATGATCGTTTGAAAACAAAGAGCCTTCCAAGTGGATGGAGTGATACAAGCAAATATATCCAAGCAGAAGTTCAAATTATGTGAAAGGAACAGTGGGATTGCAGATCTTTAAAAAGAGTTGAGAACTAGGGACTCCTTCTGGGACATTAGAAGAATCTCCAGTTTATTGATTAGAATATTTGCTCAGATTAGTAGAATGCTCCTCTGGTTGTACCTGGGTGTACTCTTCTGTTTTAGAGCTTCCACTGGTTTTATTGGCATAGCTGACTTTTGAAAAAGTCAGCTATGCCAATAAAACCAGTGGAAGCTTTCCCTTCTAGCTATAGAAATTGTTCAGGAGTGCATAGTGCACTAAAGAGGGAACCCTGTTTTCTTTTTTATTGTAAGCTGTGTACACAACTCAAGGAAATCCAGTTAGCAGACTTCTCACGGATCATTTCCTAACCTGCCTCAGGCAAATAAATGTCTTCTCCTATGGGAATATATAATATCATTGATCAGGGCCTGTCCCACATACAAGTGAATCCATAGTTAAAGAGATTCAATGCAAAGTACCAAGAGCAAAGCTGAGAAGAGAGAGGAGCCTGGCGGTCAGATTCAGACCTCTTTCCTGGTGAAGCTAGCTGAATTGGGTAAGATGCTCAAGAGTACAAAGTCTCCTTAGACATTACCAATAGCAAGAAGCCTTTCAGGAGAGTTGAGGTTCCACACTTCTTGCCTTCTTACCATCTATTGAAGAAGGGACACTGTAACTCAAGCGAGCCTCCTCTTACAGGTGTCGTGATGGAACCCATCATCCTTCCTCTCCACTTATCCCTCTCATCTCAGAAACCACATTCTGAGAGAGATTTACTAACTAACCCTTCTCAATGTCTCCAGCATGTTAAAACATTCACTGAGTCCAAAACAGAGAGAGCAGCAAATAGGATACTCCTTAAATTTTCCTACATCAAATCATCCAATCAAAAGAATATTTAATTACATCTCTGTTTTCTTTTGTTGCATTGAGTAACTCTGTCTATTGAACACCTCCCACCCCATGTTCTACTGGACCATCATCTCCACTCCCTCAAGATGATTTTTATCCACATTCCATCTCCTTTTCTTCTGCAGGATCTCCTCTCCCTCCTTCTCTTGAGCTGCATCCAGGTGTTTATAAAGGTCCTGTGAAGTTCACAGCTACTCAAGAAGACAAAAATGATTGGCAGTCTGCTCTCCAACAATCACCTCCCTCTTCTCCATTTCAAATGTTAATTTTTTGAAGTAGTTAGAAATGGTTAAAACTCTCAAACCAGAGCAGTGGAAAATAGACATAGTAAACTGAATTTTGTGTTTAAAAGATATAATGAGACATCAACCTTTTCTCCAGGTCCTTGGGAATCAAGAGGGTGCCAGGAACCGTGTCTTAGAAGTCTAATGGTTTGGAGAGATTTCTTATCTACATGACATTTTGTGCTATGGAATATAATTGAAGGAAGAAAAGAAGCAAGAGCTAGCTGAGAAATCCAAGTTTAAAAAAAAAGACATTTTAGACACTTGTCTTGGCAAGAGTTTGCATCTCATTAACATTGAGCTGATAAGAGGTCTTATTTTCACATTTATTATGGAAAGAATTATCTCTCTTCAATGGCACTTGAATCCAACATTATATATACAGCAAATGAAATTCAGATGAAGTTTTAGGCCCACCGTATCCTAGATTTGATGAGAATAAATGAGATGGCAGCAATTATGCATCATTTCTGAAGCCTTAGACTGAAATGTCATTGAATCTATATGGCCTTTACAAATAATCCTGGCAGATTTAATCCCTTTTTTTCTGGCTTTATAAAATTTTTCAACATTCTTGTATGTCAGAGGGTAGATTATGGTGGAAGAGGCATACAGCCACATACCGAAATACCACTGCAACTTTCCTTAAGCATAAAATGGTTATATTATAGAAACAACCACTTATTTGTGAAGAATGTATAAGGACTAGAGAGTTGGCTCAGTGTTTAAGAGCACTTGCTGCTCCCACAGAACCTGGGTTTGATTCCTAGTACTCACAAGGCACCTCACAACCATCTTTAACTGTAATTCCAGGGAATCTTATGTCCTCTTCTGACATCTGCAGTCACCGCATACACATGTGGCAAACATACACAATGCAGTCAAAACACTCTCACACATAAAGTAAATTTAAAACAATTTTTCAAGAAAAATGGAAGAGAGTAATATAAAGGAATTGTCAAAATCGTTGGCATTAAGTAAATGATTCTTAATTTTTCAATGTGAGAAATCTTTCCTTTTATCCAGAGAAGAAAGTAGGCTGTCTCCTTCCTGCCCACAGACATGACATTTAAAGGATGTTACAATTAGGATGGCAGGATCCTGCTCTTAACTTTTTTAAATAAAATAGGAAAATTAGAAATAAAGCCTGTTGTCTTTTGAAGAGTTACTCTTCCACAGATGACCACATTTTAAAAATATAATTGCATAGTTAACAAGTAAATTCAGAGATGTCATATATATTAATGAACAACAAGAAACAACGTGTATAGCGACTATTTTTCAGTCCTTTACTTCATGTGGTCAAGAAACTCATGTTCTCTGTCTATTGGCACAAGATGGTTAGGGTAATGTCATCATTGACATTGTCAAAATTCAGTGGTGTGCTCTGAACTGATTGCAGATTGAAGCAAAAATATAGCTATTGTAGACAGTAGTTGTGTTTGTTCCTGAACTAAATAGTCCTCTGATTATTGTGAGTTTTGTGGCTTCTCTTTATAGCCTATCTTCTTAAATATTATAGCAGCTGTCTGTTTGTTACAGTCTATTTGCCTTAACCAATATGAATGTGTTATTGCGATCTTAAGGCAAGGGTAAATAAGATCTAAATGAAGCCAAGAAGAATTAATTTATCACTACAAAAAAGAGTAGAGCACAGGGATATTTTGATGTATATCTTTGCTTCATTTACCAATTCCTTTTTGAATAATTGAGGTTGCTTAAATTTTTTTGATAAGGTGTGCTTCTGTGTTTATAATCTGTCTACAAGGTATGCTGTTTAGAATGATATAAAATCACCTAAGGCAAAAAGGAGATGCCATTATATAATCACTTTAGCATGTGCATAGAAGAATGAGAACTCAGGCGTGTGGTGCATCCAATTTTACGGTGCTCATGTGGCTCAAACACAGTCACCTCCACGTTATCTTCTACAATCAGCATCTCCCCACCTGGGATTTCACAGACCAGCGGTAAACAAATTCCAAGTTTAATTTCCATAAAGCAATGAAGATAGGTCCCCTGAGCGAAGACTGCCTCCCACTCCTCATTTGAGGAGTTTAAACCTGCAGATTTGATAATAAATGTTAAGGGTGAACAATTAACATATAAAGTGGCAGATGGAAAGGGCACAGCAGACATGCTTCTTGATGGAGTCACTTTTGTGCCCTGGAGACATTAAATGGCTAATAAATGCTGTCCTCTATTTGTGCATTACCTGTGAGATCCTCTGCTTGAGTATTTCTTTGGTAAGGAGAAAGTGGACTTCATTTGATGTCATGGACTTAACCCCCAAGATGAAAAGGCCACTCTTTGTCTCCAGATTGCTTTAGATTGGCAGTTAGACTAAATGTCAAATAAGAAATTATGGGAATTCCCCAAAGGAGAAAGGAAGGATAGGTATGAACCTTTTATGCCAGGCACAGTTGATTGTGTGCTTATTCTTTCAGCTGATATAATCCACTTTAAATGTTTACCTAGCATCTAGTTAAGTGTCAAACAACCACTATCATCTTCATTCCCATCTGATGCCATTCCTTGCCATTTTGCTGGCTTCTTGGGATTCATCTGTCAAACTTTTAGGAAGATGTTTTTCCCTGCAAATTGAAACATTCTTTTTTTGGAGGTTGCTCAGAAAACTCTGGAGGCTAGTGAGATCCTCAAGACTCAGAAAGCTCAAAAAGTTACAAAATCCTTGGGACTGGAGAGAGGTAGTTTAGTGGCAAAATGTCCTTGCTCCTCTTGCAGAAGGCCAGAGTTTGATTTCCAGCACCTAGGTTGGATGGTTCACAGCTACCTGTAATTCCTCTGACATTCCTGGGTACCTGTCTTCATGTGGCATGCATACACATAGGTACTGATGTATACATCAATAAAAATATCTTTTTGTTTTGGCTTTTAGGAACAGGGTTCCTCTGTTGTAACCCTGGCTGTCCTGGAACTCATCTATAGACCAGGCTGGCTTTGAATTCACAGAGATCCACTTGCCTCTGCCCCCCAAGTGCTGGGATTAAAGGCATGCTCTGCCACTGCCACTGCTTGGCTAAAAATATCCTTAAAAAACTAAAGTCACAAGATTCTCAAGGCCCTTCTACATGTTACATAGGGAACTCTAGGGATGCAGATTTTTAGATCACCCATGCTGTGTGGACATTTTGGTGATACAGCTGCCTTTGAGTCATAGTCATGCATGATCTTGTAGGTCTGTGCATTCAAAATATAAGTGGGTACAAACTGATAAGCATGCCACTTCTATAGAAAGATGATATTCAGGAAATTGTGGAGAATGGTGCTTAAATCTACCACAGCAGAGCAAGTGAAGAAGGTCTTCGAAGAAGAGATAGCACAGCCCAAGGACCCAGTCGCCAGGCAGGCAAGAGAAAAACCAATCAACAAGGTTCAAGGAAACTCAGCAGGGAAACTTGGATCATTATAAGGAGCCCAAGGCTGGCTCTTGAATCTGTTGTGAAGAGGTGAGATGAGGCCAGGCAGATGTGACCAGTGAGCATCTTGTAGAAATTAATACTAAGGAATTTGAGCTGTGCATCAGGAATTCTATTTGACAATTGCAAGAGGACTTTGTCACAGGGTCACTAAAAGTACCAGAACCTTAAATTTGCAAAAATACAATTTTAACTCCCTTTACTAGTCTCCTCACAAATGGAGTTATTAGAAGGAGTAAAATGATAGAAACAAATTAATTCTGAAACTTGGAGGGGATCACTGTATTCTGTGTTATCAAGAACAGTTTGAGGTAGGATGGAATAATCATATCTCCATTTACCATGACTGAATTACACCTGCAGAGTCAGGATAGGTTTTAGACCTAGTCAGTACATTGATAAAGACATACACCAGCATTCACTTGGATTAATAATTGTTTTGGATGTTTCATTTTGTTAAGTCAAACCCAAGGACTAGACTCTAATAATACAGCTGCCATTTTAAAAGAGTACTGCTTATGTCTATCCTGAGGATTCATAAGCCGCAATGATGGATGAAGTATGGCTTTCTTTTCTTGCAAATAAAGTTTTATTGGGACATGCCCATGACTAATCATTGATACATTGCATATGGTTTCAATTATGTTACACAAGAAGAGTTGAGTAGTTGCAACAAAGTCTTGTGGCACACAGAGCCAACACTGTTCTCCATTTAACTTCTTACAGAAAATATTCACTGATCCTTTGTCAATAGTAGTATAAAGTCATCCAGAAGGAAGCTGCTTTTGTGCAAACTAGACAGCAGTACACCTACCTGAAGCTATCCAGGCCATTCTGGCTCCTATGTTCTCATCAAATTCCAGTTCATTGGCGCTTTTACTATTTGATATTCCATGGAGCATCTTGCTGGCCCACTTGCACACTTGGTCTTTTGTTAACGGGAACAGATGATCAGAAAGTATCTTCAGAAGATAAATTCCACATCATCTTTCTTGCTTGTAGAATCTAATCAATATATCAAACTCATAGAAGCAGAAAGGAAAAAAAGGAGTTACCAGAGACTGAGGAGAACTGAGGAAATGTTTGTCATGGGGTATAAAATTTTGGCTAAATAGATCAGAAGATCATTTTTAATATACAGTGACCATGGTCAATAATAATGATTGTACATCATTACTAACAGATTTAAAGGTTCTTATCACAAAGATGTTAAGTATATGAGTAATGGATATGTCAAAAGCTTGATTTAGGGATTCTACAATGTTAAATATTTCAAAGTATCATATTGTACACCATAAACATGTAGCTTTTGCTTGCCAGAATTAAAATGGGTAATAAAATTTTTAAAGCATAAAACAATTTAAATATCTTCATATATACAACAGTGCTAAATGGAAAAGCTCTCTCTAATGAGACCAGTGATCACTTGAACTCTTTGTGTGTTGGCTCTCAGACTGCCAGATTTAAATGCATCTCAGAAGGATTCTCCCACCAAGACAGGCTGCAGCTTAAGATGCCATTGCATGACCCTCTAGAGCCAATGGAGCACAACATGGCAGTGACTTCTAGAAAAATGAAGCTTCTTGCAAATTCCAAATAGGAGAATTAATAGTGTATTCTAAGACTTTATGGCAAAGCAACACACTTTTAAACAACCAACAATCCTCTGTTAACAAAAATCTTTGAACTTGTTATCAGATTCTAGTTAGAAATACAAGTCACCAAACAGTAAACTTATAAGAGCTATTATTCTTTGTGCCTTCCTTCATCTTGCTGCCTAGAGAGCAGATGCAAGTTAAAGGTCACATGCCAGGGTTGGTGAGAGGGTAGTTGAAAGGGCTTTGGATCTATGAGGACTTTTTCTGCAGAGGACCTGCACTGCGGTCCCTATGAAGACTCTGATACTCTATGGTGTAACATGAGAAATACAGAGAAGCATTATATTGCTGCCTTAAATCATATGAAATTACTGCTTCAGTCTATAAAGGGGCAGAGAAGTAATGTGTGCCATTTAGAATTAGAAGTAGAATCTACTTCTTCACATACAAGAAAATCTAAAGGGGCTTTAAATAAGAAATACAAAGAGATGGAAAGAGGCTTTGGAGTCAAACAGACTAAGTTCCAACCCATTGTGTACTGCTTGCCACCTGTATGGTCCAGAGAAATACACAGGATTACAATCACAAGAGTTTTGTGAGATTGAAGTGGTAACCTGTATAAAAGCACACAAGAGACTCTCTGTAAACACTAAATGAGATCCGCAGTCTAGCTTTGACCCTATCTACCTTCTCTCACTAAACTAGCAGCTAACATAGCAACTGTGCCAACAACGTCTATGAAGTTGTCACTATAGTTCAGTGCTCTGTAATTATACAATCGAAGGCTAGTTATACCTACCAATCTGTCAAATTTAAACAATGAGTAGAAACAAAGGTGAGTGGCATAGAGGTGGAGGTTCATATAATGTAATCTAATCTAACATGATCTTTAGAGTCATTTCTGATGAGACAGAGACATGTAAACACGATGTAAACATGCTGTCAGTTCCCTAATTTCATTAGCATCAAGAAGATTTAACCAAGATATGTGTTTTATGCTTTATTATTTATTTATTTATTTTGGTTTTTCAAGACAGGTTTTCTCTGTTGTCCTGGAACTCATGCTGTAGACCAGGCTGGCCTCAAACTCACAAAAATCCACCTGCCTCTGCCTCCTGAGTGCTAGGATTAAAGATATGTGACACCACAACCCAGATTTGATTTATTTATTTATTTATTTATTTATTTATTTATTTATTTATTGGTACCTTATAGTTTATTATAAAACTCAGTATATAATGGGAAAGGTCAAATATGACAGTTAATCTCAAATAAGTGGAGGATATGAAATTCTATAGCAATATTTGAGATTTAAGTTAAAATCTAAAATCTGTTGCTATAATAAATAATAACATGACCAAAAGCAACTTATGGAGAAAAATGTGTGTTTCAATCTGCAGTTATAGTTCATTACAGAGAGTAGTGGTGTAGGAACTCAAGGTAGGGGGATAGAAGCAGGAAACAAAGCAGAGGGCATGGGTAGCACTGCTTACAGCATTACTCAGTTAGCCTTTCTCATACCTCTCAGAACCACCTGCCTGATTATAGCTCTCAGTGGGATGGATCCTCCCACATCAATCAATCAAGAAGATACATCATGGATCTGCCTACAGGCTTATGTGATAGAGGTATTTTCTCAAATGAAGTTTTCTCTTACCAAATGATCCTAGTTTGCATCAAGTTGACAAAAATCTAGCCAGCACAAGCATGTATTTGAAATAAAATATGAAAGAAGACAAGTCACATATTGAAGAAAGCATGAAGCTTCCTTTACTTGTTTTATACAAAGAGGGGGAAAGGCTATAAAATCTACTTGAGTTATTACTGGGGACAAGGGTGTGGGAGAAGAGCCACAGATACTGATAAAGAAAAAGCAAGAGGCATCACTCTTGTAAGAAGCTCAGTTTTGCAGTAACACACTCTCATGATAACTAACATACTCAGACAAGCTCTGTAGAAGTGACCTGTCATCTCATACAGGCCCTACTTCTCAATGCCATATGTGAATTGAGAAATGCATTTCTGATACATGAACCTTGTGGGAGGGACATTTCCAAATCATAGCACCAAATCACAACAATGTATAAACCACACCTGCAAAAATGAACGTAAATATTTTTAACACAGACACTGATAGGGAATTAATATTCATCACAAGGCAGCATCTGTGTTGGTTAAGAGCATAGATTTTGGAGTCCGAATGGCCTGGGACTTTGTGCTGGTTTTTCTATTTATTTCTCCTTCTTTCTACTGTTCCATCACTTAAAGTCTCTCCCCATCCCAAGATGACAGTGACTTATTCATGAGATCATTGTGATCTCATTAATAAAGTAGTCATTAAATGGATTTTTTGTGATTATTATTATTAAATGGTTAGCAACTTCTAACACTGAATATTTGAGTGAAAACCTGTCTCAGAGACCATCGTGTTCATCTCACACAGAAAGCAAATGAAATGGTCAATAGCATTGTGCCTAGTTGAGCAATAAGGAGACCAAGGCAGGGCAATTAAGGAACTTGCCTAAGCCTCACAAGGGATATTGTCAGAGCTGGAAGTGAGAAATGAAAGAGCAGCTTAAGCCTAAAGTGA
Organism: Cricetomys ansorgei; assembly: GCA_026225945.1. Lineage (NCBI taxonomy): Eukaryota > Metazoa > Chordata > Mammalia > Rodentia > Nesomyidae > Cricetomys > Cricetomys ansorgei. The sequence continues at coordinate 64,187,557 of JAMJFZ010000199.1, read as the reverse complement.
GCAAAGAAAATAATGAAACAATAAAAAATATCAGACCAGAAACCAGGGAACCTAAAATTGAATGAGCAGTAGGAAAACAAACAAAATAAAAAATTCAGTGCAGTTCCATTGCAAAATCCTCCAGAAGAATGATACAGAGAACCCCACAGAAGAGGGGGAAGAGGGATTGTGGAAACCAGAGGTGTTGAGGACACCAGGAGAGCAAGCCCTATGGAGTCAACTGACCAGCATTCTGAGGGGCTCACAGAGCCTGCAGTGATGGACGTGGAATGTGAAGGATCCCCTAAAAATACCTTATGGTTGTCTGGCTTGTCGTTCTTGTAAAACTGCTACAAGCTGAAGTGTGTGTCGGAGTCTCTGACCCTTTTACCTGCCCTTGGGACCTTTTCCCTCCTACTGGCTTGCCTAGCCAATCCTCGATGTAGGGAGTAGTGCCCAGCCTTGCTCCATCTTGTTGTATGCCCTTTGAGTGGTAATCCTGGGAGGGCTATGCTTTTCTGAGGGGAAGTAGGGGGTGGAGTGGGAGAGGGTAGTGCCAGGAGTAGATCTGGGGGGGAGGGGAGATGGGGGTTACTGAGAGGAATGGAGGGAGGTGAGGAGGAGGGTCAGGATGTAATATGAGATAAGAAAAATTGAAAAAAAGTCAAAAGAAGTTTAAAACTGTGATGTTACTACAAATTCTATACATCAAAGAGATAGTAAAAAAACATACTGTTGTTGTATAGCTATTTACTCTGAATTGTGGCATTCTGTCTTGAAAAGATGTTAAGACTCAAAAAGGAAATGAAATTTGCTAGGCTTAGGAAGTAAAACAAAAACAAACAAACAAACAAACAAAACCTCACAAGTCCTGGGAAACTTCTGAAACACAGAAGATGGGTAAGCACCCCCTACACCCTGCCAAGGATGTATAAAGTAACAGTTTCTGGAGAGAAGGGCTCTCTGGAGAGCTGAGCCTGTATGTCATGTACAGAGCTGCGGGGATGCGGTTCTTATTAGTTGTCACCTATACTGGAGCAGGGAGAGGGCAGCCTTTCAGTACAGCAGCTGACTTTGAGTCATCTACATTTCTGTAGGCAGCCTCTTATACTCCGGTAAGGGACCCCCAACACTCAAGGGTTCATTAAGCTGGGCTTGAATGATATTGTTCCTTTTAGCTGTAGCTAGAGTGATCTGGGATGGATAGATGTTTGTTCATATCGTCCCAGGAAATGTCACACAGTTGTGAACAACTTTGTGCCAATAAATTTGACACCATATAAAATAAAGACATTTCTGGTAAAACAACAACTTAATTAACAGAACACTAAATATAGAATAAGAATAAACATCCTTTAAAGACATTTATTTTGAAATATTGAAGTATTTCCCTGCATAAAGAACATACCAGCTCTGTAACTCTTCATTGGATAACTGCATAGCCATTGAAAATATTTCCAGATTCAGTTTTGCTCTTTCATAGTATGCAATATGTTTAAAATAAACATGACTCTGTTATCTAAACCAGAATATGACATTAAAAGTGTAGATTAATATCTCCCAAGAGCAGGGGGACAGAATCCCTGAACAGAGTAGTATCTGATAAAACTCAAAGTATATAAAAGAATGTTTTATTGTTCACTATGTAGAGATATTTATGGGAGTACAAGGGTAATGTAGCCTATTGAGATCAATACATGTAATCCACAAAACTTACAACCAAAGGGAAAAAAACCATATGACTTTAATAAATATGGAGAATGGACAATCAGGTGATTCTTTTATGATACTATCCACAGACTAGTCATTAGAGTACATTTCCTTAGTTCAAAGGCATTTGAGAATTCCCTACTGCTAGCCTCATGCTTAATCACAAAATATCAATAGATCAGCAACAAAATAAAGTTTTCTGCTTTCACCATTTCTAATTAACATTTTCTACTAACATTTCTTCCTATTACAGTAGGTATAAAATTGAAAGTATCATACTTGGGTTGAAACTTCAGTAGCAACAGCAGTACTGGGCATCTATCAGTGGGATGACAGGCAAGGATGACAGAAGTAAATCCACACTCCTATAGCAGGGCTCAAAGGCTATACAGAAGCAAGTCTTTTCAATCAGTGGTTAAAAGAAATTTACATTCTCACTTCACACAACATGAAGAAGGAAGTTGAAATGGATCATCAATCTAAACATGAGTACTAAAACTAGATTCTCTAGGAGAAAACACAAGGTACAAAAATTGTACCATTAGAGTGGGCCTCGATAGTTAACAAGATTTTAGAAAACTTTCAGCATCAAAAAATGGCAAAATAAACTTTATGAGCTAAAATAAAGTCTCAAAAAAGGGTCTTGTTAAGAAAGCGAGGAGAGAAACCATCATCTGTGAGATGGTGCTTGCCACAGATACACCTGGGGGAAATACTTCTGTATTGGATATATAGAGACAATTTACAACTGAGTCATAAGATGGCAACCCGATTAAAAACAAAACTGCAAGAGAAGAACACGTTCACAACATGACTCTTGTCATAACATGCTCACAACGTGTCCTTGGTACAGTAACTGGCTTCTCTGTTATCACTGCCTTGACTCCCCTGTAGCTCGTGAGGCTCTATCCTTAGGAGAGAACAGCACATTTTTGGTTCCCTATGGTTTCTTATAGAACTCTTTGAGGCAATGGGACCTTTGCCCTGTGCTGCTAGCTAGGTCTTTGGGTTCTCGCATATTTTGCCTTGGTCCCTACGCTATGGTCCAGGTAACTTACAGGAGTCTCAATCTGTATTGCAGTCTAGAAACTCTTCCTTCAGTTGCCCTAACCTGTTGTTTATTCACCCACTCTCTGAAGGTGTTTCTCCAATAAGAATTTTCTTTCTTGTTCTCTAAGAATTTCATAAATATGCACAATGTTATATTATTATATATACTTCCTGTTTCTCACAACACTCCCCAGATTTCCCCAACATGTCCCCTTTCAACTCCATATCCTTTTATTTTTTCTTTACTTTCCATCTTTCCCTCCCTCCCTCCTACCCTCCCTTCTTCCCTCCCTCCCTCCCTCCCTTTCATAATTCTTTCTTTTTGATAACCCACTATATCTGGTATGTGAGTGTGGGGTTGTTCACTGTCACATGGACAGCCTGCCACTGACCACAGCCCCCCAAGGATTGACTCTTCTTCCCCCAACAGCCACTCACTGCCAGTGCTACCTCAGTCAGGGGGGTAGGGCCTTGTGAATTCCTTCCCTGTTCATGCTGGAATTTTGGCTGTCTTGATCTAGGGCAGGTCTTAGGGGGGTAGGGCCTTGTGAATTCCTTCCCTGTTCATGCTGGAATTTTGGCTGTCTTGATCTAGGGCAGGTCTTCCATAACATTAATCTTCTTATTCTTTCCCTTCTATGGAGTCATATTCCTGAACCCTTTAATGCTTTATGTTTATAATATCTACTTCAGTTACTGTCCGCTTATCTTCATTTTTCTTTTCTTCACAAAAGTTTTTAAGTCTATTCTCGTAATAAAAAGTTTATGTTTAATAAACTAGAATCTTCATAGGTTTAATTTTATCTATCCTGCCAATTTATCATTAGGTCATTTGCAGGTCACCACATCTGCTGTGGTTTCATGAATACAGTGGCACTTGTCACGTCCAGCATATGGCATTTCCTAACCTTTGTCCTCATCCAGTAGCTCTTACATTCTTTCTGTTTCCTAACCTTTGTCCTCATCCAGTAGCTCTTACATTCTTTCTGTACTTACCGGGTCTATATTGTATCTATCTTTTAACCTTTTCTTTTTTAACTTTAACTTCACCACTCTCTGAGTTTTCCACTGATCCAATTTTCTATTTTTCATTTTGGCTGTCTTGATCTAGGGCAGGTCTTTTGCAGGTCACCACATCTGCTGTGGTTTCATGAATACAGTGGCACTTGTCACGTCCAGCGTATGGCATTTCCTAACCTTTGTCCTCATCCAGTAGCTCTTACATTCTTTCTGTCCTCATCCAGTAGCTCTTATTTCTTTCTGCCCTCTTCTGTAGTGTTCCTTGAACCTTGGAATAGAAGTGTGGTAGTGATACATACGTCCTCTTAGGGTTGGCACTCATGGCCACTTATTCTCAGCACACTGATTAGTTACGAATCTCTGCAATAACTGCCACCCATTGCAAAAAGAACCTTCTCTGAGCAATGCTGAGAACAGCTCAGTCTATAGATATTACCATAAATATTTAGAATGTAGTTTGACCGTGGCCAGCCTGAGGCTACAGAGTGAGTTGTAGGACAGCTAGAATTACAACAGGGAAGTCCTGCCTCTGCCTCCCAAGTGCTGTTAATAAGGCACCACCACCGCCTGGCCTTTTGGTGTTCTTTTACACCACTGCTAAAGGGAAACATACAACCCCTTCCATAGATCTCAAAGACAACATCTTGAGCTTCACACACATACAATGTAGCTATCAGAAAACTCAGTTTGTGAAACAGTACACTATCACTGGCGGTGGGAGGGAACATGGGCTCCATGATCAGGAAAAGCAGTTAAAACCTTGCTTTTTTCCCGCTCCCTTAGAATTTTTTATCTCTAAGTACCTCCATTCCATGGCTCTTACATTGGAATGCTTTTTCCTCACTTATTTATTAATTTGGCAGCCTTTTCTCTTCATAGAGGTAAAATCACAATGGTAGGTTGTCATAGGACACTGACTGTATCCTCCGTCAGATTTGGTTGTTACTTATGCACTCTTTCCAGTTGCTTTGTTTCTGTATTATCTTTTTAATTTTTAATTTTTATAGCTTTAGCCATATGCTTAATGTGTCTGTTTTCTGACTGCCCTCTCTGCCTTCAGGCAGACCAAAACTGCTTTGCTCACAGACTCCTGTAGACTGATGATTTTCAATTTTGTAGCTTTTGATTATTTTTAATATGGATTTGATATAATAGAAAAGTCTTATGTTGAGCTTCTTTTTAGCCCCCAAATCTCTCCTATTGTGTGGTATAAGTATCTTCCTCAAGAGAATCATGAAATCCAGTGGGAGTCTTCAGCCCAAGGCCAACTATTTTATTTGTATGCAATTGCCGGAACCACATAGAGCATGCCACATGGAGCCCCACATCCACAGAGGGCCAATCCCGAATTTTCTGTTCCCCAGGAAGACTCTAGTTTTCCTTCCAGGTCCTTAGAGGAAATTATTTCTCTCCTCCAAACTTGTTTCTGCTCCATCCCATGGAAACTTTGAATTATAAATACTTTATTCTTTATTTCATCTTTGGCTGGAAAAATGTAGCCAAGGCAAAATCTAAATGAAACTCATTTAACAGTTAATAAAGAAGCTCTGGAAATGGAGAGTTTGTTGACTCAGACACTTTGAGAAGATTAACTCTGAGCCTGCCAATATATCTTCTTAGGTAAAAAGGAAAGTATTCTCAAATATGAGCATGCCTGTTAGCATAAAATGAAGTTAAATCTGCATTCTGTATCTTGTCACCACGGACCTGGGTTTCTAACGGACTTACTTGCTCAAGTGACCTTTTCTAATTATATTGAAATGTTTGCAACTGTGCTTCAGTGTTATCAGGTCTCCTGGCTTGCAGTTTGAGTCAACACTGGATTGGCCACAAAACAAATATGTTCAGGATGTTTGTTCCATAACACTGTATTTACTATCTCCTGTTACAAGCTATAACTCTCATAAAAGGTTGATCTTGCCCACTTACTATGACAATAAATTGACTCATAATTTCCTGACTATGATATCTGATCTAGACCTAATTAGCTTGATATTTCTGAAAGGACATAAAGGAATTCTTAAAATGAGGTCAGCAATTAAAGCCACAGCTCAGATTCTAAAACATTTACAACTGAAAACAGGTGACAGGTTTCTTTGAGAGTGGAGTATGAGATGTCAGGTTGGCTCTGTCATTCCTGCCCTGGAAATTCAGAGCTTTAGCAGCAGTCAAGGTTCTGGTTCCCATGGTGTTTAGACCCAGAACTTCCTTCCCTGCTCTCATTTGTCCTATTATCAAAGCTCACAGGTCACTGTGGTCACTGTACAGTCTGTGATATCTGCTTAGCTAGCATTATATCCACAAACATCTCCTCCATGAATGTTTCTTTGTTAAACATTACTCTCAGGAAACATTTTGTGCAAGATTTAGGAGGTGGGCATGAGGGATTGTCCATGTCTATATGCAGCAGGTCCATGTGTGGTCACTTTTCATGTTCTACCAGCTCACCACTGGCGTGGAATGGCTGCTGGGCACTCTTCTAGCCACTTCCTACCAAAGACACAAAGTTCTTCACAGGGCCCAATATTGTCGAATCTTGGTTGAAGGTAGCAGAAGTCAGATGTAAATTAAAGCTTGTTTTAGTGGTCCCAGCTCACCCCAAATCTCCTCATTTCTTGCCCCCATCTTTTCTTCTCAGCTCTGTCTGCTTGTTCAGTTCAGTCCAGCTCTGGGCACAGAGGCACTGACTTGTTCAAGCACCTTCAGCAGCTCCTACAATCCTTGTGACAAGCTCTTTATCCCAAAACATTTCTGATGCTGCTTTGTGCATACCACCCTGGTACAAACAGTTGGGAAAGTATCATATTCAAAAATCATTAATCCTCTTGTCCTGTCAATTCACAAAATGGAGATTTGTGAATTTATTCCTTTATAATATTAACTATATTTAATGGTATAGATTTGACTTTCTCATGACTTTAAAGGATTTTCTCCCTCTCCCCTCTATATCTATATCTACATCTATATCTATATATCTAATATATATATATATATATATATATATATATATATATCATCTATATATCTGTATATCATTATAGAGAGGAGAATTGAGGAGGAAGGAAAAGAAATGCTCGATTATGATTTCAAATATAAGAGCTGTGACAGATTCTGTTTCTTTAACCAGACCCTGAGTGGTGTCTTTACGAATAATCCTAACAACCTCAATGACATCTATGGTATCCACATTAATATTTCCATCAAAGTTTTCACTTTTGATATTTTGAGACACATGAACATTTCATTCTCTTTCCTGTAAATTTGCATATACGTGGGTTGAAATATATTCTTTTGTTGAGATTTATTTCTTGGTAGAAGGAGCATCTTTAGGTTTGGCATGATATTATCAGAAAATGAAGTCCTTTCATTTGTAACCCCATACTAATATTTCCAGCATGTTCATCCTCAGGGAAACCTTGATGGCCAAGCCCTACATAGCGTCCGTGAGAAATCACCCACCTTCTGACCCTCCTTATACTATAACAATGCTAATTGATGGATGCTATCTTCCCAAGATTTGGCTCTCATAGAGATTAGCCACAGGGTCTATTTCTTGGAGCAGAAGGAGGGCACAGTGCTGACAGTGTGTTTATCCTGTTCCACCTAGGACAAAGAGTTGTCACTACAAAGCACTTTAATTTCCTTTTGAAGACAGCACAGCTGAAATTCTCATAGAGAAAACACATCATTCTTCTCAATATCCCTTATTGCCAACTCCATGCTGAGCTAGCCTTAATTATACAGGGTCTGTAGTTTATCTGAGAATGGCTCCATGTTTGCCATCTCCACAGGGTAGAACTGTCACCAAACACATTAATCAGATTGTTTATTCTGATAGAAACTTCTTGTTCCAGGGCTGTGTGCAGAGAGCAGAGGGGCTATAGAGACAGGATGCTCAGGGAGGTTCAGTCTGTCTACAAGTGCTAGATAGAGAGTGAGTCAAGGTATGTGTTTCTCAAGGTCTCACACTGTAGTTTGATCTACCTTGAAAACTGCTTCTCCAGGTCCAGTTCATGTGTAGCAATATTTACCTGTTTTCATCAAATGGTTGGAATCCCAGCTTTGAAGATCTTGCCTGGTCTTCTTTTTACTGGAATGCTTTCTCACCTTTGACAGAAACAGATGTAATTATTTCCCTTTCTCTCTTACAGTACTTGTTGTGTCTCCTTTATTGGGATTATGTGAGAGTATTTCTCTGTCTCCCTAATCACATAACACAATGAGAGAGAAAGAGAGAAAGAGAGAGAGAGAGAGAGACACAGAGAGAGAGAGAGAGAGAGATTACAGAGAGACTGAGAAAGATATATACACACATACACAAAAACACACATATACAGAAAGGGAGAGAATGATAGAGATTTAAGTATAGATAAAACTGTCTTTCCTTTTGTAAAAAAAGTCTACACAGTTATTGGCAGTAAGATTATAGAGGAAAAGAATCTGCCAATCTTGGTTTTATAAATTTATAAGGGGAAAGAATGAGTAGCCTTTGAAGATGACAGTTTTAGGACCAATAAACATCTGTGATGTTGATATCAATAATGTTTAACTTATACCTGCCCTCACATGCCATGTGACAGAACTCTTGACAGGTAAGCCAGGCATTTCTGCTTATGTATATTTTTAACTAAGTAAACAAAGTTATTTGGGTGCAGAAATGTCAGCTCAGTGAATTAGCAAGTGGCAGGGCTAGACCTTAAATGTTGAGTCCTGCTCTAATAATACTATATGGTCTATTTACCTAAAGTTGAATTGCATAAGGAATGAACATCAACTCCATACAAAGATAGGATATCCAAAGGAGAATGTGAGGGATGATCCAGTCCCCAAACTAGAAGAAACATCACAAAGCCACGTGCTGTGACACCCTCTTGGCCAAAGTCTATTCTCCCTGTAGTTTGACACTGACATTTCCATTGCACGTTGGTTGGGATGACTTGAACACAGGGTGAAGAGTTCCATGGCACTGGAGAGCAAAATGGATAAAATTTGCCTTTCCAAGATGAGAGCTCACACAAAGCAATAGGCACAATGGTGGAAACATTTCACCATAGAAAAGGGATTGAGTACTGTCATTATGGACAAGTTGCTTTACCCAGCTGAGCCTCGTTTATGTATTTGTTAAGTGAGACATAATGATCTGCCCCAGAATTCATGTGTAATCATCCAATAGGAGTTTAAGGAACCTTTCATTTTCATCCCTACTCTCATGCTGAGGGAAAAGACGGAGGAAAAAATGTTCATATTTGTGTCTGGGAACTTTTCAGGACTAATTTATCCCTTGCATTTCAATGGAATATTGTCTCAGTTACTTTTCTATTGCTGTGATAAAACACCATGACTAAAGGAGCTTATAGAAGGAAGGGTTTACTTTGGCTTATGGTTCCAGAGGGTTAGGTCCATGATAGTGGGAGTGGAGGGAACAGGCAGCAGCCAGCTGAAGAAGCAGCTTGAACCACAGGTGGGAAACTGAGAAGGGTAACTTGTAATGGCCCCAGTCTTTCAAAACCTCAAAGCTCACCTCTAGTGACATATTTCCTCTAACAAGATCACACCTCCTAATCCTCCCCAAACACTCACCAACTAGGGTCCAAATGTTAAAATGCAAGGGACTTATGGGGAACATATGATTGAAACCACTACAAATACTATGTCATCATCCAAGTAGAAAGTAATATTTCTGAGTGGCTAATAAGTTCCCAAACCACAGCAGTCATTGTTGTGGGATACTTTACTATTGTGCGCTGTTTGGGTTTTGATACCTTGAAGCTGGGAAGCCAGATGCATTGCAACAGTACAGGCCTTGCTTCCTACCTAGTCACACCCTTGTGCTAGCCTTGAGATCGGAACAGATAGACAATTCAAGGTGACCGATAACGAGCAGGTCACGAGGAGATCACGAGCAAAGACTCTGATCACCCCCAGCCTAGTATCATTGTGTTGTAATGAAGGCCTAAAAGATAGAGGGCGTGGGGGAAAAGTTAAAAGGGAGGAAGGGAGAGGTCTTTTGGGGGAAGAAAGATGAAGACTCTGCCTAGCCGTCCGTGTATAGAATTCCCTGAGATTTGACATGGTTTGTGATTAATAAAGAGCATTGGAAATTACAACGCTGGACTCTCCGTTAAGCGCCATAACGTTAATATAACAAGTCATATTGACACACAGGTATTTCAGCTTTTCTATGGACTGGGGCCTTCTTGCTCATAACTTCTTTTAAGTTCAGTCTCAGCACACAAAAGCTCAATTCCTTTCAAATGTTCTGCTCAGGGAAACTTACTGAGGCAACTGTAGCTATTTTATGTTGCACTGATCTATTGACACCACTGCTTAATGCTGGGGATTGAATCTGGAGCCTTGTAGATGCTGACCAACCACTTTATACTAAGCTACATCCTCAGTCCTACAGTCTCCCATCCTCACCCACTTAACTCATATACCATAATTTGCCTCTCTGTGTGTATGTTCATATTATAGACATATTCATATGCATACTATTCATATATTACATAAATGGTAATGACCTAATCAGTTTGTGTAAGGTTATATATTTCTACATATAAAGAGAATAAGAGAATGAAAGACTATTTGTTTTGGTATTTATTTATTATTTAATTTGTATATGTATGAATGTTTTGGCTGTATTTATGTGTACCACAAGCATACTTCTGCATATCTATTCCTGAAATTTTCAGAGACCAGAAAAGGGCACCAGATCACCTAGAACTGGAGTTGCACACAGTAATGATCTCCTGTGTGGATGCTGGGAATTGAACCTGTACTCTGTATAAGATCAGCAAGTGCTTTTAACTTCTGCGCCATCTCTCTAGCCCTAAGCCTATGTTTTCTAGCAGGTAAATTTCTATTTTAAAAAGCATAAGCAAATTTTGTTCCTGGTGTGACAACTGGGTTTCAACTTACTCTACACCTTCCTCTCTTGGAGGTAGGCTGTTAATGCCATCAGGTTACCCACAAGCAAATGTTTCATATTGAGATTGCTCCTTAATAAAGTCAATGGGGTACAACAACTATCACAAATCTTGGAAACTCTGTCCCACCCCTGTTTTCTTTAGAATCCATCATTCCAGAAAACCATGGGGAAGTACTTACAATTTAATCTTTCCCATCAGAGTGAGAGAGGTACCAAAGCTGGGAAAATGGATAAAGAAAATGATGTCTGCTAGCTGGAAGGCATGTGTGAACAGGCCCAGGTTGGCCTCTCTTCCCTTCATTTACCATAGGGCTGAGACCATGAGGCTGTGAGTGGTCTTCTTTATCCTGAATATTCCTACAACCTCACATTTTAGTATATTTTTTATTTTATCTTTTCCAGAAAACTAAAAGGATAATTCTGAGATAAATGTTACAAGAGCAGTAAGAAAAACCTTCAGAATTACATTGCTTCAGAGTTCCTGCTCGCCACAAGCAAATGTTCTTTAAAAAGATGAAGGGAGTACAAGGACACTTCTATCTGCATGGAAATATGCCCTTTGGGTTTCTCTCATCTCATTATTTGCATGTTCATGGGAGGGCAGGCCAGGCCAGGCAGGAACCAGCAAAAGTGCAGCTGAGAGGGGCTTGAGTGACATTAATGGTGAAGTGGGCAGGCAGTGTGGCACACTGTCCAGAGAGGTGGATTGAAGGTCAATCTTTGCTAATAACAATGGTCCTCTGAGAGTGCCAAGGTATCGGGAGAGGGGGAATCAGTATCTAGTGACCTTGTGAAGTTTATCATTTTGCTGGATATGTTGCAAGTTGATTAACAGGCTATCTCTAAATAAGACATAGAATAAGGGAAGGTACATGTTGTGCAGATGGACACCTAGGAGAGACATTTCACTTCTGTATAAGAGGAGAGACCCTGGTTAACATTTAGAATATGTATACACAAAGAAAGCAATCATTTGAATTCCTGAGGCTTGGGGTGGTGGGGCCATAGGCATTTTTAGTATAGAGAAAAAGAGAACTGAGATGTCTCTACATGGCCAGTTCTTAGACCAGTGGGACACTATCTTTAGGTGATGTTCTGATTTGTTATGGCTTCCAGAGAGAACTGAGTTATTTACACAAAGGGAAATTACTTTTTTGTGTGGTGGAAGGTTGGACAAATCTTTAGAACTTTAAATTGTAGGCTCATATATTTGAATGCTTAGTCATCAGAGAGTGAGGTAGAATTGGAAGGATTAGGAGATGTGGCCTTGTTGGAAGAAGTGTGTCACTGGGGGTGGGCTTTGAGGTTTCAAAACCCATGCCAGACCCGGTATCCCTCAGCCTGTGAATTAGGCTGTAGCTCTCTGCTACTGCTCCAGTGCCACGCTCCACACCATGATGATAATGGATGAAGCCTCTGAAACTGTAAGCAAGCCTCCAATGAAATGCTTTATTTTTTGTGGCAGTTGCCTTGGTCAAAGTATCTCTTTACAGCAATAGAGCACCGACTAAGACAAGGAGGCATGATATTCTAGTGAAATTGATGTGATTGCTAGTTTCGATTGCCCAATTGATTGATATGGAGAAGGGCCTGCGAGACTGACAAGTCATACTTCTGGGTATATCAGTGAGGGTTAACGAAGGAAGAAGACCTACCTTGAATGCAAATGACACCATCCTGAATTCCGGGGGTCTGCAGGAAAAGGAGAAGGCTTATTAATGCAAGTAACTTTCTTTCTATGCTCCCTGCTCACCTTCCAGTGAGTTGCAATTCACCATTCCATCTACAGTCAATGAAGTCAAGGCCTTGGGGCTGAAAGGTGAGTATCTGTGTGAGCTAAACTGCACCCATCTTCCTCATAAGTGGTTTATCAGGCACTCTGTCAGAGTGACAAAAAAGTAACTCACACACTGAGGAAAGGAGCCTTGCTGGTTTAAGGGGACAGCGACAAGGCATGAAAGGAATTACAGCTATGGGAAAGGAGTTAGGGAACTGAGCATTCCTGCAGGTGCCCTGAAGAAAGGCTGCCTGGTGGAATGGTGGGGTAGGATCCAGATCTCCACAGATCATTCAGGTGCCCAGGCAAGTTCCCCAACTTTGTGTCTTAGGCTGTAAGGAGCATAAGAATTCCTTCTTTTGATAGCTAGTGCCTACAGCCTGTGAATTTGTCATGTGACAAACGAGGCTCTTGCAGATGTAATTAAGGAGCAAACCATAAAACAGAAGATGACCTTGGATTAATCCGTCCTGATCTACAGAGAACTGTCTCAGAGTAGTCTAGGGCTGATGTAGGCAAAGTGAAAGTTAGAAAGGCTGAAACCCAAGAGGATTTTGATGTGTTGTAGATAGGTTAAAAGCAGGGGCAGCATGGTCCCAAGAAGCCCAAGAAACCCTGAGAAACGTGGAAAGACTGTGATACCCCTAGAGCACAGACAGCCCTAGCTGGCAGCCTCCTGGACCCATCTTTCTGTATGCTGCTTTATGTCTCCTAATGGCACTCACTCCTCACCTCGCATTTTGTGTGTTTTCTTTGCAGTTAGCCACTCACTTTGCAGGCCTCCCTTCCCTAGCATCCGAGCTTTACAAAGGCAGGTTCTGTGTTTCCGTGGCTGTTTCTCACTCTTCCAAGACATGCGGCTGCTGTCTAGCCAGTGTTAAAGTGAGTAAATGAATATAGCATGTGTCCTCCCAAGTACCTCGCGTAGAAGGCAATCACTTCCTTGTCATTCTGGAGGGCATCAAGGTCATGAGCATTAGCAGCTTGGTGCCTCTTACCCAAAGTGCTCCCATCTCTCTCTAGCACAAGAGGCAAGGTCAAAGCCTGCACATATTCTCTACCTGGCTAATCCAGGCCTACTACAACAGAAGGGTGTTTATTCATAACACACAGTGCCTGAGTTGCATTGATCACACCTGCCAGCTTCCGTTCATCTCCATGCAGAAAACCCCTTCCTTTTTTGATTGTTCCATTTCCTTCCGGTGAAGAGTCAGTTTATTTCATGCCAGAGTAAGCTTCAGCCTTGAATCACAACAGCGGACGCTATCCGACATCAATTGCCACAGCTTAAAGAGGTTTAGGCTTGACAGACTGCAAAGTCGTTTGCAGGAGCTGAAGCTGAGTGACAAAATGCCCGTCATGAGGTGTAAACCTGTCAGCTGCAATTACCCATGAGGGATTCCAGAGAAGCACAAGAATTAAACTTTGCAAATCCAAAAGGCCCCATTGGAATGATGTATTTATTGGGCGTCATTTGATGAAGGCTCTGGAATGGACTTGAGATTTGCATAGTACAGGCTAACACATGGAAATGGGTGTGTGAAAAGATATTGTGAACTTGGCCAGAGTTAATCAGAGCTGAAGAATTCCGAAACCACTCACTGGGTCCACTAAGAACCAACCATGTCTATGTAACCAGTCCCTATCACCACGAAGGGGATGGAAAAGCTTCTGGATCAAACCTGAGACCCAACCAGACTTCTCAGCAGAACACTGCATTGTTTTAACATAGGGAATGGGAGTGGGAGAAAGCCAGGTCATCATGCAAGGCCATATTCTTTTCTTGTCCACATACCTCCATTTCTCTGTCTCACTGGCAGTGAGCAGAGTCACATGTCTATGTCTCACAGACAGAGTGAATGTCTAAGTGATCCTCATGTCTACCGCTCACAGTTCTCAATCCTTCCTCTCATTTCCACTCCAGGGTTAGTGGTTGAATATGCACAACATCGAGAAGCCCAATGACAGCGATAGAGCTGTTAGACAGAGTCAAAGTCCCTGGTGACTCCTGGAATGGACTCTCCTGCTGGCCTGCACTGCCTTTTCTCTGTCAGACAGTATGCATTAGGCGGTGGTAGCTGCAGATGAGGAAGGCTTCCCTATGCTCTGAAGAACAGTCAGGGTTTCCACAGAGAGAATGATGGACAAGATGACTGTGATTGGTAAAAAGTTATGAGGTGGTAAAAATTTTACATTTCTTAAGAATCAGCAAAGTGGCACAGCACAGAGTGTCTGTTTTCTCATTTGGGTATCTATGAGATACTCCAAACACACTGCATATCAAAGCAACTGTTGATTCAAAAATCTCAGTCCTTTCTTGTCCTTAAAGACCCCATTCTCCTCTTTTACCTCATGTGAGTGGAATTCCACTCTTTCAGATTCATAGGTCAAGGTTCATGGACCTAAACTTGATGTCTTTGTTTTTCACACACAATCTAGTAGAAAACTCAATTAACTCTGCTAACAAATGACTCTTAGACTCAACCACCTTGTCATCCGAAGTGCTGGTGACATCCCCATTGAAACCATCATTTTCACCTTCATAGTTTATGAACCCTGCAATTAAATTACAGCTTCCATTCTTCCCCCTTTTGACTGTTATCACTGGCTACTCTTCACACAGCAAAGGGATCGCTTAAAAATGCTAAGTCAGAAAAATGCTAAGAAAAGTCCCCTTTTCTAAATAGTCTGTAAACTCTCCTTCCAATGAAAATGAAAGTTACCCTTCCATCACTTATTTGACCTGTGTTTCCTACTCCTTGGGCCTCTCGCTGCCCCCTTTTCAGCCATTCTAGGGTCATTGTCAATTTATAGGATGAAGTCCTTTGCCATCCCAGAAACACTGTACTCACTATGATTCCGCTGATAAGACTCCCACTACACCAGACCTCTGTTGTACTTCAACTGCCCTAAGCATGGTGACCCTTATAACCTGTTTGAATATTTGTTTCCACCACAGACTGCCTGCATGTGCTGTTTGGAACGTTTAGTGCTATCCCATCAGATGCAGCTCACATATTTTTATTTTTTATTTAGCTTGAGCAACTGGAGCATGAGTTCAACTGGACAGGGGCTTAGAACAGGATGCACAGTTGTATCTTTCTTTGTTTATAACCTGCCTTTTCCATAGCCTTAAATCATAGATGTCTCCACACATGGCTTACGAATACAAAAGGCTCTCTAAGTCTGGAGCACTTACATGACACCTTGAGGAGTGAGGAACATTTCTGCCAGATGAGCTATTGAAGGTAGAAGGTAGAATGAATTGCACACCGTTAAAGTGTAGCAGGGGCACCGGTGAGAGTGTGTGTGTGTGTGTGTGTGTGTGTGTGTGTGTGTGTGTGTGTTAAAGAGAGAGAGACAGAGAGACAGAGAGGATACACTCAAAGAGAGATTGCATGTTTCCCTCTTGCTGCAGTGCTATATCTCAGCACCTAGGACAGCACCGAGACACAGTAAACTTTCCCTCTTTCCCTTGTGGTATAGATAAAGCTGCAATCTGCAATCCACCCCCTGAGGACCCTACAAGTTCTGACTTTGGAATCCCATAAATGAAAATATCATGCTGACTTTCTTAGTTTCAGATAAGAGAATTAGCAGAATAGTCTAGACAAGCCTGGGTCAGGTGTCCAGTATCAAATGAGCAGTTACTTTACTTGTGGCAGTAGTGTGGGAGGATAGCCCCTAGAGAAACAATAATTCTCTATTGTTTTCCAAACCAAGTTAAATCAGATGGTGGTAGCAGGAGGCATGGTCTGAAATAGCCTGTTTTCTTGAGAGTTTTCCTTAAGAAGCTGCTACACCAGTCCTCAGAAATGCAGCAATTTATCCGAGCTGACTTTTTCTCCAAACTTGCCAAGCTTGGAGAGACATTGCCACTTTTGGTTTGTGCTCAGATCATCAAAAACTGAGTTGCTTTTTCAAGCCTGGTCCCTGTGATGGCAGCACAGGGTTCCTGGCCCTAGAAGCTGCACTGTGCTTTGTCTTAGAAATTGCTACATTTTTTTCTTGCAAGGGGTCATTTGCTACACTGGACAATGACCTTGCCCTGAAGCAATCCCCAGCTCCCCAATGAGATCATAGGCCATTTTATTCCATCATAGGGTTCTTTTATTACTCCCTCAAGCATACAAACCAAATGACATTTGGGGCTCAAATCATTGCTCAGCAAAGAAAATCAGCAGAAGGTGCCAAGTTGAGAAGGGCTTTGCCACCGATGGCTGGGACTGCTAATGTAACTTTCTCTGCCTTTGCTGTCCAGGCCATGTTCTCCTTTGCCTTCCTCCCAAAGTGCACAGCCTTGATGTTGATTTGCCTTGAGGAGAAGTAAAAAGGTATTTTAAAAGGTGGGAAAAGAACACAGGATTTATTGAGTACTTACCATGTGACAGGCACCATGTAAGTATTATTTCACCTAATCCTCCCAATGGCCCTCTGGAGGGAAATCTTAATCCCATATTTAAAGATGCAGAAATCAAAACTGAGTGAACTGAAGTTTTTTGCTCAAGGGCACACAGTTAGTAAATGACAACAGGGGATATTTATGCCACTCTGTAGGAACATCATCTGGGGACAGGAAGAACACAAAGTCTAAGGTGGAGAAGGAGGCCCTCTATACAGGAGCTGGTGCCTGAACTTAGAGGCTCAGGGTGGGGTGGGAGAACAGCCCTGTCTGCAGCTTTTCTGGAGGCAAAAAGCAGCTAAATATTAAGCTGGAGAGAGACCACCTTTCCTTTCTCTTCTTCCTCCCTGTCATTCTCTTCTTCCATCTGTATCTTCTTCTATTTTTATCCCTTCTCTCCCCCCTCACTGAGATGTTTCCAGTTTTTCCCTTTCTCCTTCCCCTTGCTCACTTCTTACATCCCTCCCTTCCACCCATCCTCCTTTTCTTTTTTTGTCTGCCCTCCCTTCCTCCTGCCTTTCAGTTTTTACTTTGTTCTTTTCTTCCTAACCACACCACTGAAAATGAATTTGCTACAGCCCCTACTTACAGTACAGAATTTAAGCTCTAGGCTATGTCTTACAATAAGCTGATATCGGGGGCCAGGATTCCAGGAATATTTCTTATTAGGTAGACATAAGGTGGTGACAGATGAAGGACAGAGTGTGTGTGGTGTGGGATGTGCGCAGGGGCACCTGGTAGAGCTACAGGATCAAAAGGTATGGAAATGCAGATGGTTTGCCAGCTATTCTGTGAGTGGGAATGTGTAGCTTCCAGCTTGACAAGGCAGGCATCTGGTTCTCTGGGCAGATGGCTGGGTCTGCAGAGATGTTCAACAGGATCCACGGAGAGGCCCACATCAGCAGTAACAGTGTGACCTTCAGCTTACAAGGTGCAGTTCTGCTCCATTCTTTAGGCACCACTGTTTCACCTGCTCTGATTTCTGCCTTGTCGCCCTTTCGTTCCTCTAAGTATGTTTATTGAAATCAACAATGGGACAGACATTGCCTTCGCACTGGGGATATTATGTTGAAGAAAACGAAATCTGCCTTTGTGCCCATAGAATTAACGCAATGAAGGAGTCGGAAAACAAGCAAGTCCACACACAAACACGATCAATAATCGACGTCTACAACTGGACCTAGCAAGAAAGGAAACAGAATTATGGGCATAGTCAAGGACCACAACAGACAAGCTGCCCTTGGAAGACTAACGTCATATGATACATTTAACTTTACAGAGATTGGAGCAAATACTCATTTTTATCCAATTTACATTGTCTTTGCTCACAGAAAACTGACTTCTAGATGCAACAAGGACCCAACAGATCTTCATTCTAAGAGTCCCTTCTACAAGCATTTCCAAGGCCTTATCTTTCTGTCCTCTGATGCTCAGTTCTGCGTTTGAACTTTCTCAACAGCAGACTGGTAGTAGCCAAGACGGCAGTCCTTTTAGGTAGATTCCTTGCTGGTTTTTATTCACTGTCTCAGGGACTCACTAAATGTGTAGTTTTACAGAAACTTTGAGCACCTACTGTTCACTACATAGGAAGAGACTTTGTTCACTACACAGGAAGAGACTTGTGTGTTTTGAGATGGTTCAGATAAACTGCTAGCTGTTTTTCTAGCTAAATCAAGAGGAAAATTATTTTCTTCTGAAAGTTTGAGTTTGCTACTGGTCTATAACGTTACCCAAGTATGACATCATAAGCGTGCTTTATACGATTAAAATGAAGACCTGAAACCCAGCCATAGGCAGTTTTACCTTATACAAGGCACACACTTGCATAAGAGAGCCAAAAGACTGGGTTGAAAATACAGTCTCTCTACTTATGAGCTATGCAGGCTTTGTTGGGAGCTGAGATCCAACCAGCCTCATATTCTTTATCTATAAAACAGAGACAGTAGAATTTAAACTCGTCACTGTAAAGAAAATCAGGCATTGCTTAAGCAAAGCATGTGAACAAGGACCTTGAAAGGCAGCTGAACTCTGAATGCTTTTTTTACATTGAAGAATCTACCTGAAATCACAAGATGAGGCAACAGTGAATTATTTTCAAGATACTTTATTCAGAACCCAAGTTAGCAGAGAATGAAGTTGAACCTAAAATGCTTTGCCTAAAACTAATCAGAGGACAGGACTCCCAACCTGCTGCTCAGTCTCTATTCCCAAAGTACTCCAAAACTTTGGGACTTGACATGGGAAATGCATGACACTAGGATGGGTCCAGATGGAAAACTCTCTGTCCTGATACCCCCGGGGCAACTCTGTGTTGATTTGCTCAATGCTTTGATGCTGATGTGAAGCCATTATTGGGAGGAACAGAGTGGGTTCAACAGCTCCGAATCAAACAAGCAGCTGTCCATTTCTTTCCAGAACACTATGTTCCATAGCCTCTGAGAAGGAATGGACACCAAGCAGCATGCCTCCTTGTTGCATTTTATCTCTACAGAGCTGGATTTCTAAATTGTGTATATTCAAATGGACTGGATAGCTTTAATTAGACTGCCTTTGATTCTGGGGAACTTTACTTACCGTGATCAACTTATTCCCTACTGCCTCATTCTCCCATTAAAAACCCATTTTAAAGGTTTTGCTCAATTATCTGGGTTGAATGGCTGATAGGGAGCTGTTTCAAATACTAGAGGCAGACAGATAATTGGAATGATTTTCAAGACTGAGATAAAGAGTGGAATAAGGAGGCCTTCTAAGCATGGGGTAGGATTCTTCGCATAATTTTCATTTGAAAAGATGTTCCTGTTGAGTACAAAGAAACAACTGGCATCTAAAGTCACAAAGCTTGCTCCTGCTTGCCCAAGAAAGTATAAATTTAGTCGGAAGAAACAGACCTGAACTGAATAGAGAAGTGT
The DNA here is from genome assembly GCA_026225945.1 of Cricetomys ansorgei. Taxonomy (NCBI): domain Eukaryota; kingdom Metazoa; phylum Chordata; class Mammalia; order Rodentia; family Nesomyidae; genus Cricetomys; species Cricetomys ansorgei. Next base: position 64,167,782 of record JAMJFZ010000199.1, on the reverse strand, counting down.
AGCACAGGGAATGAAATTTAATTATTTAATTGTGCACTTTTCCCGTATTAGCTTAAATGAAGCATCCATTGCTGAGCAATAGAAAAAAAAAACTTTTCTAAAATCGTGTATGGGCTGCACCAAGTCTCTTCGCTCTCCCACCTACTTCTCCTCCCACCCCACAGCTGATGCATTCTGTCTAGCCAAGAGAGTTCGCTGGACTCCTTGGATTTGCAATGGTGTCCTCAGTCACCGTCTTTCTGAGCATGCTTTTTACCCTGTGTCTGAATCACCCTTCCCTTATTTACCCACATGCTAATCTTAGACAAATGCTTCCCTGGGTTGCCTTTCTTGGAACCTACAGGAAATGGTGAGCTCAGACCTGATCTAATCGTCCTCTTGACTGTCTCTTCTTTATTATATTGGTCATTCTCCATTTTCAGAAGTTAAATATGTAGGAATAACAGCCACTGGGTGTCTCTTTTTTGTCATATTAAGCTACCATGATTGACACCCTTGTCTCCATTGTATGGCTGAGGAAACTGAAGCTCGGAGAGGCAAAGGAAATTCCTCAAGGCCATACTACTGGTGCTTGTTGAAGTGATGACAAGTTCTCATGTTCAATGTCAGGTTATAAACACCCCCATGCTTTCCCTGAAAGGAAGCAAGGTCTATTCTCAATCCAAGAAAACCACTGACTCTCAAGAAGCACTTGAAGAAGGCTTATGAAGGACTCATGTTTCTGCCCATTTGGGTTATGCACATCTTCACTTATAAATGTATAACATGGCACCTCTCTTAGGACTACACCTACTCAAGCTTCTTTGCCCTTGCCATAACTTAGGTGTTGAAGTACAAAGCCTTGCCTGAGTTATAACTGGTAAATGTTATTCTCTCTTGTCTCTCAATATTGCAGTGATCTGCTTTCCCTACAGTTATTGGTTTCCCTAGAACTACAGGTGTATTATATGATCTTCGTCCTGAGTTCCACACAATAAAATTTTTGAAACAACAGCATGAACAGACCATTATCCATTCCTCAATAATTCTTTTCTCATTGCTCACCTACCAAACTGTAAGCAAGCCAGTAATGCTTGACGTTTTGCCTTTTTAACAGAAGCACACCCACTTTTAGGTGTCGATTTTTGTCTCAATCAAAATAGGCTAGACACTATTATAACAGATTGCTCAGAGACATCTCTATGCAGAGTCTAGCATGTGTCTACTGCTTGCTCAAACTACATGCACAGAGCAGACTGGTAGGGGACTTATGAATTACTGTCAGTGATGCAGACTCCATGTTCAGATGAGTCTTCATAAACTGGACTCCAGGAGGTATACCTGAAGGCTTTATACTCAGGAGGCTGTGGCAGGTAGACTGTATGTTTGAGGCTATCCTAGGCCAAATACTTACTCAAAAATACCCCCCAAAAACATATTGCCTTCCACTATCCCACAAAAGAGATGAGAAGATGAAATAACTGTACTTTAGTTTTTAAAGGCTTCTTCTGAGAATGACATGTGTTAGTTTCCCTTCTGGCTAAAGGAAATTGTATAGCCACATCAGTTTATTCCATGGGCAAGGAAGAAAGCTCTAGTCTATCCATAGACAGTCTTTTTTCTATCTGTGTCTAACTTTTCAACAAGCTGTAGAATACCTGAGTGACATTGATGTAGTATCTGTGAGGATTTACAAGGGATTTGCTTTTGGGGGGAAAGTACGTGTCACAAAACAAGATGAAAACATGACCTATAGAAGTAAAGCACATAGCACACAGAATTGACCTGAAAGCCTTGGCCTTCCAACAAAGAAATAAAGCTTAATAGAATTTATGTGTATATAAGGAACATCAAAGATGACAGTCATAAAACAGTACTACAGATTTTTAGAACTCATTTACTTTTGCCTTATATGTCAATCACAGTTGCTAACACCATATAAGAGAACAGAGTTTCTAATTTTCCTTTTCATGCCTTTTCCTCACCTGTGGGTAGTCTCTGCCCTTAACAAAGAACATCAGCTACTTACTGATCTCTAAGTGGAAGGTGGTCTGAGTCCTATCAGTCCATCTGACAGAACTATAAGTGTGATTAAATAAAACCACAGGTGAGAAACTCTTAATCAAGATCAAAGGAAGGTTTTTCAGCAAGGATTCAATAGTATTAGATGGGTTAAGAAAACCTGTTGAAGAAAATTCCTATCTTATTTACATAGTGATTATGATAGATTATGTTAAATAATTCGTTGATAACGTGTGTGAAACTATCCTTTGGGGGGCATCAGGTATCTGAGGGACATCTGTTGTCATTAAGTAGAAAGAGAAAAAAATAGACAAGACCTAAGTGACATGGGACCTGACATGTAATAGTAAATACTTGAATATTAAGTTCATCGGATATCTCAGGAGCCTGGTGTTTAATTTCACTATGATTTACAAATTAGAAAAGTGAGTCCCAGAAACATTAATTGGTCTGTTCAAACACCATGCTACTAACTGGGAAGCCATGATAAGTTTCATTTTTACTTGACTGAAAAGGAGACTATATTGTCAATCATGTACAAACTCATATTCTGGAGCTAAAGGAAATGAAATGGCTGCTGCACAGAAGATGAAATTAAGATGGGAATATACAGCCTGGAACATTCCAGGAGACTAGAATCAGTATAGCAAAGCAGTAAGATAGGAAGTATCTACAGTAGATTCAGGTCCCTACAATATGATCATTTTAATTGGAGATAACACAGTGTACACATCTTATCACGGCACAGGTACACCTACCTGGATCCGGTCCTAGAAGCCGGACTGATGTCAATGGGCAGCAGAGATGAGTGAGTGGTGTTTAATAGCATGGCAGGGTCATGACATGACATGATATGATCAAGGAAAGGAGAGCAATCCCTGTAGGAAGATCTGTGGATATATTCACAAAATTAAAAAACAGAAGTAAGAAATTGTTGGGAAAGAGGCCACTGTTCTGTTGGCTCTAAAATTCCTGTTAATATCAGGTGGAATACAGCATTTATCCAGTGTTAGCTGAGCCATGTCTGAACTTTTGACTCAAAATGACCAAAAACAAAATGTTTGTTATATTGAGACAAAATGTTAAGGGATAGTTGTTATACAACCAAAACAAGTATTACAAATGGCTACAGGGGTTAAATAAATTAAATATTCCTAGTGTGCATAAGTGGGAGGAAATGGTGGTGAGTGTGGGGAAGCAGAGAAACCATTTTTAAGTCAGTTTGCTGCACATTGTCTTTTTCATATCAAAATTTTAGTCTTATATTGCTATCACCCCAGTTTTCATTTTGTATGTATTTGTTAGATATTTAGAGGTTCATATGTCGGCACAAATGTAAAAAAATATACATAGCAGGTGAAAAAGGATTGTCTGTAGCCTCTGAAACTGAACCCAGAATCTGGTTATGTATAAAAGGACTCTTCAACTGATCCAACTCTATCTTGCCTTCTCTCCTCTTTCTTCGTCTTGCCTCGTTATTGACAGCATGAAGGCAGGATCGAGGGATGAAGAGCTGAATATATTACTGAGTTCAAGTGTTGTCCTTTCTACTGGAACAGTTTCCTGTACGTTGCTGGGACATGAGGACATATATTTTATATCTCCTCTTGTTCATCTATGACCAACTGAGGGTTCACTTTCTGATGTGTGCTCAGTAAATATTCATTGTAGGATTAAAAGGGCATCTAAATTTGCAGCACGCTAGAACTTCTTGCTTCCCCAAGGAGGCCCTTTGGAACTGAAGCCATGAATCTAAGTGGCATGTACAGTGATTAGAACTGATGGGTGTATCAAATTGGGGAGCATTCTGCATAACCCCTGGGTGATATTGGCTCCATTGCAAACCAAGGCAAATATCAAAAGTGATATTGAAAGGATGCCCTAGAATCTGAAAAGAGATTCCAGTTCTCAGAGACTTAATAATGTGGAATCTCAAAGGATTATTCATATTTTAGTTCCTGGCTTATGAATATTTATTCCTTATAGGAAGTATTCCCTGTTGTAACTACTCCTCTTCTCATCCAGCACATACACATGGTGTCTGTGCTCAAGTAGCGCTCTCTATATCTTTCTTTATGTAGCAATATTTCCTGCTCTTTGCCATATCCTCCTTTTCCTCTTCAAATGGCCACGATGTTCCATGCACTATTGAGTGGTGTTACTCAGTGGTATCTGGCTGTCCATTCGGCTTCATTTTTGCTTGGAACCCTGAGGGTAAGAGTGGGAAGGCTGGGGACCTCTCTGTCTTGATGTAACCCCAGGACTTCCCTGCAGTCTCTTTAGTATTTGGATAGTATCAAAGAGTCTTCTGAAAATAAGGCCCAGACTTGGGTTAACACATAGATATGTGTTTCATCTCACTGGAAGAGTACCAAGAAGTGTTCTGTTATCTCTGATCTGTTACCACATAGGCATTTTCATTTTCTATATTATCCTATAGACAATTAGTAGCCAATGGGAAGTGATAAGCAGGTGAGTGACTTGACAGATCCTGTGCCAACAAGGTGCATCATAGATAGTAAGCTCATAAAACTACCATCAGGAAGACCATGGTCAGGAATACCATGGAGGGGACTCATTCAGTGCTTAGAGTCAGAATTGGTGGCATCTGTAATTAAGAGTAAATGTAATGGTGAAATCGATCCCACTGATATTAAGGAGACAGAATCAACAGAGTGTGGGATACACAGATCAAACAGAGTCAAGGACAACTCCTGGTGAGAAAGGTTGAGATTACTGATTTAGGGGATTTAAAGACAAGGAAGAGGGATCTTTATCCCAACAGCAAGTGCTAAATATGCATCAGCCACGAAGGCAGAGCCTGAGACAAGGTACTCTCGTGAAGCCCTCTCCAAAACTCAGCCACAAGCAGTGGCTTCTAGCTGAAACAGATAGGGTTGTGTAAATGCATATGCACACCAATGTGAAGTGTAATGGTTAAATACAAATGAAATAGAGCTGAAGTTATTAGCTCGTGGGACTCAAGGTTAGCTTGAGATCAAATTTCCATTTCTTATCTGCTTATTTATTTACTTATTCATTCGTTTATGTATTTAGATAGTTGGCGAAGAGAATTGGAGAAACAAATGTTTTCTAATTCAGTCTCACAGTGCCCATTTGTGATGGAAGGAGTATGTGCTTTCTAGCCTGACAGTGGCAGTTAGGACTTGTATTTTAATGTTCTTAAAGCTGCTGTGGATGAAAGCCAGTGTGTTATATGGTGATTATCAATTTGGTGTGACTGGAATCTCATTTTCAATGCTGAACTCTGAGAGAGTGAGCTGAACTCCCTCCAATAAACTAAATGGGAAGTGCATGGCTGGTCCACTTACCAGCATTCTGCAGTATTCCTCTACCCTCCCATACTTTCAGGTAAATGGATGAAATGGTGGCAACAGTCTAGTTTTTCCATCATCTTTCCCCCTTTAGTCTCATGCTTTGGGTGGATTTGAGACCAAAAACAGAAGCTCCAAGGCTAAAAAGAAGCAACTAGTACCAGAAAGATGTTTTGGTGATTGGAGAGATGGCTCAGCAGTTAAGAGCAAAAACTGTTCTTGCGAAGGACTCAAGTTTGGTTCCCAAAAACCACATCATGTGGTTCACAGATGCCTATAACTCTAGCACCATAGCACCTAATGCCTACTTCTGGTCTCCATAGGCACCTGCCCTCATGAGCGCGCCCATACACATGCAGACATAATCAAAAAGCAAAGTCTTTAAAAAGAAAGAAGATGATTTAGATTTAGAAAGGCCAAGTGGTCATATGATCGGAGAAAACAAACAAGTTTTCTAATATATTTTTATTAACTTAGAAAATTTAAGATGCATGTACAATGTTTCATGATCATATTCATCCCTAATTTTCTCCATCACTCCTCCCAGACCCACTCCCTGCTTCCCACTCCCAAACTTTATGTCTTCTTTCAATTTTTAAAACCTATAGTATCCAATTTGTGCTGCCCATCTACTCAAGGCTGTGGGGTATCCACTGGAGTGTTCATTACCTACCGAGGGCCACAATCTTAAAGAAAACTGCCTCTCCCTACCTTAGAAGCCATCAACTGCCAACTATCAATAGCTCCTCAGTTGAGGGGGATGCTTATGATCCCCCTTCATGATGGAATAAGACACAGATTTTATAGTGTTCTTATTAAACCAATGTGAGATCCAAGTCTCAAAATTTCTAAATCTAGAATGCCTTGCACCCAGTCTTAGGAAAATTTGGTGAGGTTAACTTAGTCTTTATGAACTCCATGTGTATAAAATAAGGATATCTTTAAAAATGAGAGGTGTTACAGAAGTTAAGTAAATTAAAACACATTGTGAGTTTCCTATGTGTGTGACTAGTGGTATCTATAGTAACAAGAGCAAAACATAGTGCTGTAAGTAACTTCTCCATTCCAAAAACACAATTTCTACTCAGTTGCTACTGTGAATCAGACTTGGCATTTGGCACTGGTCATAAAGAGAAAATAACCCTGACCTTAGGGAACTCCCTGTGTAGCTTGCTTGTTCATCCAGTCCTTTGGGGCCATTCATAGGACTGGCTTGCATGTTTGAAGCGCTTTCTGAAAGCAACCTTCTCAGCATGGAAGAATTTACGGAATCTCTGCCTGCAAGGGGCTGGCACATTAGCACATTAGTTTCACCTGTGTACAATGAGTACATTTGCCACTGGAGGCGCCATACTAGGAAACACGGTGTTCTAGAAAACTAGATGGCTTGTTCCAGAGGCTTTTTACTAGAACAGATGATATTCTAAAAGACTTCTGGATGATGTTACTCAACAAACTTTGCTTTACAACTGAAAACAGCCACTGCTGAACTAAAGTAAAGTTGCATGCAAGCTCTCTCCCTCATTTCTCCCATTGGTCATCAATATTGCTTTATCTCTCTTGGTGCCTTGAAAACCCTATGAGCAGGTGCTGTAAGTCTTTGCATAAGGGATACACAGTGATAGTATTCTTTAATCTTATGTTATTACACAAGTGTGGATATTTTAGTGGCAAAAGGTGAAGATTTAGGGTCCTGAGACCAGATATCTTAATTCTATGGACTTATTCTGTGCATGCGGGATCATGATAAGGATAAGAGTAGTAGTTACAATGTCCTCATATAATATCTGAATCATATTTACAGTGAACATTTTAGAAGCAAAAAGGACTGAATTCAAACTTGCCTGAACTATGTTCTACATTTCAGGCTTGGATAAATTAATTCATTTATCAGAGACTTGGTTTCCTCATAAATCAAATGGAAATGGTAATCAGAGCTATGTCATAGGGTTGTTGGCAGAGATTAAATTATATAACTGCACAGATATTGCTTATTGCCCTACCTGGCACACATCACATGTAATCAGCAGCTATTCATATTATTACTGCTGCTATATAGTTCCATTGGTGTTGAAATAACACAGAAATGATTATAGTCCCCACAAGTTAGAAAAACAGTTTCAAAACCAAGACTATAATGAACACACAAATAAGCATAGTTCACTCAGTCCCCAAAGCACTATATCTGAACAAATAGAAATGAAATAAAAATGGCTAGACTATAATGAACATTGGAATGTATGCTGTGGAATTACAATGTAGAAATGAAACAAGGCCTTCAGTTCATCCACTGTAGAAGTACAGTATAGGCGTATAGCAGACACAGGGTGCCAGCAACTGATCCCCTCTTCTTCCACCAGCAGAATTCTCTATTCAGTCTCCTCATTTCAGCTTCCAAAAGGATTGCATATTAAAAATTAAAATCAGTTCATGTTGCAATGCCTAAAGAATCTTTTGATTTTAAAGAAATTGTTGATTCAAAAGACACACGGAAAAACAAGATTTTATAACATGATGTTAAAACATTAACAAAACCGGAGTTATGTTTAATTATCCCAATTGTATGTTCTAGTAGACAATAATGAAAATATCAGTTTCTCCAGGAATCTCTGCATTTCAAAGGAAGCACACATCTGTGAGTGTAGATGTGAAGCAAGCCTGTTTCTGCCCCCAGTATTGCTGTGAGGGTCACGGATCATCAGACATGTTCCTCAATGAGATCGGTGGCTTTTGCAAACCTACAGCAGGCAGAGTAAAGGCCTTTTCATTATTAGCTTCTTAGATGGCTCTATTTGCGTTGTGGCACTTTTTATAGAAAGTATCTTGAAATACTAATGTAGGTTAATTTATTTATATTTCTAGTGCCTCTTTCCCAACCACATAGGTAGAAGAATGGCTCTGTAAACTCACAACCCTCATTAATGGCAGTTATTGCCCTGGAGGACACACAGTGAAGATTGTGTCCTTTAATTCCTAACAAGGGTTCATGAATTGCATGGAAAATGCAATAAACCAAACTTCTTAGAGAATGACCATGGCCTTGCTTGTTCAGGGATATTTTTATTTTGTTCTTCTAAGCCATGCTTCTTCCAAACAGTCAAAGGGCTTCCCTTTGGGATTCGTCCATCCAAATAGCCACATTATGCTGCTGGAGAGAAGAAGCAAGGTGTCAAAGGTGCCTTTACATCTTTGGCATCTGATTACTTTTCTGCTGAAGAGCTGTTGTAGAATGCTGCTGCTGGGGCGTCTCAGCAAGGAAGAAAGAGAGGCATTTTCATAGGTGCAAACTCTGCCAGACCTCAATAGAGAGAACCACTATACTGGTCAGCACCTAACTGGACAGTGGAACTTCAAGTGTCTGAGCTCAGTATTTATTTTGATTCAGAAATCTCAGGTGCAGATCATTAGCAATCAAACATCTCCCACAGAAATCCGTCACCTGCAGACAATACAAAATGCACAAAAATAATTATTTTATAGACAACTAATAATAAACTTCCACAGCAAAAAGATTTTGGGATTTTCTCTGCAAGAATCTAAAATTATGCCTTTTCATAGCCAAGAGTGTTTTCTTTAACCTAAGAAAATTAAAGGTGACTCTTCCATCCATGGTCACATGGCTAGCAAGTAGCAGTTTGGGATTGGCAATCAGATTTATCTATGATTCCTTTGTTTGCTTCAGAGGCTGGCATACTTTTTCTATGTGAGGCTAGAGAATACATGTTTGAGAATCTTGTGTGCCTTACAAACTCTGCTAAACTCTTGTTGGTTGTAGTGTGAAATCTCCACAGACAATGTGTAAATGATGGACATATCTGTGTTCCAATAAAATTTTATAAAGGACACATAACTGAATATAAAGTATTGTATATCAAACCTATGAGGACTTGGCTGGCTTTCAGACACAATCATCATCACAATTTCTAAAACTATGCATTGTGAAAATAGCCACAGATTCCAGATTAAAGTCAATTACTGTGGGGAAAAGTCTTCTGGTTTTTTTTTTTTTTTTTTTTTTTTTTTTCAGAAAAGCAAGTTTCTGTATCAAAAGCTTGGAGAGTATCTAATACTGTCTGTACTTCATATTGTCTGAGAATGTGGCTGGATATTACTCTCTGTTCTGAAAGTATAAGGAAACAGTCCTCTTCAGATAAACAGAATATTATCCTAGTTGCAGAAGGGAACAAAACACAAGTGGCAGTCTGTTTTTTGGAACTTTTCCTTTAGCATAGAAATAAGATGGGGGAAAGACCTCCATTCTTTGTGATGTCACGGATACAGAACTCAGGAGAACCTTTCTTTTGAGAGTCAACTCTCGATCTATGATGAACTTTAAAATCAGTTTTACCACCAACATACAGCATAAATAGAACCTTATTACCTGCTCTCCATGATGTGAGGCGATGAAAGGATACAATGCAAGCTCTGTTACATCTGTAACATTGTACAGTTGTAAAAAACTTCAGATATCAATGGGAAGAAGAGAGCTCAATGCTGGAAAGCTGATTTGAATCCATACCCATGATTCCGTGCTCCTGTTTTTTTCTAAAACCAAGAAAGGTTTATTAAAATACTAACCACAGCTTCCTCGATGGCAGAGAGGACAGTAAACACTTATTTCTAGCCGCTACTTGTTTTCAGAGATTGCATGTGGGCTGTGTTTGGAATTGAATTGTGGATATTATTAACTGAAGCTTCTGAAACAGGAAAAAATAACCTATAACTTCCCGTATGCTCTGCTTTTGTCAAGAATACAGGACTATGCATTCATGAAGAAGCCTAGCATATCTTTCCTTGTTTCTCTTTCCCAAGAGAAGGATGTTTACTTGAATTGACAGATTTCAGAATACTGATTATCCAAGTTTGGAAGTCAACAGGATCTAAAAGTCTCTTTATCTGTTCCTTCTCTCATTGTTTGAATCAAAAGCCTGACAGGAAATAACTTAAGGGGAAAGGTTTTATTTATTTTGGACTATAGTTTAATAGGATCTAGTCCAGTGGTTCTCAACCTTCCTAATGCTGCAACTCTTTAGCACAGTTTCCCATGCTGTGGTGACCCGTTCCAACCATAAAATTATTTTTTGTTGCGACTTCCTAACTATAATTTTGCTACTGTTATGAATTGTAATGTAATATCTGATATGCAGATTGTCTTAGGTGTCCTCTGTGAGAGGGTGTTTGACTCCCCAAAGGGGTCACGACCCACAGGTTGAGAAAGCCTGATCTAGTCCATTGTGGTGTGGTAGAGTTCGTGGTAGCAGAATCTTTTGGCTGGACCACCTCACCGCTGGCTATCCAGAAAGTAGAGAGCCAGAAATGCTATATGGCTCAGCTCAACTTCTTTTTATTAAACAGAGGATATCAGTCCCCAGATGGTGCCACCCACATTCATTTTAGATTAATCTCTCTTGGTTAAACCTCTCTGGAAAAGCCTTAGCAGATAAGCCTAGAGGTATGTCTGCCAAGCGATCTCAAATCTAGACAAGTTGCCAATCACAGTCCACAGGAAAGGGTATTTGCTTCCTCTGCCACCCAGGAGAAGGAAAGAGTAAGCCAGTATGTGAGTTTCCCCTGGTGCACTTACCACCAGCTTCCCGGTGCTATCTGCTTATGTCTCAGAAGTGGGACAGACATGGATGACAGGGACAGGTCCTTCCACCAGTTTCAGTCAATCCCCTTTCCACCTTTGCTACTGACTTCTCAGTATCTAAGGGAAGATACATGCACCTGCCCCAGGCTCCACCTCCCTGTGCACCTGCTTTCTCATTATTCAATCATCTCTCTTACAAAGAACACACTGGAGGATGGTGAAGTTCCAAGAATTAGAAGTTAATAAAAGAAATTAAGACCTACTTTGAACCAGGCCATATGCTTTGGGCTAGCCTCATTAAATTCTAGTGTGCTAATATCTTTTCGTGTCCTATGTGTTGGTTTCCTGTATGCATGACTCCTTACAGAATTCACAGGTAAAGACAATTTTATGAAGAGTCAAGATCCAGGATTCCCAGAATTTCCCAGAATTCTTTGTGTTATAATTCTAATATAATAATTAACCTTATCAACACACTGGAGGCGTTCCTCCAAGAAAGAAATTCAGTCAGACTGACAGGAAAGGGATTTATTTCATTGGTAATTCAGGATGTGGGCTTTCAATGTTTCCATTCGTTCAAGCATCTTTCTTGAATCTAATCTAACTCAAGCTCATTTGTCGTTTGCCCACCAAAAGAAGTCTCTGAAATGTGTCTAATGAAATCTGAGTGTCAAAGTTACACTATTTTAAAGTCAGCCTTGTTTTTTTGCCTCATTGGCAAATTTGAATTTTAAGAGCCTGTGCCTAGCCAATCTCACAAAATTATTGTGGGAATAAAATGCACATGGAGGTTGGAAATTGCTTGGAAAATAAGGGGGCATTTAAAACAATAAAAATATACTATTTAGCAGAACGTGTCTACTAAATAAGAATTGTGGTATAAAAGGAAATACGAATGTTTCTATTCCCTCAAGCCCAGCATTGCTAGCTCCCTATTAATCTCCTTTGCAGTCCTTTCTCTGGACTTTTCTAATCTAGTTTATTTTTGCATTTGGGGAGTTGTTAAATTATTTGGAACAGGGCTCTTTAAATATGTACTCGGCACCAATGACTCCAAATTGCCTTATTCTTGTCTTGATAAACCTTGTTTTCCTCCCAAAGAGGGAAGATTGAGATGTGATCAAATGGAGAAAAAGAAATTACAGACTTTCAAAAGAGTATGAGCTCACAGAGAGCGGCAGCTGCTTTGGGAAAACACGTTTCCTCAGAAATCAGAGTTGGGAATTACTTTTTTATTCTCTGCTAGCAAGTCTCAAGTTCAAGTAGCACATGAGTTGAATGCTAGCTGCTTCAGAGTCTAAGCCTTACAAACCTTAGCTCTCATTCACATCAAGAAACATTTTCTTCCTTTCTACAGCATGAGAACTATTTTTAATTGTTTTATACTTATTTTGGAGAATTTAATACCTATTTACATAATTTCTACCTCACTCATTCTTCATTGTTATCCTCCTTCACTCATGACCCTTTATTTATTATTGTTACACACACACACACACACACACACACACACACACACACACACACAAAATAATCTGAGTCCATTTGGTGTTGCTCTTAACTACATATGTTTAGGGACAGCCACTTGGGATCAGATATCCTATCAAAGTGCTTGTTCCCTGAAGAAGACTAATTTACCTGAAGTTCTTCATCTAGAGGTGGAAAGTGAGATCCTCCTCCACCCACACCGTCATGTCAACTGGTGTTGTCGTTGACTGTGTCTTGCTTAGGTGATCATGTTGTTATGACTGCATGGGTCCAGCTCCCTGCCATGTTGCTATTTCTTGAATTCAACCCAGTGGAAGCTCCAAGAATTTAGTGTAAGAATCTGGTGCTGGCCTAAAATGGAGATAATGATACTGTAACACAGAGCAGCAGGTTTCTCTCACATCTGATGGCCAGGTAGGAATACCAGCTTTACAATCCATTGCACTGACCTTCTTCTAGATCTCAAGAAACTGTGAGAGCTGTCTAGCAGCAGGTATGTGTGTGTGTAGGGGGGCATTCTAGAAGGACAAGAAGTTTAGCCTTTTGTGTCACAGATTACTGTGTTTGGCTAAGAGGCCTACAGTGATGGTGCCTTGCTGTAGAATATCAGGTAACTAACAGGAGCACAATATCCAGGGCTAATGGCTAATATATTGATTCCAGTTTGCTGAATTTCTGGGTCATCTTTTTCCAATGTTTTTGTACTGTCTTGAAGTCCCTCGTGCTTAGACTTTATTCACCCTGCTCATCCATCTCATTCCAACATTTTTCTTACTGCCTCCACTTACATTTCACACTTTTACTTAACCATAACTTCCTCTAGAGGCCTTCCTGTCACCAAATCTTGTCTTTTAGACTTTTTAAAAAATTTACTCTGAAATTGTAATAAAAATGTCAGAGATTTTTAAAGGACCTAGCTACTTTATTGTTCTGCAGCAATAAAATTATTTTATGTGTATTAGTTTAACTTAGATTCCCAGCTGATCTTATGCATTTGTCTCATTCTTTTACTCAGTTGGACTGATTTTTTTAACATTCAAATAAACTATAGCACACACATTCTGGAAGTCTGGGTTTGAGTGTTCATGGTCTGGCCATTATTTACTTTCCTACCCTTGATCTTTTCTCCTTGTAATGTTGAACCAGAGCCAGACAATAAAGTCGTAAGAATAAATTTTATTCAGAAATGATTTCAGTAGAGGAAACAAGATTTCAGTCTAGAAGTGAGCTCAATTCAAAACCCAACAAGGAAACGTTCCTATCACAGTAATGGAAGGAGGCAGGCCATGGATAGAAAATTACCAGGAAGACACATCTAGATGAAGTATTATTGCTAAATCAACTCAATGAGATTCTTGCTGAAGACAGGCTAGGGTCATCTCACATCACAGTTACAAGGGTGGAGGGATGATGCATTTTATCAGCTACTGAAGTTGGCCAGTTACTGAAGATCTGAGGCTGGACTTTCCCAGAAAGGGATTCCATGCTACAGAGAGGGTGAATCTTATCCGTGTTTTAGGAACAGCAGCAACAAGCTTTATTAGGTGATCCAAGGAAAATCAATTCAATTTATTAAATGATAACTTGTGTGAGCACATTTGTGTGAGCCTTTCTTCCTAGGGCCTGACGCCAGAGTAACTGTTTATCAGAGAATGGGAAATAACCAGCTCTTCCGTGAATTATTGGACATAGACTCTGAACTTAAATGAATTCCAGAAGACTCAAAATGTCACTCACTAAACAGCTAGAGAATAAGGGAATAAGGTACATGAATAGAGTTAAGCAATAATTTTTATGTCCTACCTCTCCAGTGGGCACAGTGGTCCCCAAAACCACCTTAATCCCCAGTTACAAAATGCCAAGTCAGGCTACTTATACATAACATGTGGCAGAATTCCATCTATATGCTGTGAGAAGCTTACTGATCCCTCTTGCCATTGATACTTTCTCTAGATAGAAGACAGCTGTTTAGAACAATAAAAACCCTGCTTTGTAGAGGAAAACTTGGAAGAAGTTTTTTGTTATTTTAGTTTTCTTTAAGACGCAAAATGGTATATGGATTAAGTTTGTGCTCCCACCCCAGGTGTGGTAGGTGTTTGAGATGGAATTGGAATGCTTGATGCAGGTGGCTATAATTTGGTTAGGTGCAGTTGTTCTGGCACCTGTAGCTTGTCTTTGGGATTGGATACCATATGGGTTTATGGGAATTTTTGGCTCAGGGCATAAAAAAGTCTGAAGCCTCAAGAATCAGGGTGGGCATTGGTTGCTGGTTCGTTGGTTGGGTTGCTGTCATTACTTAGTGTGAGAACAAACGTTGGAGCTATTTGAGCTTAGGACAGCCTAAAAAGAGGCCGTGAAGATTTTTAATTTTCTCTCTGTGTATTAAGGCCGCTTGTAAATGCAGCAAAGATTTCTGTCTTTCCTTTCTCCTTCCCTATATTGAGGGTAAAAGATTGTAGTGTACTGCTACACTGTTTCAGGAACTTTGTCAATGAAATTTACATATGAAGATCAATAGTAAAGGAAGAATAAAATATCAAAGCGTAACTATGTGGAGTTCCATAATCAGGGGAAAGAAAGATGCTTTGGAGTATAAACACTAACTAGAATAGGAGACATATCTTCATTCAACAAGAATCTGGGGAGAATGATGGAAGTGGCCTTCCTTTCCACTCTAAATCAAAACTCACAAAGAGAACTTGGCTTATCTATGGCATACCCACTGACCAGGGAGGCAAACAGAACAGCATTTTATAGTTCATGAAAACAGATGAAGTAGAAACAAGCAATTGGTAAGCCTAGTCTTGACACCAGTAAATCATGGTCCCACGTGCTTTCCGTTACTGGGAAAATTCCTCCACATCAATATATGGGGATGGGTAGCAAATGTGCTCACATGTGTGCTAAAGTCAGAAAGGTCGCATCAGATGTAAGCATGTATTTTCACATTAACACAAAGCTGTGAGGGTTCTTGTCTGGCTCTCATCTACTGACTTCTGCCACATTTCTGATGGGCTTGTGACCACCTCTAACCTGCTGTACCAGTGGCATATTATCCCATTAGCAGATTAATTCCTTTCACTAGCATTATCATGAGGTGGCTCCCTGTCACCCCTTAATTGTAAAGGTCTCTGTTTTCATTTCTGACATCTTGAAACTCACAATCTGGCCCACCGAGCAGTGAGGACAAATTTTGTTTAAAGTGAAGAATTACATGCCACACTCAAAACAACCGTAACAGATCTCTGGCTTATCTCTATGCACATTGAAGTTTGCACATTAATCTATGTCTAAGTCCATTCCAGCTGTTACAATAAACTACCACAGATGGGTTGTCTTATACAATAAATATCTGTTTCTCATAGTTCTGGAGGCTGGAAAGCCCAAGATCTAGTTGTCTGTAGATCTGGTGTTCAGCAAGGGCCTGCTTCCTGCTTCCTACTCATTTTCTTATTGTGTCCTTACATGGTGGAAGGGGTGAGAGAGAGTTATGTGGGGTCTCTTCCATAAGGGAAACCCTTCCAGACTTATCTACCTTCCAAAACCCACACCTATCAATGCTATCACCTTGGGGAGGAAGATCTCAAGGTACATTTTAAGGAAATGTAAGCATTCAATTGGCAGTGATAGGCAGCTGCAAAGTGAATTTTGATGTGGCCTCATAGATTAGTTCTTCAGTGTTTCACAAGGGCCTCATGTCTACATAAAAAGAGAGCAGGATCAGTCTGGGGAGATGGCTCATTGAGTGAATCTTTTGTTGTGCTAGAATGAGGACATGAGTTTTAGTTCCCAGACCCATTAACATCTCCAATTCTAGAATACCTGTGACCAAATGGGAGGCAAAGATAGCAGAGTCTTGAAGGCTCACAGGCTATCCAGCCTGGCATACAAAGAGGGAACAAAAGAGAACTCCATACTCAATAGGGTGGAAGGTGAGGACTGACACCTGGGGTTGTCCTCTGACCTCCCAATGCGTACCCCACCCCCACATGAATGTCCACAAACACAAGCACACACACACACATACACACACACACACACACACACATATATATCATACACACACACGCACACATACACAAGGGGATAAAGACATCAGAATCAGTAAAAGAAAAGAGAATAAGTCACACTTTTATAATCCACTTTAACAAAATCACTGCTGGACTTCTTATATTATACCATTCTCCACAAATTAGAGCAACAAACTCTGGGTAGGTAAAAATCAATTCTGTCTTGCTTTAATGCTGGCTGCTTATGAATTATAAGCTAAATTTGCCTCATAAAATTATCTCTCGTGTAAAAGTAAGTTTGAATGAGCATGAGCTTGCTCATTTAAAATAAATTGGCCAACTATTGCTCAATTTTCAGCCTGCTGTGTCCTGCTTCTTAGGGTGGTGATAATGAGATGAATTGTATTCTGTGGCCGTCCTTGGTCAGGTTCGTGAGCACAGGACAGTCTATTCCAAACCCAGGCCTGACAACAAAGGCAACTGTAAGAAGTGTCCTTGTTCACTGAGGCTAAGAGATAAAGAAATAAATTAACCCAGTTTGAAGGGATCTACCAAATCAGAGACAGAAGTCCAGACATGATCACCAACATTAAATGATGCAAGGCATAAGTGAAAACTGCATGGCAGCATCTGAGACCAGGGTGTGCTTCCACATTGCAAACACTATCCTTCGAATAAAACAGAAAATAGCAGGGCAGGAGAGATGGCTGAGAGAGTAGCTAACTTGCTTGCTGTAGGAGCATGAGGACATGAGTGTGCATCCCTAGCACCCACATGAAAGCCAGGGAGCACAACATGCATCCGAAAACCCCAGTGCTGAATGACAACGGGGGAGGTGGTGGTGGTAGATACAGGAGGACACTCAGAGCTCACTGTCCAGCCAGTGTAGCTGAATCAGCAAGCTTCGGTTCAGTGAGAAAACCTGTCTTAAAAAATAAGATGGAGAGCAGTAGAGAAGGACACTCAGTGTCAACCTCTGATCTACAGCAAGAAAGAGATGCACACATAGTTTCTAGTTATCTGCTGTATGACAAGTGTTACTTTATGTGTTCTCTCTTAGTGTCGTTGATAGGTAATTTACATATGACTCAGCCATTGCGATATATATATATATATATATCACAATATATATATATAAATAAATATATATATATATAAATATATATATATTTAAATTTTCCTCAAGTGTTTAAAATTTTGCAACCATTAGCATGATTCAACTTTGGAACATATTCAAATTTCCAAGATTTCTCTTAGCTTCTATGTGGCTAAACGCCCACACGTGCATACTAGTCAATCTGTCTGTGTAAAACTTGGCCATTCATAGACATTTCTTGGTCTGCCTTCTTTAACTTAAAATATAAATTTAAAGTTTAAACATTTTGTAGCATGTATCACTCATTTATAAAGTTTTATTAGTGACTAATAGCCCACAACATGTTGAATATCACGTTTATTCATTTAACTGTTAATGTTGCTTTAGGCCATTTGCAGTTTGGGTTATTATGAATAATGCTACTATGAACATTCACATGTGTATTTTGTTGTGTGTGTGCATGTAGATGAGAGTATATGTATGTGAGATGTGTGCATATATATATGTGTGCAAGTCAGTGCACATCCCCAAGGCCAGAGGAGACCATCAGGTGTCCCCTCTGTCACTCTGCCTTAATATTTAGGGAACAGTCTTGGATGATCCTGGAGCTCACATGTTTAGATAGGCTGGTAGACCACAGCAATCCTGTCTCTGCCCTGCTCAGGGCCAGGGTTACAGTGTGTATACAACTGTTCCCAGCTTCAATCCTTGTTCTTGCACATCAAGCAATCTTAACTCCTGAGCCATCTCTACAGCTCACATACGTGTGTTTTTATATGCATGCGTCTTTATTTCTCTTGTGTAGATTCCAAAGAATTCAGTTTTTATGAGACATAGAGTTCTCACAAAAACAGTTCTAACATGTTATAAGCTTTCTTTCTCAGAAAGAACATTGTGATTGGTAAAGTTTTTATCAGTTGTGTTGCGGTTCTTGTTTCCGTCTGGCCTCTGCATAATACTCATACATGAGCATATATTGAAGTAATTTCTAAAGTTTCAATGCTTTTTCATATTAAGGTTCAGTGCATGGCATCCTCATTCAAACTTGCTTTCATATGTTGTTGTAAACCCAGCATGTTATCTCCTAAATTTATCTGCTGAACCCATGACTCCAATGTGATGAGACAAACAGTCATTTGGGAGGTGGGTGAATTTCAGTGAAGTCCTAATGGTGGGGAGCATATGCCAAGATTTGTGTTCTCAAAGAAACAGGAAGAGAGACGAAAGCCCTTCTATGTGAGGATGCAGAGAGGAGGAAATGATCTCAAAGACAGAACAAACTCCCACCAGGAACCACTTCAACTAGGAACTTTATTTTGGACTTCCCATCATTGAAAATTGTGGATGATAAATATCTTTTTTAAAGTAATTCAGTCTGTGGTATTTTGTTGGAAAACCACTACCAGACTAGGATATATAGTTTTTTTGACATAAAACTCTGAAACAAGAGAAATTAAGATCAAGATAACTAATTAGAAAACATAAAACTAGAATAATACATCATTAGGAAATTTAATATAATTAATGAGAGGAAATGTTATTTTATTGGAATATACAAATGAGTTGAGAATGAATAGCATCCATGATGGGAGAAATTGAAGCTACACAAACAAGTTGAAAACATGACAAAGTTCTTAATAATATTTTAAATGTATTAAGAACATTTTGCAGAAGCAAATGGAGACTATTGCAGAAAAGCACAACTGGTCATAACGCAGAGACCAGCTGATATAGGGTATCCAGACTCAATGAATTCATCTACAACACAACTCCTGCACCTAAAGCTTGGAGAACATTGCAGAAGAGGAGTAGAAATATTGTTGAGAGTTGGAGGATGAAGAAGTTCGCTGTGAGATTGTAATTCCTAGAAATGACAGAGAATCTTTACCTATGATATCTCAACAATATGGTCATCTCAATAGGACCTGAACAGCGATAATACCAACAGCCATGCTAACTCGGAAGGGGGAGATCTTGCAATGCCTCACTCCTAGACAAAGAGCTATAGGCAGTTAATGACTACTAAGAGAGAGAGAGAAATTGCCATTCTCAGGGAGGAACCTCACAATTGCTTACCTAATACAAAGTACTCAGCTCTGAAATTATATACACATAAGTCACACTAAATGGACTCAATAGGATTATAGTGTGTGTGTGTATAAAAACAGTAATAATCAAATAGAGAAGAAAAGGGGAAGCATTGAGGAATTAAAGGGAGGAAACTTGGGAGAGTTGGAGATAGGAAAGAGAAATGGGCAAGTGATTTAATATGTCAATTAAAATGTTTTAAAATAAAGTTTATTGTAGAGAAGAAAAAAAATCAAAGGGGAAAATGTCATCATTAAATAAAATTTTCAAATCCTAGCCAAAAACAAGGTAAAAACATGGGATATATAAGAAGAACACACAAACAACATAGAATACTATATGACAGTTCTAGGAGTGATTGTGAGACACTCCAGGAGTAGGGAACAACATCACAGAGGACAAAGCAGACTATAAAGTGAATAATGGACAACTTTGCAGTGCTAAAGAGACATAGAAGTCGTGTCTGATGTCAAAATTCCTGCTAAAGTTTTAACAGGCAGAACGGGAAAGCATAGGTCCTGAGAATTTTTAGAACACCAGAAATATAATGGTTCTAACTATTTAAAACAAGAAATGAACAAAGGATGGGAGGGAGAAAGAGATGGAGGACAGGAAAAAGGTAAAGGAAGGATAAAGGTAGATAAAGGGAAGGAAAAACTGAAACATGGAATCTAGAAATCAGAGAGTATGCCACTAAGTAACATCATTTCTACAAGCTCATGAACAAATTGTTTGCAATGTAGAGATTTGTTTCAAAATAAACATACTTTCAGACTGGCAGACTTTACATGGTCCCTTTCTTTTTTAAGGCATATTATGTTTAGTCATTTGTACATATGTGTATCTCTGTATAGGTATGTGAACATGAGTGCAGATGCTACAGAGATCAAAAATGTCAGCCCCCCGGCATCTGTAATTATGAGTTTAGGAGTGGTCAGGTGTGGGAACTGGGAGCTGAACTCAAGTTCTTTGCAATAGCAATTCCTGTTCTTAACTGGTGAGTCATCTCTTCAGCCCTGTCCCATAGTTGCTTTCTTAGGAAATTATTTCAAATTTTGCTCTAACAAAGTGGGAAAGTAAATTATATAGGACAAAGTGTGTTTTCTAAGAAACAATGGTTCCCAAGCAGGTAAATTAAGGGACATGATCTCAACTGAGCTTTGAGCAGCAGGATCAAAAACAGGTTGGATCAAGAGAAGGAAAGCTTCCAGAGGCCACTATAGTTTTATATTTAATCTTAGTCAATGATGATAAAGAGGTTTCAAGAATGGTTCATATACACTCCATCCAAATTCAATTTGTTCTATCTATCTATCTATCTATCTATCTATCTATCTATCTATCTATCTATCTATTTTCTTTCTTTTTTCTTTCATTCTTTCTTTTCCTCTTAATAAAAAAAAATCAAAGTTTGATTGTCATAGTGGATCAACTAATTTAAAGAAAGCAGTTGGAGTAGCCATCTATACGGCCATTTGGATGTAATACTTAATACTATAACCACCATTTTCAAGCAGTCCCTGTGTGTCAATGATCTGCTTTCTTACCATAAACTAAATTACTTTTCTAAACAACCCTACAGTGTGGGTTCTGGGAGTTCTCCTTTCTTGTCATCTTTAAAAGTCAAGGCAGTTGTGTGATTTGCTGAAGCTCATATAAATAACACACATTAGAACTCAAACTTGGTCTACCATGAAGCTGACTTCAAAGGTCTGGTTCTTGGCCACCCCACCAAGTGCTCCTTAAAGTTATATAATACCAAGAAGTAGGGATAGTAGGACATTATAATCAATAAAGTGTTTACCTTATAAGCATATGGAGATGAGTTCAATCTAGAGAACATTTGTAAAGAGAATCCCTGGGGCTCACTGGCCATCCAGTATAACTAAATCAGTGAGTGCGAAGCCAATGAAGAATCACTGTTTCAAAGGCTACCTTCCTGAGTGACACTCAAAACTATCCTGTGGCCTCTACCTCTGTGCATGCATGAGCCTTGGAAAGCAAACAAAGACTGTGATTTACCATGAGGTCCTGGGAATTCAAAAGGCATGTCATTATCAGTTCTCAAAGTAATAAATAAGCAGATACTGAGTATGTGGAAGGTGGGGAATAATAGAATCACCATTCTCAGCACATAACACATTCACTCATTATACCCTGCCTATCTTTAAGTTTCCAAAGATTGCCCAATACCTTTCTCATTGTCTTCATGCTTATTTATTTTTATAAAGGATACTGGAGAAAAGATATTGCTTAGCATTGCTTTTGAGGGCTAATAGGCAATAAATGATTTTAAAACATTTTAAATAGATTTGGTCTAGTACTTCCTCTTCTAGGATTTAGTGCTAAGAAAATGATCAGATATGTAATATTATGGTACAAGGAGACCCATAGAATAGTGAAAAATAAATAGAAAAAATGATGGAAATGTCTCATAGGACTAATAGTTTCATTTGTTCAAATAAGTCCCATTAAATAATCTACAGTCAGCCAATGTCTTGAGTTATAGTTATCCGATTCATGTTAGAGAGTTCTTTGTTGTTAAGCTGTCTGTCAACACAAGCACACACTAAGAGAGTCAGCTCAGGGTGTACAACGTATGAATAAGATGACAGTATTAGGGACAAATATGTAATAGCATGAAGCTATGAGTTACTTTTGTTCTCTTGACTTCATTAAATTCTCCATTTTTAATAAAGCACGTTACCTTGCGTACTAATTAAAACAGTTATTCATTGAACAAATGTGTACCAGTTATTTGTTTAATAAACGTGCATTTTGTGTTCCATTTCATGTGCAGAGCTCTGGAAATGATTCCTTGAGTAAACACATTTCTCAAGGATCTTCCTTTAGTCTAGAAGAACTTTTGCAGGTATGGTGTCCTAAAAAATAGGTAAAAGACTATGTGCAGAAATAGGTCAGATTGGCACCTTAGAAATTTGTGTGCGGGGGAAGGTGGATCATTTACGTGTTTACATGTATGGAGGCCAGAGATCAATATTATATGTCTCCCTCAATTGCTTTCTACATTATTTTTTGAGGCAAGATCCAGAATCTAGAACTTACCATTTGGCTAGGCCAGGCTGACCAATGAACTCCAGGGATACACCTTTCTCTCTGCCCCTTGGCCCAGATCCACACTGCTGCACCCCTAACTTTCACTGGGTGCTGGGAAATCAAACTCCACTCCTCATGCTTGACCAGCAGGCAGACACTTTACTGACTGAGCCATCTCTCTAGTCCTACATTTAGATATTTATGTAGCATATGTCGCTGCTAATCAACTGAACAGTTAACACAAATCCATAGTATAATAGGATTTTCAATGTCCTATTGTCACTGTAAAAACATTGTATATTGTTTAGTTATTTGGGATTTAATTAGGTGCCAAGTTCTTTCAGTTATTACAACAGTTTTAGAAGGACACTGACAAGTGGGAGTCCTTTGGAGATGAGGATGAGAATAGATCTGGTCCTAAGACTAATGGCAAAAGTAGCCAGATGGGGTAAGTCAGCAGAAAACCATCCCTCCTGTGAGAGGCAGAATATGATTATCATTGGCCATATCTCTATGATAGGGCTGGCTTCATCAAGTTTGTGGATGCTGTTCTGGGCATCACTGACCACACCTCTTCTTAAGATTTTTTTCTAAATTTGATTGTCCACTTTCAAAAAGTAAATTAAAGTCTCTCTTCTTTTAAATCTCTGTAAAGATATCACACTGCATTAGAAACAAACCTTAGTTAAATCAACTTATAGCCATCATGCTACCCTGAGCTCAAATGCTTCCCTCCTCTTTCATTTCCTACTGAATCTAAAAGCCAACTTCCATCACCAGTCATGCCTACAATGTATAACTTGTACTTTTCCATAGTCCACAAACATCCTAAATGGCTCCTCTATTTGTTTACTGATTGGTTGTTTATGGACTCTTGCCTGCCTGGCTTTCCACTGTACTTTGTGGAGTTGGATATGATTAACCAACACAGATGTGCAGTCCTCATTTATAGAACAAATGGGAAGGGGAAGGGAGTGCAAAGGCAGAGGAAAATCAAAATCGCTTAAGTTTCAATATCCTTGCAAATGACCAAAGTTGATTGCATTATCCTCATCCTACAGAGGAAAATGAAGGGTCAAGGAGATTAAGTAAGGCACCGAGGACCCGAAACAGAAGAGGCAGAGCAAGGAGGACCAACTGGATGTTTCCTATTCCTAAGCCTGTTGTTGGTGCAAAAATTGAGGTGACACTGTGTTCGAATACAGAAGCTTCCAACAGTGGATGGCAGGGTTTCTCAGAAGATAGGGAGTACCCACTCTCTGAAGGTGCCCCAACAGGTGCCTAGACGTTCTGTGTATGAGTTGGTGTTAGGTCTGTAGGAAAAACCAGGAGGCTAGAAACTCCAGAAGGATCCAATTCCTTGAGGCAGATTTTTTTTTTCTTTCATGACAAATGTCCACGTTTATTCCTAAGACCCTGGTAATGAGGTCCACTCACATCACCAAGGGTGACGATGTTAACTTAAAGTCAAATGATAACCATGTCAATAAAATGCCTTCAGAGAAGCACCTGGGTACTGCTCAACTAAACTACTGTTCCTATGTGCTACCTAAGCTGCCAAGTCAAGCTCAATTCCTTATCCTGTCAGGAAGGACACTTTAGCCATTTAGATAGTCTTGTTTTCAAGGCTTCTCCAATTCAGAGTTTCTCTGATTAATGCTCTCTCTTCTTACTCCTTCACAAGACTCCATTTTAAACTCTGAGATACGCAATAAGGAACTAAAATGAAGAGAGCTGGAAAATTCTACCCACTAGCCAGTACCTATATACCCTTTTTCCTTGGTGTTCTGAATGAATCCTTATTGACAGAGAACCAGTGGAGGTTGTTTCAGTGAGGTAATCATTTAATCTTGACGGCACGATTTCTATGAGGAAGACCCATTCATGTGTTCCATCACTTCTTATCAATATATAGTGGTTGGAGGAGAAGGGGGCTGTCTTGTGCCTACTCCACCATCTCTTTTGAGACAGATCCATCACTTTGTAAGGAAAGTACAAGGATTTCTGACATTAAAGTCAGAAAACTGGATATTTCACTGAAAATTCTGTCAATATTTATCGCTGACCCACCAGATAATGTGCTGGTATACACCAAATGCATAATTCAGTTGCCACAGTAATCTTCTGGGTTGAGTCATTTTGTAGATGATTAAATGAAGACACCCACAAAAACGAATAGTAGCAGTGAGCTGAGCTTTGGGATGCATGTTGGAGCCTTCAGTTGCCTCTGTGCTCTGTCACATGTCACCATGCACTGTTTTTCACAAAAGCCTACCATGCACCTAAGAATCTGGATCCTGAACACTGACTGTGACGGGGCTGTGCTGATGGGAAAATGCTGGTTATGCAGGGGTCCCTGACTCACACTGGTACTTAGAACTGACCCTTACTTTCCAGCATCATCTAGAATATTCCTTGTATGTTCTTCTAGCTGCTGGAGGACAAAGACACTGGCTTCTATGCCAAAGTCCTCACTAATGGCTGTATTAAACACAAAGTTAAACACAGACACACACACACACACACACACACACACACACACACACGTTTATTTTATTTAGGCCACTTTATAAATGTGAGGTAGCATTTATTTATTTATGTATCATCTCTTGGAAAGTAGAATTCTGCAAGATCACAGAGGTGCTTATTTTGTTCAAGTTGTCTTTTCACAAGGCATAAACAAGACTCACTATAGTGCAAAGCACTCAGTGCTGTTGAGTGAATGGATGGACACACGGATGGCTGGATAAGTGAGTGAAGAGCACAGGCATAGCCTTGGGAAAGGTGGGTAATCAATACCTGTCAACTTCTTGCCCAGAAGCAAATGCTTTTTTTTCAGGAAGGACTTCCTGTCCCAAGGTGTACCAGCATTAAGTCACATCTTACTCTGTTTTGTTATAATTTTCATACTAATGATGATGTTAAATTGGCCTTTCCTTTGAAGTCACTCAGCTAGAAATCATACCATATTGTATTGTAAGCAATAACCTTTGCATTCTTTTTTTTTATGACAGTGAACCTATGTTTTATTTAATGTTGAATCCCCAGAACTTACCACAGTGATTGCCACAAAATGTATTTTTTAAGTGAATAAGAGAAGGAAAAGCAAAATGACATCTCATTTGCCTTACATACGTGAGTTTTGTAGTGCTTCTGACATATTTGATATTAGTTAAGTACATGGACTTTGAAGTCATAGGCTCTGGGGACTATTATCCTTTTACTAAAGCATGATTATCATATAATAACTATGTTATCACCCCAGTTAGTATATAGGTGGGGAAAGGGAATCATTATACTTTCTTAAGTAGAATAGAGCATGATTGCTTACCAAGGTGCTAGAAGGCACTGAAGAAAAGAAAGGATTACAACTCTAAGTTGGGAATCGTAACAGCCTTGGGCCAGATCCCATGAACCTCACCTGTGCCCTGGCATTGCTGTTGTTCTAGCTGATTTATAAAGTGAACAAGTGCCACGAAAGGGACTCATAAGTCTTTGTCTGCTCTGAAGTTTATTCTAGGATGACAAAGATTCTGGAACATGCCTGCCTAAAAATTCCTGGTACTCCATTGCTGCTACTGCAGGAAATACTGCAGTGGTAAACAGAACCAGCTGCTCATTCTCTCTGGCCTCCCATTTCTTTCTACACCTCCACCTGATAACACCTAAAGGAGGCTTTCTGAACAACAGAGTAGGAAAGGCAGTTTTTAGTTTCCCGCTCTGATGGGACATAAGAGCACTTCTCAAACTGTCCCATGAGGATCTGATGGAGATGCAGGTTCTGACTCAGCCAGTCTGGGGAGCAGTCCTAAGAGTTGGCACTTCTCACCATCTGCCATGCAAGGCTATGCTGCTGGTCTCCAGACCACATTTTGAATACAAAACTACTCTTAGCCGATGTTCTGAAGGACATGTAGTGGAAAGGCAAGGACAGCCCAGCTACTATCTTGGCTACAGGAGTTTTATCTTCATGCTTCAGTTTCCTAATGAATAAAGTTGAAATAACATTATCTTACCTTTCACATATGTGAATGTTAACCTCAGACTACCTCATAATTCCTGGGAACGTTATGGGCAAATATATATTCCTTTTCAAAATATTCTGATCCACTAAGTCTTGGATGAAAGGCTAGATTTTCTCACTTTTCTATGTTGATTCTCTTGGACATCTGGGTATGGGAAATTTTGTCTGTCTTATGGGTTATGATAGGCATAGTAAGCCAGACATTATGCAAACCCTGTAATATAATGTCAAGTGCGTAAGACTAGTAGTCACTAATGGTTACTGTTATTGTAGTGGCTTTAAGAAAGATTGTGTATGAGAAAACGTGTATCCCAGTGCCTGTAACACATCTCTCTGGAAGCATTTAGCCCAAGGTAGCACGAGTAAGGAAGAATTAGAAAATGGTTGGTTGCAGCACATGGCTTTTCACTTTGATAACATTAAAAACGAGTAGCATTTTAATGATCTATGTAGATATATTTAACACATAGGGTGTGAAATTTCATGAGATGTACCAAGATGACATTATGAGGGTGTGCAGATGGCCTCCTAGGCAGAGATGGTTGAAAGTTTCTCTTCCTAGAAGGATATTCTGAGCTGAAAAACAGGATATCTGCTCTGAGCCTGCAGTATACAAAGTGAGCTGCCAGCCTATAGAGTCTGTGCATGTTCTTGGTCTGCTCATGCTATGTGCCTAGTTTTTCAAAGAATCCTACCTAAAGGTTTCTTTTTGAAACTTCAGAAGATTTTGTTTTCTTTCTCTGCTGACTACTGCTTTTGCTTAGGAAGAATGTTTTCTGAGACTCCAAATCATCAAAGTTTGGGTAATCCTGGGCACTTATTCACTCCTTCTCAAATGGTGATTTCATGTTACATGTTTATTTAAAAATCCCTCAGAATTTTACCGATATGAATGATGTGAAAACATACCTTGTGTAAAAGTGCTTCATTGCAAGACATTAAGGAATCATGAGATGTTAATAATATCATCTTATACAAGGTATTATACTGCATATTTAAAAGGCAAAAAGGGAGCCATGTAATGCAATGCTGAGCTGGCCCTAGGCAAACTTCTACAGAAAGAAATACTTCCTCTTCAGCAGCAGTCTGATTCATACTTCATTATTAAATTCTTCCCCTCATTCTCAAGGCCCACTAGCTACCAATGTCTCCAACAAATGCAGAAGGCTGAAGAATACTGAAGGCCCCCACACAGAAAGGAACAGAATCAATTAGACAGCCTGAACTCTCAGATTCATCATTTTCTAATCAAGAGATTAGGACAAGTGACTATTTTCCTATCTGTAAAACAGAGTTAAGTAATCAAGCATTGAAATTATTCAGTGCAATGAGAGAAGTGTGTCAATTTTGGCTTTCCCAATGGACAGAAACCTTAAATAAGTAACTTGTGATATCTTCCATAACTCCTTCGTCTATCGAGTATGGAAGTAATGTCTAGCTTTATTTGGAATCTGGTGGGAAAGTCAAGGAGTCAGTTACTTTGGCTGGTCAGACATGTCAGGCAATGGTATTGATTGTTTTATTACCTGATTTCTATGTCCTTGAGAGACAACCAAGCACAACAACTCTTCTCTACTAGTGTATGATAGCAAGCCAATGCTTGTCACTCTTAAGAGCCTGTTCACCTGAAAACAGGGGACAAGAGGAAGATCTGTGGTCTGAATGGAAATTGTCCCCCATAGGCTTGGGAATTTGAGCACTTGTTCCCTAATTAGAGGCGCTATTTGGAGGAACTATGACATGGCAACCTTGCTGAATGCATTATACTACTGGGGGTGGGTTATGGAAGTTCATACCCTTGCCCTGCTCCCAGTTCACTCTATCTGCTTCCTATGCATGCCTGAGGTGTAATCTCTTGGCTTATTGCTTCTGGTGCCAGTTGCCATTCCTCACTGGACATTATGGAACTGTAAGAATAAGCTCTTCCTTACACTAGGTGTTAGTTGAGTCATGTTGTTGGTACTATATTAACAGAAAAGTATCTGATAACAGAGGGTTAACCTGAGGGATGATCCACTGTCAGTGGAGAACTTAGGTATCTTTTTAATAAGGATTTCTTGCCATCTCCAAGCCAGCGCTTCTGATGGAGTGGAATCTCTCCTCATTGAGGGAATGTCTGACACAGATAAATGTCCTCTAAGTTGACATTTGAAATGTCAAGCCAAATTCAAGCATTTGTCAAGCCAAATGGCTTGATATGGCAATTGTTTACCATCCATGAGGCATTAGTTCCAGCTCTTCCTGTGGCTATTAAAATCTAAGGGTTCTTAGGTGCCATATCAGGTGGTATAGTTGTATACAAAGTGTCATAGACCTTCCACATACTTTTAAATCACCCATGGATGACTTAGACTACTTAATGCACTATAAATAATATACAAATCATTGTTGTTCAGTATATTATATGGACAACAATCTATTTTAAAAATTCCAGATAAGTGTATGTTATATATTGAAAACATATTCTCACCATAACATCTTGCCTTCTTGTCCCATTATCTTCTTTTTTTCCTAGACAATTTCACCTCTTTTAAATCATGTAATCACATGACTTTGTGTCTCTATAAAATCTAGGCGCCTCAAATGAGAGAAAACTCATGTTATTTTTCTGAGACTAGAAATAATAACAAGTGAATTATCCCTTGATGTTAATACAATAATGTCAAGAAAAATTTTGAACATGTTTGGCACAGATGAATTTTTCTGAATATTTTTATGTACAACTAGTTGAATCCATAGATGTGGAACCCATAAGTGTGGCAGGGTAGCTGGTATTTGATTATACAGAGGTAAAAATCCAAGAAAATGATTTAGTAATAGATACAGGAATTAAACAATTGCATGAAAATATAGATTTATTTATTCCTTAAATATTCTCTTATAATAAAATTATTTCCAAAATTCTTTTTTTGCATGGCATCTATTTTTGTTATATAGTAGTTTTTGTTTTTGTTTTTTAACAAAAGAGTTTCATCGGAGCTGGCAATATGTCTCTATGGCTAACAGTGCTTTATGTGTAGCCTGACCACCTGAGTTTGAGTTCCTACAAGCTGTCACCTGACTTTGACGAGTGCATCAAGGCACATGTGTGTGCACACACGCATGCACGCACATACACGCACACACATACACACACAAAGAAAAGAAGGAAGGAAGGAAGAAAAATAATTGTGTTGAAATTAATTTATAAAACTGTGTTAAAAACCTATACAGGGCTTCTAAGAGATTTCAACCTGTTGGGGAAGTTTATTTTTAGTTATGTTTGAAATTGTTTTATGCACTGTTGAGTGAGGGCTATCTAGGTCTAGGATGTTTTGTATTGTTTGCAGGTGTTAGATTTCTGTGGGGGTGTTTGATTGCTTATGATCTGCACATGGTATCAGTAGAACACCTAAGGAGCTCTGAAACAATAAAAACACCTGAGTGGATACGCTCAGAGTTCCACTGTGAATATGGCAGTGGCTATGACAATGGTTCCCTCTGCTGATATCTGGCAGGGTCTGCGGTTATGAAATAGGCCTCCTTGTCTTATTGGCTGAGCCACCCTGTGCCTTATAACTAGATCAACTATCTATAGTGTTGTGGAGCTATGATAGTAGTCAGTCTTTAGAAGCCCTCACACTTATTTGGTCATTGGGCCCTTTCCCACAGTGTTACATTGTTTTGAAGTGTTTTGCTCCAAGTATGTCTGGTAGCTTGACTGTAGTAATACAGACTCCCTGAAACAGAATTTAACAAAAATCATGAGTGGTTTGAGCACATGTTGACATTAGAGAAACATGCCTCGATTGTAGATGAGAGACCAATGGACAAAGAGCAAGCTTTCCTGAAGGACCTTTACAAACACAGATTGAATATTAAATCCCATGAATGTTAGGATGAGAAAGCTTCATGGAAAGTGCTTAAAGATTTACAAGCCAGCTTTCAATAGCTTTAGAGTAGTGTCCTCAACCTTCCTAATGCTGCGACCCTTTAATCAGTCCCTATGTCGTGGTGACCTACCCACCCCCAACTATAAAATTATTTTGATTATTACTTCATAACTATAAATTTTCTACTGTTAAGAGTCGTAATGCAAATATCTGATATGCAGATGATCTCAGGTGATTCCTGTGAAAGGGTCATTCAACCCCAAAGGAGTCGCAACCCCAAAGGAGTCGCAACCCACAGGTTGAGGACTGCCGCTTTAGGGGAACCTACATGAACAGCCAGTACAAAATGAAGTAAGCAGATTGCCCTGTAAGCCCAGGATGTCTGCTTCACTCTTTACTCTGAGACTACTTCATGGACTCTCAGTTACTCTTCTTGTTCCTGTAATGGAAAACTAACAAAGGAAATATAATGAAGGAAGGAATGATTTTGACTCACAGTTTAAGGGTAAAGACCATCACAACGAGGAAGGCCTGGATGCAGGAGCTCGAGGCAGCTGGCTAAATTGCATCTGTAGTCAAGTAGCAAAGACAAATGCTAGTTCTCTGCTCACTGTCTCCTTTTTATTCAGTCCAGGACCCCAACACATGAAATGGTGTTGCCCAAAGTTAGCACAGGTCTTCCCCAATTCATTAACTCTGACAAGAGTTACTTTGTTTCCACAGAGATTCTAAATCCTATCAAATTGACAACCAAACTTAGCCTTCACACTTAGTAATCCTTACTGCACCACAGCAATGTGACCGACCAGTCTACTCTCTCCACTCTTCGTGTGTGATCTAAGATGCTTCAGAGAAGAGAAGGGAAATGGTGGACCCCCAACATCTCATAGTCTTCTAGGAGCATCCAGATGTCTACTTTTTAATTAGGGTGTGTGTGTGTGTGTGTGTGTATGTGTGAATATATCTGGTTGTGTGTGTGTGGGTGTGCATACATGCATGACTCACATGTAGCAAACACTTAGTGGGGGCCTCTCCTTTCCTTCTGTCATGTGGGACTCAGATCACATGTAATTCATCAGGCTTGGTGGCATGTACATTTACCCACTGAGCCATCTCACTGGCTTCTACCATTTGAAGAAAGAAATTATCAGATCAAGAGCATCTCTCTTCAAAATATCTCAAGCATAACAATCAGAATGAGCACCGCATCTCTTGATTGCACTCCAATCCATAGTATTAGCCACATACTTTTTGTTCATCCATTCTGGGAGGAGTCTTGATTGTCCCTTAAAGTTCAGTGGCCATTCTTGGGTTAGAACTCAAGCTAAACTTTTTCTATCTAGTCCTCAGTCATTCTGATGATAACAAAGTTTTCATCAACTCACATCGAAAAAGCACAGGTTCTGTTTCAAAGTAGGATATAATTGATGTAGGACATAGAAGAGAGGAATTCACATAGGCAACATAGTAAATGTGCTTTGGAATAATGGAGCAGATAATGCCTCACACCTGATGCAATACAGTCCTCTGTGCAAGCATCTTATCAAGAATCATAAAAGCGGCTCTTGATCAATGTCTCGGTGGTTCAGCACTTGCTGCTCTTGTAGAGGACTCAGGTTCAATTCTCAGCAACTGTGTGGCAGTTCACAACTGTCTATGCCTCTGGTTCTAAGGGATTCAATGCCCTCTTCTGATCTCTGCAGGCACCAGGCATGCACACAGTGCATATATATTCATACACGCCAAACATGCATACACATACAAAAAACAAAGCTCCCTTATGTGCCCTGGCATAGGACGGGGCTATGAGTAATTATGTCTAAAGCCTGATTTCCATTCTGCCTTTTGAGATTCCTATCACACATTGCGTATTTATTTTAAGGCTCTAGGAAGCACTATCGTTTAAAAGTTCACATTTTCAAACCCTGCAGCTTATACATTCCATATATTCTTTTTCCTTGAAATTCCCATTGCCAACTCAGGGCATATAATTTGGGAAACAGTGTTCTAGCCAAAGTAAAACTATAGCTAGCAGCACATTTTGCAAGTTCTGTAACTTTTCAGCCATGTGAGTGTATGTTATACATCACAGATTTCTTCATGCCCAATGACTTTTTATCATATTTGTTTTTTACTTTTCCCCCTATTTCTGACACCTAAGAGGCATGAGAACCATAGCCCTGAAATAAATGTATTTTACCAATATTCAACTATTCAACTTTAAAAAAAAATTCCTTTTTAAAATTTTATTTTTGTGTTTCCCTGCTGAGGTGTCCTGCTTTCAAATTTCTTGCAGGATCGATTTCTTAGCTCTCTGAGTGTAATTACAATCACGCCTTTAAAATCTTGGTCAGGCAACACCAGCACTAATTACTCTGAAACCTGGTTCCTGTTATTTTTTCCTCTTGATAATAGATGGCATCCCCAGGTGGTCGTCTATTAGGATTTAAAAAAAAAATTCTGAACCTCTCAGTGTTATATTTGAAAACTCCAGGTTCTGTTTTATTCCAAAGAAATGTGATTTTGTTTGATTGCTTACTTGTTTATTTTATCA
The DNA here is from genome assembly GCA_026225945.1 of Cricetomys ansorgei. NCBI lineage: Eukaryota > Metazoa > Chordata > Mammalia > Rodentia > Nesomyidae > Cricetomys > Cricetomys ansorgei. Next base: position 64,134,667 of record JAMJFZ010000199.1, on the reverse strand, counting down.
GGCACTTAATGTAGATTAGGCTCAAGCTGCAAATGTTGGCTCTTGAGTGAACGCTCAGATTTTACCTTACTTCTGCTGCTTTCTTTAGCTAGAATCTGCCCCCTACTTCTGCCGCTCATGACTCACTTAGGAAATGTGGGTAAAGTTTGCATTCGAGGTGAGAAGTTTCTCTGTCTTGCCTCCTCCTCAGGGGACCACCATCCTCAGTTCCCATTCACTGCTGTTTGCTGTCTTTGTCCTCTTATTCTGCTGGCCAGAAAGGTTAGAGGGTTCCTTTGTGCTTTCCTTTTTTCTTCCATCATATTTGCTTTCTTCGTGTTAGCAATCCATGGCGGTGCTGACTTTAGGCTGTTCTCAAGCTAAAAGCTGAAAGCAAGCCATTATTCCATCCCATCTCATCTCCTGACTAGCTACTGCTTCTGTCCCGTCAGGTACCTGAGGCTCCATACCCATCACTTATTAGAGTCGCATATGAGAGGGGAGTTTATCTTGTAGGAAATGCTTGACTTGTTGCAAGCAAAAACTTTTCTCTTACTTTAATTATTTTCTGTAAATGCCAAAAGAATATTTCAATCTAATACTAAACATTTAACAAGTATCTCATTGAACCACTTTGTGAAGTACAATACTGTCTATGAGGGGCAGGAGAAGTTCACCACATCCTAGAAACTTTTATGCTTCAAAGTACTCTAAGAGTGGTGCTGGCTTAATGCTTGTCTTTGACTGCCAACATACAGAGGGGAAAGGAAGTTTCCTTGGGAGGAGTGGTACATCAGTACATCTTATTTATAATGTATATTAGATAGGATAATTTGTAACTAAAGTGCTTTTTTTGATCCTTTATCTGGTGGATGGAGAACTTGACCAATATGTACTTTTATCTTGGTAACTGCTCCTGGCTGTCTCACAACAGGGTTGGGGAGTAGGAAAGAAACTGGCTGCATGCAGAAATGGGCATCTGTGAGAGCTAAGAAGGAAGATAGATTCAGAGCAGGCACCAGACTGGCTTATACCAATCTAAGATATCTCATGAGTATGAAAAGACACTCCAGACCACATAAAACCCACTTCAGATACATTCATTCCCACTAGACTCTGCTTCTCACATAGTCCATGACCTGTAAATATTGCCACACTGGGGACCAAGTTTTTGGCACATAATACTCGGAATCATACGTACATGGAATCTGTCTTTGTCCTGGTTGATTTCTGCCAACTCTACACAAACTAGAGTCACTTGAGATGAGGAAACCTCAATTGTGGAATTGCTTCCATTATATTGGTCTATGTGAATGTCTATGGGCGTTTTCTTGATTGGTGACTAATGTGGGAGGTCTCAGTACGAGGCAGGTGGCCCTTGACCATTTAAGAAAGCAGGCTGGCTAAGTCATGGCTGGCAAGCCGGTAAGCAGCGCTCTTCCATGGTCTCTGCCCCAGTTCTGCCCTCTATATTTTTGCTTTGCGTTTCTAACCTGACTTCCCTCAACTGCGGACTGTGACTTGCAAGATAAACCATTTTTCCTCAATTGCCTGTGGTCACGGTGTATAGCACAGCAACAGTAAAAAAAACAAAACAAAAAACCAACCAAATAAACAACAACAACAACAAAATTCCTTTGGATAGAAATTGGTACTAGGGAGCAGGGTTTCTGTGCTCAGCATGTTGTTTTGGGTAGGACTGTGGAAGTATATGGAACATTGGAATGGAGAAACCATTGAGTGCTCATCACTTTGTGGGATTTTCAATGGCAGCCTGGAAGATACAGAGCTGAGAAGAAGGCAGACAATTGGAGCCTAGCTTGTAAAATTTCAGAAGAAAATTTGAGAGTACCTCAAATACTCTCTCAGGGATATTAGTGTTATATCTTATTAAGAGAAAGTAGAGGGGATAGAAAGATACTCGGTGGTTAATTTCACTGGTTGTTCTTCCAGAGGACCTGGTTCGATCCCCAGTACCTTCATGGTAGCTCACAACTCCACTCCCAGGGGATCCAATGCCCTCTTCTGGCCTTCACAAAAACTCCTGCATCCACAGACATATAGTGAGCAGTCACAAAAGCAGGCAAAATACTCACACATGTTTAAAAAAAAAGAATCCATGGAAATGAAACATGTTTTATTGGGTGAAATGACAGTGGTAGACTAGGGCTGAAAAATCAGGTGTGACTAGTAAGAGAGCAACATCATTGAGACAAAATCTGGGAGTTCATCAGGGTCAGCACATAGATGATGTAGTCTATGGTAGGAAGGGGAGGGATTGGATCTTAAGCTAGCAGCTGACCTTGGTATTGTGTAGGAATATCCCACATAGTACTCATTATGAAAGCATTAAGGGATTATTAAGAATATCCAAGGTCTGGCACTGTTAGGTGGAGTTAGAAGAGAGACCAGGAGTGGTCTTTGGTGAACGTGCAACCTTGGTTGCAATGGAAATTTCAGGGTTGAAGGAGTCATGGAGAGAAGCTGAGACTTGACACCATGCGGTAGGTTGGAGTCCCTGAAGAGAACAGGATATATTATTTGTAAAGGTGAAGCCTCAGTTGTGGTGAAGAATGAGTATATTGAAGATGTGGGCATTGTTGATTGCCACCAAAGACAGTAGTGGGGGTGGAGTGGAGCCAGCCTGAGTCTATGAGACGAGCTGTGTGTGCAACAGATGGCAGAGACAGAAAAGCCGGATTTCCTGAGCCCCCTGGATCCCAGAGCATCACAAGTGAGTCCCATACATCAGGCATTGAGCTTCTCACACTGTTAGATTTAGGTTTTGCTTTGATCTGATTGTTACTGTGTTCTGGTTCTTCCCTCTTGGGGTAAGAAATGTTCAGCTTGTTTTGTAATTGTCATTTTATAGAAGTCAACAGTTAAATCTTTGACTTTTTAAAGAAACCATGAAATTTGAAGTGTTTGAATTTTTTTAAGACTATGGGACTTTTAAGTTTATACTTTGTTTTATATTGCAGTTGACATGAGATCTTGGGGATAAACAAAAGACAGGTTATAGTTTAATAGTGATATAGTAATGTGTCAAATTGACAGAGGGTCAAACATACAAGTTCTGTCAAGTTGACACAAACCAGAGTCACCTGGAACTGTGCAACCTTGGCTACGTCATTTTATATATATCACAGAGATTCCCTTTTCTCATTTGATACTAGAGACAGTTGCACCACAGAATCCCTAAGTTCTTGTCAAGTCTATTGTTCTCTCGTTTAACTAAACAATATAGCTAATTTTTAGATCTCAGATACCATAGAGTTTTAATTAGGACTATTTTAATGTTCTTGATTTTTCATGTTCAGATGTGTTATGCAACAAATCACACTGTGAAGACATTAGGAACTGCTTTCCTCCTCTATGGTTAGTATATAGTACATCAGTTCTACTAATTAGGTAAGTCACCTGGAAGTACCTCTTATCCTTCAATAGAGTTGGGCCAGAAGACAGCCTGGCAGATATGGGGGAATCCATGGAGATATGGGACAAGACTCGGGTTATAAATCCAGTCTTGTTATGTGATAAATTCACCAGAGGAATCAAATACAATTTAATTTAATGTTTTACAGAAGGTGAGTTTTACAGTTTGAGATACCAAGGTTTGTATCCTATCTCACTCCTTAATAACTGTGTGTCTTGAGATGACTATTTAAACTTCTGGATCATCGGTTTCTTCAGGTTAAAACTGAAATAACAATCTCTGCCCTGCAGAGTAATATATGCTGAATGCCTAGTACAAAGGCAGTTTTGACATCCGTACAGTAAGCTCAGCTCTGTGCACTGACACAAAAGGAGAAACAAAAGAGATGCTTGGCCCCAAAAAGATCTGCATTCATTTCTGAACAGAAATGTTCAGAAAATGGTTAACATCTAAGAAGGGTCATGCATAAATAGTGAATTATGTATTTTTGCATTTTTGTATTTGTAATTACATATGTTGTATTTATTTCATCCTAGCTTAGAGTATACCTGAAAACTTTTGGAACCCAAGTCATACTGTTTCCTATTACTTTTAGTAATATTTTAAAATGCATTTCTAAGCAAACATCCTTCTAATACACTACTTTGCTTAAATCAGAGGATGCTATGATGACAATGACATGCTATCTTCTTAGTGCTGTAATTGAGAAAACTGAAAATTAAGTAGGTGAAGACTTTTGTTTAATATCTCATAGGTAGACAGCAGTGAAACTCTACCTTAACTTTAAAAAAAATTTCTACTCTCATACAACTTATACAATACATCCTGACCCCCTCCTCCTCTCCCTCCACTCCCCAGTTTCCTCCCCCGACCTCCCCTGCCCCCCAGATCCACCCCCATCACCACCTAAAAATATCCTCCACTCTGCTTCTCCCCAGAAAAGAATAGTCCCCCCCCCCAGAGTTACTGTTCAAACTGGGCATGGTATAGCAAGATGGAACAAGGCCAGGTACCAATCCCTACCTCAAGGATGGGCCAGGCAACCCAGCAGCAAAAGTAGCAAAAGGGTCCCAAGGGTAGATCAAAGGGTCAGTGACACCCCCACTCCAGCCTGTAGGAGTTTTTCAAGAACACCAATCCAGACAGCCATGGTATGTATTTAGGGATCCTGCAGGTTCTGTGTCTGTCCCTTCAGTCTCTCTGAGCCCTTAAGAGTGCTAGTCTGTTGACACTGTAGGGCTATTCTCCTGGTATCTTCGACTGTTCTGGTCTCTGCCATCCCTCCTCTCTCTCTTCTGTGGGGTTCCCCAATCTCTGCACAATGTTCAGCCCTAAGTGTCTCCATTTGCTCCTATCGACTTCTGGAGAGGGGTCACTCTGGTGAGGACTGGGTTAGGAATTGATCTATGAGCAGAGCATGACAATATTAGAAATCTCCAGGTTATCCAGTCTCTAGTTCCTGGCCCATTCTGTAGTTTCAGGCAGCGTTTCCCTCCTTTGGCATGGGGTTCGGCCCTTCAGGTGTCAAAGAAGATCTTTCAGGGCAGATTGGCCCTAAGGCAGAGATTTTGTGGTTGGGATGGTGTCCCAGTCTCACCACTGGAAGCCTTGCCTGGCCACAGAAGATGGCTTGTTCAGGTTCCCTATCCCCAACTGCTAGAGATTCTTGCTAGAGTCTCCCTCAGATTCCAGTGAGTTTCTGCACACTAGGAGTCCTGACCACTCCCTAAATATTCTCCAATGCTGCTCATCTCTCCATATATTTCCTCCTTCATCATCTCCTCCTCCTTGTCTCCTTCACTCCCATTCTCATCCTCACCCAATCCACCTGCACCCTCTGTTCTATTTCCACTTTACCAGGTAGATTCCTGTGTCCAGACTCAGGCCCTCCTTGTTGCTTGGTTTCTCTATGACTATATATACTAATACCTTTCTCTTTTGCTGAACAGTTAATATCTACATATAAGTGAGTACATACCATGTTCGTCTTCCTGGGACTGGGTTATCTCATTCACAGTGATTTTTCTTTAATTCCATCCATTTGCCTGCAAAGTTCATGATATCATTTTTTTAAACAGTTGAGCAATACTCCATTGTATAAATGTATCACAATTTCTTTATCCATTCTTTAGTTAAGGGGCATCTACATTGTTTCCAATTTCTGGCTATTATGAATAAAGCTGCTATGAACATAGCTGAGGAAGTGTCCTTGTGGTAGGATGGAGAATCCTTGGGTATATGCCCAGGAGTGGTATAATTGGGTCTTGAGGTAAGTTGATTTCCAATTTCCTTAGGAATCACCATATTGATTTCCATAGTGGCTGCATAAGTTTGCACTCCCACTAACAATGAAAAAGTGTTCCCCTTGCTCCACATTCTCACCAGCATGAATTGTCCTTTGTGTTATTGATCTAGTCATTCTGACAGGTGTATGATAGAATCTCAAAGTGGTTTTGGTTTGCATTTCCTTAATGGCTATGGTTGTCAATCATTTCTTTCTTAGCCATTTGAGATTCTTCTTAGAGAATTCAATGTTTAGATCGATACCCCATTTTAAAATTGGATTGTTTGATTTATCAGAGTCTAGTTTCTTGAGTTCTTTATATATTTTGGATATAGCCCCTTATCAAAAGTAGATTCGGAAAAGATTTTCACCAATTCTACAGGGTGCTTGTTTTGACTTATTGACAATGTCCTTTGCCCTACAGAAGCTTTTTGGTTTCATGAGCTTCCATTTGTTAATCATTCATCTTAGTGTCTGAGTTATTGGTGTTCTATTCAGGAAATTGTCTCCTTGCCAATGCATTCAAGGCTCTTCCTGACTTTCTCTTCCTTCATGTTCAGTGCATCTGGTTTTATGTTGCGGGTCCTTGATCCACTTGTACTTGAGTATTGTGCATGGTAATAAATATAGATCAATTTATATTGCAGAAGCTTATTTTTAGTTATGTGTAAAACAGTTGTTTTGTGCATTATTTGGTGAAGGGATGCCGATTTTGTACTGTCTACAGGGTATTGGCTTTATGTAAAAGATATTTGATCATTCATGATCTGTACATGTTATCAACAGAACAGCTGAGAAACTTAAGTATCAATAAAAATACCTGAGATAAGATGCTCAGGGTTTCACTGTCAAATATGGTGTTTACCATGATAGTAGGTCCCTCTGCTGAGGTCTGGCAGGATTTTCATCTATGAAAATGCCTTGGTGTCTTCTTGGCGAGTCGCCACAGTAGGTGTACTAATAAAAACTTACATTCTTTATCATGTAGACATCCAATTAGACCAGCACTATTTGTTAAATATGCGTTCATTGTTCCGTTGTGTATTTCTGGCTTCTTTATCGAAGATAAGGTGTCCAAAAGTGTATGGGTTTATGTCTAGATCTTCGATTCAGTTCCATTGATCAACATGTCTACTTTAATGCTCATACCATGAGGTTTTTATTACTATAGCTATCTTGGGTTTTTTTTATTTCCATATGAAGTTGAGTATTGTTCTTTCACAGTCCATAGAGATTGTGCTGGGATTTTGATTTTGATTTAGGGATTGCATTGAATCTGTAGATTGCTTTTGGTAAGAGGGCCATTTTGGTTTTGTTTTTCAAGACAGGATTTCTCTGTTGTAACTCTGGCTGCCCTGAAACTCACTCTGTAAACCAGGCTGGCCTCGAACTCACAGAAATTTGCCTGCCTCTGACTCTCAAGTGCTGGGATTAAAGGCATGTGCCACCATAGCCTGGCTTAAGATGTCAGTCTTTACTATGTTGATCCTACCAATCCAGGACCATGGGAGATCTTTCCCTCCTCTGAGATCTTCTTAAATTTCTCTTCAAATACTAGAAGTTTTTGTCACACAAGTCCTTCACTTGCTTGATTAGAGTCACCCCAAGATATTTTATATTATTTATGGTTATTGTGAAGGGAGTTATTACCCTGATTTCTTTCTCAGTCCATTTGTCATTTGTATATAGTAAGGCTACTGATTATTCTGAGTTGATGTTGTATTCAGCCACTTCACTGAAGTTGTTTATCAGTTAAAGGAATTTCCTAGTAGAATTTTTGGGGTTGCTTATATATACTATCATATCATCTGCAAATAGAGATACTTTGACTTTTTCCTTTCCACTTTGTATCCCCTTGATCTCCTTCTATTTTCTTATTGCTCTAGCTAGGACTTCAAGTACTATATTGAATAGGTATGAGGAAAGAGGACAATCTTATAACATTCCTGATTTTAGTGGAATTTCTTTGAGCTTGTCTCCATTTAATTTGATGTTGGCTGAGGGCTTGCGGTAAATGGTCTTTATTATGTTTAGGTATGTCCCTTATATCCCTAATCTCTCCAAGACTTTTATCATGAAGTGGTGTTGGATTTTGTCAAAGGTTTTTCAGAGTCTAGTGGCATAATCATGTGGTATTTTTCTTTCAGTTTGTTTATATAGTAGATTACATTGACTGAGTTTCATATGTTGAAACTGCATCTCTGGGATGAAGCCTACTTGATCATGGTGGATGATCCTCTTGATATATTCTTGGATTCGGTTTGTAAGTATTTTATTGAATATTTTTGAATCAGTGTTCATGAGGGAAATTGGTCTGTAAATTCTCTTTCTTTGTTGAATCTTTGTGTGATTTGGGTATCAGAGTGACTGTGACCTTGTGGAATGAGTTTGCCAGCGTTCCTTCTGTTTCTATTTTGTGGAATACTTTGAAGAGTGTTGGTTTTAACTCTTCTTTGAATGTCTGATATAATTCTTCACTAAAACCATCTGGCCCTGGGCTTTATTTTTTTGTGGGGAGACTTTTAATGACTGCTTCTATTTTCTTGAGGTTTATACATCTGTTTAAAATTGTTCTTGATTTAAATTTGGTAGGTGGTATCTTTCAAGAAAATTGTCTATTTTTAAAAATTTTTACAATTTTGTAGAGTACAAGTTTTAAAGTATGGCCTAATGATTCTTTGAATTTCCTCACCATCTGTGGTTATATCTCCCTTTTTGTTTCTAATTTTATTGATTTGTATATTTTCTTTCTGTATTTTAATGAGTTTTGATAAGGGTTTGTCTATCTTGTTCATTTTCTCAAATAATCAACTGTTTTGTTGATTCTTTGTATTATTCTGTTTTATTGATTTGATCTTGACTATTTCTTGCCATATACTCCTCTTGGGTGTGCTTATTTCTTTTTGTTCTAGAGCTTTCAGATGTACTGTTAATTTGTTAGTATATGATCTCTCCACTCTCTTTTGGTAGGTACTCTGTGCTATGAATTTTCCTCTTAGCGCCACTTTCATTGTGTCCCATAAGTTTGGATATGAGTAGATTCATTTTCATGGAATTCTAGAAAGTCTTTCATTTCTTTCTTTATTTCTGTCTTGACCCCCTTCATCATTCAGTAGAGAGTTGTACAGTTTCCACAAATTTGTAGGCCTTCTGCTGTTTCTGTTGTTGTTGAAATACACCTTTAGTCCATAGTAGTCTGGTAGGATATAGGGGGGTTATCTCAACTTTCTTGTATCTATTGAGACTTGTTCTCTGGCTGAGTAGGTGTTCAATTTTAGAGAAGGGTCTATGAGGTGGTGAGAAAAAGGTACATTCTTTTGTGTGTGGGTGAATAGCTCTGTTGATATCTATTAGGTTCATTTGGTTTGTAATATCTGTTAGCTCCAGTGTTTCTCTGTTTAGTTTTTGTCTGGATGACCTACCCATTGGTGTAAGTGGGCTATCAAAGTCTCCTACTATCAGTGTGTGGGGGTCAATGTGTGTTTTAAGATTTAGTAATGTTTCTTTTACAAACATGGGAGCCCTTTTATTAGGAGCACAGATGTTTAGAATTGAAATGTCATCATGTTGGATTTTTTCTTTATGAGCATGAAGTATCCTTCCCTATCTCTTTTGTTAATTTTGGTTTGAAGTCTATTTTGTTATATATTAGAATGGCTATACTGGCTTACTTCTTGGGTATGTTTGCTTGGAAAATCTTTTCCCAACCCTTTCTGAAGTAATGTTTATCTTTGATGTTAAGGTATGTTTCTTGAATACATCAGAAGGATGGATCCTGTTTTCACATCAATTCTGTTAATATGTGTACTTTTATTGGGGAATTGAGTTCATTGATGTTGAGAGATATCAATCACCAATGATTATTAAGTCTTGTTATTTTGTATTTCTTGTTGGTTTTGTGTGTGTGTGTGTGTGTGTGTCTGTATGTGTTCGTGTCTCCTTTCTTTTGATTCTGATGGTATGAGATTATTTATTTCCTATGTTTTCATGGGTATAGTTAAGCTCCTCAGGTTGGAGTTTTCCTTCTAGTGAATTTTCTATGTCTGAATTTGTAGATATATATTGTTTAAATTTGGATTTGTTGAATATTTTGTTTTCTCTGTCTATTGAGAGTTTTGCTAGATAAAATAGTTTGGGCTGGCATCTGTGATCTCTTATAGTCTATAGCACATCTGTCCAGGCCCTTCTGGCTTTTAGAGTTCCCACTGAGAAGTTTGGTGTAATTCTAAAAGATTTATCTTAATATGTTGCTTGCTTCTCTTGCAGTTTTTAGTATTCTTTCATTGTTCTGTGTGTTTAGTGTTTTGATTATTATGTAGTAAAAGGACTTTCTATTCTGCCCCAGTCTATCTGGACCCAGAGCTCACCAAATCTAGCTACTCTAGCTAACCAGCTTGCTATAGCAACCCTTTATATCTACCTTACAAGGCCTGCAATTGCAAGTGGCTGCTGTGCATACTCACCTGTACATGGGTCTGGGGATCTGAACTCTGGTCCTCATGCTTGTGGGGCAAGAGTTGTGTCCACTGAGGCATTTCTACAGCCTTCATTGGGATTCACAGCTAAGAGAATATCAGAGGAAACTTTGTGTTTGACCTTCTGACTAGAGCAGTTGACTTTGTAGGAGACCTGGTATATTTTTTTTAGATGCAGAATAATTCAATCAGGTTAGGCACAATTATGAATTTGTCAAGGTTTTTACTTAAGTATTGTTTGAGAAGATCTCTTTTGGCATCATAAGAGACTTCTGATGTCTATTTATTATTGTCAACTAGATTTCACAATTAGACACTTTGGAGACTATTAAAATACTTCATATGTTTGTGAGTGTTGTGTGACAAGACTTTTTTTGGGAAGACTAAACACATACATCTACTCACCCTAGGTAGGAAGCCCACAGGCTGAGCAAAGTAGATACCACCAAAGTCTAATTTGATGAACCATGAGTTTTATTGGGGTTACCTGTGGGAATATAGGTGAGCAGAAATGACTCAACGAGAGCTGCATCACTAAAGTCCACTCCAGTGTGGGTGACAGATGACAGAGCTGGGAACCTGGAGCACACTATACTGCCTACAGGCAGCTCAACAGGTTGAGGAATGTTCTTTCCAAGTGACTCAGTTGATTTAAACCTCTTCTAGGCAGCTTGGCTGGTTTCTGCTTCTTCCAGGCCGGTTTGGCCTCAGAAACTTCTTTTCAGCTTGGCTTGTCTAAGAGTGACTCTCAACAGCTTTATTGATTATTCTGGGAGTGAGGTGCCTAAAATATTTGGTCAGTTTCGGGGATTTTCTAAAGCTATTATGAGCTCTTTACATTCCTGTTTAAGGAGCTTTCCTGCAAGACAGAGTGTTTCAATCTCAGAGAAAAATGTTAGACAATAGTGATAAATTTCTGGATCAGATCATGAAGCCTCTGTCATAATCAATAATTTAACTCAGTAATAAATAACACTATGGGGAAGTGATAGAACTATGGAAGGCAGGGGCTTATTTAGAGTAGCTAAGTTGCTCAAAGCATGCCTTTGAAGGGTATATCATGGACCTGGTCCATTGCATTGCTTCCTGACTTTGTGAGATGAGCCCCATTCTTCTGCCATGTCCTTCATAAATACTGTTAACGTCTTCCACAGGTCTAAAGGTAACTGAGGACCCAGTCATAAGTGGATAGCTCTGAAGCTATGGACCCAAATACGCTTTGCTCCCTTTACATTTTTTCCTGACATGCTTGTGTCTTTCCCTATTCCAATTGTTTAGTCTCTCCGGCACCTAAAGTGGGTATATAAAAAAAAATGTGATCAAACCAGCTGCATGCTACACCACTTTCTCATGGAAACCCATTCATAACAAGATTTTTGAGCATCTTCATGGCTTAGGTGCCTCTATGTTAGTTTAACCCACTAACCCCTGTTCAAGTCTACTGCCTCTTTTGGCTACTTTAATCCTCGCTGTCTCTCAAAGCCTTTCATATGGTTTCATAATTGTATTCCTGAATTAAGTTATTACCTTTCCTTCTTCATTTACTTTATATGGTAAGCAACTGTGAAAACACAGTTCATACTGTAGTTTAGCCTAGATCTCTTGCACCTCTGACAAACCTGTTGTATCTGATGAGGCTCTGTGGTGATACAGTGGTAGCAGCATCTGTCCTTTCTAAAAGAGTCTATGAGCATTTTTACTTTTAATTATGATACTTGTCAAAGAGGATTTACAAATTTGCACTTCCATCAAAGTGATGGAAGTATCCATTTCTCTACCTTGTCACTTCAACTCTTAATATTATCCATCTTTTCAAAAATATTTCCCCATATGATAGGTTAAAATGATAGCAATTTTCTAATTGTTAGGGAAATGGATCACATCTCCATCTGCTTCTTATACTGTTTGTAATTTCTCTTCTGAAAACTACTGCTCTTAATGGCATGTTGATTAGTCTTATTATTGCATATGGTCATTGTACATAGAAAAGTTTTTTTTTTTTTGGTTTTTTGAGACAGGTTTCTCTGTGGTAACTCTAGCTGTCCTGGAACTTGCTCTGTAGACCAGGCTGCCCTTGAATTCACAGATATCTGCCTGCACCTGCCTCCCAAGTGCTAGGATTAAAGGTATGCACCACCACTGCCCGGCTTAGAAAAGATTTTTAATAATAACTTTCTGTATCTCAATATCCCTCTGTCAAGATTCATCAGGAAGGTTTTCCTAATCTCTCACTTAACTTTTAACTTTGCCCATGGGATCTTTTGTGCTCTAGATGATGTACATATTTTTAATTATTTAGAAAGACTGACCAAACTAAACTTCTGCTATGTCTCTTTAACTCTTTAGTATAATGCTAGTTGAGTGGATTCATTATGTACTGTGTGAAGTAATATTTCCTTCCCTTAAATGCAGTTATCCCAGTGTCAGAAATAGATTTATTTCCCCTTTCTTCACTGATTTGTCATGGCATCACTTGAAATATAAAATTCACATGAAATCATAAATCTTTCTGGGGTCTCTCAATTCTGTTAAACTGATTTACTTATCCAGCTAACAAACAACAACAACAAAAACCCCTATCCAAACAGAACATAATTTAGATAAATTTAATAGCACCCAATTACAAGTACCTTAGTCAATCAAGGATGTATTAATATCATGTAACAACAATCTGAGTGTAGTAAGCCTAAATCCTTGAAGGACATTCCATCTTCTGTAATGATAGCAGCCTCTGCAAACTAACAGGATTTCCTAGAGATATCTGCTGCACATTTCATGAACTGCCAGTGAGCTGGGTGAATACTCCCTTCTAATTGCTGTAACACTGGAGAACTGACATGTTTAGCTTCCCAGTCTCCACATTAGCAAAGAGACAGTCAATTCCAGTGTTCGTTATTTTCATGTATCTCTCAGTTATTCCTGTTTTCATTTTCAAGATGGATTTTTAAATCAGTGTAATAATGTACACAGAGATTCCCTTTTCACATCTCCAAAGAATCTCCTATAGAGTTCCCTGGTAGCCTGACTGGCAGAAGATTAGAACCAGAATACTTTATCTAATACTGAAATCTATAGTAGACAGCCTCTGCTTGAGAAATTCCCACCTGCCTTAATGTGAGTCACAAATATGATGAGCCCTGAGAATCATCTTTTCCTTCCCTCTCTCTTCTGATAGATATCAACAGCACATCACAGCCTGAAATGAATTAACAATTCTTTTTCTTCACTATTCTACCTACAGTAGGACTTTCCTTCAATATATTTCTTGGATATCTGACTTAGTTCAGCTTATGTCTCTTGGAGGTTGAAACTAATAAAAAATGTTATTGAGAATTCTTGGCGATAACAGAGGTAGAATGGGTCTTGAGGACTGGCTCACTCACCAACTGTCTAGGAGAGAAGATAAGATTCAAGTAATATAGTTTCCAATTGCTATATAAATACTCATCCATATATCCATAAATAAGTGCAGCTTTCAAAAGCTTGTCAAAGAAGCTTTTTTATGAAGCAGATAGAGACTACAAGAGAGATCTACAACTAGTCAAAATGCAGAGAATAATTGACTGTGGCGTTTCCACACCCACCTGGAACATCTGTAACATAAGTTACATATAAGGCTCAGGGGGCATTGTAGAGGACGAGAAAAAACATAAGAGCCTGCGGACTGCACTGGCTGCTGCATGATCATTTCTTCTGGATAGGACAAAGATGTTACTCTCATGAACTCTCAACAATATGGCTGCTAGCACAGGACTTGCAAAGACTACATCAGGCAACATGCCAATGCGGATGAAGGATAATTTCACAAGCCCCACCTCTAGATGAAGAGTTGTAGTCAATGACTCTTGCAGGAGAACCAACTCTCTTTTCTATTTTCCTTTTAGAAACAAGAACAAGATCACAACCCTAAATGATGGGTATCCCTAAATGCATACAAATAAAGACAACACTAATTGGACTGTGTGTGTGTGTGCATGTGTGTGTGTATGTGTGTGTGTGTGTGTGTGTGTGTGTGTGTGTGTGTGTGTGTGTGTGTGTGTGTGTGTGTGTGTGTGTGTGTGTGTGTGTGTGTGTGTATGTGTGTGTGTATGTGTGTGGTGTATTATATAGATATCTGAGAAGAAATAATCAATTTGAATTTGAGAGAGATAGTTGGATGGACACAAAGGGAGAGGAGCTGTGGGAAAAAAATACAAAATGTTCATGTGTGAAATCTTCAAATTAAAAGAAAAAAAGTTGATCAAAAAAGAATATGGAATGCAGGTAGTTTCTAGTGTAAGTGAAAAATCAAGTTACTGAAGAGTTCATCAGAAGCAACTAGAAAAAAATCTTCTTATGCATTTTCTGGTGTAATGACTCAAGAATTTGTGTAAGAAGCACAAGACATATGAAAATAGCAGGTTTATAAGTGATTAATAAGTTAGATTGATGTCCTACAGAGAATTAATGAGATTGTAAGAATTTGGGACAAAGAGTTACTTTGTAATTATGAAAACAAAGTGATCTTTGGTAGTTCACCCATTTCTAAGGTACAAAAAGTTCAAAACCTGGAATCAGGCTGAAAACCTTACAGTTATGTCACAGAGATTCAGAAAGATCAAGGTCCTGAGCAGGGACATCTTGTCTCCTGAGAATGATAGAAAGATATTTGGATATACGACTCTGAGAATTTTCCCTTTCAAATGATTAGAGATTGGCAGGTGGCACATCCCGCCTTATGAATAGTCAGCATTTTCCCATTCAAGAAGGGCATTGAGAACCCTCTTCCTCATTAAATAGTTGGAGCTTTGTGAGGTCTTGCCTCTTCATGTCTGACTTTTAGGTCAATAAATACAATTATATCTCAATATGATTTAGCTAAGAATATGCTGTTTGGATAAGGATGGAAGAGAATAGGCACAAAAACACTCTCTTTTGACAGTCAGCTTTGTCAGAGTAAGATTCTTGATTGACCGTTCTATGAACTTCAGCAATTTCAGCATATTAAAACCCTACTTTCTGGTATCCAAATTCTCCGGTGAGAAATTTGCTGATTATTAGGATTCATGGTATGTGATGGATCAGTTCTCTTCTGTTCCTTTGAAGAATGTCTTTAAATATCATGGTCATCATGCGCTGTGTTGTGGCTTCTTTGAGTGTTTTCCTGCTTGAAGTAAACTGAAATTCTTACATAATGTATTTTCACAACTTTTACCAAATCCAAAATTTTTTCAGTCATTTTATCAAATAATGTCTGCCCCTTTTCTCTTTCCTTAATTTCCTACAATCCATGCATTGCTGTTTGATGTCTCACAAATTCAAGATCTGTTTACTTATCTCGTTTTATCTTTCTTGGATTTTATTATTTTAGTTATATAATCTTCAAACCCATTGACTTGCTTTTCTTCCAGTTTTCAAATCTCTCGAATCCCTCTAGTGAAAATTTTTTATTAGTTATGTATTCCTCAGGTGCAGAATTGTTTATTCTATTTTTGTTTTTCTCTCTCTTTATTGATAATTTGACTCACTCATGTATTGTTTAATTGACTATTTTATGCCTAGTGTTAGGTGACAGTTGTTTGACATTGTTAGGACAATGACATTTATCAGGAGGTATAGAGTTGGTGGATTTATTTGTCTTTCAGGAGATTGTATTTTCTTGTTTCTTTGCATGCCTTGTGGTTTTTATTTTATTTTATTTTGCTAAACACTGAGTATTTCCCTTAATATGTTGTTTCTGTAGATCCAAATTTCTGCTTCTTTTGGAGTCTGTTGTTTGATGCTATCTTTGTATAGAATATAGCTTGAAATGCATTTTTACATCTTCTTCCTTTATAAGTCTATGTCTTTCAAGGGCATGTGTAGTATATTTCTAAAGTCTTCTGAGGTTGTTTCTTGAGTGTCCTAGACTTTAAACATCTGGCTTAAGAAGAGAAAGAAAAATGAAAGAGAAAAGATGCTGGATTCAAGCCCACCAACTAAAAGTTGCCTCAGCCAAAGGGATGGGCTTATAAAAATGATGACCCACCTCTGTAGGCTCGTTGAGATCCATAAAGCAACAATAGGGATGGGAGAACCAATATATAATATTTATAGAATATGGTCCTTTTTCCATCCTGGCTCCTGCAAAATGCATACAAATCAATTCTAGTATGTATATTAGCTGCTTCCAAGGAACTGTTGATGGGAAGATCTGCTACCCTGTTAAGAATTAAGGTTGAACAAAACTGACCACAATTTACTACCAAGACTTTCCAGGGAAGTTTCCTGTCCACAATAAACTCCAAGTGTCCAGAATGATTGTATAGACAGATTCTGCCTCTGCTTCTATAGCTGTAGCATAATGGCAAAAGAAAGATTTCTGGTACTTCTACTCCATCTTCCTTCTTGTTTTACTTCAGCCTGATTTTTAAGATTCAATATTTTTATTTTGTAATGGCATTCATTTTATAATAAGTAACTGATCATTTATTATATAGTTTGGATGTCTGTGTATTCTTCTTCCCCTTGTTAAAACTCTCTGAGATCAAATATGGTGGTTGACTAAGTATTTACCAGTGCATCTCTTCGCTGAGGGTACCTTACTTTGTTTTTATTCAGTCAACACTCAACAAAATAGTAGCTGGATTTTCTGTTCAGAAAACCCTTTGTTCCCTCATTAAAAGGAAAATGCACAAACTGTAATTTACTAGTTCGTTCCAGTCTCTAAAATCCATTCTTTGCTGAAAAGATAACTCAGTTCTACTAAATCAAATCTAAACTATGTTTTGTACAAAACATCCATCTTTGTATATAATGTGGTTCTAGTCTTCATATTGGACACTAAGACAAAGTGGCTGCAGCAGAAATTATGATGTTTTAATGGTTGCCTAACCTCTTGATTTCACTAATGCTTCAGTGCAGCCTGGAATGCCCTTTGGAAAGCCAGTGACCCTGTCTCCATGTTCAAATTCTACTCTTTCAAGATTTAGTTGAATTACTACTGTCACATTAACTTCAAGAAATTTCTTGGTTCACTAAACTTATAGAAAATGCTCACTCTTCTGTGAATGTAGGCAATCATGAAGTACACGCTTATAACTAAAGTAAGCATCAGTGTTCACATGCGTTAGCTACTTTCTGCTCATGCATTACATATTTTACTTCTAACGAAATGCAGAATTTATCAAGCAAAATGAAATTAAATGAATTAGAGTTAAACAATCTAGTGTGTAGATGGCCAGGAGAGCTCTGTAACCATTCCTCACTCAATCATTATTAGCTCAAGGATAGAAAGTACAGTAAATACAGATGATTAAACTCAGACTTGTACTGAACATCAGTAAGTACTGTATTAGAAATGCTCTTCATGTTTTAATATTTTTATAAATAAAAGAGTAGTGAGGGTTATGACATGTTACCTACAAAAGGCTTCATCCATTGAGTTATTTTCACAGTGAGGGATTTCCCACGCATTGTCTCATTTGACTTTCATTCATTTTGTGTAATAGATGACATTTTATGGTGAAAATGGATCTTTGAGAAGGCCATTCAGTTATTCAGCATAATCCACCACTAAGCTACAGAGATGAAAATTTAGCCCAAGTCAACCAAGTCCTAAGTCTTCATGTCCATTGAGCATTATTTATTTACATCATTTCTCTTTGGATAAAAAGTTCATCTATTTTTTAAAAATCTGAAGATTTAGGCTTTTTATAAATAGTCATCCTTGTGAATGACACTGTTTTGTAACTACTATCAGGTTTCTGGTTTGTCTTTCCTGCAATTCAGTATTTCTATGAAAATGAACAGTAGATAGTTATGGGGATATTATTAAAATTATAAATAAAATAGCCCAATGGATAGAGAACATACTGATGAATAATGTTTCAATGTTTCTATCACTAATGGTATTGTTCACTTTCTCACTTAATTTTTAAAATTTATTTCAAGTTCAATTGATAGAAAACATAATAAACACTTCTTACTTTATGCTGGGTTTTCACTTGTAAGCCAACAATTTGAGATAGATAGAACACCATCCCCAACACTGAAGAGTTCTCAGAATTCATTTTATCTCCCAATATATTTATCTTACTTTTCATTTTGATGCTTGCCTCATGTTAAAATTTTAAGAACTACTCTCATTTCAAGAGATTGCAGCATCAATTTTGATGATATGAAGGGAAACCTGTGGTGACATGAAAATGTAGAGCCTGTGGCATTTCAGAGTTGCCTAGTGGGGAAGGAGTGTGTGGCTCTCAGTAAATAAAAAGATAATAATTTCATTGAGCAATTAGATATTGTGCCTTGCTCCATTTTTTTTGAAGAACTAATGTTAAGGAAATACTGTTCAATTGATCTGTCAGAATGACATCTCATCTTTTGTACTAACTATATAGGACCATAGTATGAAATGTAGCCAGCATGGCTTGCCAAGGATTCCTATTTTGAGAAACAGTCCATTCAAAAGACATAGATGAGAACAAAGAAAGTAAAATAAATCCAGAGAAGAAAGATTAAAAAGAAAAGTAGCTATTGGGGAGACTAGAAAAGACCTCATACATGAAAATTACTTCTCATAAAAAATCTAGATAATACCATAAAGTCTTATAAACTAGAAATGTAATTACACAAATAAATAAAACACAAAACTGGGAGTTAATGCTGAGTAGCTTTTCTAGAATATAAAATAAAAAGACTAACTGAGTAATAACAGGAAAGGAAACGTAGAAAATTGGATGAACAAAACAGAAGGTTTGAAAGAACAGGAAAAAAGGGAATAGAAGAACAAGAATCAGTGAGACTCAGAGGAAATTATGTGTGCATAACTTCAGTTCTCATACTGAGAGAGTACACCTAAAGCCTTGAACAATGGTAGTGCACACACACACACATACAGACAGACATACACACTTGCATGTGTTTGTACAGGGAGTATCTACACTTAAAGGCACACCACCCACATCTCAGCACTCTGGCATATATATGTGTATATACATATATACATATACACACACATATATATATACACCTACATATACATATATATGTATATATGTATATATATGTACACATATATATACACATATACAAACACATAGATATATATGCACATATACATATATACATATATATATATCCTTGTGAACCCTATATAATGCTGTATTTTGATATACTGTATATAATTTCTGTGATTAAATTCTTCCAATGTTAACTATAAAATATAGTTATTAACTCTGTGGATCAGATCTAACCACATGAGCCTTTTAGAAGTCAAATATTTTCTGGGCTAGTTACAGTGAAGGGTGACAGACTGGAGTCTTAAGAAAGACCATAGATTGTTTCTGGTTTCGTGACACAGTGTGTGGGCGGCCCTGGCTGACAGCTAGTCAGGGAAGGTGCTATATCCACAGAAGATGGCAGACTGACACTTTGGGTCTAGTCTTGTGATACTTTGAGTAGAGCACCCCTTGGTCTCTACTCTGACCCACTTCTGACCTGAATAACTGAAATAATAATAAAACAATTAAATGGGTGTGGTTGTAAAGTCCAAGTTTATGGAGATGTGTTATGGTGCAATGGGAAAAGTATGCTGCAACTCTGAAGTTAGAATGGTTTATAGGCTTCCAAAGAGAAGAAATAAAGTAATTTTTATAGGCAGGGTTAAGAATGGGATGAAACTGGACTGTTGCCAGCCATATAAAATCTGGAAGGAATGGAGCAATGTCTTTCCAATGCTGATGTCAGAATTATTTCCTATCAAGTGTGGGGGTCTTAATAATATCACAGAACATCTGGCCGCATTTTGTTCCTCTGCTCCTAACACCAGAGAACTAGCAGAAAGTATGTTGCATCCAAACTCACACACAAACCAAAGAAAAATATGATACGAGCTGGGCAAGAGGGGTTGCCAGGGCCCAGAGAGAAGATGATTTAAGTTGAAAGCTGGACCTTCCTGCAGCCAGGCAAACCTGACACGAGGCTGTGAGGACGATGCTTTCCCACAGGTGAAACTGAGTCATCTAAAAGGATAAGCACCTTGATAGATTTTTTTTTCACAACAAAGGAAGAATATGAGGCATAATTAGTAAAAACAGTATTTTTTTAAGTCTTCAAACAGGTAAATGCAACCAAACAATAGAGAAAAAATGAAATCTAAGACAGGCAAATTAAATAACCCTAGTTTAAGAGGACTCAATACATGTGACGTGGTACATAAGACACTAGCTGCCAATGTCATCTACATAGCATAATGTATAAAGCAACCCACAGAGCCAGGCAGGGCAGAGTAGACGTGTGAGGAGGGCCAGAGCAGGGTGTGTGAACCTGAGCAAATTCTCATGTTCTGATGATGGATAAGTTGAAGAGGGAGTTATAGACAAGTGACCATGTACAGGCCATTTCGTAATGTGAGCTGGGTATAAATGCATTCAAGGCAGGCTGCTTCTGCAGGACGGCTGAAGGGATGAGTGGTCTGTGGGGCTAGTCTCTTTTTTCTTTGTAACAGGCCTTGAAGAGCTCCAGGCACTTGTAAATGTAAATGTAAATGTAAAAGGCACACACCTTACCTAAGATAAATATAGAAACTAAATGGAAGGAAGGAAAGAAGGGGGCTATGGAGGGCAGGCTGTGCCTACACAGTGGAATTCCTTATCCATTAGAAGTGCTCTCCTCCTGGGAATGTAGTTCCCAGAAGCAAGAGAGATTTCTGTAACTATGTGTTAGCAAACTCTTAATTGAAGGGAACTAGGACAGTGCGTCTATCTTTCCTTTCTCTTTTGACACAGATTTTTAAAACCCATTTGAGAAGAAAGAAATATATCCTGTGAAGTAATCAATGGCTTAAAATATCAGGGCAGCAGCATAGATGGAAGCAGTTTTTGTATCACAGGAATGACTTCTCAGTGACAGTCTGTGAGCTCCCCGTTTGATCTGTGAACATGCAAAGCTTTCATTAGACTGGATCTAAAAAATGATACACTGGGCATTTTCTGGCCAGAACATGTAATTTTCTAACATGATGCCTTCATCTGCTGCACATACAATGAAGCTGCTAGGGCCAAGATATTTTCCAGCTGTAACTTTGACTAAATAGGATTGTGGGAGATAAAAAAGGAAATGAAAGGAATACCTTCCTTCAAATGGAACCAGAAGGAAAGAAGGATACTCTGAGACCAAGCAGAGAGTCATGGTTGTTTAACGCAGAAGGTGGCTTTCGAATTCAAACAGCTTGGATTTGGATCGTGTCTTCACTTTGCTGAGTGAACACAGCAAATAAATGTCTTTCTGATCTCCCATCATCTTCCTCATCATATGTGCCAATAGTGACTTGAATGAGAAATGGCCCCCATTGGTTCATATATTTGAACACTTGATCCCCAGTTGGTGATATTGTTCAAGGAAGTTATAGAACCTTTAGATACCGTGGTTCCCAACCTTCCTAATGTTGTGACCCTTTAATGTGTTTCTTATGTTGTACTGTTGCTACTGTTATGAATCATAAAGTAAATATCTGACATGCAGACGGTATTAGGCAACCCCTGTGAAAGGATCATTACACATCAAAATGGTTATGACCCACAGGTTGAGAACTGCTGCTTTGGAACGTTCAGTCTTGATGAGGAAGGCATCACTAGTGGAAGACTATGAGAGCTGATGGCCCCATCCCACTCCCTGTTATAACTGGTACCTGTGTGTGGTGGAGAGGGACCACTCAGATTTATGTTTCTTTCAACATGTCTTGCCTACCATTTATACACCTAGAGCTCAGGAACCATAAGCTAGAACAGACTCCCTCTTAAGTTTCTTTTGGCCGTGGTATTTTATCACAACAACAAGGAAGTAGCAAATAGAGAAGTCGGTACCAAGAATAAACTTGTTGCTGTGAAGACCCTGACCACATTGAGTCTTTTTTGGAGGAATGTGTAAGATTTTGGAACTTTGGTCTAGAAAAGTGGTTGGATGCTATAAGCAAAACTGTAGTAGGCCATTCTGGTAGGGGCCTGGAAGACTAGCACTGCGAGTAACGGGGATATGGAAGCATAGCTTCCATAGGTTCTCGTAACAGCTTGGCTAGAGACCTTAAAGGCTCTGATTGTTTTCTGCTCATGTCCTGAGAACTGACATGAGGCTGAATTAAAAAGAAATAAACTAATTTTAAGACATCATATCAATGAGTCTGTGGCATGATAACTACTGATCATTATTATGCAGGTCTAGAATTTAAAAAAATGAATGAGACAAAAAAAATATGAATGTGACTCTTGGAGAGGAAAAGAGCAGCAGGAAATTTAAAATGACTCCCAAGACATGTGCAAAAGAAGAGGCAGCAACTGGTGAGGAAGGAGACCAGTGCTAGGTTTCTGTTCTGCTCTGCATTAAAGTAGAAAGGGTGTCCTCAAGACCTTATCCCACTGAGCTAAAAGAGAGCAGAAGGAGTTTTCTGTTCTTATACAGTATGCAAAAGCTTCTGCTAATATGATTATGGGGATGAGTGGCCATTCCAATTATGTGGCCAAACTTGACAATGTTGTTTACATGCTTACTGGGTTTGGAGAGATGTAAGTTACAAGGGTGAGGAATCCTTGATTATTCCTCTGTAGTTTCAAGGAATAACTAAGATCAGGCAATGCGGAACAAGTCTGGAGTTGCTAAGAGGCTGTTGTGTAAGATTGTGAAGGTGAAGTCCAAGTTGTGGTAAAGTAGCAAAGCTGGTGAAGATGCCAGAGCAATGAGTCATCTATCAAGGAGAGCTGCATATGGGGAGTGGTACCAGATCAAGAGAGATATGCATGCTGTAAGCAGCAAAGTTGCAGGAGTAGGATCATCTTAGCCTTTTGAATCTAAAGCTCCAGATACCAGACACGGAGCTACATCATTTGTTGTTTGCTCCTGCTGGGTTTCAGTATTTTTTGTTCCAGTATTCTTTACTGTGCCTTCATTCTTCCCTTTTGATATGGGAATGTATACTCTGTGCTAGTGTGCTTTGTAAGTATGTATTTTTTTTATTTTCAGTTT
The DNA here is from genome assembly GCA_026225945.1 of Cricetomys ansorgei. Classification (NCBI taxonomy): domain Eukaryota; kingdom Metazoa; phylum Chordata; class Mammalia; order Rodentia; family Nesomyidae; genus Cricetomys; species Cricetomys ansorgei. Next base: position 64,111,515 of record JAMJFZ010000199.1, on the reverse strand, counting down.
TATAGGAAGTCATAGTTAAAATTCTGGCTTGAGTCTCAGAAGAGACTTTGGACTTCTGAACAGTATTGGGACTGTTAAGGACTATGGGCATTTTTCAAGTTGTACTAAACGCATTTTGCATAATGAGATGGCCATCAATATGTAAGTATGGTTTAAATAAAAAGTGACCCCCTAGGTGGCTGGAGAGGTGGCTCAATGTTTAAGAACATCACATGTTTGTAGTAGTCCATTGCTGTGGTAGCTCACCAAGAAGACAAGGAGTCATTTCATAGGTGCAAACTCTGCCAAACCTCAGCAGAGGGATCCACCGTTCTGGCCAGCATCTAACTGGAGAGTGGAACCCTAGCATCTGAACTCAAGTGGTTTTTTTTTTTTTTTTTTCCATTCAGAACTCCTCAGGTGCAGATCATTAGCAATCAAACAACCCCCACGGAAATCCAATACTGGCAGACAATAAAAAATGCCGAGGCCTATGCATCCCCTTTTCAACAGTGCACAAAAACAATTATTTTAAACACAACTAAAAATAAACTTCAACAACACATGTTCTTTCAGGGATCTTGAGTTTAAGTCCCAGTACCACATTGGGCAGTTTACAACCACCTCTAATTCCAGATACAGGGAGCTTCAATAGCTTCGGACTTCCCAGACAAATGTACACACACGCACACACACACACACCACTTAAAAATAAATCTAAAGGAAAAAGTGCTACCCATAGGCTCATATATTTGAATACTTGATCCCCAGTAGATGGCGCTGTTTCGGGAGGTTATGTAACTTTGGGAGTGCAGCCTTTCTGGAAAAGTACATCACTGGAGATAGGCTTTGTGGATTTATAGCCTCTCCCCACATCCTATTATCTCTTTTCTTACTGTGTGTTTGAGATGTAACCTTTCAGCTTTCTGCTCCTGCCACCATACCTTCTCTGCCATTGAGGACATCTATCCCTCTGGAACCATAGGTCAAAATCCTTTTTTCTTAAGTTGATTTTATCTATGGTATTTTATCAACATAAAAGTAATATGGAGACTTTTATAAAAAGTGGCTAACATTGTGTTTGAAGGCACTCAATATCCCTGAGTTCATTTACAGAGGTCATTATCCAATAGGAAACTCAGAATAAACACAAGAGTAGTCATACAAAATAATTCCCTATTACGCCTAAGTACACGGTACAGTTAGTGGAATAGAGGATATTCAATACAGAGTGACCCACACAGTATCTAAGCAATGGGATGGGATTGAGGTGGGGCTCAGGAAATGGAATAGAACTGTTGGTTTCATCTCTTTTGTTTCTAAGATGTACTGCTACCATATATGTGGATGGATTTTGCCCAGAAGTAAGACTATTTCATGTCCTGGTATCAAGAACAATTTTTTTATTGTAGAATTGTTGAGGGTGACCAGGAAAAGGAAATAGATTTCTATATTTTTATTTTCTCTATCCTTCTTTCTGTCCTTTCTTCATACTGTCTGTAAGCACTATGTGAATGTTGCACAGAGGCTGACTGAAGGTACCATGATTATCATGATAGCTTGGACTTTACTGAAATGAGAAATATATCTCAGTTGTGCTGAAAAGAGAATGTTGCCAGATCTAAATGAGAACAGCTTATTGTCTTGATTTTCTTCAGTTATATCAAAATAAATGAGGCAGGGAGAGAGGGAGGGCGTAGGAAGAGAGAGAGAGAGAGAGAGAGAGAGAGAGAGAGAGAGAGAGAGAGAGAGAGAGAGAGACATTGTAGATTGTGATTTAGAAGCCAGAAGCCTCTGTATCTTGTGAGGGCTAGTTTGCTGTATCTTAGCAAGACAAAAATGTTGAAACAGAACTAAAAAGCTGTGTTTAATCTCTCTTCATCTTCTTTAAAGTCACTAATCCTATGAGGGTTGGGACATCCATGTGACTCTGGCTCATGATAATTATTTCCCCCAAACCCTTCCTTCAAATATCATTAACATGAACTCATGTGTTAAGTTTTAAGCACATTCAACCCATGGCTTTTACATTTAAGCAATCATGAGTGCAGGTCTTTACGCTAAAACAAAGGTCTAGTTTTTGGTTTATTTATAGGATAAAAGAAACTTTAAGGGAAAAAAAAATGACCCGAAGAGACAGCAAGATACTATTTTAATTTGTTAATTTAAAAACTTTATTTATGTATATTAATTGTGCAAAACTGGGCTTTATTATGACAACTTAGTACATGTATGAAACATATTTTCATCTCCCTGTTGCTTCCATTCCCCTTCTTCCCTAATAGATGTAATCTCTTGTATCCCTGGCTGACTTTGAACTCACTATAGAGCCTAGGATGAACTTGAACTAATCCTTCTGCCTAAATTTAACAGTTTTTTAAACATTAGTGTATCTAGGCATCACAGAGCATTATTAGCACACACTTTCACTATTGACTGAGTTTTATCTGCATCCTCCTGGACAGACTGTCTGATGAAACCATCCTTAAAGAGTTACAGGTATGGGGGACAACTTTAAGCAAGCTTCTTGTTCCTTCACATAGCAGCAGTTTTTAGATATTTTCCTGGCCTCTTGAGTCCTATACAATACATCTGTTTTTATTTTGATCTAAGAGCCTTCAAATAAGTGATGTACTATCATCCCTTTCAACCTTCATGCAATGTGCTAAAGACTCCCCTGGGTTGAATATCCCCAATTCTTCTAAGATTGTACATGATAGATTTTTTTGTTTGTTTTCTCTCCACCCCATTGCATGACTCTGTTGTTCAATTCTGTCCTGTGTGCATAACATGGCCACTACCATCTTAATTGGAGAAGCTGTGACTATACAGCCTCAACAGACCTTTGTAACGTCAAGTGTGTTGACATTCCCTCATAGAAGGAATAGATGGAGAAGGTAATTTGAGTCTCACCTGTTATTCCAGCCACTCCCTCCCTCCTGTGCACATCTGTTTGCCCCCTCCACTAGATGTCAGATACATATAGTTACACATATAGTAGTCAGTGTCTGGATTGTAGTTTACAGATCCTTGGCCTCTTATTCAAAGATTTGTACAAAGTCACACATAGGTTGCAGAATGGCAAGGAAACTTAATTCAGAAGCAAAGTGATAGTGCAGATCAGACATGCTTCCCAGAGAGACAGTAGGGCAAAGGAGAGAGAAAGTATTCAAGATGCTGCAGGTTATTGCCTTGATTATCTTTTTTATGGAATCTAAAGTGAGGCAGAGCTGGCTTTTTAAGGACATAGCTTACACAGTTCTCTGTTTTGAATCAAAGATTTGGGCTCAATAGCCTTTTCTCTACTGTGCATGGGCCTTGGTTAAACACAATTAGCCATATGCAGCCTGCTAGTTTCACTGTCGATTTTCATTTGGAAGGGAATATTTAATGTGATAAAATTGAATCAATGTATCTGTAGAAAGTGATAGTCTTCCCAGCATCCCTTCATGCATTAGGGAGGACCCTACTGTTATTTGGAGTTTGCCACATCTGCATCCACACACATACCATGCTGTACCTTCTGAGTAGGTTCTTGCCCAGTCCTGGAGGAGAATTGAAGGACAATCAGCAGGTCACATTAAGTGTCTCAAGAGTAAGTCTCTGTTCTGAGTCAGCTAGATTAGAGCTGTGAAATTTCAGGTAGATGCACTATAAGTTATAATTTCCATGCTGGACTTGGACCTACACAGAGGCAGCCTATTTTAGTAAGAGTTTCTATTGCTATGATAAAACATGGTGATCAAAAGCAACTTGGGGAGAAAAGGGTTTATTTTCTCTTATAGCTTATACTCTGTCAGCCTGGGAAGTCAGGGTAGAATCTAAAGGCAGGAATCTGGAAGGTGAATTGAAGCAGAAGTCATAGAGAAATGATGCTTACTAACTCATTCCCCATGGCTTGTTCAGCCCTTCTTATAGCACAGAGGACCATTGTTCATGGGGGTAGCACTGCCTACAGTGAGCCAGCTCTACTCTATCAATCAAGAAAACACACCATAGATGTGCCCACAATCCAATCTGGTGGTGGAATTTTCTCAATTGAAGTTTTCTCTTCTAAAATGTCTCTAGGTTGTGTCAAGTTAATATAAAACTAGCCCGCACACAGCCTAAGAACTTGTAGTGATCCAACAGGTGACTCTCAAGTGCTCTTAAAAAATGAGGTCATCACAGAAGCAGAGTCAAGATACAAAGAGAAGAAAACACAGCCCAGTTCATTGCTATGTGTCTCTGCAAGCAATCTGAAATCAGATGGGATCTGGGGGGGTGTATGAGTCATGAAGCACCCCTTCCTAGTCAAGTCAATTTCAAACAAGATTTTTGTTCTTTAAGACCGAAAGAATCCCTATTAATAAAAGATTATATACAGTAAAAAAATCCAATTAATAAAAGATTATAGTACAGTAAAGAACTTGAGAAGGAATATTTAAGTCTATTTGGGTTGGTTCTGATCAAGTTTATAGGTAATTTCCTGATACCGTTTGACCCATCAATATAAAGAATGTCTTCATGTCCTATCTCAGAGGAAATCCACATAGGTTCTCTGAAATGGCTTTCAAGAAAACTTTTGAGACATGCCCATTAATGTAATATGTAAATTTTACTAGTCTTTTGTTTCCAATAAATGAGATTTCAAAATGCTGATTTTCAAAAACTAGACAGTAGCATCCTTGTATACCTGAATCCTAGCCAGAAGCCTAGTGTGCAGGGTGCTCTTAGGGCATGTTATTGAATGAATGCATGAATGACTAAAGATACTGCACAGCTGATCATATCTTAGATATTAGGGCCAATACAATAGAAGCATAGAAACCTGAAGAAAATATTGTATAATCCAAAACCTCCACAAGAGAGCTTTATTAATTGTACTAATATTTGCATGGAGATTTCCCTTGGCTACTGTGAAGATGATCATAAGAAGGGACAGTGTCCTGCAAAGAGGCCATTGAAAGGACCTAAATACATCCATCCACAAAGCACCAGTCTCATACCTACAGAACACTTGTTTTTCCAAAATGTGGTCATAGCTTTCAACCCTGTCATACATGCATGCCATGTACTGCATCAAAGGCAGAGAAAAACTTGGTAAAAATAAGAGATTCCACAAGGACCTGAAACTTAAGTTCTCTCAAAAGGAGCATCCTCTGCCTGCTGCCGCAAATCTCTTGCCCAAATGTGAGTCAGAGCAATGGCCCCTTGCAAATGATCTCGGCTTACTCTGACTTAGAAGATTTAGTTCACTTTTACAAATGGAAATAATAAGCCCAGAGGAAATATTATGAAAATGAATCTGTAAACACTGAAATTGAATGTAATCGTGAGCAAGTCATAGCTTAGACTAATGAAGAATAAATTATGCTGCAATGCAAAATAAGATTTGTTTCTCAGCATGAATGCTGGGAGGAAGAGCCCAAGTGATTCCTCCCTTAAAGATAAAGCTGGATGAGATGCTGATATACAGACCCATGTTTGGAAAGGATCCATGGGCCAGCCACCTCAGCTGGAAAATAGTAAAAAAATAAAATAAAATAAAAAATTACAACTTCTTTATAGGAGCCACATTTATTGCTCAAACTCATTTTCAAATTATTTTACAGTGCTTCCTTCTTTTCTGCTTACAGGACATGGGCTTGTGAGCTTCCTGGGATTCATTTCACCTAGATTTGCTGATCTGCATGCCATTATTTTTCCCCCCAAAGAGCGCTGCTAGCGGTTTTGGATTTTGGAACCCGGGCTTTATTGCTTTTTCATTATCACAATGTCTTTTATCATTTTATTTTGACTTAAATTGCAGATTCAACTCAGTTGACACTATGTGTTGGGTCAGTTATTGGCAGTGTCTGAAAGCTATCATCTTCTGTATCTTTGCTGACCAGAGCATTAACTTTTAAACTCTATTCTGCAGGATTCTTATTTGAAATTTATTTCTACTCTGTATCTGAGACAGAAGCACCTATTTAGTCTTCTAGGTTTTTAATGAAAGTCTGCCACATAAATTCTGGTCTCGGTCACCTATACCTTGCTCATACCATTAGTTCTGATCCCCTGACCTTAGTCTGTTCTGAGCCATAGTAGCTAACATTCATATACTTGTGGCTCCTTTCTATTCCATTATCATCCTAACCTAGTCATGGCAACCAGTCTCCTCAGTAAGTATCACCATCTTATCTACATGCTCCAACTAGAGCTATGACAAAAGGAATGTGGTGGAGATAACAGAGTATGATTTTGTGATCTCACAAAGTCAAAGTGACTTTTCCATTGTTCTGTTGGAGATTACATAGCCTCTCAGATGCTTGCCGACATGCTGGGAGAACACGCAAGAATCCTCATAGAGAGAGAACCTGAAGTTTCCTGCCAATATCTAGCATTTGATGCCTGCCAACAATTTGTCAAGCGTGAGAATGAGTCACATTGAAAGTGGGTTCCATAGTCCCAGTGAAGACTTCAAACAAACTGCAACCAGGCCAAAATTTAGACTGCAAGGTCTTGACATCCCACAATCTAAAATGCTTCACGTATTTTCTAAAACTTAGCCTGTTCATAGTGGAAAGCATCCAATGGGAAGCACATTTGGATCAGGGGTGTTAGGACTTTGACACAAATCTTGATGTATCCCTTTCCTGTGGGCAGCCACTATCACCCACAGCTCACTACAGCCTGGCTTCTGTCTTGGTCTCAGCCTTCAGTAGTCGAGGGAGAAGGCTGAGTATCTCACAGCAGAAAAACATGAGTATGCAGCCTGCAGCGCCCTGGAGGACATATATAACAGTGGTGTAGTTTGGGCTGCAGAAGGATTCTCTTGAAAAGTCCATCCTCTTCAAGTTCTCCTTCCATTAAAATTTGGCTTAGCCAAATTTCCATCTCCTGATATATATATGAAGCTGTTCATGTTCTTCCAAGAGGAAGAAATCCAGAAATTGAAATTTTTAACTTAGTAACTGTGTTCTGTTTTCCACCCCTACAGGACTCTACAGGCATAGCTTTATGAACCCAAGACTTTTCACATCTGCCATCAGAGATACTGATCTGCAAACCCTTTGGTGGCCAATCAATGACAATTGCAAATGAAACATCCTCCAGATATTACCTTCTGTGCAAACAGCTCTTCCCTCAGCTGAAGTCCAGTTAATCACTTGATTCTGGACTATAAACTGGATGTAGCAGTGGTACATAGTAAAGCTCAAGATTCAATGTGCCCTCCACAACTAGCCAGTGCAATCATAGACTTGTCATTGTGCCTAGGCTGTAAAATGTGTCTAAAGGATGATCAGTACTAGAGTCCAGGGGACATCAAAAAAGATAGCAGTTGAAATGGGAAGAAAATTACCTCCTGGCTTGTAAACCCAACTTGATCCATGGGACAATGACAGACAATAAATGTGGAGCTACATGAAGTCATTTTAATAGGTATTTTATGAGTATAATAACCAGGAGAAGAGCTGCCCATGCCTAAGGTACAGTCATGGTTTATGGAAATGATCTTTCTGCTTAGTTCTTTCTCCATATCTTCCAGTTGCATTCGTCACAGAAAAATGAGTTAGTGGTTTCTAATTATGCATAAATATATAAATATATGCCTTTCTTTCTGACAACTAAAATGAACTTGAAATTTTGCTTTTTGCTGTTTTATACTAATTAATGTGCTTTTATTGAAGCCCATTTATACTTAATGATGCATTCAACAGCACTACAAATTGAAGATGTAAATGATGTTATATTTTTTTATAGGTTTAGCTTTTTTTTTTTAACCTTGTAATATGTCATGGGGAAATAAAAGGAAATTATCAGGCTTGGTTCATTTCCTAGGTTAGAAAAGAACACTTTGCAACTTTCTTCTTTAATTGAAAGTTTGGTTCCTTCGTGGTCCTGCTTAATTCCTTTAAGCCCATTCAGCCAGCCAGAGAGGCATTTGAGCAAGTCATTACCACATGTGAATGCATTAGCTCAGAAATTGATTAATCCATCATGTGAATGTTTCCAACTATGCCAAGGCAGACAACAAAATTCTAATGAAAACCCATTGTACATGGTGAGGGACAACACCCTTGACAAGCACTTTCAATCAATCCGAAGGCCTCAGTTAACCTTTCTTGGAGTTGGTTTTGTTGTGCTCTGTAGTTTAACAAGATTGAAGACGTGACTGGGTCAAATGAAGCAGAATATTGCCTGTGCAGCAGAGCAGAATTGGTCTGTGATGTTCGGTTGCTGGAATAAGGCAAGAAACACTCCATGCGATTTCAAAAAAGGTTGACTTTCTTAGCAGATGTAAAAGTAAAATACCTCATCCACATTTTCTCTCTCTTTTCTTCTCTCCTTCCTTAGTGACCAGTTCGGTTAGCACCTTCCTAAATTCTACATTTAGATTAGGAAGAACACTTGAAAACATTAATCATTCAAGGCTGATTTATAAGAAAGAATTCATTATTACAAGGTATTATCTTCTATTTTGTTGATGGAGGAAAAGAAAAAATTAAGGGAATTGTTCAAGGTCACAAAAATAATGTGTAAGTAGGAGAGTTGAACTTGATTTTGTAATATGTAATAATCTTCCATATAATATGGTTTCATTTCCCTTTTATAAAAAACATAGAGACATAGATATTAAGCACAAAATTGGTATTTGAGTCTCAACTCTAAGTCTAAAGCATAGATCAATATGTACTACCGCTTCTGAATGACATACCACAACTAAGAACTCAAGTAATCCATGAACCATTGTTGAGAATGAAGAAAATATGAATATTCTAAGATCAGGTTTGTAAGGCTCCCAAACTATGTGATCATCTCTCTCTCACACACTCTCTTTCTCTCCCTCCCTCTTTCCCTCTCTCCTATCTCTCTCTTTCTCGCTCCCTCTTTCTCTCTTTCTCTCTCTCTCCCACTCTCTATGGAACATGTATGCAAGCAATTGTTACAAACTAAAAATTGTTGCTAAATCTTTTTCATAATTCTGGTAAGTGATAATTAACAAAATCAAGACTATTAAAAGGTGCATGTCAAAATATTTTAAATCAAAAGTTAAGATATTTCCACACTACCTAAAATTATCAATAAACCATGAAAAAATGCTTCACTTAACTCTTGTTTCTTTTTTATTGTTTATAGTATCTGAGAAAAACTCTAAGGCATTCTCACAATTAATTTTAAGAAGAGCACACAAGTTCACACATTTTCATGGTAAATATATATATATATATATATATATAAATGAATATTAACTTTGATCAGGCTAGACCAAACCTTCCTTAAAACAGAGCATCATCAAACAGAGTAGAACAAACACAAAAGACAAAGTAGAAACTTATGCCAAAATAGACGTCAGAATTTGACAAATTGAGATTATAAGTCAAGCAAGAAAAAAGGTGACCATATAATTAATTGTGCTCAGTGGCAATAGAATATGTCAAATTCTGTGTAAAATAAACATCAGATGAATCAAAAATTCATTTTTAAGGACATGTGATTGCCTTGAGAAAGACAGAGTGGTAGGGAGGGAGGGAGAGAATGTGAGATCTTACATCCTGTACAAAGCATATGCCTTGCATAAAATCACGGCTCTAGAACTTTGATAAATTTGACCATACAGACATAAGCCTGCACCAGAGACAAACAAATAATACAGAAAGATATAAAATAATCTAAAAACATGGTGAAATTAAGAAAACAAGAAATCAATTATTTAGTATAAAAAGAACAAAATTGATAAAGGTAACACCTTTTTAATGGAAAATCTGGGTCAAGAACATGAATTTATATTGGTTTTAAAAATAAGAATATAAACACCACATTTAAAATAGATCTTTAGTTTTACCTGTAAGAAGTGATTCTAAACACATTTATAGCAATTTTCGTCTATTGAATGGACAAAGATTCAAAAGTTTGACAGCATGCTGAATTAGAGAGGAAACATTATTAAATAGTCAATTGTCTCCTGTAGGGATGAAAATGTAAATTGGCAGAGTCTCCAGGAAATTCAGCTTGTTCCTCCTTTCCTTTTCTGTCTATTCTCTTAAGTTTCTCTCCCTCCTCCTCTTGAGTGTTTCTCTGTGTCCTAAGTGTCTCGTTTCTGTGCACAGCAACCTCACACTGCTTTTCCAGTTGACTTCAAGTTGGTGTCACTGAAGATGAGAGATGTTGGAGAGGCCAGAGTGACTCACCCTTGGAAGGTGTACTACTTGATAGACAAACAATGTAATACTATTTTGTATAAGCCATGTTTAATTTCCATTTCTGAGAATGACTGGTCACTGGCAAGGATTGATTTGGAAGCTTCTGGAATTAATGTTAAGCCTCTTCTCCCTTGAAAATATCAGCCGTGCATCACCCCAAACCTGCAAAATTTGTCCAGCAAAAAAATAGTTCTTGTAGCAAAGAAACATACCAACTTCTTTGTAGCTAACCTGTTTGCTATCTAGTTCTTGATCTCTTAAATGCTCGATTCTTCAATAAATTTGCAAAATATTTTTCTAAACCCAAGAAAATATCCTTGCTGGTGGGGATCAAAACAGCTGATGCCATTTAATTTGTGATGTATACTATCCCAGCAAAGTGTTACTATCCCAGCGATGCGCAGCTACTGAAGCAGCATGCGGTCTGCCCTTCTAGACAGCCAGACCTTGTGTCTGTGTCCAGCTGGCTCCCCAGGAGCCATCTGCATCTTAGGAAGCCATCAGAACTCTGCCTGAGGAAAAAAGACACTGAAGAAGGAGCTTAGAAATGGGTTCTGAAAGATGTCAGAATTTACCAGGAGCACTACAAGGACAAGTGGCCTTTAAAGAAGAAAAACCTGCATGTGGGAGAACAAGAAGGGGAAGACAGATTGTGTTCAAGGATGAGAAGGGATTCTGTGTGGTTGTAACTCTAACTGGGGAAGGGACAGAAAAGGCTGCACTGACATGGGAGAGTCCCGATTCAGCTGGACAAGACCTGGTCAAACTATGTGAAGGAGCTGCTTCTGTCCCCAAGTGTATTCCACTGAGCAAAGTACTGAGTTATACTCAGAGAAACAAAATCCTCAACAGCAAAAGATTACAAATTATAATTATAATACACTTAAAATTTTACACATAGAAGCAACATGATTAAAAGTCTGAGACGCCCAGCAACATGAAATCTTCCTAATTCCCTTTGACCCAGAATTTCAAATGTTGTTTTTATAGGAATCAAGAAAGATCGTCAAGACTTCCCAGAACACAGAAGGAAGGTACAAGCCGCCTCAACCCCACTGGACTAGAGGAAGAAATTTGAGGGAAATGACCAGGTCCCCTAGAATTTTCTTAAATCAGTAGCTAAGGAAATAAGTACTCTGGTGTTTGAAAATGAACTTTTCAGTGTCTATTTAATAAACATAAAAGAGATTCATAGAACCTGGAAAAGAGAATTTATTTTTTCTCTAGTATTAGGTGATAATATTACCTACCTTTTACCTGTTTCCCGGTGAAGAGGGCTTGATGTTTTATGAATTATAGTTTGCTATATAAAACTGTCTTTAAATTAATTACCCAGAAAACTGTCTATTGATTTCTATTTTAGATGATTTATTTTTTGAGATCCCATTATTTTTTGTTGTTGTTTATTTGTCTGACACAATGGACAAAAACAGATTGGAAGGTAAAGAAAAGGGTAGAAAAGGGAGTCTTTTCCTCTTTTCCTTCCTTCCTTCCACATTCCCTGTCTCCTAAAAGCCCATCCATCCAACCTGAGCCACGTGACCCTTCTTGTCTAGAGTTAACAGCAGCCTAAGTTTGGTTGAAATGAATAAAAGAATAAATCAACACCCCCCCTGCTGAACATTGAGAGCTAAAAGAGAGAAAGAAATTGCTCTTGCCTTTGCACTCAGTATATCAAAGTAATTTATGCCAGAAGCACTCTACCTGCTTTCATACATATTCGGTTTTAAATAAAATCAGTATCTCTAAACCTGCAATCGCTTTCTTTGTAAAGCTCTTTAAAAATAAAAAATAAAAGTTAGTGAGACCTGGTTCTCTTAGGATTAAATTAGAGGTTTGCTATGCTCACAAAACCACTCATCCTAACAAAGCCTAAGTTTCAAAGAACACATTAAATAGTTAATGACCATCTACTGACTAGGAATTAAGCAGTAAGAACTCACATCTAAATGGATCTAATAAGGGTTAATTGTGCAGCCTTTTACTGGAAGCAAGAGTCACAAGAAGAATTACATAGGGTTGGCACCAACTCTGGAAGACAGGACTAGTCAGTGAGTCTAGGAAGGCTTCCTCTTGACCACAGAGCATCTTGAAAACAGGCTAATAGGTCAGGCCCTGCTATGGTCTTCTGAAAGCTATTTATATGAAAAAGAAAGGAACACCCCCACCCTCTCCTTTTGTGAGACAGAGTCTAACTATGTAGCTCTGGTTGGCCCAGAACACTTTATGTAGATCGGCTGGCTACAGACTCAGGGATCTTCAATAGAGAGCAACACCGTGCTTGGCTTGTTCCCAATCTTTTTAAAGCAACAATAATAACAATTGGCAACTACTTTTGCTGCAATTTCCATCCTTTTGGCGCTACTTCATACCCTGATGACCCTGTAAAATAATGTAAGTTCCCCCAGTATGTGGGATAGAAAACTGGGTATAAAGAGCTGAAGGAATTGTCCAGGGTCACATCACAGTATCTACAACGAGCTTTCACTGAGGCTGTCTAATTCTGTATTAACCATGTTTAATTACTTCTTTCTAATCTATTAGTCTCTGTATATAAGATTCAATCATTAATACAAAGCCACCTTAAGTAACAGATCCTGTTTTATGATGGAGACACTGAAGTCTGAAGGTTGAAGTGTCCTGCCCCATCTCTGTGTCCATATGTCTATTCTGAAGCCCATATTCTTCAATTAGCAGGGATTTCTGAAGTTCTGGTAAGAGAAGAAAAACAATATACAACCTCTCAGCTTAAAATGCTTGTATTACTGACTCTCAAATAGACAACACTACATTGTGTCTCAATTTTTTTCTAGCTTCATTCTTGTAAATTCTACCACTGAATGGCATTAAACTGAGAAAGAAGCTGGAGTCAGACATTAGAATGAAGAATTCTCAGTTCTTGTGAGTTGCTGAAGTCTTTAGCTTAACTTTCTGAGAACAAGTTACACCACATAATTGAGTTGATCCCCACTCAGTGACCTATGGGATTGTGGTCATGAACTTGAACCTCTACGATAACACGGAACATGTAGAAAGCACTTGATTAAAGAATGTTGTCATAAGTAATGCTAGTTGCCTTTCTCATAACTTCCAAACCTTCTATTCAGTCATCGATCTTCCTCAGAAAAAAGAATGCTGTCCTAAACTCATACTGTGGTGGCTTGGTGAATAATGTAAGAAAACAGAGCAGATCTCCGTTCAGAAGACAAGGTCATCTTAGGGTTTCCTGTAGAAAATTTGATAGGATTCAAATTCTAAATTCAATCTTCTAGGCAAATATTGCTATTCTTAGTCCCTGGTATTTGTGATGAATTTATTGCCTCTTGGTTTTCCATGCAGGACACATAGCTTTGTCATTAAGGAGGCTGGTAGGAGAAAATTATCCATGGATAGGCTGGCCAAGTAGGATGCCAACCAGACAAATCTGGTGTTCCTATCTCTCTTTAAAATGGACAGACATATAAAAAAAATGTTCATTGCTTACTGACTAGGGCATCTTGGATATATAATTTCTGAATGGAGAATTCAGCATTTAGCTCTTAAATGACTATCTCTGAAATTTGATCCTAGAGCTGATGATTACCTATAAAGGGATATATAAACATCAAGGATAGCCAAGAAAATTTGTTATTAACTGAACTGATCAAAGCTGTATTAATGTTACAACTTACTAATTCCTGGACCTCAGCCAGCTCTTCTCAGGTTCTTGGTCTAAGAGAATTGACAACATGGACTCACACAGATTTGCAAAAGAGGTAAGACAACATTATTTAGAGCACAGTGATAGCAAAGAAGCATACATTGTCAAGAATGACAATAGGTTACACCAATGGGAGCACTCAAAGGACCCAAAAATTGTTTTGGACTTCTTTTTACGGGGTTCAAGAGAAGGAACAGTTGATGACTAAGGGTCAGAGTTAGGTTGTTCTGTATTTTGATTGACAAACTATGTCAAATATTCATTTTTTTCTATTGCCCATATTCCTTCCCACAATGCATCTGAGTTTAATCATACACACACTCAAATATGTGTAGGTATAACATGGTAAATAGGAGATTTTCCATGTAAATTTACTAAAATATACAGCTTTGCCTTACTGTGCATGCATCCAAAAATAGTTCAGGCTGAAGCAGGCTTTCTATTCTTCAGACCCAGATGCATTTGGAATATGGTTGAGTCAAAATTTGATTGTTACTAGTCATGAGGAAATCTATACTTTTGTTTAGATATAGGTATATGTGTAGCCTGATGCAGATGGGGAATCTGGAGGGATGTGAAGTTGCTGGGTGCATTGTTTGACAGGGGCTGTGCCTCTGCACAGTACGTGCAGATGAAGGAGCAAATATGCCAAGTGCATTCTCATAAAGAGTGTGTACGCATAATCAAAATTAAATATAGTCCCAGGTTATTAAACTAGTCTCTAAGCCTGTCAATTTTATTAAGAGTTTCCCCTGAGTATGAGTACATGCTGAACCCTGGAGAATTGGAAGATAGAGGCCTTGATAGTTTCATTGTACAGTATTATTATTTGGAAGAGGAACATAATGGGTCAGTTAAAAGTAAATCTTGGAGCCAGGTTTCTTGGCTTCAAATTGATCTCCACCACTGAGAAACTTCTCTGTGTTATCCGCCTATAAAGGATGGATAATTGATTTATACAGGGAGAAAAATGTCAAGTTCTCAGGAGGATTCCTAGCATTTAAAAAGCAAAATGTAAATGGTGGATATTCTCAATTACTGAAGTTAAAGCTTGATATAATCTCAACAGCTAACTAATCCAATAAACTGATTTCACAAGTGATGCTGGGATCCCAGAAAAGTAATGAGGACTAAAAAGCCCCAGCTTGGGTCAACCACCAGAATGTAGTACTTGAAAATATTAGAAGGTACACATGAATATCTTTGTGATTTTTGTATAGCAAATTATAATTTTAAGCAAGAGATTAAAAAAAGCATTCATATGGAAGAAATCAATTCACTTTATGGCAACAAAATTTGTGAGTAGAGGAATTATGGCATTTAAATATATGATTAATATAGTTCAATGTACCCTGACATTCAGCCCAACATGGAAGGGGCTGGAGATTAAGTTCAACCTTTGGCTAATGGCTCAATCAATCATGCTTACATAATAGATCCTTAATAAAAATTTTTGGACACTGAAGCTCATGAGCCTCAAGGACATGAGCTGAAGGGCAGAAGCTTTCCTGGGTAAGGTAGTTCTGCATATATTGCTGCATATTGGCTGAAATATACAGATTCCATGGAAGAAGTTTTTGATTTGAGATCTTCCGTGATCTCACATGTGACTCTTCTTGTGGCTGGTCCTGATTTACAGTCTTGTGTGCTATAATAAGGGTGTAATCACATAGTCTTTTTTTTTTTTCAAGTTTCTTATGTCATTTTATTGAATTATTGAAACCTGGAGAAGAAGGAAAATCCTATTACATTTTTACAGTCAGTTGGTTGGAACCATGACTGGCCTGGGGACCCCAGACTCACAGCATCTGTCTAAGATACAGAACTCTTACAGAGAAATCTGCTCTTTATCTGAGAAATTGCTTCTAAGTCTAGATAGTGTCGGAATCTTATTGTAGAAGCAATAAAAAAATTGGAGATAAAATCAGAATGAAATATGATTTGAGTCAAATAACTTATTGAGCTAAAAATATTTAGGCATATAAATAATAATTGGAAATGAACATAAACAGGAATTGTGGTGGCTGGGGCAGAAATGAAGTTTGATGTGTGACTTGTATGATGTGCTAGTTGAATTACTGTTGGGATGAAACTTTGAGACGAGGAGAGAGAAGGAGGAAAAGATCACGTTCATTAAATGGCAAGTGTCAAAGTATAAATTCTACACGAGCCACTCAATTCCATTGTTCTTTCTACCACAGTTGAACACCCCTGTGGTAGATTAAATATTTACAGTGAAACCTTCAACTTACACTATGTTTCATGTTGCAAAATACTTTATATCTATGAGCTCATTCAATTATCATAAAACTCAAGGAAAGTTAAATACAATACTTAGAAAGAGTCCATGCCATTATGAAATGATTCTGAAAGCTGAGCTTAATCCCCAGAACCCAAATGTAAACATCAGAGTTAAGGCAGATCTCCTTTGGAGAACATATCAGAGGGTGATGAGATTCAAGTGTTGCAATTGCTGTGAGCTTCAGTTTTTCTGCCTGCAAATTAGAAATAACAGTGTAACATACATGCTCTTGTACATACTTTCACCACATGATGCTCATCTGCCATATTGTAACTCAGCATGAGGACCTCACTACACATGATCAGTCTTTGACTTTCAGACTCCCAAACTGTGGGCTACATAAATGTCTTTTCTTTATAGAGTAACTTAATTCAGGACATTTGTTATTTAGTTATGTAAAAATAACTAAAAAGAACCACCAAATAAAACATTTTACAAATGCATTTTTATGCTTATTTTTATCGAAAGAAAATTCCATTTTACTGGAGCACCACCTGCCCCTGATGAGCTTCGAACATCCCAAGTGTGTCCCTCTCTCAAAACATTTCCAGTCACTATTTCTAGGTCTTGGAAATTCTTCCAAACACATGACTCCAAATCACTGTGTTAAGGAAGTCTTTCCTAACCGGCTACCTATAGGGACATGCCTCTGCCTTCCTTTCTGGTTTGTTTCCACCTGGGTACTTATCGCTGACATTGCGGCATCTGTTTTCATGTTTATTAAATGTCTCCATGCTTAAAGTAGAAGGCAAAATAGAAGCAATGATTTTATTTTATTCGCATCTATGTTTCAAACTTCCGCTATAGTCCTGGCACATAACACTTTAAAATAATTTTTGATTAAATGAAAGAATTTATGAGCTGAGTAGAGTTGCTGGGTCAGCCAAATACTGAGCATTTAATGCTAATAGATACTACCAAATTGCTTCTTCGAAAGGTTTATGTTCTCATCAAGCTTGTCCATTTTGAGCCAGCACTTGTTCATGGGCATACTGATAATCTTAGGTACTAGGGAAACAGAGGCATGAAGATCACAAGCCTTCTTGGGCTACTGAGTGAGTTTAGGGCTAGCTGGATAACTCTGATAAAACAAAAAGAAAAACACAGACTGGGGACATTTGCCATTGGTACAGTGGTTACCTCGTGCCTATTGCTATGACAAAACACCATGACTATATAGCAAGTTGGAGAGGGAAGGTTTATTGGGCTTATACTTCCACATTATAGTCCATCACCAAAGGAAGCCAGGACAGGAACTCAAACAGTACAGAAATCTGGGGCAGAAGCTGATTCAGAGGCCCTGGAGGGGTGATGCTCACCAACTTGCTCCCATGGCTTGGTCATCCTGCTCTCTTTCAGAACCCAGGACCACCAACTCAGGGATGGAACCACCCACAATGAGCTGGGCCCTCCCTAGAAAATTACTAATTAATAAAATGCCTTATAGACAAATATTATGAAGGCACTTTTTTCATTTGAGGTTCCTTCCCTGCAGATAACTCTAGTTTGTATGTCAATTGACATAGCCAGCACATCCAGTATGAACAAGACCTTAGGTTCAGTTGCCACAGTTGGGGTTTTACCCGTATGCTTGGTTTTATCCAGTTTGAATATTAATGATTTCATCGGGCTGAATCTTTCTCAGCTTCCAGGAGAATTATATATATCGTTAATAAATGTTTCTCCATTCCCTGTGTTCCAATTTTTTTGTTTTTCATTTAGTTTTTAAAATTTTGGAGACTTTCATACAAAGGCACTATATTTAAACTATTTTTGCCTCTCCTTCTTTCTAACTCCAACTTCTCCCATAACCCCACAATTCCTCTCAAATTCATGATCTTTTCTTTAATTGCTATTGTTAGATATGTATACATAGATATACATATACACACATATATATACACATATACATATACACAATGTCTGAGTCCACTTATTGTTGTTTCTATGTATGTAAGTTAAGGGCTGACCACTTGGGATTAGTAACTGTGGTGGTTTGAATAAGAATATGCCCCATAGGATTATATATTTGAATTATTAGTGTTCAGAGAGTGGAGCTCTTTCATAGGATTAGAAGGATTAGATGTGGCCTTGTTGGAGGAAGTATGCCACTGGGGGTATGGCTTTGAGGTTTCAAAAGCTCAATGCTAGGTCCAGTTCTCTCCCCTTGCTTGCAGATCAGGATGTAACTCTCAACTCCTTCTCCAGCATCATGCCCTTCTGCTGCTATGCTCCCTGGTGCCATGCTCTCTGCCATGACGATAATAAACTAAGCTTCTGAAATTGTTAAGAAAGCCCCCAACTAAATGATTTCTTTTCTAAGAGTTGCCATGGTCAGGGTGTCTCTTCACAACAATAGAACAGCGACTAAGACAGTAATCTAACTATTTCTACTAAAATCACCCTAATTTTTTCCTTGCTCTATGACAGCCTGTCTTATCATTTGACATTTAGCTTCCTTTGTATGGTAAACATGCTCCTTAGTCACTGTTTTGAACCACTTTATGGAACAGAGGATGTGTGTTCATTGTTTTTGTTTCTGTGATACCAAGTTCATGGGTCTTTGTTTTATAAGTATTCTCAGTCTGGGATCAGGTCACAGCACCCCTCCCCTATAAGATGGTAATGTTCACAGAACTCCTTGACCACCATAGAAATGACAGATCTTGATTACAGACCTGCAGGTGGGGTGAGGTGCACCCTCCTTGGTTCTACTGTTCAGAAGTATGTATCTCTGGAGACAGCACTAGCCTGTCTCAGTTTTCACCTTCTTCTTATTAAATGAGAATCAAATAGTTTGCTATACTCAGTCCCAGAGGGCTTATAAGGATCAAATGAAATGATCAATATAAAAATACAGAAGGCTCTGAAGGGAGGTAACCTCAGAAGGAGCCGAGAGGAGAATGGTGGAGATGGCCAAAGTCAGAGAGAGTGCTCAGTTAAAACTGTTCTCTAGGAAAATGAGAAATTTGGATGGAAGAAATTCTTCTAAGGAAAGAAATTTAGTAATGTCTTCCAGATAGTGGCTTTATATAATTGATAAGCATTCTGAATCTTCTTTTACAGTAGAACAGTTCACTGGGAGTAAGGCCAGCTGAACTCACTTCTACCTCTTACATTAATTCTGCTGCATAGCAAAAATCCAGCCTTTCTGGTTTGCAGCTTTGTTTTGCTTTTAAAGAGAATATCAAAAGAATTGTATCTCAAAGAACTTCGACAAAAAAAACAAATGTTTCTGAAAGCATGATATATACTAAAAGCATTATAAGAATTTTTAGCTCCTAAGAATTATATTAAATTCATAATAGAGTGGAATATTGCTTGGCAGCTCTGGGATTATGTTGTCTTTCTTCCTCCTAAATTCTTACTTGTATTGAAGCTTTTCTTTGCCTGTCATTGTGGAGGAAATGGACTAGCCAATTTTAACTGCCATAAAACACACTGATTAATACCTATAAATAAATACATGAATAATCAACTCTTCATATCCCAGAGCATACTACTGTTCTGGATGACAGGAATGGATACAGAGTCAGAAGAACTACCTTGTCCTTCCATTCTTTAGGTACCTATGGTCATTGGTATAAATTCAGATACAGTATGGAGTCTCTTCCTTGCTCAATGACCATAAAACATCTTAATGTAAGAATTATATCGGGATGATAACATTTTGAGAGCAAATCTAAGAACATTTAAGTTCACCTCACTATAAAGTTGCCATTATGATTTTCCCCTTTTTAAGATCCCACTTATTTCACGTGATTAAGATGCTAAATGAAAGGAAGTCAGTTAAAGGAAATAATTGATAAGCAGAAGATTCATAAATTCCCAGGCATGGCTCTAGATAACGATGAGCTTCAGGAAAGACAAAGAATCAATAAAGAAAGTTTGAACTCAGGGTAAAAGAAAGCAAAAAAGTATATTGAATAATGTCTCGAATGATATACCTGACATTTGAAGGGCAAAAGGAGAGAAGTGAGATGGAATCAAAATTTGGGGATGAACGGGTTTCTCAGAGACCTCCCCTCCCGACATATCCCCGATGCCATTGACTGCTCCAGAACGGCTGCCTTTACCCAACAAAAACAACCCTGAAAGGATTTAGCCACTATTATTTCTGTGACTCGTAGGAAATATTATGTCTATCAGAATTTTTGTTTTGAAGTATTCAGTGGAGTCCAGGAACACAGGAGGAGGACAGAGAGTTATCCGCATGCACAGCTTTTCATACGTAGGTCACAGGGGTACTTGACACAAGATCAGAATCCAGTAAATAAAAGCCCTAAGAATGGCATGCTCACTCCCTCTCTCAGTTGTCCTCTGACCATCTCTTTATGTTTCCTTTCATTTCTGTTGCTTTGCTTTCCTCCAGCAAGCAAACTATGTGACATATTTTGAAACAGGCATGGAAAGAAGAAAAAAGGTCTACTTGGATCTGCCTCCAAAAGGACAGAATAAGATTTCTGGCTCCCTACCAAGTCCTATCTGTATTGACTCCAGCTATTAAGAACAGTGAATATGCTCTGAGACCTAAGGAGTAGACTGTCTGTATAGTTATTTATAGAATAATTCATTGGCACACACGATGCCAGGCCCCTAACACTGGATAGAATGAAGAGTGCCTTCGTTCCCCATGGGTAATTCATGAGTCTGTTAGTTTGGAGTGAGGAAAGAAACATTGCAGTGGGAAAATATCACAAACAAGAGATGAACAAAAGAAAGCAGGCTATAGCTTAAAGACAGAGAGGGCTTCAGGGTGGCAACCCTATCACTCCCTGCAGAAGCTTAGATCCCATGGGAATGGGAACTCTCTTTAAGGCCTGTCAAACATCCAGGCTTCTTTGGGCCGCATGCTCCCAGAAAGTCAACACCGTGGGCTACAAGTGTAATGTGATGTTGCAAATCAGCAGCTCTCTCTGTCCCCCTCTTTGTGTGGTACTGAGATTCTTTAATTCTGGGGGGCCATATGCCGTGCTGTGTTGATGCTTTAGACTGTTCATAGGTCATAAAACCTTCATTTGGAAACATTTTGATTTTAAAACTGCCAACTTTCCAGAGGTAAAACACTAGCAAGAGGCTTCCAAAGCCCACTTACTTCCTGGTCCTCCTTGGAGATTGGATCTGCATTTGTTCTTTCAGCCCCACACAGGTCAGCAGGCCAGCACCTCTGTGGGAGACAGAACCAGGTCAAGACACAAGCTCTCACTTCCAGTGTCTGTTCTCAGCCATTACTGGACCTTTAAACCTGGTTCTGTCACATCAGTTGGCCCTCACCCCTATGTTATTCATTGTAAGACACAGTGGAAATAGGAAACTACAGATACCACAGAGCCCTAAAATTTAATGCTTTTTGCATCTTAACCAAAAACTTATCACATTCCGTGGTTGTAAGTTTTACAGATTGCGGTGTGACAGAAAAATATGCATGAGTTTCCTTTTTCTCCAGGATTTCAGATAGATGATTCATTCTTAATACAGATCTCAGCAAGCTCAGCACATTTTTTTCCCCCCTCATTGAGTCAAAAACTTTGGCTTTTTTTTTTCTTAAAAGAAAAACTTTAGAGTTTCTACTCTTGGGATATGGAACTTTTGTTCAATAAAATGATGTTTACAAGAACACAGCACTGCCATGCCACAATAGTTGTTCTGAAAACTAAGGTAGTTGCTAAATGATTAATGGGAAGATAGCATATACACCGTGGAGACACAGAGCAGAGGGGCGATTTGTTAAATACAGCAAAGTGGGACCTAATGAGATTTCATTGTGCTACTCAGAATAATCCATAATTTAATACTTATGAAAGAATTAAATATTATAATTACTATGGGATTTTTAATTTAATACATTTGCACTGTGGTCAGCCCACAGTAACTGAAAGTACAAATATAAAACCCAAGAGAAGTAGGGCTCAGGGAGATAACTGGATACCAGCAAACATCCTACCATCTTGCCCTCGGTCTCTATGTAGGAGATCAAATCACTGTAGCTTTCACCACAGGGTGTGTGGAATTCTGTTCTTGGGTTCTATGTTCCTAGATATGAGTTAGAGTTCTCAGCATGGGGTACCCTACCTATTGGTACATTGGTGCAGGCCTAACTCTGATCAGAAGGTAGAACTGTCATGAATCCTATCTCTGACTGAACAAACCCTCAAGAAAGGGTGACATTTCACTGACCCAGCAGCACTTCTGTTCCTACAGCAGATCCTAGGACAGAGTGTAGTCCTTATCCCTACCTTGCACATGCAGCTTTGAGATAAAACAAACTGTGAAATTAAGAAGAGAATATTTTTAGTTTTCTTGTTTAATTGGAGTTTCACTTTTTATAAAGAAGCAAATTTAACCTGTTGACTTTAGTCTTTCACAACAATAACAGAAGTACCATACATAAGTTAAGAGGAATTGTGTAGTTTAAACTGGGTCATTTATTTGTCAAGTCTTTCATCTTTTGAGATGTCTTTTTGTGTGATTGTTCTCCTCTGTCTAGCAATTGTCCCTGTTGTTAAATATGCTAGCAGATTTTGAGATAGAAAACAGAGGAGGGATTGGATTCCTTGGCAGGGATCATTGTGAACTATAGAGTAACACTTGGAATTTTATGTTAAGAAAAACTTTTTGGTTTAACTAACTAGTCACTAGAGGTTCGTGTTCCTACCCTAGCTGTGGTATAGTTGTTTATGAGTTTAGTTTGGATCGTTTGATGCAGGTGGCTATAATTTGATTGGGTGCAGTCGTTTTGGCACCTGTAACTTGTCTTTGGAATTGCGTGCCGCATGGGTTTATGGGAACTTTTGGCTTAGGAGACAAAAGGTCTGAAGCCTGAGAGTCGGGTGGGCATTGGTTGGTGGTTCATTGGTTGGGTTGCTGTTATTAGTTAGTAGGAAGAACAAAGGTTGGAGAGATTCGAGCTTAGGACAGCCTAAAAAGAGGCTGTGAAGATTTCTACCTTACTCTTTTTGTATTAGGGCCACTTGTAAAAGTGGTGAAGATTTCTATCTTTCCTTTCTCCTCCCCTAAATTGAGGGTAAAAGATTGAAGCTACTGCTACAGTAAATTTTGTGTTAAGCCATGTAATGAGAGACTTCTGAGTGTCTGACGCTTCTGAGACACTTCAAAAGCTCCTAGTGACATACATGAGTTAGGCACATGGGCATCGACAGAATGGGTCAACTCCAGTTTTGACCCTCCTAGCCTATCTTGCACCCTGTCAAATTGTTATTTGGAACAGAGAAAATACTAAGTGAATATTTGTTGAGTCAATGAAAACCTTAAGATACTCCTCAAAGGTTCTAAAATGAAATAAAATGATTTAAAGAAAAAAAAAAACAATTTGACCAGTTCTATTCATCCTGAGGGATCAACTTAAGGGCCTGCTCAGTGGGATCTGGGATCTGGGATCTATTTTTTCCTTTTGCTCTTCTGCTTTTAGCCATTAAATTATCTCTATTATAAATGCTGTTGGTATACAATAAGGATTCTGGCTGGACAGTTATTCCTCATAGACTAAGTCTCTAACCTCACTGCTGACTAACACTGTGACCTAGGGCCTTCTTCAAGCCAGTTTCCTCATTGGGAAATGAAGACAATATTAGTACCACTTCCACAAAGAGGTTATGCAAAGCAGTAGATGGATGAAGGGCACTTGTCACAGCTCTCTACCACAGGTAAATACTACACTACAATGCACTATATTACATGGTTTTATAGTTATTTGTGTATCCTAGTCTCCAACACTTAAAAATGAACAGTTTGGAAACTGGATCCTGCATTCCTCATCTCTTCACATCAGTGTCCAGAACTTCAGTTGAATTCAAAACGTTGATTTGTGTGACCTTCATAATCACGACCTCTGTCTGCATGCATGATCTCATCTCCAGATCAACAGGAGCCTAACAGATGTGGTGGTGATGTATGGGAGGGAGGAAGCATCCTTTAGGCCTGTGATTAGTTGTCCCAGGCTGTGACCCTCACAAGTCCTTCATGTTGTATTAATTTGTTTCCACTTAGTCAATTCAGTACTTCCATTCTCCCAGCTCAGTTAAGCTCTGATGAAACTCAGCAATTTAGACTCTGATAAAATGTTTTCCCTTTGGGGTCAGGCTTGTTAAAAACAGGATGTTCTGAGTACATATAAAAATTGGCCACTTTTTCCTCCTCCTACCAGTGCCCAAGAGATTTTCCAGTCTTCACTGTGAGAACCTAGCAGCATTCTAATTGGTAAAAATCCATGAAATGTGGGGCCCTCTAAGACTAAACCTGCTGGGAATTTTTTAAAAAGTTTCATATTTTATTTTTATTTGTGTGGTGTGTGTGTGTGTGTGTGTGTGTGTGTGTGTTGTGTGACACTATTTCTTGGTAACGTGAACAAACATCTACTTACCGTAGACAAAGAACAAATGACAGACTAAAGTAAGGATACCACCAAAATCAGTCCTGGTAAACAATGAGTTTTATTAGGATTACAAGAGATGGGTGAGGGGTTCCTTACAGTAGCAGAAATGGCTCACAGACAGCTGCATCTCCCAAAACCCATTAGCATGGGAGATGGATTATAAGGACTGGAAACCTGGAATATACTACACAACTTGCAAGTAGCTTAACACATTAGAAACTGTCTTTTCCAACTAGCTTCATTTGTCTGAGCCTCTTTCCAGTAGGTTGACTATTTGAGAGTGTCTCTTAGCGCTACTCACTGTTTATATATTCTTAAAGAAGGAAGGGCCTAGGGATCTAATACATTTCAGGGACTTCCTGAACCCTTTGAATTGTTTACTTTCTGAATTTAAGAGAGTCCACACAAGATGTAATATTTCACCTCCCTTTATAATATGCTGTGTCTTAAGGAGCTTCCCTAAAGGATGGAAGATTTTATTCTAGAGGAAATTGCTACACATTAGTGTGTCTGTGAATGTATGCCTTAGGTATGTGTAGTGTCTGCAGAGTCCAGAATATGGGATGGGATTTCCCAATTTCTCAATGAAATTGGAGTTATAAGCAGTTGTGAGTACCCTGACATGGGTCCTGGGAAACAAACACGTGTCCTCTAGAAGAGCAAGAAATGCTCTTAACCACTGAGCCACAAATGAGATATTTTTAGTATTTTATTTTTATCACAATTTTAGGTTTGTTGTGAAGTTGAGCAGAAAGTAGAGAATTCCCACATAACTCATGTTGTGGTATGGCTATATGCCCCTTCACCATTAAGACTCCACTAGAGTGTCACATTCATCAGCATTATTGAACCTACATGAACACATTCTTATTTCCCAAAGTCTGTAGTCTACATTAGTATCATATGTGTGTTTTGACAAACATTAGTGCCATGTGTTTGACTTGATAACACCACACAGAATTCATTCACAACCCTGAAAAATCTATTACATGTATTGATCACATCTTCCTTAACCCTTAGATACCACGATCCTTTTGCTGTGCTCACTGGTGAATCTTTTTCAGAAAGCCATGTAGTTGCAATCATACAGTGTGCATCCTTTTAAAATGGGGGTCTTCACTGAGTAATTTGTATTCAAGATCTCTTCATGTCTTCCATGTCTTAGCAGATCGTTGTTTTTGACTCCGAAAAATATTCCATCATTTAGATGCTCCATGTTTTATTTTTCCATTCACCTGCTGAAAGGTGTCTTCAGTGTAGTCCTCTACTTTGATAATTAGGGAGTGGCCATAAACGTGTATACAGATTTTTGTGTGGATATAAATTCTTAGTTCCTTGAGTAAATACAGAGAAGCAGGAATGCTGCATCATATGGTAAGAGTATATTTCGTTTTCAAGAAGCCACCCAGCTATATGCAGAAGAGGCTACATTTACAGGCAGTGGCTGAGTGCTCCTGTTGTCCACTCCACCAGTGGACATGCTGCTGTTTTTGACTTTGGCAGCATTAACATTTCTTCAGTGGTATCTCAAAGATACTCTAGTGTTTGCTTCCCTAATGACAGTGAGAGGTAAGCGTATGCTCATTTTCCATCAGTGTGTCTTCATTGCTCATGCATTTTGCCCATTTTTACTTGAGCTGGTCAATTGCTCTGCTGAGTTTTCTTTACATATTTTGAATATGTCTTTACTAGATGGGTCTATGACAGGTATATTCTTCTAGCCTATGGCTTATCTTCTCATTCTCTTGTCACCTCTGTAGTTTCTTTTTACTTTCAAGCTTGTCCTCACCAGGCCCTGAGTAACCCAATAGTAACAGAACATGTTTTCCTAATAATTCCCAATGGTGTCTTCTGTACCTGGATTCCATCCCAGCATACTGACTCTTTGCACCAGCCTTTCTATTTCTTCATTTGAGGGAGTATCAGATTTCCTGGGATCTCTTTTCTCCAACAGATACAAGAAAAGCTGTTGATTTTTTATTTGTTCTGTTTTCTCTTGGTATATCACCATAAAACATAACTTGAAACATCTTACCCACTACATTGCTAGACACCTTTATGATCTCATTTGTTTATTTTATCAATAATGAAGCAGTTTATAAGAATTATACCTTATTCATATATTTGGTAACTGTGTTAAAATAGAGTACCCAGCTGTTAGCAAAACAACCAGATCCTTATTACCCAATATAGAATGAAAATTCTTGTTTCTCAAATTCCAGGGCTCTTTACACTCAGACAAGCTGCCTGTCGTGTACTTGCTCTTAATAGTGTGAAATTCATGTGGATCCCCCAGTTTCAGCTTTTACATCTGTGTAGTATTTAAAACTTTTAACAAACTTTACGATTTTGAATATAAATAGCTTTTATATCCCTTCTAAATCTCCCTGTCTTTCTGTCTCTCTTTCTGACTTCAGTTTCTCTCTCACCTGTCTCTGTCTGTCTGTGTGTCTGTGAAAGGAATAACTTGTAATGCAGTTCAGCAGTGTTTTCCACAAATATGTAGCTTTAATAATGTGGTGTGGGATCTTGCAAATAGAAGTTACTGTCTCATGGATTTGGAGGCAAAAGAGTGAGGGGGCCATCAATTAGGAGCAGGTGCAGAGCCCATTAGGTGAGTGAGAGTGCAGAGCCCTCATCTTAAATGGCTGTGATATACGGCACTGCCTGGCAGCCCTGGCTTTCTCTTTTTTTAATCATTAACCTTGAAGCAGAAGCCTTATTTTAATCTTCAAGGTTGCAGTGAGTCTCCCCATCTGTAACTGCTTGTTACCCAGATGGAAGCCAACCCAAGTTCCCAACAGAAGTTTTCTCAGCTATCATCTCAGCAACATGATGCCTTTGACAGATCTGTCTCCAAAATCAGTTCTGATAGGAGAAGTGGAAGGGACAGCAGAAGCAGGATGATAATTCTAGGAGGATGGGGAGACCACAGACAATCCGTTGGTGTAGGTGTAAGATGCAGAATCCAAAGGGTAGATGTGAACTTGAAGGAAAACTAGTGATAGAATGGTATAGTCTGAAACTGAAGTAGACAACTCTGTATTCAAATCTGGTTTCAACAACTGTGGTTGGAGGTATTTGATAGTGAGATTGCTACTAATCTTCAATTCTGACATCTGTAAAATAGGGGTGGTCTTGCCTACATCACAGATCTCTGCCAATATTTGAAAAATGTGCAGCATTTAAAAAGAGGTCTTCCTTGCTGTTCAATTAAAACATACCCAACAGCTTGCATTTGTATATATATGTAACAATTATAATAAACAAAAAGAGGCTATCAATTTGAGATTGGCAGGACATGTTCAACATGTTTATTTTGTCCTTGTTCATTCCTCTGCTACTCTTCCTTCTTTTCTTCCTTCTTTATTAATATCTTCTTCTCTGTGAGACTATTTTATTTTTTATAGCAATCCTATCAGACAAAAAGAAAGATTAGAATAAAGCAGGCAGAAACAGGCCCTGGGACATAGTGGCCAGCAAGCCTATCTTAATTCATGAGTTATAGACCAGTGAGAGAACCTTTCTCAGAAAACAAGGTGATTAGCACTTGAAGACTTATGCCTGAAGTTAACCTTTGGCCTCCTCACACAAATGCACACATACTCATGTACATACACAACTACAGTCACATGAAATGTATACTCTTGTACATTAAAAAAGGGGGGTGTAAAAAGAAATGATATATGGACATCACAACTGGATACAGAAGATACACACAGTCACCAGATGGATGACTACTTTCATGACTTTTCAGAAGAGTTATGTAGAGCACAGGTCTTTAAATAAAACACAGTGAGATACATTTTGATAGTTTTGACTCATAATCTATGTGTCAGGATTTCTATTTAGATTTATTAACACATCAGCATCTCTTTTCTGAAATGCCAAGGATCCAGATTTTGAATAAGATCTCAGGGTTACTCATTTGCTTCATCCCACAATAATCAAACAGTCTTGGAATAGTCCACCAACATTTGAAATTCCTATCTGATTACCAAGCTATGCTGAGTCAGAGGCAGGATGGAGCAGTAAGAGCTCAGGGAGAAATATAGAGACACAGCAGAGCTCAGCAGAAGAAGCCCAGAACCAAGAGGGAGTTGAATCAGAAGAATAAGAATTCAAAAGAAGCTAGTCAGAGGGATTCAGTCAGCAGTAGGTCTAGGAAGGCTAAGACTGAAGCCTTCTAGGTCCAAATGATTGTAAGGAAGACAAAACACTCTAGGGCTCCAGGGCTCTGGGTTAGAACCAGTGATTTATTTAGACAAAAGAATAAACTGTCCTCTGCCCTAAATCAACATCTACATCTGTCTGAATTTAGACACCTAGCTTTAGGCACTCAACATGTGGTGCTAAATGCAGTTGTAGATGTAGATGTTGATGTTGATTCAACTCACTAACCCTGACTCTAACTCCTATGTAACTCTCCTTAACTGAGCTGAGAGTCTGCCTTTTTCTCCTGAGAGTTGGGCTTGTCTTTGCTAACCCTTTCTCTGAACAGTCACTTTGTCTTCCATTCACTCCGACTCATCTCAGATGTCACTTTCTGTGTGACACTGACTCCTTCTGAGTTCTGCTTCCTGTGTCTCCTTCCACTGTTTTTTCTAGGGATTAAAGACGTGAACCACCACTGCCTTCTGAATACTAGATTAAAGGTGTATCTACATTCCATCCAGACCACCATTCCTCTGAAAGTAGCCCCTGGAATGTATACCATAGCTTTCACACAAGACTATTCCTCTACATGGATCTATGGAAGGTTTGAATCAGAACTTTTGTCAGAATCAAAACTCTCAAAAATGTTTGAGTAGCATATGTATTTTTATTTTAAGATAAATATTAGATATAAAAATAGCATATTCATTTATATTTAAACATATTTTAATTAAAATAGAATTACATCCCTTTCCCCCTTCTTCCTTCCCTTAAGCCCCTCCCATGTCCTGCCAATCTCAAATTGGTAGCTTCATTTTCTTTGCTTATTATTGTTACATGCCTATATATATGCATGTTTGTATATGCTCAAATGCACAATTGCAAGCTGTTGAGTATGTTTTAGTTGTTTGTGTGTATATGATTTCAGGGTTGCCCAGGTTGACCACTCTGCATTGGACAAACAAAAAGGGGGCTCACCCTTGGGACAGACTAATTTTCTTTCTTCCAGCAGGCAATTGTTGCCTTTGCTGTTCTTTGTCTAGGGGTGGGACCCTGAGAAAAATGAGATCCCTTCCTTGTTTGCATGTCCATGGATATTAACATTGTTTGGCTCTTATTTATGTAGCCATTTCCAAGAGAAATTACTTTACAGCAGACATATTGCTGTTCTGGTTTTTGCAATCTTTTTACCCTTCCTTTGTGATACTCCATAGATGCAGGGCCATAGATGCAGGTGTGTGATATAGATGGATATATCTATTGGAGCTGGGCTCCCTATGATGTGCTGATCTCTGCATTGTATCCATGGTTTTCTGGTCCCCGTTTGCTGTAAGGAAAGACTGTTTCACAAGCCCCAGGAAGCTGTGTAGTTTTCCAGCACAAACATGAATTTCCTCTTTATTCATATACATTCTTATATCTGATTTTATTAAAAATCATTGATATTTACTGGAGAATGTATTTTTTTCTTTCTTTTATTTTTGAGATTATAGTATAATTATATAATTTTTCTCCTTTCCTTTTCTCCCTTTAAACACTTCTCTATACCCCTCTTTGTTCTCTTTCAAAATTATGTCAAATTTTTTCATTATCTGTTGTTATATGTTTATAGTTATATACAATAAATACAATCACTCCATCTGAATAATATTATTTATATGTATGTTTTCAGGGCTGATCATTTGGTATCAGAGAACCGATTGGTGTGCTCTTCCCTGGAGAAGACTATTTCTCCAATTCTTAACATTTCTTAGTTGCCTGTAGTTCTTTGTTGAGACCTCTGGGGCTTTGCCTCATCAACTTTGTCATGCCTATTGTTGTCCTTGTTCAGCTTATGCTTAGGCAGTCATGTTGCTGAGATTTTATGGGTATAGCTTCTCACATTACTAACAGACACAACCTGATAGCAAACTCCCTAATGCTCTGCCTCTGCCAATGTTTCCGTCACTTCTTCGTCTACAATATTCCCTCAACCTTAGAGACAGAGGTTGTTTGGTACATATATCTATTGAGACTGGGCTCCACAACTCTGCATTTTGATCGGTTGTGATTTTCGGTAATGGTCTCCATTTGCTGCAAAGAGAAGTTTCCTTGATGAGAGGTGAAACCTACTCTTTTCTGTGGATATAAGGACAAATAGAGTATAGTTGGGGAGTATTACTAGTTTGATAAGGTGGTGGTTGTAGGTTCTTTTCTAAGACAGATGACTTCACTATCCCTCGGTCGTTGGCTAAGTTTCCAGTTTCAGACATTATTTCCTTTTGTTGATTGGGTCTTAAGTACAATTAGAGAGCTGCTAGTTACAGCCAAGGTTTATGTGTCACTGAACCCTTGGGTGATCACACTATACTGATTGTTGTTTTGGTTCATAGACATCACCATATTAATATTTTTGTATAAATATACATGTATGGTGTGCATGAGTGTGTGCATGCATATTTGCATGTTTGTGAATACTTGTATGTTTGTGCTTGTGTGTGTGTGTGTGTGTGTGTGTGCATGCATTCTCATGCCCAAGGTTGATTTCAAGTGTCCTCCAATAGGTCTTCACTTTGTATCCTGAGGCAGGATGTCAGTGTCTTTGAATCCAGAAATCACCACATTGGCTAGTCTGTCTGACCAGCTTACTCTAGGGATTCCCCATCTCTACCTCCTATGCTTTGGGATGACAAGCAGGCCACCATGCCCACCTGACAGTCACATGGGCTCTGAGGACCCAAAGTCGGGTTCTTAGATTTGTGGGATATGTTTACTTGCCTGCAGTACTACCATCCAGCCCTTAACAGCCTTACTATTCTTAGGATTTTTCATTTCTTTTTGTTGTTGTTGTTATTGTTGTTTAACCATAAAATTGCCTGAAATCTTTTTCAATGATACAGGCATTCGGTAGTAAATGAGCAATTTTGAGTAGCAAAAACTGGATCTTTTATAATTATAATTTAACCATTATAATTCCAGTGATGAGAATTCTTTTGTTATAAGTAAAAAGATACCCAAGTAGGTACAGAGTAAATTCTGACAGAAATAACATCCTTAGTTAGACTTTTATACTAAATATGTAAAAGTTGTTACTATATTTTCACCAATAGAGACACTCTCCCTCAATACATTGTTTCTCTATAATGTGTACATTTTATAAGATGAAACATGTCAAATAATTTTGTTTGGCTTTCTATGTAGTTTGAATATTTTCCTAAATTTAGAAGCTACAAAAACATATTTTAATTCTAATTCTGTCTTAGTAGACAATCTCATTTCATTCAATTAAAAATGGGGTTATATTAGACAATTTTCTTCAGATTGAATAATTTAACATTTTCGAGTGGAATGCAGTATGCCCTTTGAGCTCTTCTCATTTAATTTTTTCTGGCTCTTTCTGTGCCTTTGTCAGGATGCATTTTCACATCTTTTATTTGCAGGCCTTGTTTCTCAGTAATTGTAATTTGCTTTCAAGCTTCAATTGCTTAAAAGTTTTGAGCAAAATGATATCACAATTTGGAGGGCCTGCATGTAATAATCATTCTAAAGTATTCCAAGACACTTATTTAGAAGGTAGTTCTTCAAAGTTTCATAAGTTTTTAAATTGGACCAATTTTAAGTAACAATGAAGGAAAGTGTGTGTGCGTTTGTGTGTATGTGTGTGAGTACTCCCTGTCGTTGTATATATTTAAATGTATATATGATTTCTCATTTTAAATATACTTTATTAATCCTTGAGAATTCATGCATACATGCATTGTGTTTTAATAATCTTTAATCCTCCACACCTCCCACTGGCTCCTCCAAAATCCACTATCCTGTCAAACACTACCACCCCAACTTTTTCTCCTCTTCTTTTTTAAAAATGACTCACTGAGTCCAATTCCCACTGCCCGTGTATGAATGAAGACAGTAGGACCATCCCCTAGAGCATGGTTGGACTATGGAGCCATACCCTTAAAGAAAACTGACTCTCCTTCTTCCAGCAGCTATCATCTGTCTATAGTTTATCAGCTAGAAGTGGGTTTCATGAGCCCCTCCCCCTCTATGCTAGAATGTTGACAGGCTTGATCTTGTGAAGGTCTTATGTAGGCAACCTCAGATGCTGTGAACTCAGTAGTACAGAGGTCCTCTTATGTCCAGAAGACACTGTTTTGCACCAGTCATCTCTGACCTCTGGCTTTTACAATCTTTCTGTCTTCTCTTTTGCGATGGTCCCCGAGTCTTGGGGATGAGAGTATGATATAGATATTACATTTACTGCTGAACACTCACAGACACTTGTTCTCTACACTTTGATCATCTGTTTTAATTGCTGTCCACTGCACACTGAAACATATTTGATGCCTATCTCTTTCATTTGAAAAATACCTAATAGTGAAGTTGTAGAACCAAATTCTAAATATATTTCTGCCTCACGTATACTTTTATTAATTTATTAACATTATTCGCACCACAGAACCATTTCACAAAATCTTTTTTCTAATATTATCACAAAATAATATGCATTCTCAGTGTTGAGATTCTGTGAACTTTATAATCCTATTCACACTATTGATTCTTTTATCTTTTAATTTTGTATTAATTACATATGCTTTTTGAAAATTTTCATACCTGATGTATTTTAGCTACTTAAGCCTCCACAGTCTTTTATCTGGCCCCCACCCCATCAATCTTACCTTCTCTCTGCAAATCCCTTTCCCACACTCTTGTATTTTTATTTTGTGATCCACTGGGCTTAGGCAAGGAAAGAAACTACCTTTGAAAACTTTCCTTTTTTTATATTTGAACAAAGAAATGGGCTAATACTGGAATTAACTGACTTTCTATGTAGCCATCATTTGTTTTCAAATTTCTTCTTGTAATGGAGATAGCATGCTAGCAGATATTTTGTTCCCTCTCCTAGGATCACACAAAAATACAGAATCAAAATGTATAAGTTCCTTTGTTCTAAATGAAAGGTCATACTTTGCAGATGAATGGGAACTTCTCAGTTCAGAGTGGGATCTGCACTTTCAGTCATGGTCTTCTTCAAGCACCTGCTAATGGGTGTAGTAGAGACTAAAGCCTCCTCAGTTCATCCATACTTCCTATATTTTGTATGTTCAGTGAGTTTACAATCAGCTCTAGTGTGGGCTGTTTATGTTAGTAAGGATGTGTCTATTATCAAATGTGTTTAGGAAGAAAATAAGGCTAAATTTAAATTATCTTACATGTGCTTTCCAGTTTTGGTAGTAATTCCTTGAATTAAATGATTATTAAAAAATAAATTTATTTTTTTATTACAAAGGGTTACATAGACCTTTTCATGCAAGTATATAATGTACTTAAATATTTAACTAAACATACGGAAATCCGGAACCATTCCAGGGGTTGAGCAGACTCACTCAAAATCTTTGTGAAGGAAGCTATGATGTGTATTACTGATAAACATCTAATTGGTGATTTTTAAAAAAACAAAGAGACCACCATTCATGGAATGAGAAGAAGAAAGAGAGGGAGAGAAGGGGGAGAGGGAGGAAAGAAGGAGGGAGGGAGACCCTAATATTTCTTCACCGAGATAACAAGACTGAAAGAGAGAGATGCTTAGCTATCCATTTGCAGATACACTCTGCTCTATCCACTTCTTTTCAATCTATTCAGTAGTACTTCTTTTAGACACGACGAGGGATGATAATGAAGTCTGAGAGCATAGAGATAGAAAGGAAATGGGAGAGTGTGATCAGGCAGCCAAACGAAAAAAGAGAGTGTTTATCTGTAAGAGTGATGAAGTCAGGGGTCGACTTGTATTTAATTAGGAAGGGAGTGGGCAGTAGGTGGCTAAGGAAGATCACAAGTGTTACTCACACTTGGAAAAGGTGGAGAGAATAGAGCAGTGAGTTACATCAGGAAACAGACAGGAGTATGGTTGTCCTGAGACCAAACTCAGTATGGGTGCCTACACGACCATTACATTTCCCTAAGATTCTTCACATAGGAAGATTGTGTTGAGCAGGGGTTCCCCCCACCTTTTTTTTGTGACAATTACAGGGGAAAACAACTTAGGAGGAGCAGCTTAGTTTAGTTCCATTTCAAGTGTCAGTCTATTGTTAGCTCCACTGCTTTGGCTTTAGGTGAGGCAGAATATTATGGGATGGTGGGAATATGTAGAAGAGGAGCTTGGTCACCCTGTTATGGCTAGAAATGAGTATTGGGAGGGGGAGTTCAGGAGCAAGATACACTTTTCTAAGGCACACTCCTACCTACCCAGTTATCTGCTTTCTCTACCTAGGCCCCATCTCCTAGTAACTTGTTTGTCTATAAACTTATCACTGGATTGATCTATTGGTGCATTTTGCACCCTCAGGACCCAACTATTACTCAGTAGTGCTGCCATAAGAGCTCAAGACTTCCACACATGAGCCTGGAAACATTTCATGTCCAGACTGTAATGATGGCTGCCATCAGTGCCCTGGAGGTATCCTAGTTAGTAGGTCCCTCAATGGTTCATCCTCCACTGAATACACCACTACCTCCCATAAAGAGGGAAGATTAGGCAATCATGGCTGAAATAAAGGTACAAGTTATGGTCAGGGCATTTGTGACTATACGGCTGTGGGTAAGTTCTTGAACTCCTCTCAATTTCAGTCTCTCTTCATCTTCAAACAAAGCTAGATCCCT
The DNA here is from genome assembly GCA_026225945.1 of Cricetomys ansorgei. Classification (NCBI taxonomy): domain Eukaryota; kingdom Metazoa; phylum Chordata; class Mammalia; order Rodentia; family Nesomyidae; genus Cricetomys; species Cricetomys ansorgei. The sequence goes on along the minus strand of JAMJFZ010000199.1, from coordinate 64,076,179 downwards.
GTCTTGAGGATAATGGAAAATCATAAATGATAAGTGGAAGCAGTAGCCAGGTGTCCAGCAGTTACATTTGTCTACACTTTAATATTTTATGCTACTATTACTGAATTGTATTCATTTTAGGGTTAAAGTGTTTAAACAGTTTGCACAAGGTCACTTAGGAACTGCTTTTTCTTCTCCAGATACAGTTTGAAACCACTGTTCCCAATGAAAGTGGTTGGCAGGCTATGAGTGAGGTCCCCTTAGAGCATCCTGGGTGCCTCAGGGAAAGAGATAATCTATCTCCGAGGACTGTTTGAAAGACTTTAGCAATGCATAGCTGCTTTTCATCTGCCTTTTGAAACCTTTCCAAAGGAGATCGGTAAGGTAAAATACTGGTTGAAAATCACAGCAGGTAGAAGGGAGCTTCAGGAGCTTCAGATTCTCCACTTAGCTTCTAATCCAATATTAAAAGCAACTGAGTGTGTTGACCATTCTGAGTGCACTTTCTCAAGCGGCAAATGCATATAGGTTATCCATTCCCTCACACCATGCCACATGGGCACCAGGTCTATTCCTTATAAAAGTTGTATTTGCTCACTCATGGCTGCTCTACACCCTCTCCCACAGTGGGACAGATGCTCTAGCACTCAACAGCAGCTTTGGAAAGGGAGGAGGGAGACAGATTGTGCACATGTATTCTAGTCTCTGCTCAGACACCACACTGCTTCCATCTGCAAGTGAGTGGATGGGAAAGGATTCTCAATAGGTTTTATAAAAACCTGGAAAAGACAGGATAAAGCACTTACATTTGTTTCTCCCATCTAAAGTCACTTAATGAGCCATGATAAGATTTGCCTTTTTATCTTATTTTATTAAACATTTAATTATATATAACTACCCACTTTACTCTTCCTTGTCCTTCCTCCAACTCTGCCCATGATCCTCCCTCACTCTTCAAATTGATAGTATCTTTTTATTGTCTCTCTCTCTCTCTCTCTCTCTCTCTCTCTCTCTCTCACACACACACACACACACACATGGAGAGAGAGAGAGAGAGAGAGAGAGAGAGATGTATGTACACACAGAGATATACATAATATACTCTGATTAATCCATTTAGTATGATTTGTGTGTATAAGATTTCAGGGCTGACCAGTTCGCACTGGATAACCAATTACTTGGCTCATCCCTAGGAGAAGCTAATTATCCTCTCTCAGTACCCATTAATTGCCTGCAGTTCTTTGTCTAGGGGTGGGGTCCCATGAGATTCATCCCTTCTGAGTTAGCGTGTCTATTGGTGTTTTCAATGTTCAGGTTCTATTTAGGCTTTAGATACCTATTCTTGAGATTGCATGGGTGCAGCTTCCCTGCTGCCTTTAGGAGACACACTCTCACAAGCAGACTTCCTGGTCCTCTGGCTCTTAGAATCCTTTTACCCTCTTTTCTGTGATGTTCCCTGTGCCTTAGGTGAAGGAGCTATGTCCACTGGGGCTGGGCCTGTTGTGGTTTTCTGTAATAGTATCCATTTGGTGTTAAGAAAAACTTCTTCAATGAAATAGGTCTTTGAACTCTACCCTGTGTCTCTGTTGCCAGAACCTTTAAAAAAAATCAAGAAAATGGGGTCAAGCAGTTCTGAGTAAGCATGTCTAGGAGTAGCTTCATGTTGGTCATAGCCAGATGTTTTCCTTTATATAACCCCTCTCTTCATGTCTTATTCCTTCTACCTTCCTCCGTATCTTTTTCCCCCTTCAGTTTGTCTTTCTGTAACATCACCAAATGTGGCATTTCCTTGGGAGTCTACTTCTATTCAGCCTGGATTCAGAGGTCAATGACAAACCAAAGAAACATTTCCATACAAGTCTAGCTTTGCCAGACAATGAGGTTTTGATGTTTCTAATAGGGTCATTAGTGTTGGGTTTACTACAAGAGTATGGGTATCCCCAAAATAGGCACATTAATTCAGCATGAGTGACAAATCGTGAAGGCTATGTTGCTGGAGTCTCCTGCTTACTTGTAGGCAGTTACACCACTGAAAACTCTCTAACTCCCCTCAATTTTCTACGTCCAATATTCTCTACCACATCCCAGGACCATAAGCAGCTGAGGAAGGATTCATAAGTAGATGGAGGAATGGAGGATGGGGAGAAGGAGTGAGTGGCTAGAATCTCAGGTGAGAAAGACCAAGGACTGTTCCCCACTCCATTCTATGAGGAAATGTTATTAGGACTGATCTCATGAGAGCCTCATGTGGGTGCACACAACTAATTTGACACATTATGATGGTAATGTTATGTTATACCTGAAAGAAAGAGTTCTACAAAACCCCCACTTTCAACACTGTAATTGACATCATCTAAAGGAGCCATATTCTGGTGTCTGCTTCAATAGTTGGTTCATTGGATAGTCTTCTGTTTGTGCTGAGCTTCTCAAGGACAAGAGGCATCACTGACCATCATCTTTATATGTATGACAGAAAAATGAATATTTTCAGTGAAATATCCAATGAGCTTTCAAAAGTAGATGTTATGAATCTATTTGGGATGCTTGGATGTCCTTTGTCATTGGGTCTTTGTTTTGGATCTGATTGTGTCTCCCTGGAGACTCAGCCTCAGTCTAGAAGAAAGCAGGTACACTAGAGTTGAAAAGTGCTTCTCCCAGCTCTTCCTTCTAGCTGCTGTGACCTCATAGAAATTGTGTATATTCCTCTTTTCTAAACCAGGTGAGTGATTGTGGCACCTGGTCTCTACGTGTGATAGCTATTCCAGTTAAACAATTCCCTTTCCTATGTATTGTGACAGATTCCCCTTGAGTTTACCATGGTATTTATCATTGGTTCTTTGGGGGCTGCTGAAAGCTTCTAGCTGAAGCACATGCCCCTCTAACCTCTATTTCTGATGCTTTTCTATTCTGTGCAGTGTGCTCACCTCACTGTGATAGAATGCTAATATTTGGCACATTTGCTATAGGCAGGCTCATGCTGCTTCTGAGACTTGGCATTGTGTAAAATAATGTGGACAGGTAGAAGAACTTGTGATTATTAGTTAATCTTTACTGCTTGTTAATCCATATGAAATATTATGCAATCTGGGCAAAAGCCAGAGTGTTATCATCATTTAATCATTTCAATGATGAGAGGAGTCCACTAACAATGGGCCCCTGGGGTACTGAATTTATCACTAATCTCAGCAAGAAAGTATCAGGTCTTACAAGGTCCATCATGTGAGCTGGAATATATGACTGTGTAAATGAACGCTACTATAACAGATTTGTAACTTGAAACAGATTCTCACTATGCCTTTTTATCCTCTAGCTCAGGAAACAGAAAGGAAAAGTAGAGAGAAAGAAATCCTCACTGCTTTTTCAAGATGTCCTTGAAAGAAAGAAAGAGAGAATTTGAGGGTTAGCCTTATAAACTGTAATATGCTGGCTCACTACTGGAAATGTTGAAGGTGATTTTGTGACCCTAGGCTTCCTCTCTTCATCTCAGATGACACTTAGGATCCTCAATTAGACATCTCTTTTGAGAAGGGCTGCTTTATGTGATTATTTTCCTTATATTCCTAACAGTATCATCACCCTGTACAATCTCCTCCCATTTCTCTTCCTGGGGAAAAATCCTTTCTGTCACTGGGAATGGACCCAGTTGTGTTTCCATTTCCTCAGTTTTCCATTTTTCCACCCTTTATAATTCCCCCCATATTTCTTTTAGTAGTATCACCAATTGCTTTTTTTTAACTCCCACATTTATTTCTTCTAGTAGCACCACCAATTTCTTTTTTATAATTTCCTTTTTCAAAGAGAAAGAAAAAACTGAGACCCCTCACTCTACCTTTTGCTCTGTTCTTCCTCTCTTGGTCCTTTCCAATTACCCCTGCAACTTCAAGTTGCATAGCCACTTTCTTAATCTTCTGTGAAAAGATATAGAAGCCAAAGAGGAAAAAGAAAATGAAAATTGTTACTGAGAGCAAAGTGGTGTATATACTAGTGGTAACAACTGCTATAAATACTTTGCTGATCTCTTGAACACCAGCATTCATTCCTTTGTCTTCTGCCTTTCCCTCCACTACACTTGAAATCAAATTCCCCTTTATCCTTTTTTATCTATATTTTCCTGTCCCTCATTGGATGCCACTTATAACTAAAAGCTCCTGTAACAGATTCCTAACTTGTAACTAATTCCTACCTTGTAACAGGTTCCCACTATGCCTTTTTAACCTCTAGCTCAGGAAAGAGAAAGGAAAGATAGAAAGAAAGAAATCTTCAGAACTTTTGCAGGTGGCCTTGAAAGAGATAAAGAGAGAAAGAAATCCTTAGCTTGGATAACAGGAGCTGCAGAGAGAACTTGCATCTATCTGAGAACACTGGACTAGCGTCCCACAAACCAACCCACCAACTGCCAACTGCTCTTTGCTCTCTTTTATGTTCTAAGCAAAATTCCCAGAAGTCCAAGCATTATGCAACCATAAGGAGAGCTACACAGGACAAAAACTTCTTGGCAAAGTATCCTGCTATAACTTTGGCTCTTTTAAAAGTGGTCTTTAATTAGAGTCTCACCAATGAATGTAACTATGTAGTAACTCAATATGTTTACAATCTTGCTTCAAAGTGACAGCAGTCCATCTACCTTGGCTTCCTGGGTGCTGGAATTACAGCTCTGAGCCACTCCATCACACCTGGCCATAAAATGGTTTTAAATGTCAAAACCATACTTCCAGCCATGCTACACTGGCTTTGGATTCTTCCTGACTTTGTTTCTAGTCCCCATTTCTTCTAGATGCTTTCTACTACCAAGACCTCCAGTTAAATTTGGCCTAAATGGATTTTAGCTTGGTCTTGAACTTTGGTTATATTTGCTGGATTAGAATCTGTGGTTGGCTTCTGGTATGGACCCTGGAATGCATTCGTATTACAACTCACCTACAATCTCATTACAAATATAATTAATGGTAATCACCTATGGGTCCACACAGAAACCAAGAAATCCCTGGATGATTCTACAACACAGCCTCTAAATGTCCTGGGATACATGAAGTTATAGCAGCAAGGACTTGATAGAGCAGAAGGCCAAGACCACTTGGAGTTGAGGGGAGCAGAAATGGGAAGTTGGACTCCATGGCCAAGACAGACAGAGGCAGGTTTGGGTAATAAGAAAGGGTAATGAGTTAAAATTTGAAGATTTCTATCAGGAATCAAACACTGAATCTCATGAGCATATTGTTTGAGAATAGACTTAAACTGCTCAGTATCTCTTTAAACTGATCTTCAGGAGTTCCCGCTTCTTGGTCTACATGCCTATCTTTTGCTTAAAATATTCATCTCTCCTCCAGTGAGCATACAACTCTAAATATTGTTGTTTTTCTGTTAGTACCACTTCACTTAAAGTCATATGTCTGCCCGTAGAATCCAAGTCGGTAACATTATATACCTTCTTTCCTCTTTCAGTAGTACCAATTGCAAATCCCTGCATATACAAAAGTGACATCGAAATCCTGTTGCTTAATAAATATCACCACACTACAGTTACATATCAACCAAACCTAAGGAGTTCTCCAGTAATCATTTTTCTCACACTGCAAAATACTCATTTCCTTAAAGCTTTTTGTAGTATGCTATCATTTCTTGGTAAGGTAGGGATTACTTCATTGCACAATGCTACCCCGTTCAGGTAAAAGTCTTTGTCTTCTGTTTTTCCTCATATGATGAGGGCAGGGTCAGGTCTGAGGCATCCCTGCAGCTTCTAGGAGGTCAGTGTGTCTCTCCAGGGCAGTGACATGGATCCTTCCCCAAATGAGAAATGAATTTGTGTCATATCACCTTGGCAGTCACTTGGCTCTCTGATCTTCAGTTTTCACTGCAATAAAAAAAGATAGCATTGCCCCTTTAGCACCCCAGAGAAGACTACATGGCAGCAAATAGAGTTCATTATCATTTTAAATGATTGGAAATACATGTGTGTTTGGGAACAGTGGGAAGGTGCATATATCCGAAAGTGGGGTGTTCAACCAACACTCTCTGTTATAGACTAAGATCAGATTGAGGTACATGTCTCTTCATCAGTTTGCTTTTATTCCTAATCTAAATAGGCCTAATCTTTTGTACCCGTCCCCATTTATGTCAAATAAAATAATTCTTGGTATCACAATACAGTACTAAACATTGGTTTCCCTACTGAGGTCAAAGAAAAAGACTGCTACACCTCAGGCTTTGTCTTGTTTACTTCCACAATGGCAACATCTTGCACAGCTTAGCTCTTTTGTGTAGCTGTTAGGCTGCTCTGGCAGCTCAGAAAGGAGACAAGGAGACATAATCATAGGTGCAAACCTGGCCAGACCACAGCAGAGGAAACCACTATACTAGCCAGCACAAGACAGTGGAACCTGAGCATCTGAGCTCAGGTGTTTCTATTGATTCAGAACTCCTCAGTTGTTCCATTGATAGCAAGTGAAAATAATGAACAATCAAACATTCCCCCATATAAATCCAATATAAAATGCCAAGGCCTCGGCAGCCTTTCTCCCAACACTGCATAAAACAATTATTTTATACATAACTAAAAATAAACTTCCACAACAATGATTGATGGGAGAGGTCCCAGCCCATTTTTGGTGGTGCCATCCCTGGCCTGGTGGTCCTGGGTTCTATAAAAAAGCAGGCTGAGCAAACCTTGGCTCGCAAGCCATCAAACACCACCCCTCCATGGCCTCTGCATTAGCTCCTGCCTCCAGGTTCCTGCCCTGCTGGAGTTCCTGTCCTGATTGCCTTTGATAACAACAATATGGAAATGTAAGCAAAATAAATTCTTTCCTCCCCAACTTGCTTTTTTTGGTAGTGTTTTGTTGAAGCAATAGAAGCTCTAACTAAGACAAGTGGAGGAAATTTGCAGAAAACAAAAACAAAATAATAGGAATCAACAAACACTTTTTATTGTTAATTCTCAATATCAATTATCTCAATTTCCCAATAAAAAAGACACGGAGAAGCAGAATGGATTAAAAAACAGAATCGGTCTTTCTGCTGGGTCCAAGAAATACCTCTTGACATTAATGATATACCATCATTTCAGGTAAAAGGATGGAAAAAGATATTCCAGGAAAACAGACTTAAAAAGCAAGACAGTGTAGCCATTTTAATATCTGACAAAATAGACTTTTAACCAAAACTAATCAGAAGAGATAGGGAAGGAGATGAAGTACCCATCAAAGGAAAAATACACCTAGAGGATTTGCAATTCTTAATGTCTATGCACCAATCATAAGGGCATCAAGTTCATAAAAGAAATACCACTACAGCTTAAATTACATATTAACCATTACACACTGATAAAGGATAACTTCAATACCCTACTTTTGCTAATAGACAGATCATTCAGACAAAAACTAAATAGAGAAATACTGGCACTAACTGACTTCACAAACCAAATGGAGCTAACAGATATCTACACAACATTTTACTAAAACCCAGAATATACTTATTTCTCAGTAGTTCATAAAACTTTCTCCAAAATTAGCCATATATAATTAGACACAAAGAAGTCTCAACAGACACATGAAAATTGAAATAACATCCTTCATCTTATCTGACCACCATGGATTAAAGCTGGATATCATCAACAACAGAAACAACAGAAAGCTTACAAACTCAGGGAAAATGAACAACTTGTTACTGAATAAAAAATATGTTAAGAAAGAAATTTAAAACTTTCTAGAATTGAATGAAGTAAACATAATAAAGGTGGTTCTAGGAGGCAAGCTCATAGCACTAAAAGCCAGCTTAAGAAAATTAGGGAGATCTCAGATTAGTAATTTAACAGTACACCTAAAGGCTCTAGAATGAAAAGAAATCACACACCAAAAGAGTAGAGAACAAGAAATAATCAAAGCCAGGACTGAAAACAACAATGGGAACAAACAAACAAACCCCACAAAGAATTAATGAAACAAAGAGTTGTTTTTTTGAGAAAATTAATAAAATTGACAAACCTTTAGCCAAACTTAAAAGCAAAGAACTTTTCAGTTAACTAAAAGACAAAGATAGTGGATCCAAATGAACAAAATTAGAGGCAAAAATGGGTACATAACAACAGACACTGAGAAAATCAGATGAACACACTGTAAAAATCTGTACTCCACCAAATTGGAAAATCTAAAAGAAATGAATACTTTTTTCAATACATACCATCCACCAAAGTTAAATCAAGATAATATAAGCAATTTAAACAGACCTATAACCCCTAGCAAAATAGAAGCAGTAATTAAAATCTTCCAACAAAAAGCCCAGAGCCATATCATTTTCGTGCAGAATTTTGCCATATTTTCAAAGAAAAATTAAAGCCAATACTCCTCAAATTATTCCACAAACTAGAAATAGTAGGAACAATTCTGAATTCTTTTTATGAGGCAATAGTTACCCTGAAATCTAAATCCCCAAAACTCCCAACAAATAGAGAATTACAGTCCAATTTCCTCATGAAGATAGATGTAAACTCTTGCAAACTAAATCCAAGAGCCTATAAAAATGATCATCTACTACAATCAAAATAGGCTTCATCCCCGAGATTCAGGAATGACTCAACATAGGTAAAAAGATAAATATAACCCACCAAATGAACAACTTTAATGACAAACAATATGTGATTAGGTACAGAAAAGGCCATTGACAAAATCCAATGCCCTTTCTTCATGACAAAAGTCATGCAGAGATTATATACAAGAGACAAGAGACACACTTCAACATATTAAAGGTAATTTACACCAAGTTCATAGCCAGCATCAACTTAAATTTAAAGAAATTCAAAACATTTTTACTAAAATAAAGAAGAAGATGAGGTTGTGTACTCTCTCCATACCTATTCAATATTGTACTTGAAGTCCTCTCTAGAGCATTAAGGCCCAACTGAGGAGATTAAGGAGGATACAAAGGAGATTAAGAGGATACAAATAGGAAGCAAAGAAGTCAGAGTATCTTTATTTGCAGATGATATGATGGTATACAAAAGAGACCCAAAAATTCAGAAGGGAAATTTCTACAGCTGATAGACACTTTTAGAAAAGTAGCAGAATACAAAATTACTGCACAAATGTCAGGAGCCTTACTAAATACACATGAGAAATGTACTGGGAAAGAAATCAATCAGGGAAACAATACATATCAGAGTAGCCTCAAAAATGTAAAATATCTTGGGCTCACTCTAGCTAAGCAAGCGAAAGACTTGTATAATAAAAACTTTAAGATACTGAAGAAAGAAATTGAAAAAGATATCAGAACATAGAGAAATCTCCCATTCTCATAATTACATACAATTCATACAGTAAAAATGGCAACCTACCGAAAACTATCTACAAATTCAATGCAATCTCCACCAAAACTCCAACACAAAATCTCACAGAACTTGAAAGGACGATTCTCAGCTTCATATGGAAAAACAACAACAATCAAAAAATAAATAAACTAGACTAAAGCTAAAAACAATACCTAGTAATGAAATAGCTGAGGAGGGTGTCACTCTCCCCGATTTCAAGTTATACCACAGGACTATGGTGACGAAAATAGCGAGACATTAAAACAGAAACAGACACAGAAGCCCATATGGACCTTTGGACAACTGATTTTGATGAAGAAACAGTAAACACACACTGTAAACAGGATAGCATCAACAAAAATGTTGCCAGGCAAAATGGATTGTTGCATGCAGAAAAATGTAAATAGACCACGCTCATCATTCTACACAAAACTCCACTGCAAAGGGATCAAAGACCTCTACATAAGACCAGATACACTGAATCTGATAGACGATAAAGTGGGGAGTAGCCTTGAACTCACCTTCTGTTTCTTGTGCCTTCTTATGGGCTCCTTTTTTTTTTTTTGCTTTGTCCTAATACACTTTGTTTATTTATGTTTTATGTTATTTTACTTATCACTTAGATGCAGTTTATTTTCTAAAGAAAGACAGAAAGAGGGTATATCCAGGTTGGAGGGAAGTGGGGAAGAACTGGGAGATGGAGACAGAAGAGAAATCTTAATCAGACTATATTCTATGGAAACAAATCTATAATCAATAAAAAATAAAATTAAATGAAAATAGCCATCAACATGGTTTTGAACAGCAACAGAGCATTTTCCTGTACTTTTCACACTATATTTTTGTATATTGAAGTAAACATAGTGTTAGTATCAATTTGCTTCTCTACTTATTTATTGTTGAAAATAAAGGTATTATATTTGAGGCAAAAAATTGAAGTGGTCTTAAGCTAATAGTTTAATAATACATCTGAGAGCCCAGAAAAACAACAAGTCAGTCCCCAAACCAGTATATGAAAAGAAAAATGAAGATCAAGGTAAAAAAATCAGTGAAAGGGAAATGAAAAGAACAATATAGAGAACAAATTCAGTGGAGTAGTTCTTAGAAAAAATAAACAAAGTTAACCATCCCTTCATAAATTAAGAGAGGAGGGAGCCAACTGGTTACAATTCAGGCCTGAAAAGGAGATATTACAGTAGATACTAATAAAATTCAGAAGATCGTTAGGGCAAATTTTGAAAACCTGTATTTTGATAAATTAAAAATTTTGAAAGCTGATTTCCTTTTATTCTTTGGGAACTTAATATATAACTACAAGGTATTTTGATCAAATCCATTCCACACTCCCCACGCCAACTCCTCTCACTCCCCAACTCCAACGCCACCAACCATTCTAAAGATATATGGCTGGAAAACCCAACATCATTGGAATTATCCTACATTATCTGATGGATTATGATTCCTCTAGAGGCCACTTATATGTTTCTTATGTTTCAGTGCTCAGTCCTATATGGGCAACACAAACTGGATTCAATAGCTAATGCATTAAAAACTAGAAGAAATGGGAAAAATTTTAAAGAATTGGATAGAATTCTAGACACATATGGCCTACCAAAATTAAACCAAGAAGGTTTACAACTGAAGCAGATATCTAACTGTCAAGAAATGAAATTGAAAGAACAATAACATCTCCTTGTTAAATATGTCTCAGAGGTCAAATCCCAGACCAAAAATTCCAGCACAGAGAAAGGAGTTGGGCACTTTCCCATTCCTAGCTGTGGAGCTATTGGCAATTGTTAGCTGCTGGGAGAGGAAGGGTCAGTTTTCATAATAGTGCATGCCCTGATATAATCATGTTCCTGGGGAAGACCACACATCTAAAATACATGGGGAACACAAATTGTTTTTGAAAGATTTATTTTTAAAAAGGACACAGATCTAAAGGGTAGGGAAGGAGGGTGGCTCTTGGAAGACTCTATGGTTGCTGTTCTTAATAACTATAGTTTAAATTTAAATATAACAGTATCAATTTTATAATTTGCATGGAAAATGAGGAATTAAATATGCAACATATGTGCTAGCTAGTCTTATGTCAACGTGACATAGCTGAAATCATTGGAGAGTAGGGAATCTCAATTAAGAAATCCCTTCGTAAGATTGTGCTACAGGCAAACCTACAAGGCATTTTCTTAATAAGTAATTGATGTGGCAGAGCCCAGTCCATTGTGGGTGGTGCCATGCCTGGACTGGTGATCCTGGGTCCTATAAAAAAGCAGGCTGAGTAAGTCATAACAATCAAGTCAGTAAGCGGCACACCTCCATGGTTTCTGTATTTGCTCCTACCTCTATATTTCTTCTACCTTGAAAACTATAAACTAACTATCTCCAATATCTTCAAAAGATTTTTGATTAAATATTTTGATTAAATATTTCCTGTGTTTCGGTATTAGAACAATTCAGTGTTATAGTAATGTAATGAGTAAATATAATTCAAAGCAGTATTAAATAAAAAATTAAAAAGAGGTTTCTAAAATTTGTATTACAATACAAAATGTCTCCTTATAATTTAACTGGAAGACATGTCAAATCTGAAGGACACACAATGTAACAGGACCCCAGACTTTGGTAGGCCCTGACATCTTAGTACAACTGACTCCATGATGAAAGTGCCATTTGGGCTGTAAGACTCAGCACATGGACAGCACTACCTGTCAAAACTAAAACACACCCATCAAAGACTATACAGTTATGGAAAAGTCTCAAAATGTACTAACCCTGTTTTTTTTAGCTTCTGTAGTTCTGCTTCTGGCCAACCCTTCTTGATAAATGAAGTATGTCAATCCAGAATATAGTTTTTGTGCTTAAAAGCTCACCCTGAGAAAGGCTCAGGGCTTCACTGGGATCCTGAACAACCAGTGTAGTTGCCAGCTGGCTAAAAAAGACTTGCTATTGGCTTAAATCCGTGTCTGAACAGTCTTCTCTGGTGAATACCCCACAACAATATTCCCAAATAGTCAAAATCACTGTAACACAAAAGACTTAAGGAAGTATATTTTTGTGTATAGATAAGCAACGGAACAGAATCATGTAGGACCTGATTCCCTCCAAAGCGGCAATGCATTTCATCTCACTTGCTGTAATGATTTCTAGCAAATTCTCATATTTTCTTTCATGTGACGCTCCTTACTTTCAATGTCTCTCTGTCTGTAAATAAAGAGTGGTGAGGGTTGATGAAGACTGTGCAAATAGACAGGAGATTGTAAGATGAGAACCAGAGGTATTCAGAAAGGGAGGTGCGACAAAAGGCCATGTGTGTCATGGAAGCTGTAAGAAGGCCACTGAGGATTTGAGGAGGCCACAAAAGAGTGAGGAACAGAGATGGCAAAGACGGGGCAAACGAGACAAACAACAAAACCAATTGACGATTGAAACATGTCAGAGCAAACCCAGTTCTTTTTAAGTTAATAAATTGTTTTAAGTCCTGATTTTCTTTTTGTCTTTGTTTTGTTTTATTGTTTGTTTGTGACAGGATATCTCTGCTGTAACTCTGGGTGTCCTGGAACTCACTCTGTAGACCAGACTAGCCTCAAACTCAGAGATCCACCTGCCTCTGCCTCCCAAGTTCTGGGATTAAAGGCATGCACCACCAATGCCCTGCTGGTTTTCTTAACAAAAAAAAAACAAAAAAACAAATTACATCTATTGGTTCAGTGTGTGTGTGTATGCACGTGTACATACACATGTCCCAGTACGCATGTGGAGATCAGAGGATAACTTGCAAGAGTCAAGTCTCTCCTTCCACCATGTGGGTCCCAGGGATTGAAGGTCATCAGGTCAAGTCACCAGGCTTGGCAGCACATATCCCTGAGACATCTTTCTAGCCTTTAAGAAAACTTTACTTTCCATTTTGGTGAAGTAGCATCTGTACCCTTTTCATAAATGGTGTACTTCCTCATCTGTGGGCCGTGAGATCACACTGTGCCACTCGTTAGTTCAGGTGCATGAATTTTCATTTAAAATTGTTTTTCTTACTTTCAAATTGTTCATTAAATGAGCATCATGTATCAAAAAAAAGGCAGTTTGTCTAATAAATAATCTTAATCATTTCAATATCCATATGAAAATGATATCAAAAGCCTGGAGCCTACCTGGCACTGTATGAAAATCAGCCCAAATAAATTACAAATCCATATGGGAATCATGCAAGGTAAAACAACAGACTTCACAGAGGCATCAAGTAATTTAGTAAAGTTGGACTATGAAAAGAGAATGTGAAAGTCAGCACTTTCACAGGAGTCTGAAATACAAAATCACTAAAAGTTAAGAGCATGGTTTACGTCAATAAACACTTATGTAAAAACAAAAAAGGAAATCATTAGTAGAGAGAAAGTGTTTGCAAGGCATCTGGGTGAGAGAAACCCAATGCAAAATATATAGACACGGCTTGCAAATTGACAAATAAAAGACAAACAATCTAATAAAATTGTTGGTGCACCTGAAAGTGTTTCAAAGGAAAGTCATTAAGCATCAAAGTGCTCAATAAATGATTCATCGGCTACCTGCATATTCAAAACAAAGTATATAGCAAACCCCCAACATCATAAACGATAACATCATTAAATCTAAATATAGCAATACTGTTCGAGATATGAAACCATCACAATTCACAGTTTGCTCTAGAAAATTAGCTGACAGTACCAACACAGACATAAACTATGACTCAACACTGCTGCTTTTAGACAGATTCAGCTAAGAACACCAATATACAGCAAAAGCCATTACAAGAATATCCACGGTAACCTTTTATTTATGATATTGAACAATGGGAATCTGTATCAATCATAGAATGGAAAAATAAATCAATTTGTGTATCCTTGGTACTCATGGGAATTAATTTTAGAACACTCCATGGATACCCAAATTCATAGTTACTTAAGTTTCCTGTGAAAAATGGTAGACCATTTGCCATAGAAACTATACATCCTTTTGTATACTTTCATGCATGTCTAGCTACAGCCTGTGAGCTGCAAACAGCTGTGTATAGCTATGAATGCAGTCTCATTCAAAATGCTTAACTTACTTAAACCAGCATTGAGATTTTATTTTATTTTTTTGTAATTCAAAAGCATGGTTGCTGAGCATGAACGCTGCAGATGACAACACTGTGTCACCATGTCAAAGGCTCAATAAATTACATAACCTAGCACAATGCAAATATTTGCTCTAATGCACTGTTTAGGGAATAATAACAGAAAAGTCTGCATATGATCAAGGCAGATAAAAGATCTTTCAAATATTTTCAGTTCACATTGACTGAATCCCTAAATCCATAGATGGGGAATTCATGGGTGCAGAAGGCTGGTTATATTTACTATCATAAGGGATATTGCACATCAATGAAAATCTTTTATGTGCAGACATATATAAAGAATTGGATTTAAATTATAATATAATACTGGGTAAGGAGACCATATCTAAAAAAGTAAGTACTCTACGATTGGTCAGTATTCTCTGCAAATATCGGCACTGTGAGTCTGTGTTACTGGAAAGTAGGTGGTGATACTTTCTACAGTAGGAGAAAGTATCTGAGATGGAACACAAGGGTTTTCTGAGCTGATGATAGCTTGCTTCCCTTGCTGCTCTGTATGTGGGTATATGCATGTGTTTTTTTTCATTAATTCATCAATCTTATGCATGAAATTTATGCACTTGTCTGTATAAAGAAAACAAGCCATCAGAATAAATTTTCAATGCTGGGAAACAAGACAAAACCTAAAATATACAGAGCCAGAAAATGACAGAGACATTGGCAAAATCGTGTCAGAAAAAATACAAAACATACAGGAGATCAATGAACTAAACACTGCTTCTTTTTGGCAGGAAGGGGTGGTGGTGCCGCTGCTACTACTGGTAGATGAGGTGGGAAAGTAATTAAAAGGTGATCCTGTAGCAATTAAACTGCAGAAATAAAGGGACCTGTAGAGAAAAAGGGAGTATTGTTTTTTTCTCTTTAAATAAAATGAAAAAATTTAAATTACATTCTTGATTTTCTTCCCCTGGTTGTATTATTTCTGTATTTGTTGGAACATCAATGTTCAAAAATCTCTAAACCCTATCTGGCATTTATTTTTATCAACCTGAAAGGCAATGGGCTTCTGTTCGACCAAACATTCTGTATTTGAATACTAGGAAACACAAAATTCATTTCAGAACCGCAAGAAAAATATCTCAACACATTTGTTTTTTCCGGCGTCATTACCAGTTATGACAGTGACAGCATGAAAAAGCACTAATTCTAAAACAGTCACAGATATTTAACTCCATGACATTTGCTTCTGCTCAACAATAGCTGTGTCCTTGGTTTCTGGTTTCCATTTGCAATGTGTTAATTCCATCAGTATATGCCGAGCTTCTAGCCAGTGCTGGTTGTGCTATAAAAGTTCAGGAGACAAGACTTCTTCCTTATAGGTCCTCCAATTTTATGGGACTAAGACAAGGATATGCATGAGCAATTAGTGCCACTACAGAATTATGCCTTGGGTTATATGGTGGCTCGGGGTAGAAAATAATTCTTCAAAGGATAGGAGAGGGAGCAGGGAAGATTCCAACATTCTGAGCCTAGAAGCATATGTGGGTTTGACCAGATAGCAACTGTAAGCAGCTCTATGGTATGCAGAGAGGCTTAGAATTAATTACTGGAATACTCAAAGGATCCCATTATTAAAGACAGCAAGAAGGTCACAATAAGATGATGAATTGCATCCTCCAGGCAGAAACAAGCCCTATAAGAACTTAGGTAGATGAGTGAGGAGGTCCTAGGGGTTTTGAAAGCTAACATTCTGATCACTCTGCCCTTTGGTCCTTAGAAGGTCTCACCATCACTAGACCACATCAAGAATGTTCTTTATTATCTTCCTGCACTGAGAAGTGCAATGGGCTGTGCTTAATTTCCTCTGGAAGCACTGCCTGCCAGCATAAATCCCAAGTATTCTGGGAAATCTTTCTGAGCACTTTAACACGCTTAGTTTTCTGCTCCACACAATTTGTATGTTGTCAGTACTTATGCTTTATAAGGTTCACTGCACTGGGTTATGTGTATTTCCATAGAAATGTATTCACTGGTCTTTGGGATGTCTGATAAAGGTGCAGCCTTCTTCTTTGTAACCTAGTGCCCTAGAAAGTTATATTCTTTTAATGGATGTTTAGTCGATTTTTATTAAATGCACTTCTCAATCATCTAGCCAGTGTGCTTTAGCAACTGGTTGATCAAATAACCATTAAAGACAAAATAGTTTTTCTATTGTGAAATATTATTCTATAATATTTCTCATAGTTTTGAGGTTTTTTTCAAGTCCATGTATGAGTATCATGAAAGATATTTATATGAACTTGAAAAGGAAAGTCAAGGAAAGATTAACACTTATTGGACATATCCTATAAAATATACTAAGAATAGTATCTGCATGCGTTACTTTTACTTGTAAGTGTCAAATTACTCAGGGTATGGAGCCCAGTGGTTTGCTAAATATCAGCTTGGATGGCACCTTTATTATTTTTATGCAGTTAGCACATGATTGAGTAGACTAAATAAAGCATATTATGCTGAATAATGTGTGTGGGCCTTAACTAACCTGTGGAAGATCTTAGGGGGAAAGGTTGAGGTTCCTCAAAGAAGAAGAAAGCCTACAGAGAGAGAAAAGAAAGTCATAAAAGTAAATGTTTGGGGAAATCTTTCTGAGATTTTGACATATGGAATTTTTCTGGGAGGATATGGTAGAGAGGAATCCATGATCAGAATACACTGTATGAATTTTCAATTAAAAAAAAAAAAGCTCCTCTTCCAGAGTACCTTGACTCAGGACATTTAAACATCAACTCCCACCACAACTTCCATGCATATTCTCTCTGATAAGAAGAATAGCTGATGTCATAGCAACAACATTTTGAAGTCAGTATTACTCTCTCTTTTCACACAAAGTTACACAGGATCCGAAAAGCTAGGTATCTGGCAAAGTGAATAAAGCACACACCAATATCCTAAATATATTTCTGGTAGTGTGATCATCAGTTCCTGCTTGTACAAACTGTCTTTTTATTAACACATAGTAACTGTCAGTTCCAGGTCAATCAGATAGTCATTCACCCTTGTAAGAATATTCTCCTGGATCTTTCTGAGAGAATTGGAATTGCCAGGCATCAATGGCTGGACATGGCTTCTGGTGGAAGTTTTACATTTCCTATGTCTATGCTCCAGCCTCCCCTTCCACTGCAGTAGTGATGTTCATGGCTACATTAAGCTAGCAGTAGGACACTTTCCCTAGAATGTCTCCCAGATTTCCAGGTGACTGTCTGCCAAGCCTCTTAGGTTGTTCACATGCCCATTGCTTCAGACCATTCCTGTTCTATTTGAGTCTGTTTGAAGTTTCATGGTTACTCTGAAGTTAACACAAGACAGATGTTGTATAGTGCAAGTGGGTTTGTTTAGGAAGGAAGTTCGTATATTTTTATATCAGGAGAAAGCAGCCATAGGAAAAACAGAGCCAAGGTGCCAGGGAAAGGCAGTCTTGAGAGGTGTTCAGTTACAGGGAAGTCATAGATTTGTTCAGAAGTAAGGATTGCTTCTTTTCTGAGGTTTTGGGGAGCCATGGAGAGAAAGTGAGATGATTGAAAAGTGGAGAAGAGGGTGTCCATAAGTGCTCATCAGAAGAGTACCAGAAGGGATTTTGTGGCTAAACTCTTGACTAGTTCCTTCCTGCCTTAAAGCCTCAAGTCAGCCACTTCCACAGGTAAGGTACGTACCATACACTCCATAAGCACCAACACTTCACGACAGTAAAATCCTCTGGAGTACTGTCACAGACACATCCCCAGGTTGCCCTTATCACCAGAAGACAGAGGAGAAAGTCTAAGAAAAACTCAAGGAGCAGGCACCATAAAGAAGACACTAACAAGTCTGTTAGGGCTTTTTAATCAGCAGGATTCATTATGGTAAATGTGAATGGCTTTGTAGAGTTCCTAATTTTCTGCTTATCTCATTAACTATATTTGTGCCGCAAATGACTTGACTTTTAGTTTGTTGACAAGAACAGACAAGGGTAATTAAATAATTATAGACAGTAAATGCATTTCACTCTGCATCAGTTAGATCAGAGACAAAATGAAGTGATGACAATTATCTCAGCCCAAGCATTTTCTTTGTGTCCTCTCCATTGACAGTCAAAGGACACAGATCCATACTTCCCACAGGGTCCCTCACCTCAGTGTGGTGCCATTACCTACACATAGGGATCCCTCAGTATCCCCCAATTTCACCTTTTCCTAAATCTAGCATCCAGGCTTCTTCACTTGTAAAGTCACATTTTAATGTCTTTTTAATTGAAGTTTTCTAAAAATGCATTTGGAATTTTCATGTTACATGCTTTAACATTCAAGCACAGATTCGTTTATGCTGAATTCCTGGATGTTAGAATTGGACAGTGAGTTCTTTGTAGATGAGCCAACAGAAAGATAAAAGATGAACTAATTTGTCTAAAGCCAAATACCCACTTACTTATTCACACAGGATGAGAGCACAGATGTATGCAAAGGACCAGAAATGGATACGGCAATGCAGCGTGCTCGGTACCTCTCACAAAGCCAATGTTGGATGCCAACTGTGAACTGGCTGCTCAGGTCAGGTAAAAGAAATAAAATCCTGATTGAAATCTGCACTGAAAGTTAGGTAAAAGGGCATGTCGAGGGGTATAGTTTTGATCTTAAATGTCCCTCAAAGACCTATGCACCAAAAATGAAGTCCTCAGGGTGGTACTAGAAGGGAAAGTGGAACTGTTAAGAATTGGGGCCTGGTGGGAAAGTCTCAGGTAATTGAAGTCATTGAGGGCATGCCCTTGAAGGGGATTGTGGGGCAGTCAGTACCTTTTCTCTTTTGCTTCCTTGATGTGGGATCAGTGGTGATTCTGCAACATTTTCCCCATGGTGATACTCTCACTTCCTATAGGCCCAAAGCAATGGACTAACTGATCATAATCTAGAACTTTTCCAGGTCAATGTGAGACAATTTAAACCCTTTCTCTTTATAAGCTGCTGATCTCAGGTGTCTTGTTATAGTAGCGCACAGAGTGGGGAGAGGAATTCTGTATTACAAGCAGAGAGAGAAATTTCAAATCACAGGAATACTGAACTCCATCCCAAGACCTCTTGCCTTTACTCAAGGTAGGTTGTGATTCAAACTTCCTTATTTTTTATTCTTAAAATTGAGTACATCTCTTACAGAGTATATGAGTGTATGACTCTTACAAAATCATAGAGCTGACTCTCTCTAAACATTCCAATTGTAAAAAACAGTTGTAGACCTTTTAATCATTTATATGACTTCCACTGATAGTCATGTAAATGAAATATAATTTTTATGCCTATAAAGTTGTTAATAATCAACACTACTATGGTGTCAGAAATACTGTTTCACTCTATTCTTATACATTACTACATAAATTTTGGCCCCAAACATATTTGGTGACCTACAATACTTGTTTTTGAACATGAGCATGTATAATCTTAAAGCCATTCAGTCTTGGCCAGTGCCACAGGTCTAATACTGATGTGCTCCTAAATTCATATGGAAAACTCAAAATCTGATGTGATATTATTAAGAGATGAACCTTTAGGAAGTGATCAAGACATGAGACTTTCACCTCATGAAAGAGATTATAGCCTTTAGAAAAGAAGTAAAATGTTGGGCTGGAGAAAGGAATCAGTGCTTAAAAGCACTTGCTGCTCTTCCAGGGGACATGGGTTCAGTTCCCAGAAACTATGTATGACAGCTTACAACTACATGTAACCCTACCTCAAGGGTATTCAACCCCATCTTCTGTCCTGTGCACTTGTGGCATACACTCTAACAGACACATACATGTGAATGAAAATAAATCTTTTTTTAAATATAGGAAGTTGAAGGGAAACCCTCATGTTCTTTTTGTCATAGGAAGACGTGGATAATGCATCATTTGGGAGGAATGGGCCTTCACCAAATACCTAATCTGCTACTTTCTTGACCTTGGTTTCCCAGAACTGCAGATAATCCATTTCTGTTGCTTATAAACTACGTCAAACCAAGTAACTCAGCACAGCAGAGGGAACAATCAACAGAATGCAGGGACAACCAGAGAACTGGAGAAAACATGGGTCAACTATTCATCTGACAAACGATTACTATTCAGAACACAATAAGAAACTCAACAAAATCAACTCTCTGATTAAAATTTGAGTGTATGATCTGGGTAGAAACTTTTTAATGGAAGACATACAAACAGAGAAGGAATATAAGTAGACAATTTAGAAGATCCCACTTTGAGCCAAACAAGCATCAGTGAAGCCCCGTCACCCTAGAGATACATTCATTCAGGGCCTGAGATAACAGAAGTGGAAGCTGTGCTGTGATTGGTGAAATTATAACACAAGTACAAGTTTCTCTCCTGGCTTTTGTAAAGATTCTTTCTGGTATTCTTTTTGGATTAGTCCTAGAGGCTTCTCTCTTCTGTATACCTGTCCCACTCCTTGTCAATGTTTTAATATTAAATTCTAAGAATAGTTTCTCCAGAACAGCCTGCTACTGGCCTGTGGTCTTTATCTTGAATAGACTTGGATATGCAGATTATAATAAAAATCGGACAAAAATTTGGGTCTGTTAGCAATAGAAGTTTCAAATTCTGTGAGCAGATCACTGTGTTATCCTGGAGAGCCACCACTAAGGGCCCCAGTTCCTGAAACTCTGATCTGTAAGATGAGGACAGATTCCCAATGCTCTGAGTTGTATAATTGAAGATACCCAGGAAGCAACCAAGGGAAGAAACCTCAAGAAGCTACAAAGAACAGCAGACATATGGAGAAGATGAAGAAACTAAGGTTATAAAGATGTGAGCTAAGAAGAACTGAAGGCAGCAGCTTAAACTAGGAGAAACATAAGCCTCAGTTGCGTAGCCGAGCTCCAGTGACTTGCTAAGGGTTAGAATGGACGATCCCAACCCCTAAATCTTGGGAGTTATAGCTCTAGTCATTGGTGTTGTTACTCTAAGCCTAGAATATCTTAGGGCAATAAACCTTCAGCTTTGAAAGCTTGCAGCCATAAGCCTATAGTTTTCAAGGCTCAATGCATAAGCTCTTGGATTTTGAAGTTCAACCTGTGAGCCTCTGGACCTCAAGACTGCTGATGCTAAAGGATTCTATCCTTGATTTCATCTGGATAGAGCAAAAGAAACCAGGACTAACCATTCACCTCAAATTCAGACTCTGAAACTGGCCCTATTCCTGGAGTGCAGAAAGATGCTTTTTTGTTATGTTCTCGTGAAAGTGGGGAAAGAGGGGGTGAGAGTGAGATTTGCTGTCTTATTATATGACTATGAATCATTTAGGTGCAGGGTCAACCTTATGACCTCATTCCAACAGAATTACTTCCAATTACTTCTTTAGGTGCGTGCCTCTTCTCCATGTACAGCCAATATTAGTCACTTTTTTCTCAACGTGACCAAAATACCCAACAGACACATATTAAGAGAAGAAAAATTTACTTTTGGCTCATGGTTTCAGAAGGCCTCAGTGTATCAGTGTATCATGGCAGGGATTGTATGACAGAGTTCAAGGAGTTGGGAGCTTGTGATAGAAGCTTCTTCCATAACAATGAATCGAGAGGTAGAGAGTGGCTGAGACCAGGAACCAGATTATAACCATCATAGGTCAAGCCTTACTTCCTTCCAGGTGGTTCTTCTCTCCCTCTCCCCCCCCCCTCTGTTTTTCGAGACAGGATTTCTCTGTTGTAACTCTGGCTCTCCTGAAACTCACTCTGTAGACAAGGCTGGTCTCAAACTCACAGAGATCCACCTGTCTCTGCCTTTTGAGTGCTGGGACTAAAGGCGTGCACCACTACCACTTGGCCTGGGCCCTGTCTCTTAGCTTTCCAAATAGTACCACCATACAAAACATGAGCCATGGAGACATTTTGATTCAAATTACACCATGGCCACATGGTGGGGGGGTGGGGGGTGGCAGTTAGAGTTACAAAATGTGAATTAGAGGAACATTGCCCAAAGAAGACTATATGAAGTATATGACAAACTTACATTTTCCTTTTTGTGTCCGAGCACACGTAAAAGCATAGACTGGAAAAAAAGGTGAGGGTAACTTTGATAATCAACCTGTGATTTTCCATTACTAAATGAATGCTTTAAACTTATAGGATTTAGGGTGTTGTACCTTCTTAACACATTTTTGCTAAATTTTGTTCCCGTCTGACTTTCAGATGATAAGATATGAACCAGACTCTATGCACCCACCCAATTGGCTTTTGTTTCTTTCCTGTATGATATATAGTTAAAAATAAGAAGTACATAATGGAATTTTCCAAGTACTTAAATATCAGATTGTTTTAAAAGAATTAAAGATTCATAGTTGGCAACACAAAGTAGAGATAGCCTTTACATTTTGGAATAGAGAAAACAGATTTTAAATTCTGGCTCCCTCCTACATGCTCAAAGAATGTGGACCTTGTGAAAGTCCTCGTTGAGCATCAACATCCTTAGATGAAAATCAAAGCAACAGTATTAACTTCATGAATACTGTGAGGATAAACTGCATTTATTAGTCCTTTCCTGAATATCTAATCTATATTAGCATTCAACTAATGAGCTACAGTCACTGCCAAAATGGGAGCAGACATTGTCTACTGGGAAAAAAAAATAAAACTATAGGTAAATTTCTACCAAATGAATTTCTGGCCTGACTAAACATAGAAGTAGGGTTCTGGGAAAAGATAAATGAATGAACCATGACCCATTGCCTGAGTGCTTGTGTCTCTCCAAATTCAG
The DNA here is from genome assembly GCA_026225945.1 of Cricetomys ansorgei. Classification (NCBI taxonomy): domain Eukaryota; kingdom Metazoa; phylum Chordata; class Mammalia; order Rodentia; family Nesomyidae; genus Cricetomys; species Cricetomys ansorgei. Next base: position 64,053,046 of record JAMJFZ010000199.1, on the reverse strand, counting down.
ATGTTGAATCCTACCTCAAGGCAAAACATTCAGATGTGGAGCCTGTGAAAGATTACTAGGTCATAAGATGGTGCCCTGGAGAGCAGGATTAGCCTGTGATTAAAGAATACACTAATAACAGTATGACCTTTTCATGTGGATGTGGTGAGAAGGTGCTGTTTCTAAGCCAGAAAGTAAATAGAACTTCATCAAACAAATGAATCACTGACACAAGACTTTGGGGTTTCAGGCTTCTGGAAATAAAAGCCCACTGTTTATAGCCTTCCCTATCCATACTGTTTGAATGTAGCAGCCCAAAATTGTTGTGGAAGTTTATTTTTAGCTATTTATAAAGTAATTGTTCTGTGCATTGTTGGGTGAGGGGCTACCTAGGCTTTGGCATTTTGTATTGTCTGCAGGTGTTGGATTAATAAGGGGGATGTTTGATTGTTTATGATCTGCACATGCTGTCAGTAGAACACCTGAGGAGTTCTGAATCAATAAAAACACCTGAGCTCAGATGCTCAGAGTTCCACTGTCCAGTAAGGCGCTGGCCAGGATAGTGGTTCCCTCTGCTGAGGTCTGACAGGACTTGTACCCATAAAAATTCATCTGTGTCTTCCTTGGTGTGGCACCACAGGAGCTTACTGCTATAAATGTACCAACATGGGGTACTGACATCATGCCAGACTTCACTCCAGACTTCACAGAGTCCGTTTTGTTTTGTTCTCTGCAAACCTGTTCAGATACTGGTTGAGGTGAGGCAGTCCTGGGAAGACACATCTGCTGTGGTGATGAGAACTCCACCCCATGAGGAACCTTTTCCTACAGACAAGGTTATCAGTTGTTTTTTCTGAAAACCAGACTCTATCTTAAAATCTGGATAGTGTTTCCTCAGGGACAGCACACAGAAGCTGTCTTCCAGAACTGGCCAAGGTTCGTATCTCATGCTGGTAGCCAAACTTGGTGCTGTAAGTGTTACCCAGGTGGTGCTGGTTTTAAAGGCATGAAGGGGTCACGGAGAGCAGTTGAGATTTGGTACTGTGAGAGGCCAGGAGAGGCCATTGGTAAAAGTGCAGCCTCAGCAGCAATTGAAGGCCCAGATTGAAGACATCATATAAAGAAACTGAGGCCTGGCACCGTGAAGAGAGTCCAGGAGAGGCTATTAATGAAGATGCAGCCTCTGTGGCAGTTGAAGGCCCAGATTAAAGGAGTCACGTAGAGAAGTTGAGTTTGGCACCATGAAGAGAATCTATGAGCGGCTCTTGATGAAAGTGCAGCCCAGTTGCAGCAGAAGACCCCAGCATTCTGAAGATGCCAGTACCATGGGATGACCACCAAGAACAGCAGCAGCAGTGGAGGGTTGTCAGTCAGAACCTGGAGGAAAAACTCTATGTACTGCAGAGGGCAGAGACAAATCCAAGCCCTTTGGAGGATCCCAGAAGATTGTGTGTGAATTCCAAATAATTGAACATTGATAATGTTTTTCTGCTGTCCAAAGACATTGCGAAAAGCTTGACAGATGTTTGATTTCATTTGGGCCTGTCTTTGTGATTGTCCCTCTTGTAAATAGTTTTGCTGGTGTTTTGCTAAATTGTGTTGTAGAGATAAAGCAATTATTTTGATTGACTTATACAGAAAATGGGGAAATGAATATGCCTCCTTATCTCCTTGCTGAGCCGCCACAGTAGGTTTATTACTACAAATCACCAAGTAGGAAATGCTTTACAGTTGGATCTTATGGAGGTATTTTATCAATTGAGGTCCCCTCCTTTCAGATAACTCTAGCTTGTTATCAAATTGAGGTAAGACTAACAAATACACTCTCTTTGGATTTGTTGCTCTAATATTACTTATTCCTTGTATTTTCTTGGGTATGGTTAAACTCTAGCACCTTCTATAGGGCTGGATTTATAGATAGATACTGTTTAAATTTGGCCTTATAATGGAATGTCATATTTTCTCCATCTATTATAATTGAAATTTTTGCTGTGTATGGTAATCTGGGCTGTGATCTTTAGAATCTCCATTGAAAAATTAGGTATTATTCTGATGGGTTGTCTTTTTTCCCTTGTGGCTTTTAATATTCTTTCTTTCTTTCGTACATTTTGTGTTTTGATTATTATATGCTGAGGGGAATTTCTTTTCTGGTCCAGATTGTTTGGTGTTTTTTAATGCTTCTTGTTCCTTGACAGGCATCTCTTTCTTTATGCTAGGGAAATCTTTTTCTATGATTTATTGAAAATATTTTCTGTGTCTTTGACCTAGATCTCTTCTAGTTCATCTATTCCCAATATTCATAGATTTGCTATTTTCACAGCATCCCAGATCTCCTGGATGTTTTGTGGCTGGATTTGTATAGATTTAACATTTTCTTTGACAGAGGTATGCATTTCTTCAATTGTGTTGTCAGTGTCTGATATTGTTTCTTCCATCTCTTGCATGCTGTTGGTGAGGCTTGTCTCTGAGTCATCCTCTTTGAGTTCCTAAAATTTTTGTCTCTGGTTTCCCCTCATTTTGGCTTTTCTTTAGTGATTCTATTTCTACTATCATGTCTTGAACTGTTTTCTTTATTTCACTTCATTGTTTTGTGTTTTCATAGATTTATTTAGTAGACTCATTAATTTCCTCTTTAAGGATTTGTAGCATATTCAGAAAGGCTACATTGGAGTCTTGTGCTTCAGCTATGTTGCATTGTTTGTGGCTTAGTGTAGTATGGCTGCTAGGCTCTATTGGAGACATATTTCCTGGATATTATTGATTGTGTTTTTACACTGGCTTCTGGACACTGAGTTTGGGATTATTGTAATAATCAGATACCAGATGCTGGTATCTGATACTGTGTTTGTTGGGTAGGTGTTCTATTCCTTGTTTCCTGTTACCCTTTCTGGTTCTTGGGAAAATGTAGTAGCTGTGTGTGGTCTAGTAAGGAATGCTTCTGAGATCCTGCCAGGTGTGGTCTGGTGGAAAGGGTTTTTAGGTATTGGGAACTGACACTTAGGAATGGGGATGCACTAGAATGGGACAATGAGAAGGTCCACTGGAAGGAGATGAAAATAAGGTATGCCATCAGGTTATGCTTAGTCCCCAGGGAACAGAGGCAGAGAGGGCAGAGAGGCCACAGCAGGTGGTCTGCTACAGAGCTGGTCAAGAAACTGGGGAAATAGATTTGGGGGAGAGAAGGGAAAGTGAAGATCTGAAGATTGCCTACCTTCTTCACTAGCCTACCTCTTTACCAGACATCATCAATTTTTAATGTATGTGCCTATTATCATAAACTTCTCTCTTAGAATTGCTTTTATAATATCCCATGGGTTTGGGTATGTTGTGTTTTTGTTATAATTTTTCTTCTAGGAATTTTTAATTTCCTTCTTGATTTCTTTAATGACCAATTCATTGTTCAATAGTGTGTTGATTAGTCTCCTGGAGTTTGAACATTTTTCTGAGTTCCCTTCCTCTTGATTTCTAGTTTAATTTCATTGTTTTCAGATAGAATGTAAAATTATTTCGATTTTCTTGTATTTGTGAGGATGTGCTTTTTGTCCTACAGTGTCCTCTACTTTATGATCTTCTGAAAAGAATGCATATTTAGAATTTGGGTGGTATTTTATGTATATGTCTGCCAACTCCATTTTATCAGCCATGCCATTTAAATTCTGATGTTTCTTTTTGATGCTTATTTAGTCTGAATGACTTATCTGTTGGTTAGGTAAGGGTATTGAAATCACCCATTTCTATTATGTTGAGGTCAACCTGTACATTTATATCCTGTAATTTTTGTTTTAAGAAATTAGGTATACCAATGTTCATTGCATATATGTTTAGAATAATCATATCTACCTAATGGATTGTTCAACCAATAATATGAAGCAATTGTTTTTATTCTTCTGAACAATTTTGTTCAAAGCATAATTTGCCAGATATTAGTATGACCACATTTACTTTGATTCTAGTTCCATTCGCTTAGAATGCATTTTTCATTCTTTCACCCCAAGGCTATGTCTTTCCAAGTAAAGCTTATTTCTTGGGTGCAAAAAATATTTGAGTCCTAATTTTGTGTTTGGTTGGTTGGTTTTTAGTTTTTTGAGACAAGGTTTCTCTGTTGTATCTCTGGCTGTCCTGGAACTCACTCAATAGACCAGGCTAGCCTCAGACTCACAGAGATCTGCATGCCTCTGCCTCCGAAGTGCTGGGAATAAAGGCATGTACCACTACCACCTGGAAAGTTTTGTTTTTAATACAGTCTGCTACTCTGTGTCTTTTTGGCTAGAGAATTAAAGCATTTGACAAAGTCCAACATCTTTTTATCATGAAAACCTTGAAGAAACTAGGAATAAAGGATACATATATACACACATATATATGTATATATGATATATATAAAGGATACATATATATGTATATATGTATATATGTGTGTGTGTGTATGTGTGTATATATATATATATATATATATATATATATATATATATATATATATATATATATCTCCTTAATGGGGAAAAACTGAAAACATTCCCTCTAAATGTGGATCAAGAAAAGAGTATGTACTCTGCCTACTCTTTTTCAACATGGAATTCAAAGTCTTAGCTAAAGGAATAAGACAAGATAAAAGAATAAAAAGATACAAATTAGAAGGAAAAAGTCAACTTCTTTCTATTTGAAGGTAGAAATAATCGCATACTTAATAGGCCCTCAGGATCTAACCAAAATTCTTTTTAGATTTAATATATAGAAGGATATATGATCATCTACAAGAATTAGTAGCTTTCCTACATATCAATAAAAACAGGTTGAGAAAATAACAGGAAAACAAACCCATTCTTTCTCACGTTGAAATAAACCTTGAAATAAACATTTCTGTGGAATTGTAAAATCCCTATAATGAAAAAATTTTAAACTGAACAAAGAAATTTTAAAATACACTAGAAGATAGAAATATATTCACATTCATGAATCATCAGAATTAGTAGTGTGAAAAAAAATTATATACCAGAGCAATCTACAAATTCAATGGAAGTCCCATCAAAATTCTAGTGTCATTCTTCACAGAAATTGAAAAGAAGTCCTAAAGTTCACTTGGAAGCACAGAAGACTCCGGACGGCTGAAGCCATCCTGAAGAGCAAGAACAATGCAGGAAGCATCAGCATACCTGACATCAATACATTTAACATAGTCACAGGCTTGGTGGCACAAAGCCAGACGTTTACAGCATTAAAACAGAATATGAGACACAGATACGAACCTCGGGTATGAATACAGTATACTACAGTCACATACTTTTGACAAAGGCACCAAAAAAGGCATTTGAGAAAAAGCATTATCTTCAAAAATTGTTCTTAAAAAGCTGGAAATTCACATGTAGAAGAATTAAACTAGGTCCTTATTTATTGATTCAAAATAAAACAAATTATTTTAATGCATGACCTGAAATTCTGAGCTAGAGTAAAATGTAGGAAAAATGCTTCAGGATATAGGCATAAGCAAGGACATTCCGACAAGGACCCTGATAGTTTAGAAAATAAAACCAAGAATTGATAGATGAGATTTCATGAAACTATAATGCTTCTACATATCAAAGGAAACTATTTAAGCATCAGACAGCCTACAGAATGTCAGCAGTATGTCTATTTGACTAATATCTAGAACATGTGAAGATCTTATAAGACCAAAAGTCAAGAATCCAGGCAATCCAATCAACAAATGGACTATGGAAATGAATATACAGCTCTTAAAAGATGAAGTATAGATATCGATGGTCATATGCAAAGATGTTTAACATCCTTCAGGGACATTGAAACAACAATGTTATTCCATCTCGCTCCAGTCCGAATGTCTTCGATTAAGTAAACTAATACTGGCAAGAAGAGGAGGGAAAAGGAATTCTTCGTACATTGCTGGTTGGAATGTAGATTAGTCCAGACACAGTGGAGAACTATGTGGAGGATTTCTACAAAACTGAAAATAGAACTCACCATGTGATCCAGCTATATCACTCCTGATACATTCCTGATGGGCTCTAAATCAACATTCCACAGAGATACTTGCACATCTGTTTATTACAGATCTACTCACAATAGCCAGGTTGTAGAATCAGTCTAGGTATCTGTTAATGGATGGATGGATGAAGACAAGGTAGAATATATGCATGATAGAATTTTTTCCATTTTTCTTTTATCAAAAATTGATTCTTTTCTCATACCATCTATCCTGGTTATAGTTTCCCTTCCTACTCCTCCCAGTTTCTCTCCGCATCTTCTCCCCTCCATATCCACTCGTTTTTGTCACTCGTAAGAAAAAAAAAGGCATCCGAGAGATAACAACCAAACGTGACAAAATAAAATATAAAAAGATGAAGCAAAAACTATCAGATTGAAGTTGGACATGGTAACCTAACAGGAGAAAAAGAGTGCCAAGAGCAGGTACAAGAGTCAGAGACCCACTCATTCTTACATTCAAAATTCCCATAAAAATAGTAAACTAACAGTTATAATATATACACAGAGGAACTGGTGCAGATTTATGTAACTCTGGTGCTTGCTGCTGCACTCTCTGTGAGATCATATGCACCTTGCTTAGTTGATTCAGAGGGACTAGTTCTCCTAGTGGCCTCATCGCCTCTGGCTTTTACAACCTTTCCACCTCCTGTTCCTTAGGGACCCATGAGCTCTGAAGTGAGGAATTTTATAAAGACCTCCCATTTAGGATCTCTCTCCACCTAATGTCTGGCTGTGGGGTCTCTGCAACTGTTCTCATCTGCTTTCGGAGGAAGCTTCTCTGATGATGACTGGATAAGGCACTGATTCATAGTATAGCAGAAGAGCATGTTGGAATTTTATTCAGATAGGAAGTAAAACAAAATTATATCACCTAAAGGAAAATGGATGCCAGTGGGACATCATTGTATTAAGCTAAATAAATGAGACTTAGAAAGAGAAATATTATGTTTCAGCTCGTTTTTACTCCTAGATTTTATCGAGTTACATACAATCATTTGAACATAAGACATGAAGGAAGAAGTGTGACCATGTGGAGGAGAGAATGAAAATACCAGTATCAGGGAGATAAGCACAGGAAGGAAATTGAGGGTGGGTATGGTAAAAGGACATGATATGAAATCCATTGCTACGTACTATGAACGTATTCCATTTTTCAAAGAAAATAATTAAATTTCTTTTTGAAAGAGTCATTTTTAATTTTTAACTATGTATATGTGTGTGTGTGCAGACGAGTGCACACTGAGTTTAGAAGATCAGTGTTGGACCCCGTGGAACTGGAGTAACAGGGGACTGTGAGAACCACCCCCTCCCCCTTCCCAAGGTGGATGCTGGGAACTCTGGTCCTCTGCAAGAGTTGTATGCACCCTCAAATACTGAGCTATCTCTCCCTCCCCATTAAATATCTCGAAAGGTATGTGGCTGAGGCAACCTAGCTTTTTTTTTTTTTTTTTTTTGCGGTTTTCTAGTTCGTAGCCTCTTTGATTCTCAAATGTTAGCTGTCTTAGTCTCCATGAGGCTCATTTTATTTTCTGCAGTGACTATAAAGCATGTCAAATTTAGCATCATTTTTCTCTTCTCGCTCTATGGTTCCATCTTTGTGTTCAGTTTCTCTGCTCCTTTGTCTGAAACGCACAGAATTCTGGGATGCTTTGAAGGAGCAGGTATGGGAGAAAGACTCAATGCAATGTTTTCCCCTTCCTGCAAGGACCAGAGTTCCTATTGCCAAGGTGGCTCAGTGATGAATTCAAATTAGTTATTTTCATAGTTTATCCATTTCTTCTCTATGTTCTCAGCAAGAGTTTGCTGCAATCTAGCTTTTCGTAATGAGAAATAAAATGTGTTTGTTTGTTTAAATTTGGCTTTTTGAATTGAACCCGTAATTCACTTAATTCCCAAATTGCTCATTCTCATAAATAAATGATATTTCCTTCTAAATATCATATTAATTTAATCTCTTGGATTTTGATTTAGTATCTTCAGAGTTCATTTCAAAATAGTTAACAATTTTTATTAGAATACTTTCCCTAATTCATGAGTAGTTAACAGAGAGAATTAAAGAGATTTAGGTACAGTTTGATGATTTCTTTTTTTAAAGTATTTATTCTTTACTGATATTGAATTATTACAAATTGCTGTCAAAGAATTTCCTCAGAGAGAGACAATGAACACTAAAGATATTTTGAAAAATCATATGGAAAGTCCCACAGACCCCTTCTTCTAACATCACAGGCTAGAGATTACTCTCTGCAACCTGATGGGAAGCCATATTACCAAACACCACTTTCTGATACCACTTTCTTGTATCATCACATTTGGAGAAATCAAACTGATGCCCAACCAGAAACTTCAGCCTAGCATTCATGATGCCAGAAGATCTGAAAACTAATTATCAATCTCACCCGGTCACAATGCTTCAACCTACAACAATGGCATGCCTTCGAGATATACCCATAGAGCAGAGCAATGTTCAACCCTCATCAAAGAAGCTGCTTCTTACAGTAGATGGTAATTAACAGAGATCATAACTGGACAATGTGTAAGGAATGAGAGACTTTAGAGCACTCAACCCCAAATGGGATGTCATTATCAACCCCCACCCCTAATGCTCAGGGATCTATGCAGAAGAGGAGGTGAAAAGATTCTAACAACCAGAAGTAGTGTATGACTACAAGGAAATAGGGTCTTGCAGACACAATTAGGTTGATAAACAGAGATTGTGACAGCATGCACGAGACCTTCACAAGTTCAAAGCAGACAAAAATCCCAGCATGGAGAAGAGGAAGTGAACACAAAGTCTCATTCCTAATCAAATAGTTATTTACAATTGGTAGTTGGTATCTGGTGATAAAGGGGAACTCAGTTTTCTCAACGGCATGTGGCTGAGTATATCAACCACACTCCAGAAACCCAGGCACAGAAATAGTTGGCCAACACAAAATGTATTCCTTATTTTTTTGTGCACATTTTGTTTTGCTTTGGTATATTTTTCGGCCTTACTGTTTGTTTATTTATTATTTTTTTCCTCATTTTGATCTTCGGAGTTTTTGTTTGTTTGCTTGTTTGGTTGTGTTTCTTTCTTTCTTTCTTTGTTTTGTTTTGTTTTTTGAGACAGAGGGAAATAGAAGAAAACATGAAGTTGGGTTGGTAGGGAGATGGGAAAGATCTGGGAGGAGATAAACAAATTATTTAAAAAAGAAGATGTCCCAAAACTGGCACTGCCTTCATCCCCCGTCCCCCTAAGTGCTTGTTAGAAATGCAGATTCTTAAACCCTGCCCCAGATGTGCTGACTTGGACTCTCCAGGGACTGAGCCAAAGTGCCCTGTGATTTAATAAGCTCATTAAGTGGTTCTCAGGCCCAATAAAATTGGGGGCACTATTGGCTTTATGCAACATCGATTATTTGGATTTCTTAAGACTATTCATAGCTAATATATGACTATTTTGTAAAGTCTCTCAATACATAGTAAAAACCTTGTTACTTTCTATCAGCTGGGTGCAGAACCTTACAATATGTTAATTCGAAAATCTCTATACTCTCTAGTTGTCCAATACTTTTATTTCTGCCAGGAAATATTTGTTCCTGCCTGGGAGAATATTTTTAAAAAGTGCTCTTCTTTGTGTGTATTTAATTATTCATTCATGAAATGTTTATTGATAGCCATTATGTGCCAATCACAGGCTACTTTGGTGGAAGCAGTGGGCACTTTTGTTTTTTACAATTGCTATTTATTATGAATTCCCATATTTCAAATATTGTTATTCCCAGGTTCTCATTCTCTCTCCTAAACATGTATATTAACCCTGGTCTTTCTGTCCATGTATATGGTTATTGTGTATAGTTCCTCTTGGGCTGTTTCTGGTGGTGTTCATGAGGTAGAATTCCACAATTTTACACTGTTGTTCTGAAAGTGTCTATTGTGGTCACTGTATATTCACAATTTTACTCATGAACTACTTTTCTACTGTTTTGTTGTCTTTTCTACATGCGTTTCCTCTTATTCCTTAAACTGATCGCTACTTAACTCATTTTATTTTTCTATTAAATTACTTCACATCTCTAATGTGCATTTATTTATTTTGTATATGTACACATGGGTGTGTGTATGCCTATGTGTTTTCATGTGCATGTGTTGTGTTCATGTGTATACATACACATATTCATGAGACGGTCAGAGGTTAATCCCTGGTATCCTTCCTCAGGAGCCATTCATCTCGCTTGTGGGAACTGGGTCTCTTACTGGGATCTGGGAGTCACTGATTAGGCTAGGCTGGATAATGAATCTATCCAACTCAGACTCCTCAGTGCTGGGATTACAGGCACATGCCACAATGCCTGACTCTTTACACAGATGCTTATGATAAAGCCAACATCCTTATGCAAGCTGATCACTGACTGAGCTAACTCTGAAAGCTCATATTTCTAATATTTTTGCATATACAGTATAATTAGTATGTTACTTCACCCATTGATTACATATGACTCCAATTAACTTATTTTAGTAGCATTGAAGAGTTAATTCTACAGATTATATGAAGTCATGTGTGTTTATTCTTAGGTCTGTTCTTCCCTTGAACATAGTATCAGTAGCAATCTATGCTCAGGCTGTCTGCTAATTCCATCATCCAAATCACTCAGAGACTTTACTCTGATAACTTCTGTGATAACCTAGGCCACAATGTTCTGCTTTGTATCTGTTGCGTGTATTCTTATTGTATCTTGGCTTCTGGTTATATAAGCCAATGTATAATCCATTTGATTTTGCTCTAATAATGGCATTTACCTAAAGAATAGAAAAGTCAGATACTTGCTGAATCTTTCATAAAAAAGACACCCAGGGACAATTTGACACTCAGATCATTTAGTCAAAATCGTGGTCCCTAAAGGTATCATTATAATAACTCTTCTGTTGAAAACTATATTATGTTAGAGGGATATACACACTGATGCACCTATGTCTCCAAATGGTTTGGTGACAAAGTACTTTTCTTTTTCAAATAAGCTTTTTGTCTGGCCCTATATATAAATGAGAAAGGACCAGGAAGCCTGTGGAGTTTCCATCCCCAGGAAGAATTTACAGAGACTAGAAAAACAGTTCAGTGACCAGGTGTGTTGTGTGAGCCCTTGCTTTTCCCTTTTGCTGGCCATAGAATGAAACCCAGAACATTCCATTCTTTATTCTGCACTATAGTTTCCTTTGTTGTCACTATCCAGAATAACAACTCAGGCCATATCTTAGTTATGGTTTCTATTGCTGTGAAGAGACACGATGAACACAGCAAATCTTTTATAGGAAAGCATTTAATTGGGGCTGGCTTGAAGTTCAAAGGTTTAGTCAGTTGTCAGCATGATGGGAAGCATGCTGGCAAGCAGGTAGACATGGTGATGGAGAGAGAGCCAAGAGTTCAACATCTGTATCAGCAGGCACCAGGAAGAGAGAGTGAGCCACTGGGTCTAGTTTGAGCTTCTGAAACCACAAAGTCCACCCCGGTGACATACTTCCTTGAACAAGGACACACCTGCTCTCCAAGACCACACCTCCTAATAGTGCTGCTCCCTGTGGGCCAGTGATGGCCATATTCATTCAAACCACTCAGACCATAAGGGGCTATTTTAAGTTTGAGGTGAGGTGTGTCAAAATCTGAGGTTCCTAGCAAATACTTGATAAATATTTGTTGAATCCAGATGTAAGACTGTTAGAAATTATATTGCAAAGAGTAAAAACTAAAACACTGAGCTCAAATAACAAAAGCTCTCTGATAGCTTGTGTCTGCTACATTCATAAGTCTATTTTCTTATTTATAAAATAGAGAAACATTAAGCAGCAAGTGGCTAAACAGGATGTTAATGAAGCAATCATCTAAAATGGCAAAACCTGGGGACTGGAGAGCTGGTTGAGTGACCAAAGTCACTTGGTATTTTCCTAGAGCACCCGGGTTCAATCCCCAGCACCTACATGACTGCTAACAACCATATGTAACTTCAGTTCCAGGGACTCATTAGCCTTTTCTAGCCCTGAGGGCACCAGGCCAGCACATCGTATAGACATCCATGCAGACAAAATACCCAGGCACATAAAATAAAATAAAAATAAATAAATCTGAAACTATGGCAAAGCCTGAGTCTTCTATTTTCTATATAGTTTTTACTCAAATATGTTATGTAACACTAATTTTTTTGATATGTGTTGTCATCAGGTGAGTTTTATTCTAGTTGAATATTTAGGGCAAAAAAGGCACTGTTGCATTACACACACACACACACACACACACACACACACACACACACACAGTGCTCCTTTCCTTTCTGCTCGAGGCTCAAGTGGATTAACTACCTCTGAGCATTAGAAACTTAGATGAATCCTCACACAGAATCTCAGCGCAGATGGTTAGGAACCACGCTGATTAGAATGCTTACTGTTCCAGCACTCGGGCACGTTTAGAGGTGAGAAAGATAAAAATATTTCTTGCTTAAGCTGAGGATTTCCCAGAAGGTAATAGGAAAAGAGTCTAAATCAAGGTTAAAAAATGAATACATTATCTGTTTGATGTTTACCCATCGGCAGGTCTTACAAGTTAAGAAGGAAGTAATATCTTTGAGGAGGTTTGCATTTAAAATCAGTTATGGACAAAATCCGATGGCACTGGGTGTTTGTATTAGATAAGCTCCCCAAAGCCCAATTCTCAAAGTCAAAGGTTTTACATTTCCATTACTTTTCTACTAAAAAAAAAAGAAAAAGAAAAAGAAATGCCAAGCTGAGTCAGTTCTGAGTAGCAGTAGCTACTGTTGACCTGGGCATCTTGACCAATTCCCATGAACTCTGTGCGTGCCCTCTTCATTCTAAACCGAGAGAGAACATACCACTTACAAGAATCCTGACTCTCCTGCCCCACCCTTCTATCCTGTTTTGGGTCCCTAGTACTGCTTCTCAAGGAAATTTTATAAGCTCTGCTACCTCTAGTATTGCCCCCTCTAGCCAATCATTTTGCATTGCCTCTACGATTGTAATAATTTTGAAAAACTTGGTCCTGGACAATTGAAGAGATCTTAATTTCCAGTGCTCTCAAGTTAAGAGGTTTCACATCAAACATTTCATTGCTCTCTTTGAGAAGTTATTGAATATCAGATGATGTGTTAGAGCAATCAGATGACAACCCTGCACTGTGCCTGATTCCTGTGAGAACTACATACAAGAGGACTCATTAGGACAATTTTCCTTTCATCCTCTCTTGTTCTGTTCATCTGTCTAGCTGTATTCGAGTTTCTAACCTCTGGTCTATCAAATATAATGCAGTCCTTTGAAAATGGTATGTGAACATTTCTTGATTTTTCCTTACAGCCTTATAACTCACCACCAAATGCACCAATTCTGCCCATCTTGCACTCGCTCAACAATGCCATGGTATTCAAGCTTCTGTATAAATGTGGACACTTTGATCTCTACCTCTAGGGCCCTGGCTGCTTTGTTTCTGGTAGATGCTTCCTTTTTCAACATCTATCTACTGCTTCACTTTCTTGGGAAATATCTTCCACACCCCTTGTGATTTCTCCCAACCAGAAAACACCACCCATTATTGTATTTAACCATTTTCTCTGTCTTATTCATCTAAGTCTCAGCCCATAACCTACACTGGTCCATTCCCCATTCATGCTAATAAGCTTGCTGTGGAATTGTGGGGTTTGTTTTTCTGACTTCAAAGTCACCTACGCACATGGTAAGTGTTTGATGGTACAGAGATGCTCAAGGTAGAACTAACTGGCATCTTTATCTCACCATTTGGAAACAGCCTTTATTCATACAACTTATGATTTTATTCTGATGTTGGCCTCCACTGGCCTAGTCTAGACTTAAAACTGTATTTCTTGATTTCTTGTTTTCCTGCCTTTTCATTATAATCCTTTTCGGGCTGTTGACAGCACTACTGTTATGCTTTAAGTTCTGTCAGCTGCTGCAACTCTAGAAATAAGCTTGAAGTCACTATTCCTTTCGATGGTGTTTATTAAGTGTATCTTGCCTGTCCTCCATACCTTCCTCTCCACCCCCATGGCTTCATTCTGCAGATGACATCTGATGCTGCTATAATATTCATATTTACATTATATTCCTGATCTAAATATAATCTTGTATGATTTTTTATTATCTCAGTTTCTTTGGTACAATTCAAACAAGATGCCCATCACCAAAACCCTCTTATCTCTGTCTCCTGACTCCTAACTTATACCTTCTTTTTAGACCTTTGATGTGTGACCTGTCCAATAAAACCAAAGGCAACCACTCCTGTGTTTGGAAGGCTTTTAGCCAGCTCTGATTCTCCTTCCTTTCAAGCTTCCTTTCTCTACTATTTCTTAAATCATCATGAAAGGAGAGTAGCCAAGAGCTGACTCATGGACTGTCCCCACACTCCGTGTGTAAAAAGAACTATAGTCTTGCAAGCTAAGTAAATCAAGAGACAACATTTTTCTCTTTAGACACATATTAAACTTAATGAGGTGAATTAGAAAATCCAGAAATGGACCTGTTTTGGAGCCAAGGCTATCATTTTTGCAACAATGGGGTATTTAAAAAGCATCACTCTTTAAACTTTACAATCTGAATTCCCAAGCTTACTGAGAAACTGTCACTGCACAGGAGTGACAGAAAAACAGAATCATATTGATTTTTGAAATAGCATTAGATCAACACAGAAAGGTAGGAGTCTTGAATTCATTCAGATTTATAAATATTATCATTGTTGTCTGGATAACCTCAAGTAAATTACCCCAGTCTCTCTAAACTTCTCTAATAAGCTGAGACGTTTAGATGAAATCATTTTCCACATGACTTCCAACTCTAGCAGGCGTTGATGTCACTCTATAGCAATCACTTGTGCTCTCACGGATGAAGGGACTCTTTATTTGTTTCTGTTGCAAAGGATGAGTATACGGATACAAAGAAAAAGGGTTTATTTCACCAGCCCTTCCTATTAGCAGAAGAATTATTGGGGTGGACAAGCAATTTCCTAATTCACATGAACATATGCACACAGGACTCAGAGCCTACTGTCTGTGGTAAATACCTGATCAAGGTATAGATCTGCGGAGTGCATGACTCAAATTAATTCAATCAATGCTATGCTTAGATGGAAACCTGGACCTGGAAATTATATGTTTACCACACTTGAATGCAGAATCCTTGAGGGTGGTAAATGTGTTTTCAGTATTTTCATGGTCATTTCCTTATGATAATTAGCATCATCTTACACAGAGTGACATCTCAAACAATATGTTGACAGCATTCTATAATTCTGATTATAATTTATTATACTATAAATCTGCATAGCACCCATCAAAGAAATTGCTGGTCTCTACCAGAAGGGAGTATGAGAGATAGATGTAAATGAAAATTGGCTAAGGGATCCTGGGGAGAGATATGACTGCAGTATATGCTGACAGAAAAATTAAAAGGCAAGGTAGAAGAACTCTGAAGGCAGTTGTAGAGAGGTGAATAATCTGGATAGTGAGAACGTCAGCAAACCAGGAAAACATGGCCTTGATGGGTTTGCTCCAGACGTATTTACCAGGTAGAGCTTGCCTTGGGACTAGAATTCAGGAGGAGGTAGCTGTTGTTTTTGGCAAAAGACCTGCACAAGATCAAGCCAGTCAACATTCCAGCATTAAGAGGAAAAAAGCTTGCAAGGCTCTATCCCTAGCTGAAGAGATATCGACACTTAAATGTTGCCAAGATTTTTAAGGAAGCTCACCTTTCTTCAGTGACATAGCCTCTGGTAGGTAAGTTACCCTTGCTCCTGTGGATGAGTTCCTACATTTATGAACATATAGGAAACATGTTTTGGGCTCAGTGGGTTAGGAAGAAGAAGGAGGAAGAAGACGTAGGGGAGGAAGTCCCTGGCATGAAGTTGCTTGAGGAATGGGAGTGATTCCCCAGGAGGTTCCCAGGAGAAAGTAGGGGCTAGATATGATCTAAATACTTTGTATTCCTGTATGACATTAAGAACGAATGATAATATTTTTAAAGAAAGTAAAAAGCCCTGTGCAATATACCTTGTTTGTCATTGTATCACTTGTAAGTAGTATAGAGCCTAGTATGGAGGAAGCTTTCAAAAATATTTGTTGAGTTCATAAATAATTGGATGAATAGATGATTGTTTCTACATGGGGGAAAACTCAGATGGAGGAAGGGAAAGGGTGTATGCTAAGGGGCTTACAAGCAAGACCTATGAAATGAGTCCTGGTTCTTAGATTCAACTCATACTGAGAACTCAGGCAACTCTCAAGGTGTTCTTGAAAAAACTACTTGACCTGTCTGAATCTCAGCTTCCTTTGCTATACAGGTCAATGACAATTATATCTTCTTCACAGAAAGCTGCTACAGAGCAACTGATATAATGCACAGAGAAGATTTAGCATAATGCCTTGGTAATATAATAATTTTTATAAAACAGCATAATCCATTAGGATTAAAAGAATGTCACAGTGGGAAAGGAAGTATGACTAGTTTGGGAAGAGTCTGAATTCCCAGCTGTAGAGTCTAGACTTCACACTGTGAGAAAACATGACCATTTTCTAGGATGTGAGGGGCATCAGGTGAGCTCACTTAAAAAGCTATCCTCAACGAATGTTTCTAAAAGATTAAGATGAGTAGTAGAGCTCAGAGCATGAAAAACAGGAGGACAGAAATAAATGAGTCCCATAAGAGACACTTACTGGCTTAACGAAGGCAGCAATATGGGCAGAAACCTCAAGGTATTGAGGAAGCAGACTATGTAGGGCTCATTACAATGTATTGTTAGATAAATGAGATAAGGAATCACCAGTGTGGTAGTCTAATTAAGCATGATACAACTAGCTTCTGTGCTGGTGACTGGGTTAAGAACAAACCTGTCAGTCAAGGGAACATCAGACAACATCTATTGAGAGGCCCTCACTCCCAAGACGATAACCCCGTTGCATTGGTTAATTTTGCATTGTCTGTCATATAGATAATAGTACCTGGAGTTATTAAGTGGTATACAACCAGCTTGAGAACAAAGCTGACTTGGGGAAAATAAAGCCAGAGAAGCTCAGAAAATGGAAGAGCTTCTGGAGCTCTACACCAGAGTCGTCTCCATTCTGGGTGCCATGTGAGCTGATAACATCTTCCTTTTAAAGCTTATTTACATTGGGGGTTTATGTTATTCCATTGCCCAAAACATCAAGATTTATTTTTTGTTTTTAATTATGTATGCCTTTGTGTGTGTGTGAAAGGGAGAAGGGTGGGGGAGAGAGAGAGAGAGAGAGAGAGAGAGAGAGAGAGAGAGAGAGAGATTGTATGCTATGTATGCCAGGGCCAAAAGTGGGTATTTCATCCTCTGGAGTTGGCTTTACAGGAGGTTATGAGCCACCTGATGTGGGTGTTGGGAACTCAATCAGGTCCTGTAGAAAAGTAGCAAGGAATCTTACCTAATGAGCCATATCACCAATCCAAGAATGAAAGATTTTTTCTTTATTATTTATGTGTTATGTGTTTATATGTGTAGTAGGTTCCTGCCATGGCCAGAAGAGTATGTTGGATCTCTTGGAGCTAGAACAGAACGTCCTCCAAAAAGGTAACAAGAGCTTGACCACTGAACCATCTCTCTAATCACCTAAACATATTTACTGACATATTATTAGTGAACAGGTTAGGATAATGAGAAAATGGATAAATTAAATGCAGTTCTGAGGTTTTTAACTTTTGTGGTTGGGTAGATGTGAAGCTCTTGTTGAAATAAGCAATCAAGGAAAAGGTTAAAACTAACGGATTGGGGAAATTTTAGTGCTTAGTACATCGTCTCAGAGACACTAGCCTGATACCCATTTATAGTAATTTGATGCTGTTAACTATCTCCATAGTAATATATTTATATATATAATATATATATATATATATATATATATATATATATATACACACACACACACACACACACACACATACATATATATAGGTATATATATATATACATATATATATATATATATATGTCATCACATACATGAGTGAAGTATGAAAATTTGTAGTGAGTGAAGCCACCCATGGAGAGATGGCAGAGTAAACACACTAAGCCATCAGCCAATAGTGACATTTTAGAAGCTGTTGTGTAGTGTTAAATGCCAAGGTGATTTGTCTACGGGGAAAGTAATCCAAATTATATCTGTAAGATAATTAGGTTTAGGAAATGAGATCTAACTCAAACTCCCTTCCTTGAAGAAGTCATCCAATGAACTGTGTGCATCAAAGTGGCCCTGGGAAGAATGATCAAGCATAGCAGCCAATAAAACCAGTTTCTAACAAGTGCTAGGGTTTCTCCCACTAGTTTGGACTTAACCAGGGATTACAGAATAGAAAGATGCTATGTTAGTTAACTTTTCTCACTGCTCCCACAAAATATGTACTTAAGGGAGTATGAGTTTATCAGGCTTACAGTTTGGGGGTATATAGTCCATCATAGTTGAGAAGACATGGTAGCAGGGGGTTGAGCCAGCCAATCACATCATATACACAATCAGGAAGCAGAACTATAGATATGGATGTTCAGCTTGTTTTCTCCATTTTTTAAATGTAGTCCTAGACCTCAGCCCAGGGAATAATATCACCCCATTTAGGGTAGTTCTTCTCACCCCAATTAACCTAGTCTGGAAACTCACTCATGAACCTGCCCAGAGATTTGTCTCCAAGGTGATTCAAGATCATGTCAAGTTGTCAATTTACATAAACCAGCTCCGATACAAATAAAGTGTTCCTATAAATGGCACAAAGATTATGAGCCCTGTGAGGTAGATTCTGTTATCATACCCATTTATCACAGGGGACAAAGTAGACTTAAGGAGTTTAATGCCTATCTCAATCATTTGGCTAACAAGCGACAACATCCAGGTCCGCCTGAATCTAAAATCCTTTCTATCACCACTGTGACCTGGAGTCTTCCTTAAGGTTTTGTAGGAAAATCATTTGTATAAATGCTTTACCTTACTTGATGTTGTTACTGTCAGAAGCTATGACTCATTTTTAAATAATTAATTTCATAAGCAGCATAGCATAGCTCATCACAGGTGAAATTTGCTTAGTGCATTGTCTATGAGGAACAGAGAACTTCAGTGAAGTCGATGTTAACTAGACAAATGTTGGTCGATTCTTTGTTTATAGTTAAATAGATATCAGATCTCCCTATCCACTACTTCTGAGTAGAGTATAATTCTTACCCATTAATTTTGGGCTTGGAATATATATATATATATATATATATATATATATATATATATATATATATATATATATCAGTAATAATGGAAATGAAAAAAAAGACTGCTTTAATATATCCTTGAATTACATTGTCTTTGTATGATTTGGTTCTTGTCTCTTGCATTTCTGACATTACTATTAAAATATCCGCACAGGGGACCTGTCAATCCCAAACGAGTGAGAGAAATGTAGATCAGCGCTTCTCCAACTGCCCTTTGACATACAGGTCAATGGAAGCCACATATAAAATAGTAAGTGTGAGGATGAAAACATACTATTTTATGATATTTCTCTAGACAGTTTGTTATGTGGCAAGAGTTGAATGACACAGTTATTCTTAATAAATATTTAATTGATGATTTTTATTTGTTTATTAATTCAGTTACCACTTATGTGGCAGCTAATGTCCTGGACTTGTGATTAAACTTGTGAAAATGACAAGCATGACCTTGTCCAAGAGTTCTCAGCATAGTGGAGAGCGAGACTATCTCAATAAAACTTTATAGCTAATATTGCTAGTACTCTGATGGAAGGATATGGGGCGATGTGGAAACCATAGTGCTACACGTCTAGGAAGGTTTCTAGTCAAAGCAGCATCTCTGAGAGAAGCTCTATCTTAACTGAAGAGTAAGTGGTGTTGTTAGGCAGGGTGGAAGGGCCCATGGGAGGGAGTGAATGGTGGTGGAAGAGAGTCTGTCAAAAGCAACAGAACAAAGTAATCCAAGCATTGTCTCAGGGGAAAGAGAGAGCAGAGACTACGAGCGACAGTGTGTGCTTTCCAATGAAGAGAAGGTAATGTGGGGAGTGGTTAAGGGAAAGGCTGAAGATATGAGTGAGCCTAGACAAGTAAGTCCTTGCAGGCTTTTCTGATAAACTTGAATTTCATTCTGAGAGAGCTAGAGGGCAGAAAATTATTCTAATACACTTTCATAAAATTCATATATTTTCCCATTCCAAAACATAAATAACTTGATATATGTAAATAACACAGTTAAAAAAAAAAACTGGGCAAACAAAAAATTTTAAAGATTCCTTCCAAAATCCACACACCCACTCTAACAATACTTGCCAAAGAATTTCTAATCAACCAGCAGCTACTGTTATGTTCCTGATGAGCACGCTCCAAGAGCCCTGTGGATAATTTAATGGTAGGGTATGAGCATGTATTTTCCTCAGCTCTTTATTACTTGCTTGAGATGTTGCTATGGGAAACGAAATTCTGCTCCAGAAAGATAGTATTTACAGAAAGGTAGGCAATAGGAAAAGAAAACAAATCTTTCATAACCTCATATTTTCCCATGAACCCCTGCTGTAGAAATCTTCCAAGACACCACCATCCCTTGAGCTTTTCCACATGAAGACTATTAACCTATCAGGGCAAGGACTTTACTAATCTTCTTTAGTAATGTTGACAATAGTGATGATTCCTTAATTATGGAGAATTATCTTTTATCTTCCCTTAAAAGGAAATTGATGAGAGTGTAAGTATGGATAGAAAATGATTTCGTATTCATAGGATCTTCGTTCCTGGCACATAGTGGGAGGTTTTAAATTTTTTTGAATTATTTTACTATTTTATCCAAATGGGTGTTTTTCCTGAATGTATGTCTGTGCACCATATAGGGAGAGCAGAAGAGGGTGTCAGAGCCCTTGAAACTGAAGTTACAAATGCTGGTGAGCCTGGATATATTAATGTGGTATTTTAATTCCTTATAATGATGATGATGATAATGCTGGTGATCATGACAGTAATTATCTAGATCAAATTATCTTTTCTTTCCCTTCAAAGACAGACAAAGAGAGGCAAGGAAAGGGCAAAAGCTAAGCTCTTTCCTGTGGTTCTGAGGAAATGTTAAGTTCTTTTCAGGAGTTGATCGTAGGTGATCTATCAGGAGTTACTAATCCTTCCTGAGGACAGACTCCACCCAGTCCCCATATAGCCCTCCAGGCCTTCCTCTTGGGCACCCAGTGAGTCATACACCAGTTCACTTAGGATTGGAGGGGTAACAGAAAGGTCCACCTACTACGTCTTGTTCATCCAAGCCAGTGAGGAAGGTGACATTTAGTCTCACCCCAGATGACATGCCTTCTAGAGGGATGCTTCCAGGTGAGCCTCATATGCAGTGTTTGCCTTCACTTCTGGTAAGTCATAGGGAAGAGTCACCTGGTGCAAAGAAATCTCTGTCACATCTAGTCTGTGAGTTCTTCTTGGGTGCTTTGTGGGTTCTTTCACAATAAAGAAAATGAGGAAATGTCTCTGGTTTTATTTATAGTGTCACCTGTGTATTCGTTCATCCTGTTTAATTCAACAAACAGACATTGCCTCAGCTATAGACAGCAACATCTGCCTTCCATTCATTCTGAGTATCCTCACGTAAGTAATGTACCTCAGTTCTGGGCAATTATAGTCCTGTGAGAGGTTTCTTGAATCTCCCAATCCAGAGATCTAGAATCCCCAAGAACAGAAAGACGGTGAGAGAATGCCGTCTGTCTCTCCTCCACCCTCATGGGAAAATTCTGAGCACAGTAATGAGTTAGTGATAAGGAATGCAAAGAATAATTGAGTGATGGAAAATGTTGAATATCTACATTGTGACAGGCATGCTCCTTGTTCATACATATGTACTTTTCTAGCAAATGAGATGTTATAGATATATTACTATTGTTGTTTTTTCTCCTTATAAAAAAGTAGTTTATGAAACTATCTATAACTTCCTCAAGTTCACAATCCTTTATGTTGTGAGTAGTAGAAGTCATACTAGGTTTTACTGACTCACACAGCTGGCTGGCTGCAGAGCTAGTCCTATGGTCTCACTCCGAACATAGTTAGTCAGATGACTCTATGACATCTGCTCCTGGAAAGGTGTGAAGAAGTTCCAACAGCACAGATCTGATGTTTAAAAACTCCCATCTCCAATCTGATACGGAAATTCCCTGTACTGTCTCTTATTCCTCCTCTGCTCCCTGACACTGCTCTCTGAAACCCTCTGTTTATACCCTCAGATAACTCATCAGCTCACTGAGTATTTCTTGGTCCTTGGAGCCATCTCCATGTTTTCTGATATGTACCTACTGTGGTAGGAAGTCTGTTCATCACAAATGATGTTTAAAGCATCATTTGGTAGAGAAGATCTTTAAAATGGGTGAGATGAGAACTGCAGTACACCCGAGATCTCAGAGAACACATCATAGATCTTGCCATCCACCCTACTTTCACAGTGAATGAAACCAAAGTGAATATTCCTCAAATAACAGCAGAAATTTTTGCAATGAAGACCCTCTAAAGACATGGAGAAGTACAGAGATCTAAGAAACTTAGGGACCTAGAACTATTCAATGTATGGAGTTGATTTCAGGACACTCACAGACACTAGCAGAGCTTAAACTGCAAGGCTGTGTATATTAAACCACATGTATAGAGTAGCATTATTCACACAAACCAGAAGCTCATGGTGACTCAAATGTCGAAAGCACAATGATTGCAGAAACGTGTTCATATACACAGACTGCGGTGTCATTCAGCCTTAGGAAGAAAAGTAAGGCTAGAAATGTAGGCCAGTGTAACAGTGCTTACTCAGCATATGGAAGACACAGGTTTTGAGCATCAGTGCTAAAGAAAAGGATGAGAGGGAGGGAGGGATGGAGATTGATTCTAACACGTGTTCCAAGATGGATGAAGTGATATGTATGGCTAGAGTTGCTACCACTATTCCCAAGGTATAGCTTTATGATTCATAGAAATCCATCTGTACAAAATCAGGCTAAGTCCTTGTAACATAAAATTTACCACTGTCGCACTTCTCAAGTGGATTCTCAGATTTGCACAATAGATCCCAAGAACATTTCTACATGATGAGACTGAAGTTCTGGACCCATTGGACAGCAATGCCTACATAATCCTCCCTGCAGACTCTAGCAAAAACTCTCTTACTTCCTGTTCCTATGAATTCAACTACTCACACAAATGGAATAATAGGGTAGTTGACCTTTTAAGCCTCGCTCAATTCACTCTGATAGTGTGATTCCTCCATTCATTCATTCATCCAACCCATTCATCCATGGGTTTTATTTATTTTTATTTTTAAATATGGTATGAATGGGAAAAATAAGGTTGAAGCAGTTCTTTAACTCACCTAATATTGCACAGATATCAAGTAGCATAGCAGAGATCTGAATACAGGCATCTAGGACAAAATGCTTGTTCTAAGAGATTATATACTCTAGAGGCTTCTCACAGCAGTGGGCCAGCACTCAGTGTATAGACTGAATAGATATATGAATACACAGGTGTTTCTGGGTTGATATAAATAAGTTCAAAGATAAGTGAAGAGCTTTAAACATTGGACAAGGAAAGAGAAGCATACACAGAAGCCCAGGCATAATTATGCAGACCAAGGAGATGTTGCTCCATCCCTCTTCCTGCTTCTCACTCTCCACATATTCTCTTACCTCTGATCCTTAAGACTTCTGACATTTCAGTCACAAAATACAGAGATGATCCAGTCAACATTTGATCACCTTATTGTACTTGGTGCTGCTCATATCAAAAACATAATTGTCCTGGTTTCCCCTCTGACTGCCTTTTAGACCCTGCCCTGGGCTCTATCACAGTGCAAGCATCTGTCACTTGAGCCTTCCAGATCCCTGTCACCTACCAACAAGATTGGGCTTCTACCTTTACTTTGCTTTGGTTTATGATGCCCGGAACAACATGGCTGCTTATCAACCCATGATAGTGTGGATAAGGCTCAGACTCCCTTCCCCCTATGACATGATATAGAATCCTGCTAACAGTTCTTACTTCATCCTTGTAATCACCAAGGGGGACAGAGTGATTAGAGTCACTTTGAAAATCAGGAAACAGAAGCGAGGGGAAGTTACACACTTTGGTTAACAACACACAGTACATATGGATGAGGCCTGGATCCAAGTCCTTGTGACATCAGGCACTCACATTCAACTCCTGAAAAAAAATATTACTGCACTTCTTTGTCAAGAAGACAAACCACAGTGCTAACGCTGAGACAATATTTGGACAGCATGATTTTGAACTTGGATAGAATGCTATTGCATTTCAACCGTCCCTCTGGTTTATAATTTCCCATTCAATATTTGATCATCCTATTGTACTTGTTGCTCATAAGGCAATTAACAATGATCTATTACAAACAAAGGATTAAATTTTGACTTTCCTTTATTTTATGCTTCCAAAACATTCACATTTTATCTAAAGGAACATATGTGATTCTGTGCAGAGATGTTGACTCTAGCTCTCCTTATCTCACCATCACAAAGCAACAAAGTTAATCTCCATTTACATACACACTTGTTATGGCTATGAATCTATTTAAAGTTTAACTCCACTGAAGCTTTACTATATGCCATAACCACTTTACCTGTTTCTGATCATTAAAGATAATATTCATTTGGTACCGCCCTGGTGGAACAAGAGGCCTTAAAAAAAAAAAAGTCATACATTGATGTGTATTGTCAATTGCAAGGCCTGCTGGAGAGATGGGAGAAGCCCATACAGGTAGATTCAGAAGTGAAGACATTTACCTGACTTGGGATATGGACAAGAAATGGGTGGCACCAACAATTGGTATGGAAGGCAAACATAATGGAGTTGGTCTGGTTGTAGGAGATTTCAGGTGTCTGGGAATCTATAATCTGAGCAAGACTGGAAGCAGCATTGTGACACCTGGTGGGAAGCACAGGTCTGTATGGAAAGATTCAGGAGACAAGAGGTCAAAGGACTGTGAAAGGTAAAGGACCAAGTTGGAAACTGAGTCACAACGCTCTAGAAAATGTCCAGGTATCCAGGCTCTGCTGCAGGAGCTTTGGGAAAATGAAATTCAATAACTCAGTCTGGGGGACTTCTCCGATTCTGAGGAAATCACCTACTGTTAGGGTGAGGATCATTTTTACTCTTAGACACTCTTTATTCCATACTGACACAGGAAGCAGCCAGGGTAGCAACAGCCAAGGATGGGGGAAAAAGTGAGAAGGGAGAGGAAATGACATCTAAGTGACTCACCAGATCTGAATGTCAGCAACTGGATCATTGTTATATGGTTTACTACCACCTCTTTTATAACACCTTTACTTTGACAATAAGTGACTCTAGACATGTTATTGATCAAGTAATCTGATCATCTTCCTGGTTTAGAAATGAGGTTCTGATGAGATGACCAAACACCTTTCACCTCAAGGTATGATGAGTTCAAAACAGGAATCCTCAATGTATCCTTTCTTCTTCTCAACTGACCCAGGAGACTCCTGTGCTAAAAATAACTTACACAGCACTCATCTGATTTACCCCACTCTTAGAAGGAACTGTGCCCTTTATTCTACTTTTGAAGTCATCAGCAATGCAACGTAGAAGAAAAACTGTGGGCAGCAAAGTGTTAAGTGAACAGTACAGTTCAATTACTCATTGTGTGTGTGACCTTTAGCAATTGGTCTCTGTGTGCCCTTATCTATAAGACATCACAATGATATCTATATTCCATGTATAAAGATCACTAAAATGATGCCATCTATGAACATTGAGTTCAGACCGTGCATACAAAATGACAGGTGGCAGGCATGTTTCCTGACAGCAAGGCTGAGGATACAGGTACCTTACTACCTGCTGTAGTTCTCCTTCCATGGACTGAGCCACAAGACTTAGACAAAACTCAGTGGTAAGATATGGAGAAGGGAAGTGACAGGACAGGGGCATTAACTGTATAAGACTCTTCTTCATCTCTGTGTTCCTATAGTGGTGCACACTGATGCCTCCCCTTATAGCCTTAGCAGGTTCTGACCCTATTCCACATTCTCCAGTAGAGAATGTCCCTTGAACAAGTCCAGCTTTCTCAGCTTATTGTTGACTTGGGCCAATTGTCTCACCCTGTTAAGTGGTTGCCATTAGACCTGTGGGTCTCTTAGTGCTCACCAGAATCAGTGGGAGAGCTTCTGCTAAATAGACTCCTGGGTCTATCCCTGAGATTCCAATTCAGTAGGTCTAGAATGGGGCTTATGAATGAGCATCCCTTCCTAGCTTCTGGGGACACTAATGCTCCTGAGCCATGTCCAGGTTAAGCAGCACTGCCCAGGGCCAGTCTGTTGTAGGTGGTTCAGAGACCACTCTTGAAGGTGATCTCTATAACTATAACTGCTAAGAACTGGCAATGGCATGCTTGCCTGTTCTACACACACACACACACACACACACACACACACACACTGCCACCACCACTCACACCAGCCCAATTGCTGACTCAAGCACTCAGGCAGAACTCATGCAGTGAAAGAACTCCCTTGCTTCAGGACCATGACCTCAACATATTCATTCCAAAGCCAGGACCCAGCCCCACGGCCTGTCTATTAGTTTCCTACTGTGATGCTTCCTATGGTAACAAATAACTACATGACTGAGAGCTAGATAAGACTATTCTCCCACACCTCTGACAGGGAAAAAATGGAAGCCAAGTGTCAACAGTGTTTTGTCTATCTGAAGGCTGCATGGGGGGAGCTTTTCTGCTCCCTTCTGGGCTTCCATGGCTCTTGGGAATCTTTGGTGTCCCATAACATGAACAAAAATCATCCTATTCTTTGCCTCTACCTTCCCATGGCCCCATTCCTTGATGCCCGTGTCCTCTCTTCCTCTTACAAGGACATTAGCACTTGGAGTAGGATGTGTCTTCATCCAGTGTGTGCTCACCTTAGCTAATGTATCTGAAAAGAACCTGTTTCCAGATAAAGTCACACACCAGCACTTTAGCCGAACAAAACTTGGGTAGGGTGACAGGTGTAAGGGCATCTTTCAACTCACTACACTCTTGAATGGGAAGGCCTGGATCATCCTACATGGAGTTCAGTCCAGCCAGCTAGTAGTCCACCTCCACACTCTCGCTGTCACAGGCCCTGTTCTCTGCTGAGCTTCCGACCTTAACAGCTCTGACCTGGATGCCTGAGGTTCTTGCTTTCTTTTTTATTTCTGTCCATTCTATGCATTATTGTCTGACTCTTGCCAGACATGTCCTAAACTTGAATTTCTCCTTTGTTTCTACTGGTGTTTCCCTGGAAGCAAGCACCCTAAAGCTAGAACATCATGAGGAGGACCATGAGTCAAGGTACACAAAGTTGAATAAGGAGAAAGTACATATTCTTGGATTATACTTTTTTTTCCAGGAGATTTTGGAATATATCCAATTTTAGTTATAAGAAACTCAGTTATGGTGAAGAAATAAATGTTCAAGTTCAATGGCTTCTTATGAAGAAGTACAAATACACTTCAAATCTACTTAAATTCATACCGAGCTACTTAGGTTTCTTCTTCCCAAAGCTTCTCATGCATGACCCTGTTCCTTTGATGTGGCCTGCCTACCTGTCTAGACTCATATCCTGCTTTTCTACCCACCCAGCAATCTATGCTTTCTCAATCCTAAGTTCCTTAAGAAGTCAATATTCTTCAGTGCTTCTGTGCCCTTCTTACCATTCTTCCTGCTCCTGGGTGCCTTTGATCCTCCCTCAGACTGATACATACCCACCCTTGCAGGCTTTCCTCCGGTTTCACCTCTCCCACTCTCTTCCCTGCAATATCAGAGATATAATCTATTTCCTCCATTGACTCTCTTCTGTGCCCGCCTGCGGCCCTGGGCATCCCATTATTCCAGCACACACTGCCCCTCGCTATTTCCTTAAAGACTGTGAACACTGTAAAGTGTAAAACACACTGTCATGCCCCCATCATCTGTCAGGTGCCCTTACGTGCGCTTTGCTTTGTAGTTCATTTATCGAGTGGGTCAATGAGAAATAAAGATTTATTTTTACTATAAGTCCCCTCTATTCATTTCCTGAGGCTCCCATAACACATTATCATAGCCATAAGCAACTTAAGACAATATAGAAGTTATTATCTTATGGTCCTGCAGAGAAAGCATGTGACAGAGGTCTCAATGGGTAAAGCCGATGTGTCAGCAAGGTTGCCTCCCTTCTGAAACTGCAGGAAGACCTGCTTAGTCTGTTGTAGATTTTTTGACTCATTGTCCTTCCCTCTGTTTTGAAAGTCAGCTTTCCAGCACCTTCAAGTGTCTCTGACTCTTCCGACTTCCTCTTCCATTCATAAAGCCCCTGTGATTGCACTGAGAACACCTGGACACATCACTCATTTTAATCATATCTGCAAGGTCCCTACTGCCATGTAGGAAAATATTCACAGGTTTGGGGGGACCAGGATATGGAAATCTCCTGTAGGAGGGAGCCTTTGATCTCCCTTTTCTAACTCATGTAGCCCAGTGTCCCCTCCTGAGGCTTCCCAGCCAATGACAAAAAAGTATCAGTCTCCCTTCCCCTGGGTAAAGAAGCACCAACAATGTACAAAACTGTCACAGTGGCTGCACTTCTGAGACCCACCTTACATCTGACTGACTGACGACCTCCTTCTGAGCCTTCCTAACTGCACAAATGAATGAGTCCCGGGAGACGCCATTAAGCTGCTCACCAAATGTGCAAGTAAATGAGGTACCAGCTCAAAATAGTTCTTCAGGTAAGAGAGTGAAGTGTGTGGAGGCACTATTGCACTTGGAAGATGATCTGACAGGGGGATGTGTTCATTAGTGTGGCAGCTGTGTGCTCCCAAGGAGGAGGGAAAGGGAATGTGGGTAGGGACCTGAGAAAAGCCCCAGGTGGTGTGCAACTTGTCAATGTGCTGATTTCTGCTCAGAACTCAGTCTCTGCCTAGGCAGAGAGCATCCTCCTGAGAATGTACACAGCTGTGTTTGGATCCTGAATGCCCATAGACCCATGTGCTAAGGGTTTGGTCCCTAGCCCATGGTGCCAATGGGACCTGATGGAGCCCATAGGAGGATGGAACTTCTAGAGACTAGTAGAAATAAGTGACAATACTGAGAACATAACTTTGAATGTGATATTTGAATTTCAACTATCATCTATCTATCTGTTTATCTATCTATCTATCTATGTCTTTCTGCTTCTTTGCCCCCATGATGTACCAGCCGTCTTCGCTGTACATTCCTGACATGATGATCTATCTGTACTTCTGCAAGACCAAGGCAACGCAGTCTGGTACTGAGAGACAGGGTGACTGGGCAATGCTCGCTTTATTTTCCAAGATGTTCAGGCACTGGATTTAGAGTTTATGAAGAAAATGGATCCAAGGTTGAGTGAGGATGGCGAATGTTCACAGTAGAAGATGAGGAGTGAAGGGGTGGATGTCAATGGAACCGAGGGGTCTGAGGACAGGAATGTTGAAATAGTGGTGAGGCCAGAAATGGTTCCTTCACGTCCCAAGTTGAAATGTTACCATGACTGAAGGCCTTTGAAACTGGGTTACTTGCTGTAAGGTAGTTCAATGTTAGAGTCCACAGGCAAAGATAGAGCCCACGTAGCGCCTTGGGTTTTAAATGATGCCTCCCGTCCATCAGCATGTCCCAGCTTCAGATCTGCAGGATGTTCTCCAAAACTGTATAGAACCCAAGAAGCCCCTGCCCGTGTTGCCTTGGAAACAGGCCCAGTGTTGAAGTTTATATGAGGATCAGAGAAGATGACATAAGGACAAGGGTCAGAGCTCTCACCTCTTCCTCCTCCAGGCCTCACCCATACTGTTTGACTCTGGGAGCTTCTGATGGACTTTGCTCTTACCCTGGGGTTGTCTTGTGTCAGGCCCCTTTCTCAGAGAGATTACAGGAGTAATGTTGCTAAAGCAGTCTCTTCCACATGATCTCCTGTGCCCTTCAGAGTGAGCCTCAGTTGCTCTTCCTTTGTTATCAAGATGGGACAATGTCTGGCTTCTCCGCTGCTAAGGCAAGCTGTCTGGGGATCCCTAGAGAGGCACTGGTTGAATAAATGTGTTTGCTCCTGCCTGATACATTTGAAAATGTTTTCTCTCATTTATAAGAAATGTCAGTCAAACATCTTTAAATCATGTGCATGGACTACATGGCTTATGCACAGCTGAGCCTCTGATGACAATCAGAAATCAGTCCCTGGGATCTGAGGCGGCAACATCCAGGTGTGAACCCTGATGTCCCATGACCTGGACAACGGGCTTGTCGAGAATGTCACAGCATGTATGAGAGAAACCTGCACCCAGTTCTTGAAGAATACAGAATGGGACAGATTTGTGTCTGTTCTCTTACTCTGCTTTTGTCTCTACTAGAACTTTCTTTCTCTGAGACAAAGGAATCCTGGGGTGCTTTTACAGCTCCCTTTGCCTTTGTCTTCTTGTTTCTATTTATTTGGGGTGAAGTAGGAGGTAGAAGCCTTTACCATGATTCCAATGAGGTTGTGTTATTCAGAGGCCCTTTCTAGTCCAGGACAAGAATTTCCTAGATTCCTGGCCTTTTAATTAAATAGGTGCTGGGAAGCTATTTTGAGATGCCCTGCTCCCACTTCCTGTGGATTTCTTTGCTAGCATGCAAAAAAGCCTGGGGCTCTGGCCACTTACACAATCTTTTGAATTTGCAGAAGGTGGTCCCTGCTTTCAAATTGGCCCACCAGGCTGGCATTCTTTATCCTTATTAGCAAGAAGGAATCTCCAGCCCAGTCTCACTTCTAATTGTAGTTTTACTTTCTGGGGTGGAAAGCTAAGCTTGGCACAATTAAAGTGTCTCTGTGTTTATGCCCATTTGACTATGATAGAAAAGCCTCTAATTTGCCTCTTTTAATCACTCTCTAGAACTTATATTCTCCCTTTTCTTTCCCCTTCTCTTCTCTGCCCTTTCTTCACTGATCCTAATGCTTGTTGCTCCAATTACTTAAGGAGTGACCCTGGTTATTTACCCCACTTTTGTTCCACCCCTTCTGTAAAACAGCGGGTCCTACCTTATCGTTCTGTCTTTAGTAATAAAGAAGAAAATGTTTGTGTGGTCTTAGCAAGGTACAGAAGACACTCCTAATAACTGAAACTCTGTTCTTTCCCAGCTTCCCCTATTCATCTTTCTCTGTCTCGGTCTACTTTTCCTTCCTCTTGGAGTTTTCTTTCTCATAAGCAAATTGTTGTTCCATTTCTTTCTTTTTGTTTAATCTTCTCTTGTGGAATTCAGCTCTAGTGATGGCCTAATGTCCACCTCAGTTAGATATCCCATTCTGGATTCAGCTTAAATGCACAGCTAAGGCATTAGAGCACCCAAAAAGAGCTAGCAGGGACACTTTGGTATTTATGGCTTCGGGACACTATTGCCTGTCTCGTCTCCAGCAGTTGCTAGGTTGCTGAGATAATCACAGAGGGTTTATGTTTCTCTAATAGGGATGTAAGAGATCCAAGGAAATCACCTCTTAATCTAGGGAGAGGTTTTCTCTGGACAAAGCAAGTAAGAAATACGGGTATTATGCCAGGACTTGTGTCCTCCCTTCTGAATAGAAGGAAGCCTCACAAATCATGCTCCGGTGTTCCCAGGCTAGCTGCTAGCTGTGTTTGCTGACTCTCTGAATTATTAGCCAACATGTTGGAACCTTGTTAATCACAGGAACATTCCTGTTACTTGCTTTGGCCAGAAACTCTGCTTTCTAAAGGAATATACTACTCAGCCATTCAGCTTAATACCTAGCATAGCCTCGGGTCAGCATCTCCCTCCACCTTTCCCAGGGAGCTGTCACATTCGTCCTCCAAATTATAGCAGTGTTTGTTAACATT
The DNA here is from genome assembly GCA_026225945.1 of Cricetomys ansorgei. NCBI lineage: Eukaryota > Metazoa > Chordata > Mammalia > Rodentia > Nesomyidae > Cricetomys > Cricetomys ansorgei. The sequence goes on along the minus strand of JAMJFZ010000199.1, from coordinate 64,021,164 downwards.
TTCTGAATTTGAGAAAGTAGGAGAGTTTTTCCAGAGTGACTTTCCCATTTATATGCCAGAAGAGTTCACTATTTCTTGCTCTTCTTTTCAAGTCTGTGCATATATCCATTTATATAAATAGGAACACTACAGGATATTCCTGTCAGCATCCAAATGCAAGAATCAATATCTTTCAGTCACAGGACAATTACTGCCATGTCAACTTATAATAAATTCCATCCTGCCTGTCATTGAACATTGGGCCTGACACAACCCTGGCTCACTGCATATCCAATCAATCTGCACACAGTAGCTCTGCCAGGTGGAGGGATAGTTGCCACCCTGCACATGGAAAAGCAGGACCTCAGAAGGTGAAGATGTCATTGTGAACAGAGGAGAATAGAGAGGACATTGTGTAATAGATGTAGGACAATGAATGTGAGTGCCCAAGGCATAGGTTCTAGAAATAGCCCATGCTGTCGCTCTGTGCTGTGAAGCCTCAGGTGGGAATTTCATCTCCGTGTTCCCCAAAATGCTCTGTGTGTGTGTGTGTGTGTGTGTGTGTGTGTGTGTGTGCATAAGTGGTGTGTCTGCCCCAAACCTACTCACCATACTGGTTTGGGATAAAATCTGGGAGAAATAACAGTACATAAAGGCAATGTGTTGTGTTATAAAACAGTGCGGGATTTAGTTATTGTCATAGCCCAAAAGTTGTGAGGATTCCAAGAAACTGTTCATGGGATGTTTTCCTATGATATGAGATGGTTTGATGAAACCATTCATGGGAGGTTTCCTGTGATCTAAGAAAGTTCCAGGCACCTTTACCATGTTTGGAGTGCTACAGAAATGCAAGTTGAATGACCCTCTTTTCTTTTATGGAAGAGCCTTAGGGTGAAGAGTCGTTTAAGTTGCTTATGTGCATAACAGGTGTGCAGTAAGGATGGGGGTCAAACACCTTCCCTACTCCAAAGCCCCATCTTTTCCACTGTAGCAAATTTAAAAAGTCAAACACATCTCCCACCTTCTTTATAGAAAGCAACAAATAACAACAGCAAAGCAAACAACTCAGCAAAAGATATCTTCATCTGAAAGAGACAAATACAATGTATTTCTGTTTCTAGGTCTAGATTACCTTACTTAGCATAATTTTTCCAGTTTCATCCATTTATATGCAAATTTCATCTATTCATATGTGGGAAGCACTAACTGAATTCAGTGACCATTTATATGTGTGCATGCATATATATGTATATATATAAATGCACACACACACATGAGCATATAAACATATATACATGTACGTATGTGGACATGAGGGTGGGGGAGAGGAGTGAGGGAGAGGATCTAGCAGGAGCTGGAAGGGGAAAAGTCAGGTGAATATGATTGAAAAACATGGTGTGCATGTATGAAATTCCCAAATACTAAATGAAAATTGTTATTATATTTTTAAAGGAATTTAAAAGGATACTTCAGCAACTGTGCAAGGCTGTTTTCTAGACATTAGTAGCTTGTCATTCATTTATTGCAATTCCCATAGATGCCAGTAATTCCTTGGTTTCTCCTGATACTTCCAAGGTCTGTGAGACTGGCCCTGGTTTCCTCTCACTTGTGTTTAAAGCACATGAGCTTCCACACATTGTGATATCTGCCAGGGGCTCCTGGAACTAATCCACACAGAGACTGAGGGATAATTGAAACTTATGCTATGTGAGACATTAGATGGAGTCACTTATAATGATCTTTTATTTTTTTAGCTCTGACCATGCTTTGTTAAATGCTAGCTGAGCAACAGCTTATGCAGAGACTGCAGTCTTTGAGTTGTGTTTTGTCAAGTGACTTTTTGCCACCTGGTCCTGTGGTGATGAACAGCATAAATAAAGCAAGAAGGAAGTTGCAGGGTGAGGGTGGGGAGTGCTGGTTGTCCCACAGAGAGGCTTGAGAACAGTTACAGTAATTTGTTCATTTTACTGGTTAACCTTTCATGTTCTAACAGCCAGGTAAAAACTTGGCAGGTTGGAAGCAAATAGGCCACTGTTGGGTGGTAACATTCAGAAATGGAACAGCTATTTTCTTGCTAAACATAAGCATGGAGTTGGCTCTCACATTTGTAAGCTTGGCTCTTTCTTAATGCGCTCTCTCACTTGAGGTCCAAACCTAATACCTGAGCCTCAGTTTCCTCACCTGAAGGATGAAGACAATGGAGAGTACAGGCACAGGGACACCGCTGATAACATCTTAAAGCAAGGCCAGGGGCATCACAAGAGAGTTCTAGAGTCTTAAGTTCCCGAGTGAGGAATTGAGCAGGGACAGAGTTGCAGAAGAAGCAGATGCAGTTTATTAGGAGCTATTGTGAGCTTCCAAGGGAGGAAGCAAATTGAACCAAAGAGAGTTCAGTAGCTCAAGTGTCACCAGAGCCTGAAAGATTGGGCTCTTGTCTCATAGCTCTGACTTTCTCCTGCATGTCCTGTTATCTGAAACCTCCTATGTCACAGGTTTCATTAGCATAATGAAATTATGCATGAATTAATTAACAAATAAATTAGCATATATGGGTGTTTAGTGATCTAATGAACCATGAGTCACCTTCAGACATCAGAGTGCTTGTTTCCACCAATGACACCAGTGGCTGCTTTGGGTAGCATTATAGAAAAAGGTAGAGAGAGTTCAGCCTTCCTCTTTGCCAACTAATTTTTCATATGCTGATTAATAAGGCCTTGTGCAAAGCCTTCTGGACCTCAGTCTCCTGCTTCAGCACCCAGCTCTGTTTGTGGTGATGGTAGATGCCGAGGTTCCCCATACCAATATTGCCTTCCCCCACAGCTGAAGGAGGCTCTTGGTGGACCTCTGGAGGTGTGCTGTTTTCATTTCTGTTGCTGTGATAACAATACCTCCCAGAAAGCAATTTAAGGAAGAAAGGGTTTATCGGAGCTTTCAGTTCCAGGTGACAGTCCATCACAGCAGAAAGTCAAGATAGTAGGAACTTAAAACAGCTAGTTATGACCCAACCACAGTCAAAACAGAAAGGAAGAATGTGTGCCATGTTTGCTATAATTCGCTCTCTCTACTGTTCTATACGCCGAGACTCATACACAGGGAATGTTGTGGCTCATGGTGGCTGAGGCTTCCTACACAATTAACATAATCAAGACAGCCCCATAGACATGCTCACCGGCCATCCCAGTCTAGACAGTCCCCTAGCTGAAACTCCCTTCCCAGGTGATTCTAGATTGTATCCGGTTTAACAATTAAAACTAACCAACATCGGGGGGGTGGGGGTGCAATCTGATTCCTTTGTCTCAGGGAGCTTTCATCCACAGAGGAAGAAACTTCTGATGGAACTTTGGTGAGCTGGCATCTCATTTTTGCACATGGAGCCCCTGGGCTGTCTTTGATGACTTTCCCCCACCTCTTTCTGCAATGAAGTGACAAACATTTTCCGCTTGTTTTGCTTTTCCTTTTCATAAAGTAGCCAAGATAACAAACCTCATGCAAAATTGGCTCTGTAGCACATTTCCATGCTAATTAATAGCAACCTCAATGGGGTGAGGTTTTGAGCAAAATAAATTACATATATTCAGGTGTCTGGATTTTACCACCATTAAACTTAACTACCCTGTTTGTGTCTCTTTATTGCTCTTCTTTTATAAAGACTATAAAAAAAAGAAGTTATAATACTTCAGCCAGGGGCTGGGAGAAAGCCCTCTTTTCATATTTCTAATAGCTTCAAATAAAATATGCTCAAGCACTTCCAGCCATCTGCCTGAGAAAGGTTATTTGCTGAGGTCTCCCCACCCCTGCCCTGATTCTTATAAGCATCAATTCGATTTCCTAATTCTTTTGCTGGATTAGATTTATGAACTGCTCAGCCCTTTGGGTGATAAATCTGTTGATTGTGACCATTTCCTCCTTCCAGACTCCAATTAACATGATTGGTATGGAATCCTCTGAGACAGCTTCAGCTCCTTACTTTCATCTTGCAGCTCAGAGCTGAGTCAGCATAGATGTCAGCCTGTGCCTCCCCCTCTTTAGTCATTTCTCCACTCTCATGCCTTTTGGAGCATTTAACAATAGTTCAATATTATTTCCATTTATATGAAAAGGGAGGAAAAAAAATTTAAAACTGTCCTAAATTTAAAACCTGCAAACGCAACTTGTAATTTTTCTGTAAAAACAAAATCCTATTCAGTACAGGTCCTTTTCTGTAACATTTCCATACTGTGGGCAGCTTCATGTTTAAACAGGGAAATGGATCCGGCTTCTAATCAGACAGTGTTACCAACGGATGGGATGCATTGTACAAATGCAAAGTGACAAAGGAAGGTAAGAGCAATAAGGAAAATGGAATTTGCTCCAGGGTGTTCATGCAGAGCTGACCGTCTTTAAATTCTACATTATTCTGTCAATCCAAGTTCCAGAAAGGAGGATGGTCTCAGGAAAGCTTGCGTTCCTTTTTTCCTCTTCCCCCTCTTCTCCTCGCCCTCTCTTCTATCTATCACCTTACATTACTCTCTTGACTGTCATTATTATTCTCTTGACCACCTGTTGGGAGATTGACACTAGGTTAAGAAACTGTGTACAGGTGTGCTATTCTCCCAAAGACTCAGGATTGAATACTATTTTGGAATGCTCTGGAAACTTAGGAGCTGTGGAGAACTGGAGACAGTCACTCACTTAGGGGGATAGAATTCTATTATCTTTGGTTGTTTCCCATCACACTGTATGCTTCCTGATTGACCATGAACTGAATGACTCTTCTCTGTTCCTTTTACCATAATGTCCTGTTCATGCATACAGAACCAAACAAATACGGACTGATGCTTCTGAAGCTATGAGCCAAATATCATTTCTTCCCTCCAGTTATTCTCTTCAGGTACTTGTATCATAATAACCAAAAGCTAACTAATGTAAGATCATAGATCCAAGCTTGCTTGAGTCCTAACTCTGTTAACTTGTGTCCTTCATAATTTCTAACAAAAATGCCTTTATATCTCAGTTCCAATTCCATCATCTTTAGTACGAGAAAATAGTACTTACTTCTTTTAGATATATTCCAACACAACACAATTATTTCTATGCCAGCAGAAAGCTAGTACATTAAAAGATATGTTCTTACCCAAAAAATGAATATCTGAGAGCTGGAAACTTGGAGTCAAATAAGTAAGATTCAAATCTCAGCCATGTGTCTTTATGGATATGTCCATTAGAAAAATGACTTAACTTCTCTTTGTTTCAATGTTCCCATCTGTAAAGTGAATAATCATGGAATATAATTGTATATTATGTCCTATAATTGTATAATTAATCCTATAATTGTAAGTTAAATGAGAAGAATCATGCTAAGGGTTAAAATTATGATAATTATGCTTATTATTTAAAATAATAATGAAGCATTATTATTCTCTTCAGCATATATTTTTAAATATCTACTGTATGTCAGGTTCTCTTTTAGTGGGAATGGTCTAAAGTGTACTGGAGAATTTGGAGTTAATTCAGTTATCACACTCAGGGCTGAAATTTGTTCCTTGATTCAGTCGTGGCCTGAGCAGTGAGATGATATACCCCTTGTCTCAGCACTGGGCCATGACACTGCATAGTTATTGACACTGCAACTGCTCAATCACAAGCCCCATAAGCACAAAAACTGTGTCTGTTTTGGCTCCATCCCCAATGCATAAAACAAGCCTTGGCACATGCCAAGAGCTCAATCAATATTTGTTGACTGTCAAATGGAAAAAGCATTCCTACCCTTGAAGACTTTGCATTTTAGCAGAGTTGTCAAACACTAAAATATTCTATAATAAAGCTGTATGTTAAAAATGCTACCAAAAATCTCTTGGTAAAGACTTAACTCTGTCTTGGAAATTTAGTACAAGACATTGAAGAGTAAGTAAGAGTTTTTAGACTAAAACTTGGGGTGTGGCATCCATACAGGTAAAAGAGTAGGCTCTAGGTATATAGGTAGGAAGGAGTACTGAGAATGATGGCTTGGGTAGGCCTCCAGTAATCTGTAGGAGGATCAGGAGAGACCAAGACTAATACAGGCCCTCTGGTCTCCTGAGAACATGGTTCACTGTCTTGTATATAGTTACTGATCCTTGGATATTTTTTTCACTAAATATTGGAAGAATTGATGTTCAAACAACAGTGGTAACACAAGGCAGAGAGCTGAAAATAAATAAACCCAAAGCTTGGTATTATTTAAGATATAGGTTCTGCCTATACTAGTGGTCTAAACTAGATATTTATATTTCTTTCCTAAGCAACAAGAATATAAACATGTGGGGAATGATACAATGGCCCTTTGGACTCAGAACCTGGACTGATTTCATATTCTTGCTCTGCCATCACAACACAGCTTCTATTTTAGTGTCATAAATGGATATTCCTTCATATGTACCCATAAGAAGTGGATACTTATACATTGACTAGGAGTTAGCTGCAAGAGAAGCTGGAAAATACCGTCTTGATGTTGTAAACATGTATCTTATAGATTTTAATGACTACGATGGAATTAAAAATAAATATCTACACGGCATTTCAACACTCCCATTTCAGTAGCTTCTGTGCACAGTCAGAGCCTGAAGAAGGGGATGTTTTTTCATTTGAGATACACAGGTATGAAACTCGAGACAGTTGACCTTCTTGGAGGAGCTGAGCTACATACAGAGGTAGAGGTAAGATGTCAGACTGTAGGAAACTCAGGGACTAGTATGAAATGATGAGAACAGACTCAATACAAAGCAAAATAGTAGAACTTGGAAAACCAAAATGAGTCATGACAACAGATACCTAAGTTTTCCTATAGCTTTCAACAAGCAAGGACTAGAAAATCAAATGGGGCAAATGGTGAAAAGTGTCATAAGAAGTGCAATAGGAAAAGGATGGGGAGGCAGAGGAAGAGATTCTTGGGCTTTCTGGCTACCTGTCTAGCCAAATTGGCAACCTTCAGGTTCAGTGAGATACTCTTCCCAAAAATTAAATGCAGAGTGATTGAGGAAGACACTTGACATTGACTTTTGACTTCTGCTTGCACCAGTAAATAGACACACATGGAGGAGAAGGAGGGAAAAGCAGGGTGGTGGAGGAGGAGGAGAAGGAGAGGTGGGGGCTAGTAATTCCAACTAAAGCTGAGACATAACCTGGTCTTGTCACATGGGAGGTGAGCGATAACTATGAACTGCTTCGCGTTTGCTATGAAGTGACACTCTTTCTTTTCTGTTTCAAATGTCAAGTATGGCAGTATCTCAGACCTTCCAACAAGAAAATACCTGGAAAACAATCAGTTCAAAATCTCTCAAGTTTCACTTCACAGCAGGATCACTCAGAACCACAGCTCTTAAAAGCAAACTGAGAGACTCAACTCAAGAATTCCAGGTTCAATAGGTCTGGCCCACCAGCTGAGAATCTGAATATCCAACAGGCTCTCAAGAGATGTTGATACTACATGTTCACAGAACAACACTCTCAGTACCCTAGAATCCATCCAAGTATTCCTTAGGTAGATTAGAAAGCTGAAGTACACAGCAGGAGAAAGGCTGGCTTGAGAACCTCTGCAAGAACTGAGCCACACTTTGCCATCCAATCCAGAAACGTCTCCTCAAAATTTCCTCATATGTAGCAGCATCATTACACATCATGTGTTTCCCCTAAAATGCATCCCCCAGCAAGCATCTTCCCGATATACACTGTCCCTGGTATACATTTCTCCATAGCATGCATCTCTCCCAGCGCGCATCTCCGCACAGTATGCATCTGCCGGAAGCGCACATCTTCCCCAGCATGCATTCCCCCTACCACAGGCATCTCTCCCCAGCAAGCATCTCTCCCAGCATGTATCTCCCACACTGTGCATCTCTCCCAAAGCATTCATCCTTCCCATCTACTCCAGCATACATCTCTTCCCAGCATGCATCTTCCCTCAGCAGACATCTCTCCAGAAAGCACCTTCCAAACAGCACACATCTCCCACCCAGAATCTATCAAGAATTGCTGGGACAGGGGTAGGCATCAATGATATGGCTCAGTGGATAAAACTGCTTGCCATGCGAGCCCAATGACTCGAGCTCCAGACTCAGAACCTAGGTAAAGGTAAAAGGAGAGAACTAACTCTACAAAGATACCCTCTAAGCACCACAGAAGTGATGTGACATGAATGCACACACATACACAACCCCCCCCACATACACACATGCACAAATAAATTATTTTTCAACAGGTTGCTGTGTTCACCTCAAATCTTCCTGCGCACCTCTAACAGCAGCTGTTTCCTAAGGTTTGCTCGGTTCTCCGTCACCTCCTGTGCTAGATGATAAAATCTTAATTGGCTAACCAGTAGTCTTGATGAGGGAGGCTAGAGAGGGGGATAAGTAGAATCAAACATACCTTTCTGCCACCATTCAAGAAGAAAGTTGATTTAGGAAAAAAAAAAAAAAAAGAGGTGCAGTAACACCCAGTGTTATCTCTGTCCTTTGCTGCTTAGCTCACTGTCTTCTCTGTTCTTCCCCACATGGCTCCACTTGCCTCCCAGGGCAATCTTTCCTAGTTGGTGCCCATATCACTATAAGCTCCACCAAGGGTGACCTGCAATTTGTCTTCCAATGCTCCTGCCCTGGGCCTTCTATCAGATAGGGTCGACTTTCACTGTAAAGGCCAAGTTAAATAGAATGAATGATCTGAGGACGGTGCAGTTGATTCTGTTTTCTGCTTCTTGCACAAAGCCATACTTCTAGTGTGGCAGTCAGTATGCACTGCCACAGAGAATCCATGCGCAGAGCTCAAGAGAGGGAACTGAAACTCTGATAGTAACTGCAAAAATGTTAGGGAAAAAGGAAACGATGATGATGAGACAGTTCTGAGAATAATAACCAGATAATAACCAAAGGTAACACCCAAGCTACTACCTCAGGGCTAAGCTTCTCACAGTTAAAAGCTGGTAGTGTCCTTAGAGAGCCAGAATCTTTGAAGATGGCTGTGCAGGTTAATCTTCATTAACCATCTTCATCATTTAATGGATTAAGAACACCTTTAGGGGATTGAGGCAGGACTTTGGTGTGCCTGTAAGGGTATGTCAGGATTACCTGAGGGGTGAAGACTCACTCTGTATGTTGGTGGCAACATTTCATAAGGTCTGAGACCAGGTTATTTATATAAAAAATGGAGGAGAAAGCCAGCTGCAGACCAACACCTCTTCTGTCTGCTTACTGCTTCCCTGTGATTCAAGGACGATCTGCCACATGCTTCTACCACTGTGAACAGAACCATGACGGACCGAGACCCTCTGAAATCATGCTCCAAAATAAAAAGCTCCCATACTAAAGCTGTTCTATGGGGTGTTCTGTTATAGCAATGTAAAAGTAACAAATCCACAGATTCTCCCAAGAGTACAGACTAATTGCAGACATACATGGAGAGATGTGGAATAGAGCTACAGCCATGGAGAAAACAGTCATCTCACTGGTGTGAGCTGTCAGGTCGAGAGTGAAATGCTGAAGGAGTCACAACTAAACAACAGATTCCTCCTGAAGTGGACAGCTTGACTTCTCTCTTTCTTCCACTGAATGATCTCAGGCATAGCCTGAGAAGTTACACAGAGGCCTTTACTAACTCTGGGGGATCTCTAACTTTAACTGGATCCCACAGTAAGCTTTGGAGTACTACCTGCATCCCAGTGTCTCTTGTGCATTCAGGCAATGGAGCCTGGATTTTATACACCTTGAGCAAGTAAATGATTAGGTACAGATTCCCAGGGGTCTATGTAGCTACCAGGCATCCCCAGGCAAGATGAAACTAGCCAGAAAGGGTAATTTTGAAGGGAAGATTATAGATTTGGAGTTCAACAACACTCTCTAAACCCAAAATTTGCACACTAGTGACAGCTATCTATCACCTGTATGCTCCCAGGTTCCTGGTTGATGGAACTTAACTCACGAAGTAAAAAAGAAAGAGATGGCCATTTGACACTGGACAACCAATTTGTGTGCTCTTCTCTTGGGGGACGTCCATGTCCCTCTCCCTTGTTCCCAACTTTCTTTGGTTGTCTATAACTCTTTACATGGGGTTGTGGCCTTGCAGCTTTTCTCTATCCAGTTCGGCATATTCGTTAGTGTCAACCTTATTCAGCTCACACTTAGGTAGCTATATATGCATGCAATAGCAGTTTTAAAAAGAGAGAGAGCATGAATTTGAAGGAGAGTGGAGAGGGATATTTGAAATGGCTTGGAGGGAGGAAAGGGAAGGGGAAAATGTTGTAATTAAATTATAATCTCAAAAATTAAAAAAGAGAGAGAGGAGAAAGAGCAAGAGGGGTGAATGTAAGATCAAATAAGCAATTGTCAGATAGTCAGTGCTCCGTGATATGTGCTGAGCTGAATTTCCCTTTCCACTCATCCCAGACAGTTTGGCGCTTTGCAAAAATTGAATCTGTCAGCAATGGTTGAAGATTTATCATCACTAAGGAAATAGTTTTCAGTGGAAAATTATCATTTGCCTAAGAGTGCATGACAGATACTGATTTAGTGTCTAACACACTACAATTTACTCACTGACCTAAAGGGAGTTCGAGAAAGAGTGAGATCCAAGCATGGTCTGACAGGGTCTGTCTAACCCCAGATACCTTCCAAACTGGAATGTACATTTTAAAGAAAAGTACAAGTTAGGTGACGTGTAAGCATTGTAAAGACTTATTTAGTTAAAAGCCTAGCAGAGTATTACTATTTATTAATTTGTAACAGTCCTTTACTGACTTCCAACTTTTGTTTTTATTCCATAAAACAACTCTGAAGGACTTCCTGTGTGAACTGTGAGCTGGGTGTTCTCTTGCAATTATATAGAGTATTTGCTCAGCTTCTCATAGCTCTCAGCAAATATTAGCTGAGGGAAGATATCTGTTGTCCGAGGAGATGGCTGAATCAGAAAATGACAAACATTAAACTCTGAAGAAGGTAGAAAGAGTATGTATGGTGACATATCTAAGAAGAGTGCTGGGTTCTGTGCACCTGTCAACTTACATTCTTCCCCTGACCCTGTGAGAAAAAAAAATGATACAGGCTCCAGAAGAGTGGGTGACTTACCGCAGGCCACCCACCTGGCAAATCCAGAGTATGGCATAGATTTCACTGCTTCTAAAGACCAGTAAGGAAACAGCTGGACATCCTTCCTCCTGCTTAGATTGTGGTGTGATCCTTCCTTTTCTCTCCCAAGATCCTCACCTTCCTCCTTTCTTCTAGTTCTAGGTTGCTCTGATCTTTTCCCAGAGATTCCCAAATAAATTGAGACTTTCTTTTTCCCCCACAGGTTACAATAGTGACTGACCTGGCAAGATATATACAATGTTGCAACAGTCGCATAACCAACCACTTTGTGGTTGGATTTAGGCTCTGTTCCACAAGATGAAATCCTTACTTTGGATCATTGCTGAGGCCAAAAGCTTTTGACAGGTCATAGACCTTAAGAGAGAACCTACTACTATTATTCTGCTTAGTTGACACAGCATTAAACAGACTCTCGATTACATATTATTATACTTCAGAAGGGAATAAATAAAGGACAAAGCACTTGCATTCTATATACATATATCTGGATATTCTTAGGAAGGTAGTTATTGGACTCCCTCTGTGAACCCCTATTTAAGGCAGACACTATTAGCAAGATGCTTACATCCATCCCAATCTTTATCTTTACCTCCTTTTCTTTTCCCTCTATTGTAGGTCCTGTGAGCTGAAAGTACATGCCCAGCTCCTAATGTAGTTATATGCTCTACAAACTAGCCTTAGGCATATACCCACTAAAGGTTTAGATAATGTGTTTGCCTCTTTATTAAAGAAAACTTTTCTTCTCTGTTTCCTCCGTTCCTCCTTCACCATTCTTGAGCGTGATAGCTGTGGCTAGTGATTATTTTATGACCATAACAGAAAGGTCAAGATGTTTCCATAACTTTATCACTGTGGAGCAGGTTAACCGGCCACAATCCCACAACAAAGAAGGAAGGAAGAAAGGAAGGAAGGAAGGAAGGAAGGAAGGAAGGAAGGAAGGAAGGAAGGAAGGAAGGAAGGAAGGAAGAGCTGTCAGCATAGAACCACTGTAAGATAGATTTGCTCTTATTTGTAGAGAATTTAATCCAGTTTTAAACAATGTACCCCTCATTATTTCCGCCCAAGTCTTTTACAAACTACGGTTCTTTGGGATATCTTCAAGGAAACAGAGGAAGAAGGAAGGACGCAATGCTCAACTAATGATAAGAGCAAAGAAAATTAGAAAATAAGTGAGCAGACATCAAGGATTAATGTATGTAAGGATGCAGAAGATAAGGAGCCCCTTAGGCAGATGTCTTTAGAGACACATTCATGCAAACACACTTGTGACCACTCATATGTGTGTGTGTGTTCATCTACCTATATTTCTCTATGCATGTATATACACAAATGTGTATGCATACACACACACACACATACACATATGAACATATGTATATCTTTCTGTATCTTTCTATAAACAGACACATACACACAGGTTGTCTATGTGTATAAGAAATCCATAAAGGAGGCTCACACTATGGGAGGCACTGTTTAAGTTATTCAGGGACTTTACCTATTTTCTTTTTTATACTGATTTATTTTTATTGTTATGAGCATGGGTGTTTTGCCTGAATATACATAAGTGCCCCGTGTGTGTGTGTAGTACCCAGGAAGGCCAGAAAAGAGTGTGGGGATCCACTGGAGCTGAAGTTATAGAGGGTTATGCGATGCTATGTAGGTTTTGGAAATCAAACTCGAGTCCTCTGCAAGAGCAGCAGGCACTCTTAACCACTGAACCATATTTAAGCCCTGTATTGTTCTTTCTTAAGCACAAAACCTTCATTGCTTATGACTGCAAACCCACACCAAAATTTTCTTGTGATGATAAAGAAAATGACATAGTTGTGCTTTGTGTATGCATTTGAAGAAATACAAAATTTTTCATAAGCAGCTTACTGAAACAAATAAGAGAGGGAGGCTAAATGCAAATCCACAAAGTGCTCTCTTTTATTTGAGACACCAGTGCAGGTGCGATCTCGCTTGTTGTAACCCTGCTTCTGCTGTCAGGTCTCAAGCCTCTCAGCCATGAATTACTTTATTATTGATTTGTTCTGGATTGTTTTTATGTATGCAAATTAGATTTTATTCGATTGCAAAAGAGATCTGATCTTTTTCATCATTTCATTCTTACTGAAAAGAGTGATGTTTAAAAGGGGGTAGGTGTTATATCCCAGATTTTAGTCTGCAGAGAAAAAACTGTACCAATCCGGCCAAGTGAAGAGAAAGGCAGAGGGGTAGAGTGAATGCTGACTACAAGGTGCACCTGTGAGTCTCCAAGTCAGAAGAGGTCAAACACCTCAAGGTGCATAGTTCTGCTTGCTAAATGATGTCTGAGGCCCTAAATAAAGTAACCAACTTCATTGAAGGGACTCTTCTGGGTTTCACACAGGAAATCCCTCATCCTGAGACAAGCATCAGAAGAAGGCAGATTGAGAAACTGGTCAACCTAGTTCTGTTCACCTCAAGTTGGAAGTACATGAGCAGCCTGCTAATGCCACAGAGCTCAGTCTCAGGACTTCCTTGCAAAAAGCTTCACAAGGTCAGGCAACTATACATATAGCTCAAGCCCTCCCCCCAAGGCTCAGTCACATTGCAGAATGATAGTAAAAGCCAGAGGCTGGGGAAGATGGGCGTGAAAACAGTATTTTCTAGACACGACAGGACTGTTGCACTCATGAACTCAGAGCAGCTGTTTTTGCCTGTACAAGATTAATCCTGTCACCATTTCAGCAAGGAGGAGGAAGGTTCCCACTGGCCCCCATCCCTAGATGATTGACAGTCAATGGCTACCAGATGAGAAAGTCTCAGTTTTCTTCAGGGATGTGGCTCCTAGTAGGTTGACCATGTTCCAACGGATGGCCCCATATTCATGTGTATATGGGAAGCATAAATGGGATTTGGTGAGTTATTAAATAATAAAAAAGGATATGAAGTTTGGGGAAAGGGGAGTTGACCTCAGAAGAGTTAGGAGGAGGAATGGGAAAGTAAATGTGATCAAAATACACAGTATGTATGTATGTACATATGTATGTATGAATGTACATATGTATGTATTTCTCAAAGAATTAATAAAATACCTATATTAGACAAAGGAGATAAGACAGTGTTGTGTGATACCTAGACTCAAATCTCTAGAGTTTTCATGGGATCTTGCTATTTGGACAACTGCAACTGACTTTCATATTGATAGAAACCAACTTTATAATATGAAATAAAATGCTCTATAATAATGCTATTTTATTTATACAACTAATAATAAAAGATGCTTGTAAATATTTCTTTACAAAAGTTAAACAGAAAGAGGCCAACTACAATGAATTAGATAACATCAAAATTTAAGTGCTTAAGGATGTTATCATAGAATATTATAGACAGTTTTGCTCCTTTTGCTGTTTATCTAATTGGAGTTCTGAAAGTTATGTTTTATTATCATATTTCCATATATATTTTGAATCGGTTGATCCTCCCCCCCAACTCCCCTTCCCTGTTCACACCCCCTTTCTGTGGGTCATCTTCCCATCACTAATAGCTCTGCTTCCGCTTTCACATCTCATTATTCCATTACCCTCCTTCCTTACAATCTATCTTCACCCCTCTCAGGGTCTCCTTCCTAATTTTATGACCTATGAATTAAATTAAAATCTAGGATCCATGTATGAAAGGAAATACATGAGATTTGACTTTCTGAATCTTGGGTTACTTTTACTTACAAAATTTCTAGCTCCATCTAGTTTCCTGAAGATAATTTCATTTTGCTTTATATTTGAATAAAATTCCATCGTGCATATTCAAATTTATCCATTTACCTGTTGGCAGATACCTCGGCATATTCTATATCCTTGCTCTTGTGAATAGTAGAGTAACAACCACGATGTACAACTGTCTCCATGTGGTAGGACTTAGAGTCCTTTGGTAAGTGTAATTGTAATAGAATTGTAATTCTATCTCTGATGATTTAGAAACTTTCATGCTGCTTTCTACAGTGTCTTCACCAGTTTACATTCCTACCAATAGTGAATTCTTCCTCGTTCCCAAATTTCTCACCAGGTGTTATCACTTGTAGTGTTGATTTAGCCATTCTGACTGACATGATATGGCATCTCAAAACAGTATGGAATTTTCATTTTCATTGTGACTAAGAATATTAAATAACTTTTAAAATGTTGATTATTTACTTGTGTGTCTTTTTTTTGAGAATTAAACAGACAGTTCTCAATAGAAAAAACTTTTCTATAGGAAAACTGTATCTTTGAAAATAATCAAATACAAGAATGAATGTGAGGTTCAAATGCCTCTTCAGAAACTGAAGTAATAAATGATCTCTCTCCAGCAAATACAGAGAATCATAAAAGAAATCAATTATAGTAGACAGAGATATGAGAGATATGTTAGGGATAGCAGAGAAATATCCCTACCAATAACAGCATAAGTTTTGCCCATGAAAAACCAAATGACCCCAGGAAATAAGCTACAGTTTGGAGAGAAGAAACTGAGAAGTCCTCTTGTTTTTCACAAATCCAGCAGTTGCTCTCCATAACAAAATTTCTAATAAATAGTGAAAATCTCAAGCTGGTAAGACTGGGCACAGAAAAGCCAATGAATTCATAAAAGAGTACATGGTCAATCCAAATTCCCTGAAGCAAATAGATATTTATGCTTGCACAAAATACTTGCAAGGCCTTATCAACTAAAAGCCAGCATCTGGCAGGGGCTGAAGAACATAAATAATCCTCTGGAAAGTCAAATCACTAAGAAGGAGGAAGGTCCAGGTGGTAGACATAGGATATATGGGTTCTAAGATTTGTAATATGGACCATATGCTACAGCAGCAGTGGTTAGCTCCTAGGTTGAAGACAAGGGAAACTCAACCTGGAGCAATTTCTCCTCCTCCTGGAAAAAGTCAAATTTACTCTTATTCCTAAATTTGCTTATATCTCCACACTAAGAAGACATTGTGCTTCAATGAAGCAAATGGCCCAAGGGCTTCAGGAAGGCTAGTAAAAGCTCTTTGCTATTATCAGGTTTCTTGATAATGCCTTATACTTGAAGCTGATTAATTGGATCCAGGATTAATCTCCAAGTCTTATGAACTAGCCAGAGACACCTTGGAAACTGAACAATTCCTAGGAAATGTTCATGGGAGAATGACTTCTTCCTTTCCCATGTTGCCAAGAAGCTCATATGAAGTTTCTATGCTAGTTGGTTTGAGTTGCTGTTACAAAATATTACAGACTAGGTGGCTTAACCCACAGAAGCTAGGTTTGCTTAGGGCTGAGTGCTGGTAGCCGAACATCAAGGAGCCAATGGAGTTAGTGTCTAAAGAAATCTTTCTATCTTTCTATAAAGCACAGATTGATGACCTCTCAATCTCTCAAAAAGGCGGTTTGCCAACACCTCCTTTTTGAGAGAGAGGGGGGGGAGGGAGAGAGGAGGTTTGAGGATTAGAGGGAATAGAGGGGGGAGGAAAAGAGAAGAAAAGGAACCAACAAATTTCATAAATTGTTCTTTTCTTATTTTATCTTTTACATACACGTATGATATGTATAAGGTGTGTTGCAAGTATGTATGTTTGTATACATGCATGATGTGTATTGTGTGCCATGGTGTACATATAGAGCTCAGGTGACAATCTTGGATGTCAGTCTTCACCTTCTACCTTGTTTGAGATAGGAGCTCATTGTTGTTCACTACTGCATACCCTGTACTAGCTGCCCTTTAAGCGTCTCTTGTCTCCGCCTCCCAACTCCCAACCACAGGAGCACTAGGATTCAGATGCATGCGCCTGCATTCAGCTTTAGATGGGTTCTGACGATCCAAGCTCAGGTCCGCACACTTACACAAGCACTTAACCCGCTGAGCTATCATCTCCAGTCCATGCATTCATTTCTTACTGGACCTCATTCATGCCAGCATTAGACCTCCACTCCGTGACCTTACTTATTCTTACCTCTTACAAGGCCCTACCTTCAAATGTTGTCATAGAGGCTTCAACATGCAAGTTTGGAGATGATAGGACATAACTCAGTCTACCAGAGCCTTGGCTTTGCTTTCTATCCAAGGGTTTCACTGAGCCATTTCATCTTCCAGTGGCAATGAGAGCGACAAAGGGACGTCTGTGTCATACTTGTCCATATTCTGCCTGTGCTCCCTGCCACTAAATCCTGAGAGAAGAGCTGAGTCTCATATAGGGCCGAGTCCACCCTCAGGCTGACTCCTGAAAGTCTATAACCAGAGCAATATTAAAATCATTTGGAATTGTCTTCCTTTTAGTTAAACTCCTGGTGCTTATGAGACTGTACAATTATTCAAAATGATCCTTAATAGTGTTCTAATTCATGAGATTGTATTTTATAGAAGAGATTCTATGTAAAGAATCCTATAAATTATTTGCATTTTATGGTACTCTAGGTAGTACACACATTGTTTATGTTTTGCATTTTGATTTCATTACTTAGTCTTCCATAAACCTCTGAAACAGGCATTTGCACAAAGTACTACAGCAATTACACTTATTTGAAATTTTAAAGACCATATTGAACTGCCAAGAAATATGCTTAATATTATAGTGTTAAAAGTCAGTTGTGGAATAACTAGTAGTTTACCTAAACAAATTTGCATTCATTGAAAAGATTCAGTTTAATGTACACAAGTCAATCAATATAGTGTGCCACATTGACAGGGTGTAGGAAAAAGACAAGATCATTTCGACTGATGCACAAGATGCATTTTCTAAATCTTGATGTCCTTTTATGTTCAAAGTACTCAGAAGCCTAGGAATGGGAGAAGGCCACCTCAGCATAATAAAAGTCACATGTGAGAAACCACAGCCATCGCTGAGCTTGGAAGTGAAAGAATGTTTCATATATGTACTGGTTGGAATGAGAATGGCCTCCATAGGCTCATATATTTGGATACTTGGCCCCCAGTTGGTGACACTATTTGGGAAGGACTGAGAGGTGTGACCTGGTGGAAGGAGGTGTGTTACTACAGGCAGAATTACAGGTTTCAAAAGACTTATGCCTCTCCCAGTACCATACCCCCACCCCATTAGTCATGTCTCAAGACATGTCCACCTAGTTGCTTCCATGCTCCCCACTTTGGTAGTCATAGATTAACCCTCTATAATGGTGACCCCCAAATAAATACTTTCTTTAAGAGCTGTCTTGGTCATGATGTTTTAGCAGAGCAATAGAAATGTAACGAACATGCCACAGATCAGGAATACGTGAAAGATATCCTGGTTTCTATTGCTATTCAGAATATTGATGGAATTCCCACTTAGAGAAACTGGAAAACATAAACAAAAAAGACCCCAGAAATTGAATGTTACAAATATAGGAAGAAAGACATAAATTACCTTTACTTATTGCAGAGAGCATATCATCTGCAGAAAATCAAAGTGCTATGTATATAAAGGAAAGAGAGAGAGAATAAAAATTCAACAAAGTTGCAAAATATCAAACTAACAGATACAAACCAGTCATTTCTAGGCACTAAAAATAAACAGTATACAGAAAGAAAATTAAGAAAGCAATTATATTTTAAATAGCACCAAATAGAAGAAATACTTAGGAATATGTTAACCAAAGAGATGAAATACATCTTGCACACTGAAAACTCTAAAATGTTAGTAGGAGACACTAAAGACAATAATAGATAAAATAATGTACTGTGTGCATGGGTCGGAAATCTTAACATTGTTACTAGATCAATAATGCCCAGAGCAATCTAAAGATTCAATGCAATCTCTATCAAAAGCTCCCAAAACTTTGTATTGAAATTAAAAATAAATACACTCAAAAATTCAGATGGAACCTCAAAGGATCTAAATTGGCAAAAATAATCTTAAAAAGAACATAGTTAGAAGTCTCATATTTCCTGGTTTAAACTTCCTAGAAAACTCTCTGCAGAGCTATAGAAATCTAAAAGATCGACCAGTAAGTAGCACAGAATACAGATTCTGGGAGCAAGTTACTGCACACAGTTCATTTTTGTTAGAATGACCCAAAACATCATTGATTGGAGAAAATATATTCCGCTCAACAAATGGCTTCAGGAAACAGGTACCCACAGATAAGAATGCACTTAGGCCCTTCCTTATGCTACATACAAAATTAATTTTTTTAGCTTTATATGAATGAGTGTTTTGCCTGCATGTACGTACAATATGCACGTAGTATACATTCATAACATATCTGGTCAGAAGAGGGTGTTAGAGCCCCTGGAACTAGAGTTAAGAACGGTTGTGAGTTTCCACGTGAGTTTTGGAAACCAAATCTGGGTCCTATTCAAGAACAACAAGTGCTCTTAATCTTTGAACCGTCTCTTCAGCTCTACAAAATTAACTTAAACGTTTAAAAAAATCTAACCACAAGAACTAAAGCTATAAAATTCTTAGAAGAAAATAAAGATGGGATCTTTATGACACTGGATTTGAGAAAGATTTCTTAAGCAACTAAAAAACACAGAATACAAAAGAAAAGATGATTTGACTCCATCAAAATTAAAATACCATGCATTAGAGGACGTAAGATAAGCCTATGAAATCATACTCAACAGCACTAATAATTAGAATAAAAATGAAAGGCATAATGATGTCATCTTCCCACTAGTGTGGGTAATGCAAAGGAAGAGAAAAAAACTGAACAGTAGATGAAGATGTGTGCTGCTGATTGGAGTGTAAAATGATATCAACACTGTGGAAAACAATATGGTTGGCCTTCAAATTAGAACAGAATTACATATGATCCAATTCCACTTTAGATAGGCATCAAGAGATTTGAAATAAGGGACAGAACCATTGGGTGTCTCATACTACTAGTCCCCCTGCCAAAAAAAAAAAAAAGAAAGAAAGAAAGCAACTTGAGTATTTACCCACATTCGAATGAATGACAATGATGAAATATATGTATAAAATGGAATATTATTCAACCATAAAAAGGAAATAAGTTCTAACATCTACTACAACACAGGTGAACTGGGGAACTCAATGCTAAGTCAACTAAATTAATCCCAGAAAGACAAGTAGTGACTCATTCCATTACTACGAGTTGTACAGAGAAACCAAAGAAATCAGAGGACAGACACAAAGTGTAAGGCTAGTTACTGGGTGAGGCAAAGGCCACATAAGGAGTTGCTTGATAGGTAGAAAATTTCAATTTGAGGATGTGACAAAAGTCAGGGCTCTGTATTGGAACAGCTTAGCGCATAAGAATGTTCTGGCACTTTTTGTCTCTGGACTATATATTTAGAATCAATTACAATGGTAAATTTTGCTTTGTGTATTTTGCCACAATAAAAACATTATAAAAATAAAACATGATGCTCCTTGTAAAGTTGCCTGGTGAACCGTTTATCTCTCTGTCTGTCTGTCTGTCAGAAAAGAAGCTATCTTAAGTAACTGTCGCAAAGACTTTTAATCAGTACATATAGCTTCAAAGCTTAAATGAGCCAGGGCTCTCAGAAATGGTTTCATTTCCTTAGTCCCTCGCTTTAGGAGCTGCATTCCGCTACTTCCTTTTGAAATTGCATTAACAGGAAAAGGGGGCGTAGCAGCTTCATGTGTTTTCATCCCGGAAATCTGGCAAGCAGAGGTGAAGTGGAACTAATCAAGCCCCTCTTTAATTTGCAGCCCTCCCTTCAGCCTCTTTGATTGCAGATGTCGAATGCAGCTCTACTTAGTGACTTAGATGAGGTGAGTGGTACTCAAGCCACAGGGAAGGCGGGCTCATCTCCAGTGTGTGACTGGGGCTCTTCGCCCTGGTGCATGACTGCTGGTCACTCTCACCTGGATCTGGCTTCCTCCACACACAGACCAGCATTCTGGGAGTTAAATCTGCGCTTGTCAGCTACTGCAGAGGCTGGGCTGCCTGGAGAGCAGCCTTGATTTCTTCCAACCTGCTTTTATCCTGGTGTTTCTGGGCATACAAGGCTGCAGGGGTGGTTTGGGGATTAGAGGAAGCCAGGCCAGGTCAGAGGCCACGATCTGATAGGGTGGGGGAGGGCCACACAGAGACCTCATCAGTCTGTAACCAAACTTTGTCCACCCTTACTCTGAAAGTTGAAGCAGTTTTAACCTCCTTTGCTGTGAAGTGGGGCTGGGGTAGGCTGGGAGGCTTGCTTTATTCCTGACTGTAATAACATATAGTCATCCACACATTTGATGCCCAGTAAACTTCAATAAACTTCTCCCTCTCTCATTTAGCATGATGCACTGAGTAGAGAATTTGGTTTCTGCCTAGGTTTTTATGTAAGCTGGTCCATGTACCCAGAACATCCACTCCATGCCTTGCAAACTGTTATGAAGCCTTTACCTTGCTACTCAGTTGTCATTTTCCCATCAGGAAGGCCACTACTCCCTTTCTTTATAGAGATGAATGAGACTCACTCCCTTTCTGTCTCCTGTACAGTCCTGTGCTTGGTGGTGTTTGTGTCTGCTCTCTCTTTATTGAATTGTTACTTCCAGTTCTTCTGTCTTTTTGCTAGTTATGGCTCTTTGGAAGTGTGGTGTGTGTGTGTGTGTGTGTGTACTGGGCATGACTGTCAATACTTTAGGCTTTGTGGGCTGGCCTAGTGATGTATTTGTAGAATAGTAACAGACAATAGGCAAATGATTGACAGTGGCAGTACTCCTAATAAAACTTTATTTTCAAAAGTACCCAGTGGGCTAGATTTGACTTCATTCACCTAGTGTAAATGTTGATATAATGAACATTGAGAAATGATTTGTATCAGATGGGTTTCATTTGGGATGAGTACACTAGATAGTGAAAGGTCTCCAACCCTCTATGTCTTCTCCAGAGGCCTGATGCTGTGTTTATTTGGGGCAAAACAGCAAAGATACGTGACAGTGGAGAACAAAATGCCATTCATGCAATCAGAGACCTGTAATGAGTTCTCCCTTTAGTATTTCCTGTGAGATTCTGGGTTGGCATGTCACCCTTCTGAACCTCTGATCTCTTTGTTAACATAATAGGTTGCATGTCTGCACTGGAGGACTGAAGGTCAAAATGCTATCCATACCTTCTGTGACTTTATGAGCTGACTTGACAGTTATTTTCTAGTATTGTTGGGCAAGTTTACTTTTAGTTATGTTTGAAATTGTTTTATGCACTGTTGGGTAAGGGGCTATCCTAGTTTTTGGCGTTTTGTGTTGTCTGCAGCTGCTGGATTTATGTAGGGGATGTTGACTGGTAATGGTCTGCATATGCTATCAGTAGAATACCTGAGGAGTTCTGAATCAATAAAAACACCTGAGCTGAGAGGCTCACAATTCCACTGTGGAGTCTGGCACTGGCCAGGATGGTGGTTGCCTCTGCTGAGGTCTGACAGAGTTTGCAAATATGAATATGCCTCCTTGTCTTCTTTGGTGAGCCACAACAGCAACATTCAACTACATAGTATGCTTTATATTGCTTTATATACAGTCAAAACCAAGTTGAGGAACAAAGGGTATATTTGTCTTACACTCCAACATCACAGTCTGCCATGGAGGGAAGTATAGGCAGGAATGTGGAGGTAGGAACTGAAGCAGAGACCATGAAAGAAGACTATTTACTGGTTTGCTCCCTATGGCTGCTCAGCTTGCTTTCTTATAAAATCCATGACCACCTGACCAGGGTTGGCACTGCCCATAGTATGCTGATCCCTCCCACAACAATTATTGATCAAGAAAATTCCCTACAGACATCCCTACAGGCCAACCTTATGGAGGCATATTTTCAATTGAGATTACCTTTTCCAGATGACCCCAGTCTGTGTCGAGCTGAAAAAAATCCAACCAGCACACTAGTCAAGTGTGTGATACGCCTGCGCTATGCTGCGTTACTGTATTTGTGATGCTGTGCTGCACTGTGCTGAGTTGTGGTGAGTCAAGTTGCACCATGCTGTTATGTTGTGCTGCTGTGCTCTACCATGTTGTGTGAAGGCATGTTTTCAGTGAGTGAAGTTATGAGCTTGCTCATCATAACATTGTCTTACCAAAACGCTGTAATGAGACATCTACCTTATTTCCTTCCTTCCTTCTTTGTTTTCTTCCTCCCTCCCTCTCTCCCTTCCTTTCTTCTTTTCAGCCCTTCTTTCCCTCTTTATACTTTCTTTTACTTTCCAAATTTTATAAATCCATTATACTCATGACACAACGTGCTTTCAATTCAAAACTTTAAACCTTACAAAGTTGGGGTGATATACCAGGACAGATTCCCTGAAGCTTAGACAATTTGGGGAGTTTTTTTCAAATAAACTATTATAAAATTTTAAACACTGCAATTAGGTTCTATAGCCACAGAGGTCAAGGTCTTCATAATGTTTTCCAACAAGTGGTTTGCTCTGGTCCACAGCCTCCTAGGTCAATGTATCTAAATGTATCAATACTCCTGCACAGGACAGGTATGCGTTCTACCCAAGCTCAGTATGGCCCTCAGTAATTTAGGTGGAATTTTCCACCTAAATTTATAAAAAGCAGGTTTGGTCTTGCTGTCAAATACATTTTTATGACCCTTGGAATTGGGGATTTGGGAGTTGTAAATATGAAATTTGAATAACAAATTACCAGTCCTTATTAGGTGATGTTTGGGTAGGAGACAGCCCTACGTATAATCTAAACATCTTACTATAAGGATTCTCCAGTCTTATCAGTAAATAGGACATAAAGGAACACAGCTACAGTGTGATAATTGAGGAAGAAAGGTCTTCCTGAATGAATGCAAGGCTCGTGTAGCCAGTGGGAGACACTAGTCAATGATATCAAGATTCTTTCCAACCCCTGTGTTGTCCCCAGGACTCAACAATATGACAGGCTCGGTTCCCAACAGTAAGCATCTTAGAAGTAAGTTTACTGGAGAAGTGTCAGCTATAAGCATTAACACTAATGCTTCTGGTACTGTGACCATGAGTAAGTTACCACACTTTGATTTCCAATTATAAATATTGAATTATAGTTTGTGAGTCTTATGACCTTTCAGGAACTGTGGTTGTTGCTTGATCAAAATGATGACATAACATCCTCTCCATAAACAGATAGATAGACTGATCATGATTTTAAGGAGAGTTTTCAAGCCTTATCTAGATTCAGATCTGTCTGACCGAAAAGCTTGAATAAGAAGCTATCGTTATTCTACCCTTCCTCGAGACAAGAAATAACATAAAAACAACCCAGAAAAGTCACAAGCGCAAAATGGTGCCTTGTGCTGAGGTTCCTCTAAAGCCTAAAAACTGTGCTCCTTCCTGGGCATGTGAGGCCTAGGCTTGCTGTGCTCTCAGCCCAGCCTTAAACTCTCTGGGATATCACGACTCTAGATTTTAAAAATAAAGGAGGAAAACAAGTCCCAACCAGACTAGGAGCAGCTTCAGTATTCTTCTAAACATATTAGACTTTTCGGTACTTCATTTTGCTCACTTTGTATGAGTCTATCAGTCTTTCTTGAGAAGCCAACATGTATTAAAACACTGGCCTTGTGTTTTCCCTTGTCCATCAGTGACAGCCTCCTAGATCTCAAGTAGTTCCCCTTCTTATGTATTCCCAGAGCACCTTATTATTTTTTTCCTAAAGCAAGATTAGATAAGAGTATACGTGGAAAAAAGGAAGTAGCCTCTCATCACTGTTGGCCGGGAATCACGATTATGAACCATGTTCACAGTCAAAATATACAACTTGACTTCCTGGCCTTGTGGATACTAAGATTCCTCTGATTTTTTGGTCCTATATGCTTATCTAACCAAACAAAACAAACAAACAAAAAAGTTGTAGCATATATTAAAGTGTGGACAACAAAGGAGGTACAGAGAAAGAAGGGTGGAAACAGAGACACACAGAGAGAAGGATTAACCTAAGAACGGCACTCACCCAAGCATGGATCCCAGCTCTCAAGAGAGAAATTTAACAGTGCATTAAGCTATGATCTGGATGATTTTAAAATTACACTCTTCAAAGATTTAAATATTAAGCAAAAGTACTTTGTCATGTTATTTTTATATAAGATATTTTCTTTAGAAAATGAGATTGTAAGGTGGCTTATTTTGTTAAATGCTTAACATTAATTGTCAGCTTGACAGGACCTGGAATCAACCTAGGGGAGGAGCCTCCTGCAAACCTGTAAGAGGTTATTTAGATTAAGGTGGCTTCTGAGCTTGCCTGTCAGAGGTTATCTTTGTTTAGGTTCATTAGGGTGGGAAGACACATACTACAGGCACCATTCCCTGGGTGTGTCCCTGGCTGCACACGAGAAGTCAGTACTCTGCCTCTGGATTGTGAGGCACTGTGACCAGCTTCTGCAAGCTTCTGCTGCCTTGACAACCCTCATTATGAGGGACTATACCTTCCTTTAAGCTGTGAGCCAGAATAAATCTTTCTTTGCAGTGCTTTTGTAAGCGTATTTTATCACAGCAACTGGGAAACTGACTAACACACATCCCACTGTCAGTGTTCAGATAAAGTCTGGTTAGATAAGCATATAGGACCAAAAAGTCAGAGGAATCTTAGTATCCACAAGGCCAGGAAGTCAAGTTGTATATTTTGACTGTGAACATGGTTCATAATCGTGATTCCCGGCCAACAGTGATGAGAGGCTACTTCCTTTTTCCATGTCTACTCTTATTTTTCCTATCTTTCCCACCCTAGCTACCACTATGAGATTTCAACTCTTTAATATGAAGAGTCAGTGATGGCCAGAGTTTAATTTTCTGAATTTCTTACTCTTAGAGGGGGAATAAACCATTTTGGGGTGAAATGTCACAACCTGACTAATCTAAGGGAGATGAGAAAAGATCTAGTCTTGGTGATTCGATGAATATGGAAGAAAACACAGTTTCTTGAGACATAAAATCACATAAACAATAATGAACAGGTTGAAGTGTTGAGCCTAACCCTAACATAAAAGGGCTTTTTTTTAAAATCATGAGTCATTTGAGAAGCATCTTACTGAAAAATCATAAAAACTCAAGACAGAATCTGAGATAAACTGTGAATGACTGTAACACACATTGTTCAGTTATCAGTATGTAGATATACACCATTCTGTTTCAATAATAATACAAGCTTCTCTCTGTGCTTGGATCAAAGCATCTGGTACAATTTTTAGGATGACTGGCCTCATGAACTTAGGAGTAAGATCCCTTGGAGTTTAAAAAAAAAAAAAAAAAAACTAAAACGAAATGCACATCACTTATTATGCAGTTAAAATATAAGAACACACAAAAGAGACTTCATGATTTCATTTACTTTAGTTGATAGTTTTGTGGTGATTACTATGAATTAAGAAGCCCCGTGTCTGACTTGCTCATATGCCTCCTCAGTGACTAACACAGAATCCAAAACATAGCAGCACTGGTTGAAGACATAAAACTCCTAAGGAAGGAAGGTCACATGTAGGTAGCATGTTCATACGCCCTTTTGAAACTGTTACTATGACAGTTTGTCAAACTTAGCCCTTCAAGTCCAGAACTCAGTCTTTTTGAAGAATTGAACCACACCAGCCAAGAACAGCTGCTGCTGGCTCTGAATGTTGGAAGCATATAATGACTTTGAAGCAGTGTCTTTCTTCCACTTAATGACCCTAAACATTAAAGAAATTGGAATTAGCAGAGTCTGTGTGGCTACTGATCTTTAACATACTGGGGCTTCCAAATGGTAGCTTTATGCTGCCATCTCCTATAATATTAAAGATTTATTAGCAATAAAACAGAGACAGGTGGCCAACCATAAGTTGTCATGAACTGCACATGGGAAACAATCTCCAGTTTATGTTGCAAAATAAGACAGTGATTGGCTATAATCGCACCTTGGTTACACAGACTGGCTCTTCAGAGAACCAAAGGTCCTTGAGCATACGGCTTATGATTTTACTAACAAGCACCAGTCGTAATACATTGATGATAAAAAAGTCCCTTTAAACCCTTCTGTAAAGAGCTTAGCATATCAATCCTACACTGTTTTAGGCCATAGCTATTTGAATGAGTCCATTAATCTATCAAATTGAGCAAATGTCAAGTCCAATGCTGTACACATGCATAGTTAATGCCACAGTGTTGTGAAAGTATCTCTGCAGCTGACATGGTACACATTTCCCAAATCAATCATGTCATCTTCCGATGGATCTCAGGCATCTTCCTCCAGTGGAGCCCAGGAATCTTTTCCCAGTAGAGTCCAGGCATATCCCCTAGCAATAAATCTCAGGCACTTCCTCCCAGTGGAACCCAGACATCTTTCCCTCACTGGAGGCCAGGCATATTCCCTAGTGGAGGTCAGGCATCTTTCCCAGTAGAGACTAGGCATTTTCCCTAATGGAACTCAGTCATTGTCCCTCCGTGGAGTCCACGTATTTTTCTGTAGTGGAATCTAAGCATCTTCTTTTAATGGAGCCCAGGTGTCTCCCTCCAGTGGATCCAATGTTCTTAGCATCTTGTCAATCTGTCATTCGGTTGGCATCATGGAAGAATCAAACAGTCCTATCATGTGGGAGAGAAACAAGTGTTCTAAGAAGACACACATAGGTGTGTCTTGTGCCCACCTACCCTGGATGTATGAAAGAGAATACAAACTGATCCTTTTGCCCTCTTATCCTCTTTAAATTCAAGAGCTGATTTGCTTTGCATAACTGTGAAGAATATTTGAAATATTCTATGGAAATTGCTTTACTACATAACTCATATTAAATAAATATTAAGTTCTTCCTTTAGAGCACAGGGCCATGTGCTCTTCTCTGTTCCTTTAGCTCTGGACAGAGTTTCTGCTGAGTGAAAGAGAGCATTAAAGAAAGGAGGGAGGAAAAGTCAACATCGTTAAATCACTTGAGTCATTTGGGGGTATCAGAAACTGAACAAATAGGAAATCCAGAAGTTGCCAATAAGAGTCTGAGGCAGTTAGGTTTATGACACGTGAATGGGTATTTCTTATCAAAAGGACTCTGTGATGTTCATGATCTCCACGGAATGCTTAAATTCCATGGTTCAAAACCTTGCTTCTTCAAGAAAAATCCATTCAACTGTTTGTGTAAAGTTCTGACCTTCCATGCTCTCCAAAATGGGAAAGTCCTAAATTTTATCTTCTGTGGTTGTTTCTTACTTTGTGGAAAATCTAAGTCCTAGGTTTATGGGGTTGTGGATCAACCAGAGTGTTTATGGTTAAATCTTAAATGTCCCCCATCCAACTCATGTTTTGAATGGACTCCAGATAGTAGCATTATTTTTGGAAAATTCTAGAAACTTTGGGAACTGGGGCCTAGGAGGCAGGACTGGGCACCTCAGTCATTGATGGTGAGAAGAGGAATGGTGAAAATCCTTTGGAATACAACTGATGTTTAGAAAAGAAGTCTGTTAACCCGGACCTGTATGGTGCTAGTGGGGGTGGGCTTGGAACGATGGCTCAGAGGTTAAAAGCACGGACTGCTTTCCCAGAGGACTCAGGTTCAATTCCCAGCACCCATATCACAGCTCACAACTGTCTGTAATGGCTATTCCAGGGGATTTGGCACCCTCACACAGACACACATGCAGGCAAAATGCCAATATCCATTAAAAATAAATAAAATACATTTTAATCTTAAAAAAATATTAAGATGGCAATGGGTATTGATGCTTAAACATAGGCTTGAGTTCAGTGCCAGGATCTACAAGACAGAAGCAGAGAACCTTCTCAAGAGTTGTTGTATGACTTCCATATGTATACTGTGGCACACATGCACCCATGTACACACACACACACACACACACACACACACACACACACACACAATTTAAGGAATGTGTTAAACCTGTTGCATATTGTTTACAATGTATCCACCCTCCTAAGCTATTCTTTACTCTATTATTTAGGGGACCAATAATAAAATTCTGATTTTTTTTCTATCAGTGTCAGGGGAAATTTACAATGCACATTATGTTAATGCATTGGGGGGTAGACATACTAACTGATTTATTGTCATGTTAAGTGAAATAAATTTTTGAAAAGAAACTAGGATTTTAACAATGGCTGTGTCTCTCAGAAATGATATGAAGAATAGAACAGGACAAATTTCAGCAGATTTGGTACCTTTCTGGACTATGATTTTAATAACATCTTTCAAAGCCTGATTGCTTGGAAGAGTATTGCAGAGAGCACTTTGACATGTGATCTTGGTCCTTTTGGGCTACAGCATCTCTCCAGATCCTAAATGTGTGTTCACTGAATCTTCTTCTCATCAAAAAGCCCATGAGAGTATTTGATTTTTTGCATTAAAGGCGAGCCTGATGTAGCTCACAGAAGAAAACCCTTCTGGTCCCCCAGTGCAGCTCTTAATAGCAGCTTTAGTCAAAGGAAAGGTAGAAGGAGTCTCCATGGACCACTGTAGTCTGAATGTGACAAGTACAGTCCCCAGGGCTGCATGGGCTCTTATAAGGCACAATAATAAAAAGGGGAATGCAGTTGTATTTGCCCTTCCAGATGCCTTGGTTGGCTCTCTGCATAAATTGGAATCTGCTGTTCACCTCTTGAGGGTCCTTTATCAATGCAATACCCTCTAGTTTTCATTAATGGTCTCAAAAATTCATTTGTCATTCCCAGCTGGATCTGCATCCAGGGCTCAGAAATGGTATTTATAATCATTAGGATTTTAGGACAGTGAGACAGACACCCTCCCTACCATCATTTCCTTCCTTTTAGATATGGTCTACTGCTCAAACCTGTCAAATCACACAAGGGCTGATAATGAGATATGAGATGTGTAAACCAGTCAACTGGCAGAACTCCTTGGAGATTCATATTCTAGCAATTTGGGGTTTGGGTTTTGTATAGAGGTCAAAATAGATGTGAAGAGTTTTTCAAAGAAATTTGTCAAGATTACTCAGTGTCTGATTCCAAATTTTCTAAATTTTTAAATGGGAAGTGAAAAATTAAGTTAATCTCCAGGTGGTTTCTGTTGTCTCATATGCAAAGGGATAATAAGATTACATTCCTCACTGCTGGGCTTTGAGGCTGAATAATAGAAGC
Source organism: Cricetomys ansorgei (assembly GCA_026225945.1). Lineage (NCBI taxonomy): Eukaryota > Metazoa > Chordata > Mammalia > Rodentia > Nesomyidae > Cricetomys > Cricetomys ansorgei. Next base: position 63,991,152 of record JAMJFZ010000199.1, on the reverse strand, counting down.
AAGATTCCCTCTCAAAACATTTGTTGAACAAGGCTGAAGGTAGAGAGACAGACAAGCAAAGAAAGATGAATATATGAACAGAAGACAGACTGAGGGCTGCTCCTTGGTGGTGAAGATCAAAGCTCTGCACCCCAAGCTTGTCATTAATTAGATCATTAATACATGTATGTATTTTTAATACATGAGTTATCAGAACGCATCTTCTTTTTGGATTTTTTGTGTTTTAAATTTTTATTGTTTCTGAATTACAAACTTTCTTTCTTCATGAACAACATCCACTTTTAAAAAGTAATGATTTGTTCCTCAAAAACTCCATTTATATTAATCAACTTTGTTGGTAATGTATTAATAAGTCACAAGCAGTTACCCAGAGTAGTTACAGAAACAAGCACCTTGTATTTCATGCTGAATACACAAGCTTCCAGGAGGCAGAACTGTATGTGAGTCAGCAGGAGTCAATGGGCCAGGGTGCAAAGCTGCATTGCATACATGGAGGGAAGAGCAGCTATAGATGGTGGATGTGGCCAAATGTGTAAAATGTTTCATGGAGCATTGGCCTATACAATTCTAAAGCGTACTCCTAAAATAACTATTTTAGTCATTTATGAACACAGCCTAAATATCAACCTGTAACAAAAATTACATTAGTAAAGATAGTTGGTTGAATGGCGATGCCTAAAAATTACCAGAGAGAAGATCACATATTCCCCCTCTGCAGGAAAGCCATGGCTGTTCTCTACCCCTGGCCACAGCCCTTTCCCTGGGAAGGTCCTCCCACACAGCCACCAGAATAGACTTTCCTGCTTCCCATGCTGCTGGGGGATCTTCCCCCCATTGTGGGTTTCCAAACCGCACTTGCCCACACCTCTACAATTTCTCACCAAGCTTTCCTAAGTCACCGCAGCGGACATGCCATCTGTTTCCAGCTAGAACTATGGTTATTCTAACCAGGTTTAATTTCAGCATTTGCCAATTTTTATACATTTTAAAGAATTATACAAAATTATATGTATACATGCATACATATATATACATTATATATACATATGTAAGGACATGTATATAATTTCTAATCACTCCTTTGTTATTTATTATTTCTGCGTTTTCATTGTTTTCCGTCTCCCAGATGCTTTTTCTCTGTAATTTCTCAGAGTAGGAGTTTAAAAAGACTTAAAACAATTTGAGCAAAGAGAAATCTAATTTAGAAAAAAATCCAACTTCTTGGATAGTTCAAGGAAAGGATACATAGTTACAGGAAGTAGGGAAATGTACTACGAAATATTTCTGAACTAGAGATACGCCAGACAGAATCCAATGAGTAGACAGACTGAAGGCAAATCGATACTCTGCCCTAACAGAATTTCCTTAAATGTTTCAAAGTGCTTTCCTTTCCTAGCAAGCTGAACTTTCTTCTTAAAGTCTGTGTTTGCTTTGCACACTACAAGTAAAACTTTATTCATGGTTTAAAATTCAAATTCATAGTTTAGGAAGTGAGCCACGTGAGGATATAGTTACAAGAAAACTCTGCAAAGTTAGTAACCTCATCTCCACCTGAAGTGAGAGGATAAAAGCTCACAGATCTGAGGTAACAAAATCTGAGTCCCAAAGCTGAAGAATCAGTAAACTTTCCAACAAGTGAGAGACTTTAACGTGAGCCCTTTGCCTTTAAATCAAACACTCTTGTCAAAGTATCAGATATTTACCAAACTGAATACTCTTCAAAAACTCATGAATATTTAACAAAAGTCCGTTTATCTGTGTGAACTGATCCTTCTGCAATGTTCAAATCCAATGTGGAAGTTTTCAAAGATACTTGATGCCAAAGTAAGAGCCAAATATAGTTAATTGAAGGAGAGTTTATACGAGAAATTACTTAGAAGTACTGTGTTTAAATGAAACAAACATTTTTAAAACTCCTTCATGGATAAAAATAAGCCTCATAAAAACACATGAAGAAGCAAGTGATCAGGTACCCCACATTAAATCAGTTAAAACTAATAGAGCAGAAAGATTTAAAAAAAATTGGTTTCTTGGGGACTGTGGGAAGTGGATACCCTAAATGGAAGAACATGTAGCATCAGCGAGTCTATTGATTTTTGGAGAGCTAACAAGAGTTAATGGACCAGAAAATGTGTCTTCATTTTCCTCATTCTGAGAATAATAGACTGTACTATAACAGAAGTGTTTTCTCAAATGCAATATGAAAACTCATGGGTGAGCCTCATCTGAAGCAGTGTTGGAAAAACATATGGTATTTATGGAAATTCCTCCCTTTGAATGCTCATAATTACAGAGTTCAGCTGCTTCCATGTGATACGAGCAAGTCGCCAATAAATAAAAAAGAGATAAACCAATCTGCCCACAATGTTATGCACAGCAGTGCTAGAAACAACAGCCATTGAGAGAAGGACATCTCCTGTGACAACATCTGGAGTACAAAGAATGTGCTGGCATTTGATTCAAGTTCACTGCTTCCAAATTATTTGTTTGGGGAGAATAGCAGAGTTCATCAAATATAATGACATTTATGGATGCATAATATACTCCAGAATCTAATTCTAGAAAAATCGCAATTTTATACTTTATCCAAGTCCTTTTCTCAACTCTGAAAGGCCAGCTTTTTTTCTATGAACTTAGCATCAGATACACGAGACCTGGTAAGGGCAAGAAAATCATCAGGACACAAAAAAACCTCTGGAAAAAATATGGTTCTGAAGGATTCTGCTCCCCAAGTTCAGATTTTTTTTAAAAAACTGGAAAGCAGTGAGCAAACATCAAGGTTATAGAGTATAGAGAATATGGCCTATGGAGATCCAGAGTCCTTAGAAGGTTCAGCGTTGAAAAGTGAATCTATAGAAAAACCTGATAATCTGCTGATCTCAAAACAGCTTTGCAGAAGCATATGTAGTGGGCTGAGTCCCTGTTCTAGCTGGGTCCAATGAGTTACCATTAGCCTGCATCAACCAGCAAGGCCCTGTTCTAGGTATCAAATTGAGATACTAGCAGCTGACCCCATGGTCTGAATAATCAAAAGTGACAATCCACTAAAAGGGACCTACTACCTAGAGGGAAGAAGTGTAATCAGATGCTCTGAAAAGCTGGTATCTACCAACAAAACAAATTCTGGAGAAGGCAGGCAACTTAAGCACTGAAACATAATAACAACATCTGAGATTATTTTCAGCAGAGAACAGACATTAGAACAGCAGATGCAGTTGACTCCCATTACTGGTGTTGAGTTTTCTTACAGAGCAGCTTTGAACCTTTAGTGTTGAATCATTGCTCCTGGGTGTGAAGGGTTAAGTTCGTGGCATTCTATGGCCACACAGCACTTTTATCACCCCATCAATATGTTCACTTCAAGTTTCTGTTTAAAGGTGTGTTATATACATATGGATTCATTGGCATTGAAAGCATGGCCAAAGAAACATAGTTGGTGCATGAACAAAGCTAATGGAGAACTACTACACTTCATACTGTGCAGAGCACTAGATAGCACTTCAGCACTGTGACCAAGCTTTTCTGAACAAGAAAATACACACACACACACACACACACACACACACACACACACACACACTAGCACTTCAGCACTGTGACCAAGCTTTTCTGAACAAGAAGATACACACACACACACACACACACACACACACACACTGTAAGAAAAAAAGAGCATGGTGCTAATTCAGCTATAAAGAAGAGAATTATTTATAGAGGAACACACACAAAACAGCAGAACATGGTGCTGTTTCACCTCATCTGGAGAATGTATGCCTCATAAAACTAATTTTTTCTTCGTTCTGCACATGTCTCATGGTTTTAGTTTTTTTAATTTACAAATAAACCATAGGTAACAGAAAAATTTAGAAATACAGAATTTATGAATACAGAATTTTATATAGAATTATTTTTAATGAAGAAAATTGATACCTAGAGGAAAATGTGGTTGTTGTTAAGGACCTGAAAGACCAAGGAAAAGAAAGATCTGACATCAGTATAAAAGGTGCAGAAATACAATTGTAGCACAAAAGCTAAGAGTGAGGATGGGGTTAACTTGCAGATATTACTCCTGTTATGAAGAGAAGAATCAGATATGGAGAAAGGGTAGAAATAGAACAGTTGGTGCATAAAAGGGGTGGGGGTGGGTTGGTTCTAAAGCCTAAAGCTCTGTGCACGACTGATAATAAAACAGACATTCACACACCAAGCCAGGATTCTGGCAATGTTCTTTGTTTTTTAACCTCAGAGCCAAAGAGAAAAATTTTCAAGTTCCCATATAGAAGGGGAAACATAAAAACAAAAACATCAAACTGGAAGAGTACTTTCCACTCAACAGCACCCAATTACAGACAATGAAACAGCTTTGTAAGGCTGCTAAGAGAGTGGACTTCTTCCCAGAAGGAAGGAGATTTAGTTGTTGGTGTTTAAGAAAAATACCTGCAGATATATGGAGGTTCAGAGAGCATATTACTCATACATCTCAGCTGGAGGAAATGATAAAGTAGAAACTCTACCTAATCAAATAATAAATGAATCAAGTGGGAGACCTCAAAGCAGAGGAGAGATAAAAAAATAAGAGTAAGACATAAATAAAGATGGAAGTAGTAGAGAACTACATAATTCCCTAAAGTCTTGGAATAATAGCACACACAGCAAAGATGTTCTGAAACAGAAGTCACATGCTGCAATGGGGAACGTATAAGCCAATGAGGGTAAAACTCTTTTTGTGAATTAAAGCCCAAAGCATGAAATAAATAGAGCAGAAAAGAGGAATTAAATGGCCTTTAATTCTTACCATTAAGTTAAAAGAAATCTGTAGGGAACTGAATTAAAGAACCTTGATGAGCGATAATAACTGATGACTTATTTAAATATTTCAGTAGAGGAAGAGGGATTTTGAGCTTCAAGAACGGAGAGTTGGGGATGGGCGGTGGTGGCACATGCCTTTAATTCCAGCACTCAGGAGGCAGAGGCAGGTGGATCTCTTTGAGGTAAAGACCAACCCAGCCTGGTCTAAAGAGAGAGTACTAGAATCAGCAGGTCTACACAGGGAAACCCTGTTTCAAAATGCCAAGGAAAACAAAAAGAAGGAAAGGGAAAAAAAGAAGGAAAGGAAGGGAAAGGAAAGAAAAAAGAAAGAAAGAAAGAAAGAAAGAAAGAAAGAAGAAGAATGGAGAGTTGCAAGAAAGAAGAATGGAGAGTTGCTACTAGCATCAATGATGGCAATGATGTCCTCATACAGTCTAAAATAACAAGTAAGAGGCATAGCAACCATATCAGAACAACACAAATAAACAAGAAGAGTCTCTGAAAATAAAGCACAACAAATATTTAAATGGTTAAAAAAGTGGGTAGGGTTTACTCTGAATTGATGCATTTGCTCCTATAAGGAAGATAGGTTTTTAAACAATTAGGGAAGTAAGAGAATCCTAAAAGCTTCAAAAGCTCATATAATTTGTAAGATTCAAAAACCCACAAGACTTACAAGGCTCCTTCTAAGGTTGTCTGAACAGCAAACAATTGCTGGGTGATGGAAGGCTCTCCTGGAGGTTCCCATGAATTGGAACAGGAGTTCCATGGATGCAGCTTTGTGAGTCACCACCCATGCTGGGTGGGTCTTTGAATGATGCAGCTGCCTGTAGTCACACCAGCTCATAGAAATCATCCCTCTCATCCATCCTGTCAGTAACCTGATGTTGGTTCACCAAGCTAGACTTGGGTAGAGTTGTTTTGTTGATCGCTCATCAGTGCTCTATCTGAGGTGAATAAACACTTGTTTACCTCTTCCCATGAAAAGTCTCACAATGCAACTGGCACTGAAACAATGATAGAAGCAAAAATGAATTAGGGAAGAGCAGCTGTGTGGATCCTGTAGAGCATGATATGACATTCACCTGAGGCTGATTAGTCTAAAGGTGGACTGTCTGCAAAGGCGATCCTTTCCCCCTGTGGTACAGGATAATGGGCCTCCTTGATGTAGAGGAAGTTACATGTTTCCTGCTGTGAGTAATAAGACATGGAACAAAGTCTGAGCTGTCTAAAGGCAATGCTTCCTTGGGAGTAGGGGCAAATCCCAGAGTGGCTGTGACTGTGTGACTGTGTGGCTGTGGCGTGACATGCCTCCTTGAAAAGTAGGGTCTTGCATATGATTATTGGGTCACCCAAAAACCCAATAGAGGACAGACTATGTGGCAGCGGTTGTGTGGTCTTTGCTGCAGGAAATAAGGCATGAAATGGAGGTTAAGGAATTTACCAAGAAAAAAACTTGTCTATGTGAAGGAGGAGAAGATGGAGACAATAGGGGAAAGACATGCAAGTATTATCTTTCTCACCAGCCCCTGATTTGGTGAGAAAAGTGGGGAAAACAGGCTGAGAGGTGTTGGCTTTCTAGTTTTTACAGCTGACAGAACACAAGGAAAAGCAGTATACATTAAGTCTATGATGCAGACGTTTATTTTTAGTTATGTCTAAAATGGTTGTTCAGTGCACTGTTGGGAAAAGAGCTGCCTAGGCCTTGGCATTTGTATTATCTGCAGGTGTTGGCTTAATGTAAAAGATGTTTCATTCCTCATGATCTGCATGTGGTATTAATACAATACCTGAGGAGTTTAGGTATCCATAAAAAAAACCCTGAGATGAGATGCTCTGGGTTCCACTGTCCAGGATGGTGCTTGCCATGACAGTGATTCCCTCTGCTGAGGTCTGGCAGGGTTTGCACCTATGAATATGCCTCCATGTTTTCTTGGCTGAGCCACCACAGTAGGTATACAACTACAAGTGGTGCCTGCAAGACAAGACATGACATCACACTAGTTAACATCCAACATGGAGACAAGGAAGAAAAAGGAAAGACAAGGAAGAAAAAAAAAAAAAAACTCCAGACCTCATAGTCTGATGTAGTATGCTCAGAGAAGTTCCCAGAGGACAGAGATTAAATATATGAAAAAAATAATAATGAGTAGAAGTCTCTTGAAGGAATAGGAGAATGAGAAAGGAAATGAGCCTCTATGAAGAGAAAAGGCTGTGAAATTAATGAATTAATGAGAAAGAAAGCTCCAAGGTGAGAGCCACAGAATAGAGACCTTTAGAGAAAGAGAAAGAAATTTCCATGGTAGAAATGAAGAATTCAACTGGAAGCAGGGAAAAAGCAAGGTTCCAATTGCTTTTCCTGATCATGGAACTGACCCCAGCACAAGGAAACTCAGTGCCTATTTGCTGTGTGCTCCTGCAGCTAGCCTCATTCCATTCTACAGCTGGCAGCTGAGGCATGGGGAAACAATTTGTACTGTTTTACATACTGAGTTTTCTAATGACATTTTGTGTATGTGAAGCCCAAGCAGGTCTTTTGTTTGAGATCTATGAAGAAGGTGGTATGTTTCCCCATAGTGGTTGCAGAATAGAATGGCGAACTGCCAGAATGTTTCTATTGGATGCTCTTCTCACAGGCCTAGGACTCCCTGCTGTGGAAGTCATGGATTGGAGCCAAGAAGCCACAGATATAAACTGACCTGTTATTTTTCCTGAAAACCATACTCTATATTAAAATCTGGAAAATGTTTCCTCAAGGTCAGCACACAGAGCTGTCTTCCAGAACTGACTGAAATTGTATTTCATGCTGGTAGTTGAACTTGGTACTGTAAGAAACACCCAGGTAGTACTGGTTTTGAAGGCATGAAGGGGTCATGGAGAGCAGCTGAGGCTTGGTACCATGAAAAGAACCCAGGAGAGGCTACTGGTAAAAGTGTAGATCAGTTGCAGCAAAGGATCCCAGCAGTTTTGGAGATGCCAGTACCATGAGCTGACTACCAAGAAGAACAGCAGCAGTGTAGTGGAACCAGCCTGAACCTGGAGGACAAGCTGTGTACGCTACAGAGGGCAGAGCCAGAGAAGTGACCCAAGCCCTTTGAAGGAGCCCAGAAGATCATGAGTGAATTCCAGATAATTGGACATTGATAACGTTTTTCTGCTGTCCAAAGACATTGTAGATGTTTGGTTTCATTTGGTTCTGTACTTGTGATTGTTCCTCCTGTAAATAGTTGTGCTGATGTAGTGTTAAAGTAGATTGTAGAGATAAATCTACTTTTTATGATTGTCTGATACAGAAAGGGGGAAATGACGCAGGAGTTTATTTTTAGTTATGCTTAAAATGGTTGTTTTGTGCACTGTTGGGAACGGGCTGCCTAGGCCTTGGCATTTGCATTGTCTGCAGGTGTTGGATTTATATGGGGGGGGGTTGTTTGATTGCTCATAATCTATACATGCTATCAGTAGAACACCCAAAACAAAACAAAACAAAACAAACCCTGAGAGGAGACTCTAAGGGTTCCACTATTCAAGATGACACTGACTCTGCTTGGTCTGGCAGGGTTTGTACCCAAGAAAATGCCTCTGTGTCTTCCTTGGTGATCTGCCGCAGCTGTGTAGTACTATAAATCTATGCTAACGTGTCCTTCCTAGGACCCAGAGATGTAGAACCATTTAAATCATTGGACATTAAGGAGAAAGAGAAAGATAAAATTTATATGATTAAAGAAAATACCCCATAGATTCAACTTTAATACAGAAAAAGGAAAATGTGTGTTTTTCACACGCAGATGGGGGCCTTAATAAAAGATAAGCAGAAGGAGCTATGATGATCAGGGAATGCCAGGCATTTTAACTGTTTGAGTTGGGAAAGATTTTTAAACAAGATATGATGGTAGACAGGATAATTCTGAGTTCTACAAATGCAGAGACACTGAGAGTTATAACTACTTATCACACATTGACACAAATGCTGCACAATTTTAGACACTATGAAGATCAATCCCTAATGGACAGGCTCTTAACATCCATTAGATCTTGGTTATGATTACTTGGGGTCCTTGTGAAGGCCAGAAACTGGAAGATAATAAGGGAAGAAAGCACTGATGAGGGAACTGGGTATGTGTAGAGCAGTATTTGATACTCATTTCACCGAGTCTGAAGAATTAAGAGAGAACTTAATTCATCAGGGTCCTAAGGATTGGTATCTTTGCTGAATTTCACAATGGGATGTGAACTTCATGAGATTATAAAGCCTTTGTGAGGCAGGAGAGATGGCTCAGTGGTTAAGGGCACTGAGGTCCTGAGTTCAATCCCCAGAAACACGTGGTGGCTCACGATCATCTGTAATGGGATCAGAGGCCCTCTCTTCTGGCATGCATTTGTACATGCAGATAGAGCACTCATATAAATAAAATAATCTCTTTAAAGGTGGGGGGGGTGCTCTGTGAACTCTGAATGGCTTAGACCAGTGTGGGGATAGTGTTCATAAAATGCTAAAACAAGAGAAGAAGCAAAAAGAACAAAGTAAAGGCGTCTGTCTAGGTCACTCAAAGGCAAATGTGAAATGGTTTGTGCCAAGCTAGAATTCTTGAGGGAAAAATGAACATAAATCCAGATGCTGTGCTACCAAGCCTCTGAAAGTCTTTAAAGTCTAGCACTAGTTCACTGAAGATCAAATAAAAGAGCAGTACAATGAAAACAATTAGGATTGTACTGGAGGAGGCAGCTGTTCTCCCTCACACCACTTCCAGAGGATGCTGGATCTTTGTGGACATTTCACCCCTGCAAGAAAATATAGCAGAAATGAAGATTGTTCACACAATCTGTAGCCCTTTCAGCAACCAGACGTGGTCAATAGAGAGTCCAATAGGCATGGAACCTGCTGGAACGAGGAAGCCAGTTCCAGCAGTAGCCACAGCATATAGTAGTGTCTAAGAATAGTTTGTGAGCAATAAAATGACTGTGGGTAATGGAGGGCTGGATAGGGTTGTGTCTTCCACCCATTCTGATTGCTGTATGTAACATTACTTTATTGCATGAAGAAACAATTGGCATAAATGATGGTACCCTTTCATGCTATACGGAACCTTGCTAACATTTTCTCTTTATTACCCTGTTATCTGCTGAACCCCAAGGCTTCTTGGTATTTTCTTAAAGTATGTGGCAGTGAGCCTTCAGAAATCCAGTCCACCCTTTAAAAAATTTCATTATACAATGCAGACTCTTGGGTGTCATGTAGATATAGAAAAGCACCTGGAGGAATAGTAAAAACAATGGTAAAAATCTGAATGTTGGTTCCATGTGTGATGGGGAAAACACTCCCAAGAGCTACAGGGTCTTAGAAGAAAAATCCCAGTGCTGAGGTGGGTTACCTCCCTATAGGTTGTTGTTCAGGTAGAGCTCTGAGAGCCTTCATACAAAGAAGGCTATTGCCAGTGCTGTGGATTTCATGTAAGAACTAGACAATAGGTTCCTACTGCTGAAGAGACCACATACTTTGGTCACAGGGCATGAAGAAATCCAGCTGAGATTGAGCTAGAAGTACTCTTATATTGGTTAGCTTTCATAATGCCAGAAATTGCTATGTAGTCAATTGAGAAAAAAATTGTCTACTGACAGTCCTGGTCAGGTGTGGATCATCCTACATAATGCACTGCTAATATGTTAGACAAGATGTGCCCATAAGGACAATAGTGGCACAATTTTTATTGCACCCAATTGCCTTCCACCTGAATGTAAGGTACTTCACAAAAGACAAATGTGTCTACTACTATAATCCAGGGCAAAATCCTGGGGAGGTCTTGAGCCCCAGTGTAGAAGTAATTGCATTTTTTTTGTTATGTGGGCATGATATACCTATTAAATTGCCTTCTAAGTATTTGTATTTGTACCTATTTATTCTTGATGCTATTAGCCTCAATCACAGATGTACAAACTTTTTTTTTTTTTTTGGTAGGGAGCAGTGATTACTATTGAAACTCATAACCGGTCACACTTCTAAGACTAACTTGTTCTAGCAGAGTGGCTTAATGCGTGGCCATGAAGTGATGAAAATACTTAGACATCCATATTATTCCCTCTAAGATTTAGGGAATGTTGCAGAAGAGGGATCAGGAAAAAAATATAAGAGCCAGAGGAAGTGCATCATTTTTTATAAGTATTTTACATATTTGTAGCTATTTCCCTGAATTTAAACATTCCATATTGAAAGAAAGAAGAAGGTTTGTAAGACCTAGGGAGCTATCAAAAACTCACATATGAGTTATGTGGAAGCTCACAAAACTTCAAAAACTGGTAGCTTAAAAATTAAAAGTCTCAAGAGCCACCCCCCAACACACCACACACACACACACACACACACACACACACACACACACACACACACACACACGTTTCATATGCAGTAAATAAAAGCTAGAAGGTGACCTCTCTCCTGAGGAGCTGCCTGCAAGTTGGGCAAGGAACTCTGGGAAAGCAGCTTACCTAAGTGTCACCCTTGCAAGCCTGGGCCTTTTGATGATGAAGCTGCCTTGGAGTCACCTGTATTTACACAAGTATCCTCTCACCCCTATTCCTGTGCATAATCATCAAGCTTGACTTGGGTTGAATTGTGTCCTTGATTATCAGTATTCCATCTGTTATGAATACATGTTTATCCACATCTCCCTCTGTGTCACAATACGATGATGCTTGTTTCTGTGCTGTATGTGAATGGGCAGAGGCTTCTCCATGCTGATAAAAGAAAACAAATTTCAGATAAAATAGAGCTTCAAACAACAAATGAGCAAACATTCCAGGCACACCATAGACCACAGAGGCAATTAAATCTCTACAATTTAACTAGCACAAAAATGGCCAGTTAAAATAACCATCTGTAAACTCCAGTTCCAGGGGATCTAACACCCTCTTCTGGCCTCCTCGGGACCTGTCACATGCATTGTGCACAGACATACATAAAAATTAAAAAGAAAAGACAGAATCTATCGTGGCAGTGGTCTATAAGAAGGATGACAAAAATACAAATGAAAGTGGATCTCTTCTCAGGAAATAGGAAGTGGGAAGAAAGCGGGAAGTTGCAATAAAGAAAGAACTCTCAAGTCAAAACTAAATTTAATAAAATGCATATGTGTTCAAATTAATACATTTAAACTTTTTTAATATATCACTAAAATGTGTAAATGCTATATGATAAAAAAAGAATCTACCACTTCAACTAATTTGGGTAGCTTAACCATAAAGATTTATAAATGAATAATATATATAACTCTACAGCAAATAAATAACCATGTAAATAAGTCTAAAAAAAAAAAAAAGTCTCCCAAACAAAACGAAAGCCACCAAAACAGTTCAGATTCAGAAACAACCAGAAAATCTAAATAGATAAAATACACATCAAATGATTAGAAACTCTATACAAGATTCACTATAAAGTCCTCAGAAACAGGTTATTTCACAGCTGGATTCTTTGTAACCTGTACAGAACATGTATTTCCAAGGCTTTTAGGAAACATTTGATGTTTCAATAAATATGAGACTCTCAACAATGGAGTAATCTCAAGCCGGTGTGCCCAGTATACCCAGTGAAGCCAAGATAGCTGTGAATGCAGCCCACCAACAAATTATAACCTCACTTTAAAGACTAAGTTTTTTTTTCAGGTTTTTTTGCATTGTAATTCACTTGTGTAGTTCTCAGGCAGAAACTTTGTGGGTGACATGTCACAATGTCAAAAGGTTGGACACATCTGGAAATCTGACAAAGTCCTGCAGAAGATACTATAAACTGTAGTTACTAATACTATATATCAGTCTTATATAGGACCTATGGTACAAATTTTACAACATTAACAAATAAGACCAAGCTACATTTGTTTACTCTGAATGTATTCTACCAGGGAATCTAGTAATACGGTAATAATAGAAGTCTTCATGTGAAATATATATTCTGCACTGACTCTGTACCACATGCTCTGCTCCATGGCTTATATGTACCAGCATTCGTTTTCTCCCTATAGTTCTGTTTGGTTATTGCAATCATAGTTATCATTCAATTTTGAAAGCAAATGGCCTAGGGTATAAGAGGACAAGCTAAGTTTCCATCATCACACAGAGAACAATAGATGGGGCTGGAATCCTGCCTAGAAGTGTAACTTCTAGCTTCTGTGTAGGTGGGGGAAGAGAGAGGAAGGGTAAATCATATGAACAGCTGCTGGAGGGAATCTACACATTTCTGTAGCTACTATAACTTTAAGAAAAATACTAACTGAAAGTGGGCGATGATTCACTATGTAAATCCATTCCTTTTCAGGCAATGTTTAGATGATGAAACTCTGAAGGCATTGCTCTAAAATTCCTGCGCAAGATAGGAGGCCGATTAATCCCGTCAATATTCAACATTTTGGTTTCTCACAAATGCAGTGTGACATAAAGTGACATAGTAATTTAAAACACTGTAAAGGAATCCTCTGAGACATTGCCTCAGCAGCTCTAAACTCACCCTGACACGTGACTGCTTTTCCTGTTTCCTCCAGCATCAGCACTACTGGGGATTCTGACAGGCTGCCATTGCTCTAATCCTACTTGCTACTCCAGTGATCACATTGTTCCCATTTGGGTATGGTTTCACCTCAAAGCCCTCTTCCTGGAAATCTACTCAGGGTCTATTAACCAGGGACACTGACCTGTGACAACCATCTACAGCAGATGACAGTGCTGGTTCCCCACCCTTCTAATGACATATTCCTTGGCTGTCATGGTCTCCTCTTTTCCTCTGTCTCCTTTGTGGGTTCCTTTAATTTCCTCCAAATCCTAATATCACGGCTCCTCCTCCAATCACATCCTGTTTTCTCTCCATCCACATTCCTTCTTTGGTGATTTCATTCACTGTGTTGCTTAAAAGATCATATGTGTGCTGAAAACCTACAAGTGTCTCTCTTCAGTAACTCCAGTAGCTCTTCCCACAGCCTCGGCATCTCACAGACCTGCTTTCTAATCAGTTCTGATGTTTCTATGTTCCTCGGATTCACTGTCCAATCCAACAAGAAACCTCTTGGCCCCACCACTGAGTGATGATCCAGATTCTGGTCCCTTTTCACCCTGCACTATTCTCAGAGCCACACCCTTCCAGATCTCTACTTTTATTTTTCTTGACAGAGCAGCCAGAGTGAGTCTCTCCAAACACAAGTTATAATTTGTCATTGGTCTGCTGACAAACATGGCAATGATCACATAGGGCATTCAACTGTAAACAGTGCCTCCCTAACTTCACCTTTGCAGTCGGTCATCTGAATGTTTGTCTCTGGAGCAAAGCATGTCGACCAGCCTTCTGCTTTAGCCCATGTAACCAGAGTCCTGTGCTCACACTGGTCTCCAAGACATCCCATTGCTGATGTACATGGTGCATATGTGCAAAGATGCAGAGTAAAGCTAGTCAGGAAGGCAGGGAAGGGGTAAGAAAAGGAGAAAGCAGGGAAGGGGTAAGTAAAGGAAGGAGTAGACTTTGACATTTTTATCTACATAGAAGCATTTTTACTATTTATGAGCCCTTGAACACAGGCATTTCCTGTTTGAATTCCTACTCTGTTGTGCTTCTCTCATTTAATTCATGCTGTTGCTTTTTTTTTCTTTTTTAATTTGCCAATAAAAAAAATTCCTCCACATTAAAATCCTCCCACAGCCTTTGCCTCCCCTTCATTCTGCCCCTTTTGTCCTCCTCTCCCTAGCAAATGCCTTACAAAGGACTATTAGGTTTGCTATGATCTTTCCTCTTCCCCTATTTCACCTCTTCTGTTTCTATCCCATCCACCACCTCTACCCTGACACAGACACTCCATCCAGGCCTGTTCTCCACTCTATAACTTCTCTGTGTTGCAATATCTATCACTTTCCAGTGGTAGCTAACCCTGGCAGTATGTCTGCTACAGAAAAGCAAACACCTTCGGCTGTCCAACCACTCAACATCAAAGAACCTAGAGAATCTCTGTCCCCAAATCAACTCCTGCAGGGACTCTGCTAGAAGTGTAGGTTCCCAGACTTTTCAGACTTTTGCTTTGGAAATGAGGTGACCTTCCAATATTGTCCATACTGTGTATCACAGGGCTCTTGCTGTACAGATGCACCAACTTGATTTAAAGAACCACATTTCGATCTGAAAGGTACTTGCTGTCACTAAGTCGGCAAAGACATGACTGGCTGACACCAATGTAAAACATGTTCCTCTGAGGATTAGGTAATGATACATAAAGAGATTTAGCAACTCCAAATTCAATGAATTATTTTACACTGCCACATAGAATTCCCCATGGAATAAATAAATCATATGTTTATGCATTATGTATGTGCATTTAATTATAAATGCATACGTGCACGCATCACAATGTTTATCTCTTTTGTATGGATTATGACGTTTTAAAAAAAAAAAGAACACTGATAAAGGACCACAGAGATGTCTCATAGGCAAAAAAATCACTTGCCCTGCAAACCTGGGGACCTAATCTCTGGAATCCACATACAAATATGAGATAGTGGTGAACATCTGTAACCTCAGCACCTCTAAGGCAAGAAAGAGGCTGAGATATGAGAATTAGCCTCGAACTCATGGGGTACACAGAGAAGAAACAACATGAGGAATCCCTGCTTCACAAACAAGGTAGAAAGAGAAAAACTGATTCCTGAAAGTTGTTCAATGATTTCCACATGCGTGCTCTGGCATACACACATACAGAAACACACACTCACACACACACACACACACACAGACACGC
This sequence comes from Cricetomys ansorgei, assembly GCA_026225945.1. Taxonomy (NCBI): domain Eukaryota; kingdom Metazoa; phylum Chordata; class Mammalia; order Rodentia; family Nesomyidae; genus Cricetomys; species Cricetomys ansorgei. Next base: position 63,975,586 of record JAMJFZ010000199.1, on the reverse strand, counting down.
CACACAAATTAATTTAAAAATAATTATTCCAAGTGAGGTAACCCAGACCCATAAAGACAAATGTCACATGTTCTTTCTTATATGTGAACCCTATCTTTAAATCCTTAGACAAGTGTGTTTCAATTGGAGTACACAAAGAAGGTATTTGTAAGTTGTGGTGGTTTCAAGAGAAGGAGTCTAGAACTCAGGTTGCATGAAGGAGAAGTAATGGAACAGAAAGGGATAATCAGGGTGGAATAGGAAGGCAGGGTAGAGGACGGAATATAGGAAGAAGTAACTAAAACTGAATATCTTTGGAAAAGCCATATGGAAACCTACTGGTGTAAAAGCTTCCTAAAATATACATAAAAAAAGAAGTTTAAGAATAATTACCCTGTAACAAGTACACAATGTTTCAACCAGGCACCATGGACTAGCAAATATAAAGCCCAGTACTGGATATGGGTTACCTCTTTTGCAGTTGTTGGTCAGTGGGGTCCCATTGACTGCCCCCCAACACTGCAGGCTATTGCTGTTTGTTACTATCTAGGACTTGATAGTGAGGCCCTATTGCTGAAGACACCTCATACTTTAATCACAGGACATAGAAAAATCAAGCTAGTACCAACTTATAAGCTTCATCCATATAGGCTACCTTCACAGTGCTGGAAAGTGATATCCACATTATTCAGAGGAAAAAAAAAAGTCATCAATAGTCTTACCCAGCTGCAACACCTGTGAGATATAACAACTGTACTAGCAATATCTACCCAATCCTACAATAATGACATGAATGTTACAGGAGTAACCAAACACTTTCTGCTTAGGTTTAAAGTCCCTTCCATAAGACAGAACTCATGTTTGGCATGGTTCACTGGGCCCAGAACCCATAGCTGTAGGTCATATACTCTAGGAAAGAAACCAATACTATAATTCTGCTAAATTGACATAGTAATGAACTGCCCGCTAAGCTATGTTCTAATCTTTGGATTCATAGATCAGTGCATCTCTCAACCCTCATCAAGGAAGCTTCTTTTTGTAGTAGATGCCAATTAACAGAGACTTACAACTGGTCAAAATGTGAAGAGTAAGAGACTGCAAAGTGCTCACTTTTAAATGGGACATCAAATTCACAACTCCTTCTTCCAAGGACCAGATATCATCACAGGAAAGGGGACGGAAAAAATTCTAAGAGCCAAATGTGGTGGAAATCTGCAGTGATACAGTATTGTCAGACGTGAGAGGGCCATTGCACCCATGAACTCACAATGGCTCTGACTGCATGGACAAGACCTGGATAAGATCAAGCCAACTAAAACTCCACATGGGTGGGGAAGGGCCTCATGGATCCCTTGTTTCTACCTGAGGAGCTATTGCAATTGATGGTGGCTGGGGGAAGAAGAATCAGTATTCTTTGGGAATTTGATCCTGAAGAGGCTACCCATGTCCCAGTAAATGGCCCTATACCCATGCATATATTGGTAGCAGTAAGTGGACTCAGCTTTAAATAAATAAATAAATAAATAAATAAAAGAGCGTTGAAGTTGGGAGGGAAGCATTGCAGAGAGATAAAGGAGGAATTGGAGGACAGGAAATGAGTAAATTTGATTAAAAAATATAATACATACATGTGTGAAGTTTTTAAACAATAAAAATTTATTTAAAAAATGTAATATTTGGATATCTTTTAATTAATTTATTCAGTAAATATTTATAAGGACCAGTCACCACTCGATGACCACAATCTTTTCTTTTTTGAGAGAAACAGGTCTACATTTTCTCACTTATAGCTCAAAATCAGCATGAACACAACAAAAATCTTACAGGGCCACTGTTCATTGCTGCAGAACGTATTATAATGAACGGTAGGATACCATCCAGACAGTAGGAAATGGGAAACTAAATAAAGGCTATCATGTACCTCTGATTATATAGTGCTGCGACATAATACTGAGGTTTATTGAGAGACACGGTGTGAGGGTAGGTTCCCTGCTTTGAACTAGAGCATGTGAAAGTGCTAAGTCAAAAGCATTTAGCTTCTCATTCCACCTGCGTAAGTCTCGTGCAGACGTCCCTAAATATCCTAGGACACTTCTCATGCGTTCGCCAGAAAGTCAGAACCCGAAGCTCACAAATGATGCTCTCTTTCTAAAAGCTTGCTCTTTTCTTCTCCGATCTCTTATTGATGGCCTCTGCCTTTAATCTCTCCATCAGGAGGTGGAGGTTGGTATCAGGCTCATCTCTAAGTCTGGACAAAACAGCTGTCCCTGATACCTCAGATACCAACATTCTCCTGGTATGCTCATTCAGAGATGAGCAGGGTCCCAGATTTCTACTTCCTTAACGCCTTTTGTATTCCTTAATAAGTGTGGGAACAATTCCTCTCATGAATTTCCCCAATACAGATTAAGCTGCAAAGTCCCATCTCTCTTAAGCTCAGACCTAAGCCTGTGTAGCTGCCCTGAAACCTTAAAAGCGCTTGGAGTATACCCTTTCTCTTTCACTATTTCCTTCTGATCCAACTGGGTTCCTTTTTTACCAGAAGATGACACATACAAATGTGTGTCAGTTATCTAGGGTCTCCTCTTACCTACCAGTAAGTACCCTTGACCCTGCCAAGTATTGCTGACCAAATCTCCTAAAACACATATGGAAAACATACTGTGAATTACACTCAGAAATTCTTTCAGAATTAGCTAAAATTCTTATGGTATTTTGTGTAATTGTGTTTAAAACATTGTGTAGACTGAATATGGATGATGCATTTTAGCTGTTTTCTTAAATTTCTCATTTCTCTAATAGTGAGCAGCAGTTAGGTTAGTCATAGGAGAAGAGCAGCTTCTCCTAGGAGGAGAAACACATCTGAAAGATAAAAGCGGTGTCAGGTATGAATGGTAAACTGTGTTACGGATGCAGACAGGATCAGACACAAATGTTACTGCCTCAAATCCTTGCAATAAATCTGGAAAACCACCTATTGCTATTATAATTTTATGAGAGTAAACTGAGGTCCAACAGAATTACCCAAGACATATAGCAAGTGATTTGAGCATCTATTGGTTCTCTGAACCCACTCCCTTTAACTGGAAACTTCATAATCTATGGGTGACATCTTCCTCCCCTCATGCCAACTATATGCTACCACAGGCATTGCTATTTGAACCGCCAAACCGCAGGTCCAAGGTGAGCAGTAGCTTGTGTAGAAGCCATCAGTCACTTATTCTGAGATACTTGAATGGATAGGGACAAAAATTAAATCTTCATTAATAGCAAATGTGATTCTGGAGTCAAAGTCCACAGTCCTCGAGAAGAACAGAGCCAGAAGATTACTTGAAACCCACAGCCCCAAGAGAAGAAAACAAACAACGGACACCTAGTATCACTTAGGCCTAACTTCCCCTGGGAGTCAGTTCTCCAGTAGAATAGCTCATAATCTCTCTCTCTGCTGCAGCAAGGTCAGGCTGCTTTTCTAACATTTGAAACTCAATAATATTTCTGACACTTGGAACTCAAAGAGCTGTATGGATTAACAGGTGAATAAAGAACTGAACCACAGAGAGAAATGGAGTATTGTGGCTGACATCACAGGCCTACCAGTACCACCAGTACTGCACCTTCAGGTCTAGACTTTTAAGTTTGGATTTCCCATATTTCATAAGCATTGACTTTTGGACTGTGTCTCTTCCCTCAGTTATCTTAGTTCTCTCATGGAATATTCTTCTTACCACTCTTGGTCAGAAGGAGGAGCTGCAGGGTGGTCTGAGCCCTGTGGAATGCTCTGCCTTCCTTACACCCTGAGATGCTTCCCACTGAGAAAAGAAAAAGATCCCCACTGGGGCCTGAAGACTGACCTTCAAGATTAAGAGAAACACCACCCTGCCTCACTCTCTGTCCCTCACTCCTCACCCTCATTTCCCAGCCCTTAGAAGTTTCCAGATCTATTGCCAGATATTCAGAATGTTCCCTTAGAGCAGCACAGTGGTGCAGTAAAAGCCTTCCAGCCAAGTGAGCAAACACAGGTTTAAAGGCAGGCTCCTCAGGTAACCAGTTATTCAATTTCAAACAAATGACTGGCATGCTTTAGATCTCTTGTTTTCCTCTTGCTGCTAAAAAAAACATCAAGGACTCTGCCCTGGAAGACTCCTTTTCCTGCTACTCTTTTGTTTCTGCCTGAATACCAACAGATGTTTGTTGAATGAATGAATGTCTGTTTGACACCATATTTTATTGCATAACAATTAACAATGTGGAGCTCTGACTGCCCCACTAAATATCTTTAAGATGATATTTATTGAACTAAAGACCTACATTATGAGCATTCTTTCATTTCTGACTCTCCTGTAGCATCTCATATAACGATAATAGCTAACATATTATAGGAAAAAAACTAGAGTACCAAGAAGGAAAAAAAACCCTACCATTTCACAGTTCAAAATAAATCATTTAATGAACCTGTATCCATACCTGGCACATGGAAATTTGCAGAATCAGTACTCATGGACAGCATTTTGCAAGATAAATCCCTTCTCTGAACTTCTGTTCCCTCATTTTTGAGGTTGCTATGAGGCTTAAATGAGAAAATACTCACGTGATAGACACACACACACACACACACACACACACACACGAAAGTTCCCAAGCAGTACTCTGTTGCAAAGCAAAAATATCCTGTCAACTGAGTAGTAACTAAGTTAAGTACATTTTAAAATTCTTGTTTCCATTTCCTTTTTGCTTATTCATCTTATTTTCTCTCCACTTGTTTCTGGTGACTGGATGCTGAGTGGAGGTGTTTCTGGATGTATAAAATAGCGAAAAGTTTTTGGTCAGTGTCAACGTAGAAAGGATGAGGCAGCACTAGAAACTTCTATGGTCAGAAGAGACAGCAGAGGAAGACTGTGTTCATACAAGCAGTGCCGAAGTCCCTCAGAGAAGCTCCGGTGGGCTGTGTGGCCATGTGGCAGTCTCATGGGAAACAGAACTGTCAGTAAAGAGCAAGTATGTTAATAGCCATGTTCCTAAGGAGTAGAATGTTGACACTCTGGGACTAGAGAGATGGCTCCGTGGATAAATCACTTGGTGTGCAAATATGGGGACTTGAGTTTAGATCTCTGAACGTTACATAAATGCTAGGTGGGCATGGCATCCTTGCCTATTATTCCAGTACTGAGAAGGCAGAGATGATGGTCACTCCAGCAAGCTAACTAGTCAGACTAGCTATATGGGTGAGCTTAGAGACCCTGCCTCAGTGAATAAAGTAGAGAATGATGAAGACTCCTAATACCAACCTCAGATGCAGCTATTATGGGGATTCCACCAGAGATGACCACTCAGACGCTTTATAGCCAATTGAAAAGTCTTTATTCCAGCTGGCTAGAACTACACTCAGTTATTTAGAATTCAAGTATAGCTTGGAAAGGGATTTTCAAAGGCAAAATTCACATACTGATATCTCACTTGGTAGCTTCAGGGGGATGTTTTGAGCAAGCAAGCAGTTTAGTAGAAGCTAAGATAGTTAGCTGGAGGTCTGCATAAGCAGGAAGTTTAACAGAAGTTAAGATGCATTAGCTATGACATCTTTACCTCAGGTTCCTAGAATTGGGTAATTTTCCACAAGATTCTACATCAAGGAGATCAAATTATAGTTAAACATAAAATGGCCTATGCAAGAATTCAAGATGGAGGGACCTATGCACTGTTTCCCCTGTGACACAGTTACACATACATGCATACCTGTATGCAAAATGTGCCCAAACTCATGAGAACATGCATACATACATACACATACACCACATATACGTGCAAAAAAAATTAAAAACATTTGTCCTGGAATTGTAGCCTCAGAAGATGGTGAAATTTAGATGATAAAACAGAAACAAATCTGACCTGTCATTATGCTAAGGGAAGGCATTTACGTGCAGATGTGGGCACACTCCTTGGCCAGATGGTAAAAGAGAAAATTATTAGAGGAAGAGAAGCAGTAAGATGGGACACTGTACTGACTATAACATGCCTAGAATATTGTCATCAATTCTGAGCACCTATGGAAGAGTCCATTGGGTGGAGAGTTAGTAGAATGTTGAAGAGTCCCAAGCATGTGATAGGATGGACACTGAAAAGACAACCAGATCATATAAAGAAAATAGCACAGAAACTTCTCTGTGTTTAAATAATTTTCTTAATATCTTCTATGATAAGAACACTATATAGTTTGTTCAGCCTGCACCCAGGTTTAGAGTGAGTAGGTAGAATAATAGGGGAAGAAATCTGCCTCAATTAAAGGAGAATTTTTAATCTCATAGTTACCCAGGAATGAGTTGTACTGATTCAAAAAGCCTAAGCTGGGGTAATGGCTCAGTGCTCACTCCATGAGCATAAAGACCTGGATCCCATACCCATGTGAAAAGTTGGACATGGCAGCTTGAATCTATAATTCTAGCACTGGGAGGCAAAAATGGGAGGATCACTAGGGCTCACTGGGCAGCTAATCTAGCCAATTAATCAGCTAGCAGTGAGTCAGTGTTCCTGAGAGCTCTGTCTCAGGAAAAAGGAAAGAAAAGGAAAGGAAAGGAAAGAAAAGAGAAGAGAAGAGAAGAGAAGAGAAGAGAAGAGAAGAGAAGAGAAGAGAAGAGAAGAGAAAAAAGAAAAGAAAAGAAAAGAAAAGAAAAGAAAAGAAAAGAAAAGAAAAGAAAAGAAAAGAAAAGAAAAGAAAGTGACAGAGGAAGAATCTAGAACTCTGGCATACACATGCACAAACACACACATACAAGTACACCTGCACTGATACACACCACACACATAAACACACACACACACACACAGAGATATATGCATATATCACACACATACACACAAATACATACTACATAGACACACACACAGGAGTGTACCCATTACTGGCACCCATACTCACATACATATATACACTATGATGAGTCCATCCGTGGTGTTCAAACAGAGCTCACATGGATATCCTGAAGGAGTGAAGAAGATTCAGACACTGCTTGAGGCTATGATCCATAAGTTGTCTTTTATTTCTTAGTAGCTGTGATTATACAAAGCCTACCCAGTCCAAATGCCTCCCACACCCCGCCTCTGGTCCAAAGGTGACATTTTGCTGGTCAGTGCCATGGATATATTTGCTGCACTAACTTTATGAACTTAACTATCTCACCTATAGATAAAAAGAAAAGATGTACTAATCAATGTGTAAATGGAGAAGTGTAGATGACAGAGATGACCGCTGAGGACCTGGGGCCCTTAGAGAATGACGTTGCCAGCTCAGAACCCTTCCTGACTGCAGGACTCACCAGCATTCTGTACCACTTCCTCGATATGGTGGGACTTTTCCTTCTAAGAATTCTTTCTGGCTCCAGGCCAACTGTCTGTCTCTGCTTTTGGCCTCTCAAATCCTAGATACCAAATGGTAAAATTTTTCCTTTCCTTTAGGCAGCCACTATTCCAGATAAATTAGTAGACTTTAATGAGGACCAGGAAGGAGATGGGTGAAGAACTTTCCTCTCCTCCAAAGAGACTTCCTCAGCTAGTTCTCCCGTGGTCTACAGTCACTGACCCTTGCAGCTGCAAGGTTTTCCTTTCTCTTTCTTGTGGTTTTTCCATCAGAAATTGAAACCTCTCTCTACTCATTTACAAGTTATTCAAAGCAACTTTTCTTTGACAAGTCCCTAGCAGCCAGAAGTTATTCCTAATCAATGTGGAATGAGAAGATTGGCAGAGACTGGACTCGCTTTCTTTTTGACTTATCAATACTTATGAAAGCTTTCCTTCACAATAAAGACTTTTCTGCTTTGCACAAAGTCTCATGAATAAACACCTCAGCCTCCTGCTGTGTATTTGTGTGTGGGTATCTGTGAACATGTGGATATTTGCAAAGGCTTACTAAGGTTCTTAATGGAATGAGAAACTGAAAAAGGTCAAATGATTATCACTAACTGAACTTGAACTGACGGCTACCGAGGAGATTTTTTTTACAGGTAAGCAATAATCTGTTAATAAAATTGTGAATGGCCCATGGGAGAATTGGGCAAACAGCAGATGAATGAAAAGATAAACCAGTTGAAACATCCAGAGGAGGAACCAAGTGGTTGAAGCATTTGGGAACAGGTTCCTGTTGCAGAGCTGAGCACGTTGAGGTTGTGAGGTTTGAAGAAGTGCAGGGAAGTGAACTCAGAGCAGAGCTCATGATCATGTGAGTAAAGATGGAGAACCCTCTTGCCTTTCCAGAAGCTGAGACAGAAAAGAGAGGTTTCAAAGCTGGCACCTGTTGAGGCTTCTCCTGTCATAAGAATCATTAGGTGGAGCAGGTGGGGCTGACTTTTAGGCTGGCACAATGGCCATGGGGTTCACTCACATTCCAGAGAAACCAGACTCAACTCCCGCTGCCCCTGCCCTTTGAGAAGTTCTCAAAGAAGCTGCATCTATATAAAGCGCCCTGCACACTACTTGACCTTGGCTCAGTAGAACATCCCAGCTAGTGATGGAATGTCGTTAGGTCAGGTGCCAAAATTATCCTTGGCTATCTTTAGCCCCTTTTAAGAACCATTTACAGTCAGCCTCTGTATCTGACCTTACATCCTCCAGGTTTTCCCTAAAATTCTTAAGCTTGACATAACTCTCCACTCCCTCCCTTTAGCTCTCTAGCTAAAAATGGGATAAAGATAACATTTTAATAGCATAAACTTCCCTGCCTCACTGGAGCTCACCTCCTTATGACCCCATCTATTTATTTCATAAGCACATTGATTTCTGACTTTCTTTACTGAAGCTTCTGTGGTCATAGAACTTGTCATTTGGGGTAACTTGAATCTCTAATCCTGAGCCATACTCACTGATGTCTGGATTGAAATAAACTATTTTCAGGTAGTAGAGTTGGTCTAGAAAAGCCAGGCTTCCATTCACAAAGCACCTCAATTTTTCCAAAGAAGCCAGAGAAGTAAATCTCTCCATGTCTTTTGCCAGTGAATATTTTAAACATCAAAGCTGTGTGCACCAGGTGGTATGGTGGTTTAGGCCTTAAATCCCTGCATTTGGGGGGCTTGAGAGAGAGAATCACAAGTTCAAGTCTGGCCTGATCTGGGAAGCAAGTCTCACAGAAGCCTGTGCTTCATAGTAAAAGATTGTCTCAAATATTGAAAACTAAATAGAACCACTTTGGATAGCAAAACCTGAAATGTTTAAGCATTTACTGTCCAGCCTTCACAGCAAATGTAGAATGTCATTCAGGTTTCTAAAATAAAGGATCTCCATGGGCATCTATACTCATTTGCAATATCCACACACAAACATATATACATAATTTTAAAAACATATTAAATATTTTTTTAAAAAAAGATTTCTGTGCCCATCATTAGGTCTTTGACTCAACAAGAATGTTGTAGGCTCAGCTATTGATGTTTTACTGATGTATTCCAGAAGATTCCAATGGACAAACTAATAGAATGATGTTGTGTTTGTTGATCACCTAGGTTCCTTTTTTTTGAGATTTTCAAAGAAAAATTGAGATGGAGCAGAGGCAGCATGAAAGACCCTAGAGATAGGGAGATGGATTCAGCAGGCCCTAGACAAATGACATGCTCTTAATTCCTAATGTGCTTTCCTAACAGGCATCACTCTGCACATGATCTGTAGAGTGAGTGACGGTGGCAGGAGCTGTGGGTGATTTCTTCGGTGTCTATTTCTCCACTTGAACACACACTTTAAAACACTGAGAGCTTTCTTGGTCCTGCGTATCTGTAGATCCCTGTGTAACTCCAGCCTGGAGTCCTCCTTCTTCCCCAGGTACGCATGTGCCTTGCTCCCTCCTCTTCTAACCCAGATCTCTGTTGAATGTCCTCTTTTCTGTCCTGCCTTTCTTACTCTTTCTCTTCCATTGCTTTCTATTTATTTATCAGGCATTAAATCTCTTTAGATTATCTGTCACTGGCATGGTGTCACATACAGATCTTCATCCATATCCTGTGTAGATTGGTTCATGGATCCACAATGGATACTGAAGTCCTCAGGTGTTTAAGTCTCCGTATACATTAGTGTAGTATTCATATGTAACTACTCTGTACACCTTCCTGAAGACTTTAAATCATCTCTTGATTACTTACTTATGCTGTTCACTACAATGGAATGCTATGCAATTAGTTACTACACAGTACTGTTTAAGAAATAATAATATAGAAAAAGTTTCTGCATTTTCAGCACGAAGACTTTCCCAAATATATTCAGCACATAATTGGTTGAATTTAGGGATGTGGAACATCTAAACATTGAATGGATAACTACATTTATTTGCTAGTTAGTTTAATGTCTCCTTCTTCTTTAGAATGTGGGTTGCATGGAATAAGAAACTTAAGTGTCCTATTCTCACTCCCTCAAGCCCAAGACAACATAGGACCCTTGAGACCCTATTAAGTAAGTATGGAAACACAGTCATGAAATATTCCCATCAGTCCATGGTATATAGGTGGCTACATATACCTGGGGCTTGGGCACTACAGCCCTATGCAGATTAGTGCAAAAATCCTATGGAGAGATTTTACTACAGTGGTCTCTGGGTGAGACTTTCATCTGGCTTCTGGGTGTCAGTAAGATGACGGGCCATCACTCTAGAGAAACCAGGGAGCCAGGGAACAACTTAATCAGGCTTGACTCCCATGGAAGACCTATGTAGAAAACAGAGACTCAATCCTTAGCACATGTCTCTGGAGACAGTGTCACACCATGTATTGGAGCCGAGGTCTTGGGTGCTAGAAAGCAGCGCTTACACCGTTTGCCTTTGAGAAGGACATTGGCATTTTCTAGCCCCGAAGGCCATTGCCTTGGTCTGCTCACCCTTTCATTAAAAATGCCTGAGGATGGAGAGCCTAGATAGCATACACCATGGAAATCTACCTGCTGACCTTTTGGAGATCAGAAAGTTAAAATGAAGTTTCTGGTGGGTTTTATATTTGCCAATGTCAAATCCCTGCTTCCAAAATCTGACCACTTCCTACATTTTCTAGTACATTATCCAGTGGGAACAAATGTGTCCTCATATGACAAAATAAACAAAAGGGCAAAGAGTCTAGATAGTTCTTTCCAGTCTTTTTATAAAGGTGCTAAACTCATCTATAAGGCCCTTATGGGGCCCCTGTGGTCTAATCCATGCCTAAAGCCCTACCTCCAAACACTGCTGTATTGGAGACTCAGTTGTAACATAATCACCATGGAGGACTCAAGCATGCAGACCACAGCCCTGTGCTGCCATCTTAGTCATCCTGGAAGGGACATGTTTCTCTGACTAACTTGGGAGCAGTCCCAGGGTACACCCTATGTGTAACTTGGCCTAAGATGTAGAAGCAATGAAACTGGTTGGGAAGTTCCTCAGGAGGACCAAAAGTGAGCCAGAAAGATGGGCCAAATCCTATGTAATAAACATGGTTGGAGCAACAAAATAGCTTGCAATAGCCTTCCCTAGCACCGACTGTTTTCACGCTGCAGGGAAGTTTCCAGGCAGCCCCACTGGTAGCTATGCTCTGTACATCAGCCTTGGTTTTATCTCCTCTCTGCCTTCCAAAACTTTACTCACACTGAACTGAACTCAGATTACACATCCCCCACACCAAAAATATAAATAAATAAATAAATAAATAAATAAATAAATAAATAAATAAATAAATAAAATAGAACAGATGGGGTCTTGAGTCACCTGCATCAGTATGTGTAGTCAAGTAGAATGCTAAGCACTTAGATCTCCTTAATTCCATGTCTTCCATGATAGGCTCTACTGAGGTCTTCAACATGTACACATTCACCATCTAGCCTGAAACTTTACTCAGATAGCATCTAGTCTTTAGCTTACCTACTCCTTGCCACAATCTTCCACCCACCTTCGTCTGCTCCAATCCCTGTACCACACAGGATAGCACACTTTGAATAAATTTCCCAGGGAAACCTAGGGACTCTTGAATGATGACTTCTCCACTTCTTATACCCTGCTCTGCTTAAGTGTAAAGTGAAACCAGCCTGAGGTTCAGGGGCTGTGGCAGAAAAGTTAGAATCAAATGCAGGTTAATAGGGTGGCAGAAACAATAACTGCAGTGCCAATGACATCATTTCATCTGCACAAAACAGCCTTTTCCTCAAGGATACTGACGGCAGAAAATTAAGTATTAAACATAGACAGTTGTGGCTCCCATCTCTCCCTTCAAACCAGAAATTCTTCCTCACAATTTGGGCTTCAGAGACCCTGGATTCTCTTTGAGAAGCTGGAAATACACTCCTTTCCTGTTTATGTACTTTAGAATTAAAACTCCATCTTTAAATCCTAGATCTATAGCTTAGAGCCAGAGAGAACTACTTTACCTGACTTACCCTGTTTCTCACATGTAAAATAAGAATGAATAATAATTACATTATCGGGCTGTACAGATCAGACAGTGCTGTAGATATAAAGCGTTGTGAATACAGCACATTAAATATAGAGGTTATATATCACTGAATCAAGGATCCTTCAACCCTACCCTTTACCATTACCATATGGCAACCAGCCAGATAGATGGGGCAAAGGAGCATCATGGAGCTGGATGGGTATCTTAGACACATCTAGAGAACTGTCAACTTGCAAGACAGAAAGAACTTGTTACTAAGCCAGTAGAATTCCTTCCTGTGAGGCAAATACCAAATAAAAAGGTACCAAAAAAGACAGAGAGTGAGAAAGATGGATTGAGACAGGAAAAGATGTAGACAGAGCTCAAATTACCCAAGATTACAGTCAGTCCCCAAGATATTAATGATGTTTGTAGGATCAGCTATAAGGGAGCTTGGAGAAAGAAGTTCAAGGGTGACTGTGATGATTAGTCTTAATTATCAACTTGATTTATTTCAGAATTACCTAGGACATTTGTAAAGCATGCTTCCTAGTGTGTTTTTTGAGGGAATTCCAGAAAGAGACAAGGCCTCCTGTCTAGAAAGAGAGAAGGCTTGTGCCAAATATGGGCAGTACTACTCTTGGCTGTTATACCCAAGAGAGATCTTTCTCTGCTGCCCCCCCCAAACAGCAGCTACTTTGTTCCACCACACCATTCATATCTTGATGAAAGAATGAGAAAAATATTCTTTCTTTCTTAAATGTTTCCACAAGTATTTTGTTTCATCAATGAGAAACTTACAGACACACTGACTACCCAGCCTCCCTCGCAGAGTGAGTTCCAAGTGTCCTTAGTCAAGGATGAATCAGAGATCAATGTTGTCAATGGTAAGGCATGCACTCAATCTTCCTCCCTCTGCATGTAGCCTTAAAGGCTACATTGAGTAATAGACACATCTTCGATAGGGCTCTCCCACTCCCACTTCTACAAGGCACGGTTATCAGAGTGGGTGTGGGTGGAGTTCAGGGGCTGGTTAGAAACTGACAAGTAGAAGCATTCACATCTGTTGGGCTTCTGTGCAGGTGGTTCTAAAACAGAGTTTCCCTATTGCTATCACTCTGACCAGTGGATTCTGACATTCTTCCTGTAGCAGACAAATGTGTATGGCCCTGGAGGAGAAGATGGAAGCAGAAACATCTTCCTAGGACTCTCCCGAAGAAAGGGATGTATTGGCAGAAATTCTCTCCTTTCTGCTCTCAGTTAAGACTTAAAGGGGATAAACAAACACTCTCAACCTAATTGTTTCCATTAAACTATATAATTATACTATTTCTCCATCTGTAAAATGGGTATAAGACCTAACATTGTTGCAAAGGTCAAACATAGTACAGCACACTCAGAAAGCACCTACCCTTAGCTCTCTAGTGTAAGCATGGCTTGCTTCCTGAACTAGCATCGACTGGCTTGCAGTCCAAAGCTCAATGGGACTCAGCGAGAAGTGAAGCCTAAAAGCATTTACAGTGCATTAAGTGGGATCAGGGTGGAGGCAGGTAGCACTTATGAACTACTTCCCAGCAGCCCTTCTTTCTCGTAGAGATAGAAGAACTAAGATTGGAAGTAGGAAGGGATTTCCAAAGTAAAGCCTGAAATAATAGACGTGGAAATAAACTCCACATCCCTCTTCTAGCCCAGACACCTAAGGGTGCCATTGAGCAAGCTCTCCACTCAACAGAGGAAAGTTCGTAAAGGACTTCAGTACAGGACAGTGATGGAAGTGGATGCAAACTGACTCTTCAAGAACTGCCTAAGCCGTGTGCTTCTGTGGAGGTTATCTTGGGAATTGGTCATGCCTTCTTATCTCGTGGCTTCCTGACTAAACATTTATTTGCTCTGTGCTTTGAGGACATTTTGTTTTATTTAGTCTTTGCTACAGGGATTCTAGCTTCTCTCAGAAGCCCTCAGCAACTCCGATGTTCCAAACAACATCTCAATTGTGCTGTGTTCAGTGAGCACCTATTGCTGCCTGGAAGTTCACCAGGCACTGCAAACTATCATCATGTGAGTCTTATAAAACACTCTGGTGGAGAGTTTTAGCTCTTTAAGGTGACTAAGGAACTGAGTGATAGTGATGTCTGCTCAAGGCTGTGTAACGAGTCGATAGCAGCATCAAGATTCAGATCCAGATTCTGAAATCTCCAATGACAACTCTTTGTATTGCATGCAAACTCATTGGAGGGTGTTGTTTGTTTGGGGGTTTGATTTTAAAGGAAGAATAAAGCCTGGGTACCAGAGAGAAATAAACGATTGAGGATCCCAGTCCATAGAAGGAATCACACAACCATCTAACTGACACCCCAGTTCCTGGAGCCTCAGTGTGCTCTGAGACTGGGATGTTTTCTGAAGGCTGGATCTGCAGCATCCCCTTATCTACATATGGTGCCTCAATCACTTGCAAATAAGTTACTTTTCTTCTTTAATTAAGATAATGCTTTGACCTCAGTAATAACGAAGATTTGAACTGTGTACCTTGAAATTATTTATCGTATCCCTCGAAGACATCCTTCACAGTCAGCTGTCTATAATTTTACTCTCTAGTTGTGGCTAGCTTTCTTCCCAGCCCCACCCCCCAACTCCAGTGGTCACCTGAAGGGCTTCTGATCAGTATCTGTAGCATTATGGACAGAGGTTATTGGAGAATTCTGTTTCTTCACCTAGGTTGACTCGGTTACCTCCAGTGCTCAGTGTTTACCACTGCAGAGAAGACAACCCCAGGGCTTTTATGGTCCCATTCCATGAATGGATCAAACTTTTTTTTTTTATGAGAAGCAGACTAATTAACATAAATTCCATTCATTTAGGTGAGGCAAAGATTTATACTCTCTGTAATTGACAGCTGTTTGAGATTTGAATTTGTTTTGCCAATGTGATAGTTTTACTCATCCCCTTGACATAATCTAGACGCACCTGAGAGAGTCGAAGTGAAGGATGGTTGCAATTAAGTTAACCTGTGGACAAATCTGTGCAGGATGTTCTTAATTGAGTTAATGGAGGTAGGAAGATCTACCCTGAATGTGGGTGGCAACATTTTAAACAAATGGCAAAGCCAGATGAGCACTGTCAAGCATGCATGCATTCATTTTCTCTCTTATCTTTACTACATGGATATGAATGTCTGCTTCAAGTGCCTGCTGTCTTGACTTCCCTGCAATGATAGACTATAGCCTGAAATTGTGAGATAATGTAAAGTCATTCTCTCCTAAGGTATTTTGTTTGTTTGTTTGGTTGGTTGGTTGGATGGTTTTTTGGGTTTTTCTGTTTTTGTTTTTTGGGGTTTTTGTTTGTTTATTTGGGTTTTTTGGGTTTTTGATTTGTTTTTTGTTATTTTGTGTTTCTTTTTGGGAGGGAGTGGGGAGTCTGGTTATTTTATTACAGCAACAGAAAGGAAGAGGACAGCAAAGTCCTGATGATTATCAGTTTAGCCACCGAATAAGTGAATGTCTAACATTCTCTGCAGGTATCATAACCCAGGGATCAGTTTCCATCAAAGTAAAGGGGGGGCATAGAAGCACGCTCATGTGATTCCCTGCCCCAAAGCAAGCACAGGCCTTATACAGGGGAGTAGTTTATTCAGGCTCAGCCTTTGAAGCAGCATGCAATGTATTGTAAGGATGAGAACCATCTTGCAGAGATCGCACAAGCTCATTTAAAGCCACTTATCCCATGGCCAATATATACAGAGAAGGGAACCAAGATACAAAAGCAGTGATAACATGATTCTGATTTTTCCTAGGACCTGTTTACAAGGTTTTGGTTTCCTATCCCTGTACTTATGGGCTCCCCTGTAGAAGTTGCCATATCTCTTTCAATCAAGATCTCACCAAGACAGAGAACTTGTGCAGGTTAGGAACATTCAAGTAGAAATTATTTATTACAAAAGACTATGAGCAAATACTGGAAAAATGCAGGGGAACCACAGAAATACTAAAGGACTCCAGGTTCTACAGTGCTGAAGTTTTCATTACTTCTAAGTCCAAGAAAATAAAATGTTTTTGAGACTAAACCCTCTAGAATGTTTTAAGGGGAACTAGTATACTCAGTTCAGAGGCTCAGCCAGAGAAAAGACAAAATTAGAAGAGAAAACACTCTAGCAAGAACTTTCCCTTCCCCAAGCCCTTCCAGGGAGCCACCTATTAGGCAAAGTCTGCAAGAAGCTGAAGTCCATTGAATCCTTTGAGTGGAATCCACTAGGGAAGTGAAGAGTAGAAAACAGTCACGTGATCTCCAGAGGCCAGATGGCGATACTCAACCCAGGACCCAAAGGAAGATTGTGGAAAACATTTGTACATAATCACTGGGTACTAATCAATATTTTGCAAACTATAGTTCTTCATATTCTAGCAATAAACAATCAAAAAATTTAATTTATACACACATGTAATGCAAAAAATTCAAAATGATTAGAAGTAAATCTAAGCAAAGATGCCCAAATCTTCTGCAAGCAAAACTCTAAAATATTGCTAAGGTAAGTTAATGAAAGCCTAAATAAATACCAGTTTGCATCACGTTTGTGACTTGGGTCATTATTACATTAACCATAATTAATATATAGACTCAGTGCTAGCTTTCTCATAATTTGGCATGTTTTACATTTATTTGTTTGTGTATATGTGTGTGGGCAGCTGTTTGCACCCATGTTGGGGTGAGAGGACAACGTAAGGGAGGTTATTCTCTCCTTCCACCTTGTGGATTTCATGGCTTGAACTCAGATCTCCAGGCATAACATTGCATGCACCTTTACCCACCCACCCATCAAACTAGCCCCTCAAATTTGAATGTTTTTAATGGAAAAGTTTAATTCTCAAGTTCACTTAGAAATCAAGCAATTTAATTTAAGTTGGAGGAATAATTATGTACTTCTTCCTTCTTTCCCTCTTTCCTTTTCAGACAAAATATCACTATATAATCAGGTCTGACTTCAAACTCAGGATCCTCCTGCCTCAGCCATCTGAGCACTAGAACTACAGGCATATTCCACCATCCCAGCTATAAGAGCTTCTTATGAAGCAACACCAATTAAGACACTGCGGTGGTGGGTCACACAGAGGTACTAGAGTGGAGTCCAGAGATAGGGCAAATCATGTAAGGTCACTTCATTAGGATAGGGTGACACTGCAGGGTATTGAATAATGGACAGTCTTTTTAGGAAGCAGTGCTATGTCAACTGAAATTTGTATGGGAAAAAAAAGGAGCTCTGACCCCTATTTTGTCCCTTAAATAAAAATCAATTCCATGAGGTTTTTCGATGTAAATAGAATAGCTTTAAAAAAAAAATCTTCTAATAACTCAAATGGATCATAGACCTCAATGTAAAATGCAAAGTTCTAAAATTTCTGGAAGCCATAGAGGGCACCAGCCTGACCTTGACTTTAGTGATGAAATTTTAGATAGACACCAAAAGCTGTTTTCAAATGGAAATCTTAACTTTCCGGTTACTTTGAAAAGAAAGATGAGTTTGAATTCATTAAAACAAAAAGCTACTCTCATCAGAAGACTCTAGTAAGAAATAAGAAATCACACATTTTTCGTTGCTTTCTAAATATGTACCTGCCCACCCACCGTTACCGCAGCTCTCAGTGATCATCATACAGGTGTCTTTTAGCAATGCGGGCAGTTAACCCAAAGAGACCCACTAGTCTCAGAAAACTGTCTAAATTTCCAGTGTCAGGCACAACTTCCCTCCAGTTGAGTGGACCTTAAGTCCTGTTAGAAAGCTGTTGGTGACCACTGATGTGTGTGTCACTTCTTGCACCATTATGCATACCTTGCCATGCTGGTAATTATCATTGTGCATAGGTGTTGTAGCTGTGTAGGACTGCTAAATTGCTTCCCTCCCTTGGTGGTTTACATAGTATTTTCTGGAGCCATGGAAGCTAGATTGAAAGAAAGAAGTTTTTGAGTCAGATCCACCTCTAGTCACCCCAGTCTTGTGATCTAAGTGTGTGGTATCGTCATCAGGGGGCCCACCCTCAACCCTTGAAAGGCAACCAAAGCTAAACTGACGATCTCTCTATTGTTTGGAGAGTCATTTGGGCAACCCTGACTAACCCTTCTAAGAGAGGTCTATTATGCCTGGTACTGGGGTTTTCATTAGTCTGTGGATCTTGTGGGGAAAATCATTAGACTTAATTTCCTTTAGTGTGTATGTGTGTGTGTGTGTGTGTGTATCATGTGCAAGCATGTGTATATATGTATACACACACACTTAGTTTCAGGCACATATAAAATTATATGATTCTTTGACACTTTATCAAACAACCTTAGTGTCATGTCATTTATCTCTCATCCTCCCTCTTCCTTCTGTATTATTAATCTCCCTCCCTCTTCCCCAGTTGGAGAACCTCCCCTTTCCATTTCCCACTTTATATCACCTGGATCCTGCTGCTATTTTCCCTCAAGCATCCTTATATTCCCTTTATCCTTTCCTGGTTTCTCCATGTTGTACATTCACATCTGAGAATTTGGAGCTGGGAACAGCAAATGAGAAAACATGCAGCATTTGTCTTTCTCAGTCTGGGTTACATCACTCAAAATAATCCTTTATGGGGCAGAAGGATGATAAAAAGCCAGAATACCATGAAGCCTTTTGTGAAACAATCTTGCCTAGAATGGCTACAATGAACAAGACCTGAACAATGGCAATAAAAATGGATATTAGCCTCTTCCATAAATGAGCCCCCTTATTGATTGTCCAATGCAGAGTGACCATCCATGAGCTATGAACAAAGTACAAAAACTAGCCCAGCAAGTTACACATTTGTGCATACACAGACCTATGTGTGTGTGTGTGTGTGTGTGTGTGTGTGTGTGACAAATATAACCAACAAAAAAGAGGCTATCAGCTTGAGGATGGCACATGGAAGAAAGGGAGGGGGAACTGATTTATTCTACTTCAACTTTTTTTAAAGACAAAACTATCTGAGACTCAGAAATAATCTTAGTGTAGAGAACAAATGTCAGCAGCATGCTCAGCCATAAACAGGACATCTCTATTACATATCCTCTGCCTCAGGCACAGTGAAGAGAATGAGGGGTGATAGATTTTAAGAGCCAGAGATTGGGGAGCACCAAAGTGAAGCACATCTTCTGGACATGATAGTACTGCTGTTCTAATGAACTCAGCCACTGTGGCTACCTGAAGAGCACCTGCCCCAGACCCAGCTAGTCAACACTCCAGCATGGATGTGAGTGGGGCTCCTGAGCTCCCAGCCCCTAAGTGAAGAGCTATTGACAGTTGATGGCTTCTGGGAGAGAGGGGATCAGTTTACTTCAGGGGTGTGGTCCCTGATAGGTTGACAGTGCTTCACTGGATGGCCATTGCCTTAGGAATTGGAGTCCTTGTACTTACGAAGTGGATTTGAAAACTTATGTTCACATGTTGGCCACACATAAAAGTTTGTAGAAGTTGAATTCACAACCCACAAAAAACTGAAGTCCTTTATCAGATAAACAAATGAACAAATTGTCATAAGGAGAGTCTTTTTCTGCTTATCTTTGTGTTTAAGGCCTCTTTTAAAAATGTCTTTAATTGGGTCAGTAAAATGGCTCAGTTAGTGGAGGTGCTTGTAACGAAGGTTGATGACCTGAGTTCAATCCTTGGGATCCACATTGTAGGAGGAGAGAACTGATCCCTATATGTTAATGACATACATACCATGATACATACCCACATGTTCATGCATGCGTGTACACACACACACACACATACATGCACACACAGATGCACACATATAAATAATAAATAAATAAATGATAAATGTAATTTTAAAAGTCTTTACTCAATCCAACTCTGGTTCAAAGAAAAAAGGCATTCAGCAGTTGAAGTGCATGATGATTCATCTTGATTGCTAACTTTCTGGGATTAAGATTAATAAAGTATATTTCTGAATGTGTTTGTAAGGCTAATTCTCCATAAGGTTAGATCATGAGAGTTCTACTGACTGTTCATATTTGAAGTTAATTTGAGGTCAAGGCTACCAATGGTTTCATCTGTTCTGAATTATTCTCACTAAAAAAAAAACAAACAAAGTAAAATATAGTCAGATTCATAAGACTTCTTATACCCAACACTATCACATTTACCAGACCTGGAAAATGAGGACAGAACTAATATCACATGAGGTGCAAACAAATGACTGAAAAGAAGTGTGTAAGGGGCTGAAGAATGGCTGGATGGCTAAGAGCCCTTGCTGTTCTTATAGAGGACAAAAGTTCAACCCCCAGTATCCAACCAGATGGCTCTTGACTGCCTGTACCTCCACTTCCAGGGCATTCAATGCCCTTTTCTGGTCCCCTAGGGAATCCACACCCATGAGTGCATAAACACACATATAAAAAATAAAAATAAGAAAAAGAGAGAAATGGTCAATAAACTGAATCTAGACAGCACTGGAGAAGACATAGATAAACCTCGCCAGTCTGTGTAGCCTCTTCACAACGTCTTTGTTACGAAATAAGCACGCTATAGAAGCTCAAGCTCGAATTGGGACACTCAGTCACAGAGCTTCATTGTGAAAAATCATAGCTCAGAAAAACCCACCATGGCCAAGACAGATGCTAAAGTATGACTTGATGGATATGAACCACAAGTCTAATAATCTACTTAATTTTAGATTTTAATAGTAATAAATAAAGGTCTTATTTGTGTGGTAGAGGCAAAAAAGAAGAGTTAGGACTGTAGTAAAATTAGTAACTTCCCTTTATCACATGAACACCTTAGGTGAATAAAAAGAAAAAGACATAGTATGAAGAAAGAGTTTTTCAATAAATATTATCCACAAAGAACTATACCTAGAGTAGTATAGACATTGGACACACACACACATACATCTATAAATCAGTGGACAATGTCATTGGGAAGATAAAAACATCAAGGAAAACAGGATCCATGGTCAATGAACATGAGAATGTGTTCAATATTCTCAGTCATCAGGGAAATGCAAATTAAATTCATTGACTGAAATAGCTAAATTTTAAATGACTGAAAATAGCAATAATACGTAATATGAAATCCACTATCCTACTATTGGGCTTATAAATTGATGAATATTTTTGAGATTATAATATAATTACATCACTTCCCTCTTCCCTTTCCTCTTCCCAAACCCTTCCATGTAACTGCCCCCACCACTCTCTTTAAAATTCATGGCCTCTACTCTTTAAATTTAGTGGTTCTCAACTTTCCTAACACTGTAACCCTTTAATACAGTTCTTCATGTCGATGTGACTTCTAACCATAAAACTATTTTTGTTGCTACTTCATAACTGTAATGGTGCTACTGTTATGAATCATAATGAAAATATCTGATATGTAAATGTTTTTAAGTGACCCATGTGAAAGGGTCATTCAACCCACATAAGGGTTTGAAACTCACAGGTTGAGAACCACTGTTTTATATATATCACATATAACCACATATACACACCATATATATACATATATATATATGTGTGTGTGTATATATATATATTTTCTAATTACTACTTGTTCAGTCTATATAATGCTACTTGCATGTATGCCTTAAGTGGTGACTGTTCAGCGTTAGATAACCAATTGATGTGCTCTTCCATAGGGAAGACTATTTCTCCTGCTCTCAGATTTCAGTAGTTGCATGTTGGAATGGTTTTTGAAAACCTGTAGGCAGCACCTGCTAAAGCTCCACATATAGCTATACAGATCGATGCTTAAGAGGATTACGACTCAGTCTGGACTCAGCTGTGCTCATGTACGTAAGCATCAAAGACCTAGTAGATAAAGGCTCATAGCAACAGTCCCTGCAGCAGGCTGAGGCATGTGAGGAGTTCAGAGTGAAACCTGTAAGGAAGTTCTCACTCTCTTGGTCACCTTAGTGCTGACCTTAAATTCTGCACAACATGAAGAGTGAGTTCCTCAAATTTTGCAGACTGCCTTTACAAAATGTTTATGAGATTTAATCCTACATCCATGATTTTGAATGGCTTTGAGCTAAGACTGACAACTGCAGAGTTTCAAAGCCACCCTTCCCCTGACTCTAGACAATGCCGAACCTGAGCTGGGTTTTCCCTGAACTCACATGCATCATTAGTTTCTCTCGGGCCCCAGAATTCTCCCCACCCGCCTTCCCTTCCCTTTTATGGCTTTTTTGTAATAATAGCATTTGGTGAGATACTTATCTAAAAGTTCCTGCCTCAAGTTCTGCTTCTAAAG
Source organism: Cricetomys ansorgei (assembly GCA_026225945.1). Lineage (NCBI taxonomy): Eukaryota > Metazoa > Chordata > Mammalia > Rodentia > Nesomyidae > Cricetomys > Cricetomys ansorgei. The sequence continues at coordinate 63,953,008 of JAMJFZ010000199.1, read as the reverse complement.
AACAACCCACAAGAAGTCCCAAGGTAGGAGAGATGACTGGGCTTGTATTTGTAGAGCAGTAAAGTGTGAAACAGAAGACAGCCCAAGAGGGGCTCATGGATTCCACAATTTCCCTGTATTTGGATTTTGGTAGAAGATACATTGCTCTGTATTGAAAAAAATACTACAGCAAGTTTTGATAAAACAGATTGTTACAAAGTATTTTATACGGACTACTCTGTGATGGCGTCCTCCTCACCACGGCAACCTGCTTGCAGCAGGCAGGGGCAGAACCTTAAAGCTTCCTCTTGGAGCTCTTACTGTTTCATTTGATAACCCAGTGTTTACAGGTTAGATTATGAGTTCATCTCTTCCAGTTATTTCAATCAAATTGCAAACTAAACAAAATTTACAGATAAGGAGATCTGTACTTAGGAAGTATTCTTGAATCAATGGCACTTACATAATAGAAAAAAAAAGTGAGAGAAGCAAAAGGGCAAAGAGAAACACTTGAGAGCCGCGCGGACACTTGTAGAGTCCCACTATTCACAGCTATGAAGTCTTACTCTACTCAGAGGCAGAAATGTCAGGTGCTGAGTAGAGAACGGGAGGATGTTTGACATTTTTCCATGCCTTTAAATCACTGCAGTTTTGTTTCGGCACTGCAACCGATATCCTTCTCTCCACAGTGATGCCTCAGCTGAAAGAGCATGGCCTTTAGACTTGGACAGAGGGTGTTTGCTTCTGGACACAGGTCTTCCTCCTGTGTGCCGACGGGCTTCCTCCAAAATGTGGCCCGAGCTAAAGCCTATGAGAGACATTTCTCATTGGAAACACCTGGTGTAAAAAGTGACGAGCTATGGCATGTCCACACACACACACACACCACACGTATGTGTGTCATGGTTTTTAATTAATCCCCCTCCCACTGTGTTCCTCTCCTACCCTCCTCACTCATTGACTTCTTTCCCCCAATAGCCCTCCTTTCTGCTTTCATGTCAGATGAGTCACATTACTCTGGTTTCCCTTGTCTCCAAGGAACTGCCATCAAATCATACAGAATGACAAAACGGGATTCCCTGCCCCTGAGAGGATTCGCTGTATCAATGAAACTCAACTGTGATGCCTGACAGCTGTAGGCTTTGACTTGAGAGTGTGCCTGCCAGTCTTTTTCATCTGGCTTGCCTTCTGTATAAGCTTTTGCTTCCTCCTCCAATCTAAATTGTTTGACTGGAATTGTGTCCAGCTTGGCTTTTTTCTGTTGCAATATCTGTCTTTCCCTCTGTGATTTAAAGTTGTCTGTCATTGTCATTGTCATTGTGAATTCCTGAAGCCTTCTTCTCTTGGATATGGATCCTTATTCTTACACTGAGTCTTCTTAACTAGACCACATGGAGGCAGCTCCTACTCCTCCATCTTACCTGGAAGTCTGGTACTTAGTTTTAATACATGGATGCAGATAATATAAAAACAAGCCCCGTATTGAATGAAAGATGCTGGCCCAGAGTGGCAAGAGTTATGCCAGCAATGATCTGTCTTGTAACAGATGAATGAATGGAAGAAAGCTCTTGAAGAGAGATACGGAGATGTCCATACAGGTCTCTCTACCAAGGACACATTTGCACTGGGTCCTGAGTGGTGAAGAAAACCAGTCTCAGGGAAACTGTGCAGATGAGGTGAGGAGAACTGACAGAGCTTAGAGGCCACTTAGAAGATTAGGTTGATTAGAGAGTTCAGGTGCTGAGAAGGACCCTGTTTTTAGTAAGCGGTATAGACATGCGCAGGACATGAGGATTCCTAGCTGCTTTTCAACGGTTTGAGTCTCACCAAAAATAATAATAGAATGCCATAAGAGGTCCTGGGGATGGAATATTGTGATCCTATTTTAAATATTACTGTACTACGTGAAATTATAATGGTATAAGAACAAGGGCATGAGGGCTTGTTAAGATTCTGTTTTAGACAGAAAGATGGTATTTGGGCTGGAGATGTTGCCTATTTCTTGAGTGCCTGTCTAGAAAGTGGGAGATTCAATGCCCAGTATATAAAAACCAAACAACAGATGATAAGAAAGAAAGATATAATGACTTAATTACAGGGATGGCCAGAAGTAGAGGAAATTGGGCATTAGCCTGGAATAGAGTCAGAAATTTGTTGATGAATTCGATTTAGGGTGTGAATAAGTAAGTAGGAAGGGGGCAGTGATTTTTATAGTTTTCTCTTAAGTGAGATGACACATCACATTCTTAAAAGTATGCTATAAAACAATGTGTGCAGCCTGTCTATAATGCCGGGAGGTAATGTTATATATCTTCAGGGTTGTAACTAAGACAAAAGTCAAGGTGACTTAAGCATAACAGTACTATATTGCTTCACACAGAGGCTGTGAAAGGTCAGGCTGGAGACATGCATTAATTCATCCAGGTCCTCCACAGGTAATGGCAAACTTTCTCTTCCTGATTGCTTTGTTTGACACTTGGCTCTTTCTGCCTCAAAACAACAATGACTATAGGCCTAAGTCCTATAACTGTACCCTAAAGAAAAAGAAGTCCTCTCATTTCTAGGTGCCAAGTGATACGTAGAGTGAGCACACTTCTAGATTCATGTGTCCATCTGGGAAAGGACATGGTGATTAACTTACCTGGAATCAGCGGCTTACTCTTGTGAAATCATCTGTCTACAGTATGGATGGCCATAATTACTCTTTCCTAGCTGCAAATGTTTATGAAGAGGATCTCAGTGTTCTTTCTCTTAAATCTAGGATATTCCTGAAACTTTTTATTTCCAGCAGAATACCATGGGAAGTGACATATAGACCTAAACATTCAGAATTTTATATCCCCACCCTCACCCCCAGTTTCTGTGCTCCAAACAGTAAGCCACCATGTAAAAGAGCTTGAACTTGACAGCTAATTATGAGATAACACAAGAAAAAAAGACCAGGAAGTCCTGGATGTTTATCTTCTTTCCTGAGGTTGGGGCTATGGGGAGTGAAACCATGCTGGATGTTCTAGAACCAGCCTCAATCTTAAAAGTGCATGAGAGAGAGAAGGAGAGAGAGAAAGAGAGAGAGAGAGAGAGAGAGAGAGAGAAAGGAGAGGAGACCCTCTCACTTCCAGAATCTCAGTGCTAGGTGCTGCATATAGGTTTGCTTGTGTCTTGTGCCCACATAGAGTCCAGTATCTGCTATTAAAGGAAAGAGATGTGGTTATCCAAGAACTGATTACAAGATGAAGTACAAAATGAAAAAAAGAGCTCCTTAACTTAAAAAAATTAAAAAGTATTATGAAATAAAATGTACCATCTTTATCCATGATCTCCCTCATTCTTGATTAGGATTTTAAAGTATAATATTTCATGTTGCTTTACAGAAAATTAAGATTTCAAATTATTGGCTAGGATTTTATCTTGTCTACTAGCTACTTTACTCATCGCTGTAACCAAATTTTTGATGAGATACAACTTAAGGGAAGAAGAATTTATTTTGGTTTATGGTTTCAGAGGCTTCTCTCCATCCAGACAGGGAGGGGTGGCAGAGGAGAGCAGATCGTATCATGATAGTAGGGTGGGCCACAGAGAGACAAAGGCAGAGATAAAGAATATATGAGATGGTGAGTTTCCACCTTTACCACCTTCCACCTTCCTTCCACTTTTATTCCAGCCGGGCCCCAGCCTATTGGATAGTGCTGCCCACATTCAGGGCAGATTTTATCCTCCTCAGTTATTGCTCGCATGTCAATTTTTTATCTCTGAAAAGAGTCTGACAGATATGCCCTGAACAATGAATGCTCTTAGGCAACTCTCAACCTAGTCAAATTGACAAGATTATCCATCATACCAGACAACAGCCTACTGGGCAGAACTGCCCAAGAGAAACTAGACAGTCTGCAGGTTAATAAACAAAGCATGAGTTGATGGTTCTTACACTAAGCACCTGTGGTGTGCTACTGGTTACTCATGCGTGGCTAGTGATTGAGAAAGACTCTGCAGATTCACCCTTTGTCTTCTCGTGAAAAGCACTGCCAAATGCAGTTGGCTGGCCCTGTGGCACCATTGTTTACGAGGTGTATGCATGGAAGAGCTTTATCATAGTTCTTGGGCCTCTGGGTCACTAGAAATTGGGCCTAAGAACCAAGAACCAAGCTTCAGGCATATTATGTGCCTCCAGGCCTCACTAGGCAACGAGATTTTGAACTTAAAGCCTCAGCTTAACTCCAGGATTGGATGAGATTTTCAGGGTCTGGGCAGAGGAAACTAAAAGCATTTTGCAGACACACAAGGGAGGGATCCAAATATTCATGGTCAAAGTGTAGGAGGTTATCTACAGAGGCTTGCCAACACTTTCCTCTCTTCATTAACTATGCCCGTGCTCCTCCCACCGGGAGAAGTTAGTAGCCTCTCTCACTGAATCAGAGACCAGTGTGATGCACCAGCCCATTGTAATCTGGTAAGGCTGACAAAGTGCCACAGGGGACCAGGGCTCAAGAGACCTTGCAGCCTTCTATCCATTCTCTTGGAGGCATTCTGGACCTCCCACCCTCTGAGACGCCTCAACAGAGTGCATCCAGCAGAAGGGAGAAGCTGGGCCCAGACAAAAACCAATGATGAGATGGAATACATAATTGTTTTAAGCTACAAATTTCTAGGGTCATCTCTTAACCAGCTATTGATAACCAAAACCTGCTGTAACTAATGAAGGTAGATTCTAGTTGACAGTCTCAATGTGAACACATGCAACCAGGAAGTGGACGAATAAACCTAAAGCAAGGAAATGGAAGTGTTCTCATCACTATACTGTCTCTTGGCTGCCCTGCATGCTCCTTGGCAGCTCTTCTCATAATTATTAGAAATGTTCCTTCCTTTACAAAGGAAACTATCCTTCATATTAGTGAAATGGACCTGGTTCCTACCCACAGAGACAATGAGAAAATGCTTCTGTTTACTCTGCACCCGCACCCCAGTTCATGCCTTTTCCTGGCTAGACTCCTCTCTGTTCTCATCAGGATTATTTTCCATGGTCTATCAGCTCATAAAATTCATATGAACTCATTGTGACACACAGTAGACAACTGAGAAGAGATGGGCAAAGGACAAAGCCGAGGTGCCTCCTCCCTTGTACAGAAAGAAAGGGAATGGGGTGCGTGCATGGCTTTCCTGGAGAAAGTACCCTTATGCTCAGTTGTCTGCACAGGTCAGGGAGTTTCCTCCTCAATCCACCTGGCCTGGCTTTTCTCCTGTGTGAAGAGCTACCTTTTTTCCTTGGTAACCAATTCAAAGAGGCTCTGGAAAGGATACTCCTACAAGCCTCTGGTCATCACTTGGAAACCCCTTTGTGCTGTCTCAGTTGTCTGAGGGCTTATGCAACCAGGGATCCACATCTGCCAAGACTAGTTCTTCATACACACCAATCTGAAATCTCAGGAACCAACTAGTTATTCAACTTCTAGAAATCTCACTAGCTAGCCCTTTGGTCAGATTCCATCACTGTGGACACACTCATGGAGTTTTTGTTGTTTATTATAGGATCTCAGACCCCTGCCCCTTCCTAAACTCCTCAGCTTCATGATTCCACAGGGGCAGGGAGAGGTGCCATTTCAGAAGGGACAGAGCTCATCTGATCTGCCAGCAGGCTCTAATCCAGTGTGCATACAGAGAGCTTCTCAGGAATAAGATGAGAGGCTCAGTGGGAACCCACAGAAAAATTGGCTGTGGACATCCCCAGACCCAGGGCTTTGCTGATGTTGTCGGTCTCTGTGTTTCTGCCTTTATTTTACCTGTTTCTATCAATTGACTTCATTCTTTATTGATGTACCTGAAATCAAAATAGAATAGATGCTTCTCTATACCCCATGCTTAAAATTTCTTTTGAGGCAAGTCTCACTATGTAGCCCAGACTATTCCAGAACTTGTTATGTAGACCAGACTGACCTCAAAATCATAGCAATCTGTCTGCCTCTGCCTCCCAAGTGCTGGGAGCTGGGATTAAAGGTGTATGCCATGAAGCCTGATTTTAGCTTTTGCTATCTAAGCAGGCTTTTACTAAACTAAGTGAAATAGATCCCATAGGTACCCTCTGTCCAGCTGCCTCTCACCTCTGATCCTGTAACAGACACTTAGAAGCTGCTTTTGCTAAAGTCCATTGATTCCTCACTTGGGCTCGTAAGTTAACTAAGCATTATGAATGCTCTGCACTTCTGATTCCTTCTTGACTTTGCATAGGCATGTTTATCACCAAGGAGAGTCTATCTGTCCTGTCTACTTCATCCTCATTCAAGACTAAAGGAACTAAAACAAATCATTATCTTAAACCCAGTCACCTTGGACTCCAGGAACAGCAAATCCTTCAGGATATCCCGTCCACAAAATGAGAACAATTATCTGTGATGAGAAGACTGTGCCCTGGAGCAGATCATCTTGTAGGAACCAGGTGAGTCCCCTTGGGTGGTGGTGTTCCTTTACAAATTAACAATTTATCAGTTCACCTAGAGGGATCAGAGACAATGACAGAAAAGACTACATCTTTGCTGGGACTGCTGAATTACATACATCCCTTGCTCTCTGCCCCAATTCATCTCCTATTTAAATCTGAAGCTCCTCTTAGTACCCATGATGAGCTCAGGAAGCTAGATCCCTTTATTTGCCTCTCTTTCCAGCATAGGAATTGAATCTCCTTTCTCTGCTTTTCATCATTACTCTTTTCTTTAATTAGCATATTGGTGTGGGTGTTCAAATCCAGCAAGTTGAGGCAGCAAGTCTACTGCCCTAAAACTCCAGTTCCATCTGACTGTATTCAGAGAGGAATGGATCCACTCCAGACTTCTGCCCCAAAGGTGACTGTTGCCTGTGGTTATTTCCAGTGCCAGGGAATTTTTTTGGTGGAGACCACCTTTTCTTCTCAGAGCCTAGGACAAGTTCCAAAGTCAACAGTGATGTCAGTTCCCTGTAACAGCCACAGTGAGGTCAGCACAGTGAAACCAGCCCCACCCTTCCTTGGTGGGGCTTCCAACTTGAAAGGTCCTGAAGAAGTTGCGGCTAAGAACAACTTTTCTCTTAGAAATATTTTCCCCAGTGGGTTTTTTTTTTAATCCTACGTATTTAGTTCTGGAAATGTGGAATATAAACATTATTCATGAAGAGTGTTAGGTCACAGGAACCTTAGAGTAGTTTCTTGACATGTCAATTGGGTTTCTGATGAGAGTGTCTTGAAAACAAACCAAGTTTGGACAGAAAGGGAGGAGACAAGAGCCTGGGCCTGGGGAGATGAGTCTATGACCATTTCTTAGGGTTTTCTGCCTTCTCCCTAACATTCTTTTTGTGCCTGGGGCTGTTTCTTTGTGTGCTGAGGACATGTACTTTATTGTTCATCTCCAGCAGCAGAGAAGAGCTACCTCCATCCCAAGCCTTACCATCCTCTGTAGGCTCATCAGACTCTGGTGCAAAGTGGGACGGGGTGGGGGGGCGGGTGTTGAGGGAGGGTATGGAGGCAACCTAGTGCATCGGCCTTACTTTGCAGGAGCTCCCTCAGTTAGGATGGACATTGTATGGGAAGGCAATTACTCTTGGCAGCTTTTAGCTATTACAAGTCATTATCAACCTGTGCCTTACATAAATATTACAGCTGTGGAGGGATTAATTAATCCATGTGTTCTTACCTTTACTCTTTGGTTCAATGTTTCTCTCAATTAAAATGGAGTATTTGCCAGACTGGTTACAGAGGAAGGGAGAGTTGATATTTAGTCAGAACAGATAAAGAAAATCCCTATGAAAGGAATAAGAGCAAAGAGGAGGTGTATCAGCCAGAGGGAGAGCAAAGGAGGAACAGAGAGCAGGGGAACGGGGGAGGTGGACTTACAGAAGATGCTGCAGAGTTAGGCATGGAAGAGACAGGCAGACTCTGAAAGAAAGGGGAGTGGAAGCAAGAAGACTGTGAAAGGCCGATGCATGTGCATTACAAATCAGATCTCTGTTCGGGTTCCGAGAGACACCATAGAAGCGTGGTGACATTTGGTGGCTGCACTGAGCTTCTTTAACTGACTTTACACAGTAAACTGACCGCACTGGGACACCGCTTAGACTCCATTCACAACATAACTTCTTTAGACTCTCTCTTTTCTGTAGAGAATAGGATCTTTCAAAATAAAATTTAATTGTCAATTAACAATGTTTAGGAAAACATCTTTTATATCCAAGCAGTCAATATTCACTCAATTTTAGTGAAGAAGAAAAAAAATACAAACATGACATAAAATTTTAAGGTATTCGTTATAATCACATCCTCTACAAGCACAGTTGAAGAGGAGAGAGATCACTGGGAGGAGCCTTATCCAAGTGACATTTTGTGAGTGATTGAGCCAGAGTTCAAATCTAGATCAGTGATTGTGAGTCTAGCATTACTCCAGCTACACAAATGCAAGTATCCTGAGCTGGACCAGAAGAGTGCTGATTACAGGTCATTAATTGCCATTCCTTCTGTGTACAGTTTCCTTTCATCTCCATGAACCACACGGCCATGCGTTCCGTGCTGGGAGCCGAACAATGACTGTTCACTGAATATGAATGAGAAAATGAATAAGACAAGCAACCTAGAGATCAAATGGAGAAACAGAAAATATGGAGGGGAAGAAAAGACAGGCAAAAAGAGGGGGTGGTGGTAGGGAGATCCAGGAAGGAGGAGAGAGTCAGGAGGAATCAAAGAGGAAGAGAGAAAGACACAGGTGTGGAGACATCCGAGAATGAGAGGCTGGGAGGAATCAGGAGAAAGCATCAGGAAGTGGTTCAGAGGGAGGGAGCCAAGGAAAGGTTCTAGCTAATGGGAAGCAAGTGGGAAGAACAGTGCTCCCTGTCCTGCAGACAGAGCAATCTACTCAGTGTGCAGTCAGCTCAGAGCTAGAAGTCCTTATTCATGTCTGCATGGAATGAGCCATGTAGATGTTGGAGAATCTCATGCACATGAAATCAAGGAACCAGTTTCCCCCTGTCTAAGTGCAATGATCTTTCTATGCGCACATTCACTGCATTCTTTGTCTCCTGTGACCTCCCTGAGCACTCTCTTCTTTCCCTCTGCCCATGCTCAATTAAGCCTACAAATTCCTTTTTCCCAGTGTCAGTTCCCACCTGCCCTGGCTCTGCTTCATGCTATCACCTGCAACATGAGATGAAGAAGATGTGCTTTCAGAGATCAAAGAGGAGGGTGCCTGGTAGCTATAAAGGGGAGAGGCTGCAGCTCGGGCTGGAAGCTGAAGGCTCTGATGGGCTCAGGACAGATCTGTTACATGTCAGCACAAAGGGGGCTCTGGAAGTGGGGCAGGAGTTCTTGCTATCTGAGTTTGTAGAGAAGAGAATCTGGGCCATGAGAGATAAGCTTAGCGCTGAAAATTGGCAAGGCCAGTGCTAAATGTGGCTGGCCTGCGACAACAAAATGGTCCTGAATGTGTAAGTGAAAAGCTAGCCTCACCTCTGACTTAAGTCTTTGTGGAACTGCTGATGGGAGAGGCAGAGGACAGCAAGCCCACTACAGCCTGTCGAAGTTCTGAGGGAAGACTACTCACACAGAACACTAGAGAGCTTTACTAGCACCAAGGTAATCAGCAAACCAACAAGAAAACCTCCATGGATACTGATGTGTACCTGAAAGATTGATTCTTTTAGATACACATTTATTCATTCATTCATTTTTCAATGCTTCTGTGAAGTCCTGTTAGGCACTGTACGAGGAATGGTGTTTAGAGACCCAGAGATAAAGCCTTTACTCAGGAAGACAGGCTGGATGTGAACAGGCAAACCGATCTCTTAGGTATGAAGTATTCCATTATGTGGTTATATTATTAATCATATTATAGGACATAGTATATTATTAAACAATAATATTAAATAATATTGCATACATTATTGTATAATATAGTATATCTTATTATACAATATATTTTCCATAATGTATTATCTAAGTAATGTTCTATTCTATTATATTATTATATAATGTATTAATTATGCTTGTCATGGTGTACTGCTATGCATTGCATCATATCCCTTTATTTACTCACCTCTTATTTATGTGGCATGTGTTCCTCTAAGTAAGAAGGACACTACAGTGGATACAGCAGAGTCCCCAGTTTCATGGGACTTGCATTTTAGTGAAAAGGTATTGGAATATTATATTTTAATGTGGTTCATATGTATAAAGTCATTTTGTTACCACCCCATCCATTTGTCTCAGCTGCCAACTCCTGTAGGCACTCCTTGAGAACACACTGGCCATTCCCTGGGAATCCACTAGCCACACCTGCTGGAGAAGAAGATAGGCCATAGAAGCAGGTGGCCAATCTTCAGATTTCCATTCTCCCTCCTTTCCTTCAAATCCAATTCTCCAATCTCATTCCCAGCTCCGTAGAAGAGCACCTGACGTGGCCTCTTCTCTCTCTCTGCCCCCATTCCCAGAGGACTAAGCAGATCCTGGTGGCACAGTCTGCTTTCCGCCTTCCAGTGGACCCACTCAGCTTCTAGACAATCTGCATTCCTAAATGTCAGTTCCCAACCCGGAAACACACTCTATCCAGAACTCTCAGTGGCCACACAAGGCAGGAACTCAGAAGCATTCGCTACTAGGCAACCCACAGCCACCACAGGGCAGAACCAGAAACTAAAGAACAGAACACCCACCCAATAAATGCAAGACCAGATATCAGCAGCTAAAATTACACTCACCTCAAACCCAGATCCTTAGATGTAGTGTAAAAATGCAATCAACAGCAGTTAGGATAATATGCCCCTATTAGAGCCCAGAAATCACATTGAAACTTTGGGAGCTAAATGACGACTGGTAGTGACAGGTGTCACTATATCATGTGAGGAAAACTCCAGTGTCATTCAGAATATCTTTGTTCTTATAAATGGGGTCAGCAGTGTGGCCCATACTGCTCACTGGAATGGAAAGCTCCCAAAGTAGAACTGAAGAGTCTTAATAGTATGCCCCTCAGCAATTCATTTGCCTATTGTTTCTACATGGCTGCAGTCTGAGTAGGGATGTCTCCCAAGGGTCCACACGTTAAAGATTTGCTCTCCAGATTGCCAATGTTAGGAAGTCACTGAATGCTTCAGAACTGGGGCCTGGTGGGAGGCCTTCATGTCCTTGAAAGGGATGGTGGGCTTTCAATCTCTTTAAGTCCTTTGCATTCTGATGCTTCTTTCTACTCACACTTCAGCCATGATGTGAGACTTCCTCATAGGATCATAGTGATCAGCTACTGACCCTAGATTGTTGTTTCTGAAACCATGAACCCAAATGATCCTTTTCTCCTTACACCTTGATTTTCTCAGGCATTTGCTTCAATCACGGGAAGCCGGCTAGTACATGTACCTTTCCCTCTTCCTACATAAATCCCCACACCAAAACAAGGACATGTATAGAGCTGGATCCTTTAATGGCTGTCAATGCAAGTTTAGCTCAAAATAAATTGATCCTTAGCTAGTGAAATTCCTGTTGCCTGATTGTCTTAATATGTCACTATACGTACTTTTCACTGGCACAGGTGAGGATCAAGTAGCTGCTCATACAAGGTGAGGAGGGTCCAGGCAGGGACAACAATAAAACACAGCTAAAGGACTCATCTCACAGTGTGGCAGGATACAAGTGTTTATAAACACAAGAATGGGTAGCCCTTTGTTCACCCTGGGGCAGTGGTGGTGAGTGTCTCATAATTATATTCAAGTCCAACCAGATTTCTTCAGCTCATGCTTGTTAGAGGATGTCAAACACTGGTTGTCTAGCCTGGCCCAAATACTCATTTATTCATTCAGAAGCAGGCCTTTAACATGACTCTTCTCTGACCCCACTGTTAAGAGTCTGCTACACACAAGTTTCATCCAGTCTTCCAATTACTCCTGAGAGAAGAGAGCCATCCTCATCCCTGTATATATCAAACAGATAAGGGCCACAGGATGCTGGGTAAACACAGTATCCAAATTTCCTAACCTAAGATCCAAACCCAAGCCACCAATTACTGACTCTCTGCTTCATTTGACTCCCGTGCTATGCTGAAAATCAAACAGCTGCCCCTTGGTGAGATCTATAAACTGACACAAGCAAAACTGGTGAGACTCTTGTTCTATGGTTTCACATTCCCAGAGAAATCTACATGAAATCAAAATGTAATTGTTAATGTTGTTGACTCCCCTAGAAGCAGTAAGTTCCTTACAAGCCAGGGACCAAGCCTTATTTAGCTTCCTACCTTAGTTCCTAACATGTCTCGTGAGTGTCAGTTGAAACACACAAGTTAATAATTAAATACAGAGGTTAGATTTGGTACAGCCAGTCAGAAGAGTTAAACATATAAAATCTAGACTCTAGCTACAGGAAACTACAACAGGGTGACCTAAGACCTTCTGAATGATTAACATTTCTCCAGTCTTTTGTACTTCCCATTGTATAAATTTTAATAAAAATGAATTATTAATGTACTAACAGTAGAATTATTTTATCATTCTATTTTATATCCATTTTATGTGTGTCGCACTTTTGTCTTACACTTAGAATGAATCCTTCCCAAGGTACCTTCAAGTGCTAAAAATCTAGAAGCATTGCCTTTGACATGGCTCATGGGGGCTCTGTCAAGTCGGAAACACATCTCCTGTGTTGTGAGAGGTATGCTGAAGGAAAGAAATAATAATTATGCTCGGAAGCAAAAGAAGGCTGCATATCTTATTAATAGCTGAGATAAATTGTGTATACATTGCCGTTCTGTTGATAACGATTCGTCAAACTTTGTTACCAACATCTTTAAAAGCTGATGTGAGTCATGGAGAGCTATTTTGCACAAGATTTGTCACCTTGATCAGAAGGAGAAATGAACTACTAAATATAAAATGCCACTTTACTGTGATTCATCGCTCTTTCAAGCTGGTGACAGATGTCATAAAGGGATGCAATTTTTTCTCTCTTTCTAAAACCTGTAATGAAGGGTCCTCTCCTTCATCTCTTATCAACTGAGGAGAGATTAGAGGATCGCCTGAGAGTGAACCACAAGGAATCACTGTGTCATTTATGCTCTCTGACAACGTTCACATTGGAAGAGAGGCCATGATCCATGTGCATGGTTTCCAAGAAAATGACAGCTCCCTTGTTACCTTCACCTTAGGGTGCCGTGAATGGCTGTTTCCTTCCCACAACACAGAACAACAATCTGTCCCCACCCGCCAGTGTGCTTCCTACATAGTCACAGCATAGAGAGATCATCTTCTATTTACTTAAGCATTTCGAATGAGTTTATGCAAATTTCAAGGCATCTCTCAAGACTTCTTGGGTGAGAGATGTAGAAGTCTGATTGTGAAGCTCAAGAGGTGCTGAGTCAGAAAACCAGGAAGATGAAGATTAGTTCTTAGTATGTGCATTCCTAGCAAAGAGTGAGTGGAATGCACACGAATTTTACCGTTCTATGGGTGTCATGTCCCCAGGAGTCTCTGGTGACAAAGGAACTTATAGCTAGTATGTATGATTTGTATATCATAATCCAGGATCAGGTATAAAGTTCTAGCTCTTCTACTTACTAATGGCCCAGCCTAGACCTTAAATTATTACAAGGCTCTGGTGTGTGTGTGTGTGTGTGTGTGTGTGTGTGTGTGTGTGATTTGTAGTATTTTTCCTAAAAGATTCTTTCCCCTCGTTCATGCAACACACATGCACTCAGCATGTCCTAGTTTTAACATTATTGCTATGAATAAAATAAGCAAATAATTTCGCATGGTGCTATTGCTATTTCATTGGAAAATATTAAGATAAAGTTTGTATAAATGACACCCAAACTTCAGTCAGGACCTTTCCTTCCAGTTCAAACTTCCCTCCATGTACATGCTTATTCAACTACACAGCTTCTACCATGAGGAATTGGAGCCCTAGATCCACGAAGATATTAACTGGGGAACAAACCCTTAAGGGCTTCCCATTTGTCAGTCTCTGTTTGTTAACCCCTTAGTCTCTGGGACATAACTCTCCCAGGTAGAGTCGCAGCTCTAGGCATCCTCTCCCTCCTTATGCACTCATCTTTTCACGCAAGGGATCCTCTATTCATCTCTGTGATTTTGCTAAATCTCTTGCTAGATGATGGGAGGGGATCTTTTGTGACTTTACCACTGGCATGCTGACGAGTCCCACGCCTGTATCTCCTACTAACCTTCTCTTTAGCTTTACTGCCCTTTATGCACACCTCCTGCCAGTCTACTGTAACTGAATTTCCCATTAGCTATTCACTGTATTTTCCCCATTACCTCTAACACTGTTATCTAACAGAGGTGACCTGAAGGCCATCTCTCATTTCTAGTTTTCACCTACCTCATCCCCACCTGTCAGTCATATAATCCCATCTTACCCCTAAATATTTCTTTAATTTATCCTAGTTCATCATTTCTCCTACCAAAAACTCAAAATGGGCATATTTACCTCCTAACCAGCCTTCTGCACATCACCTTTCCATCTGATACCCAGTCTCCCATCTTACCCATTTTCTACTCTGAAACCGCAGAGCGCTTCCTAACAGGCAAGCACGATTGAGTCGCCATCCCTACTTTAAGCATCATGGCAACTCCCATGACCTATGGCCACATTTCCACCATTTTGCCAAAAGCCCAGAGTGAAGGTGCTGGGGGCAGACACACTCAATGACAGATGGCTGTGGAGAATGCCATTAAGCACTGACTAACTCGGTGTAGCAAGAGCCTATTTAATTTGTTAGCCTTATTATTTTCAAGCCCAGTGCTTTAGTCCCAGTGTCTCAGAAACCTCTGTGCCGTGGATTAAATTGGTTTCTGGCAGAATTTAGATGGTCTCTGGGAGTCGTGCTTGTCTTCTACCTCTTAGCTCACATTATATCAATTCCTACTCAACACTGCACACCAAGAGAATGTTACCAGGAGCAGAGAGCCTGCTTCCCTGTCCACTGGCCCATTCCTCAACCCATCAGCTAGCATGGTGAGGAGCCAACTTCTGTGCAAGAGCCAGAATAGAGCAGTGGGGAATGGGGGCACTTGATGGAAGCATGAGGTTAAAATGGAATGGCAACTGTGAGCAACTAACTAGACCTTTCCAGGCTCCCATTTCCTCAATTGTGAAAAGGGTACTAATAAATCCTACCTGCTGGGTTTGTTATAAGGATTAAATTGTTATTGTGAGGGTATACATATGTGTGTATGTATGAACATGTTTGTATGTATGTATATACCCATTAGAGTATCTCTTATCTGATTAAGACTTCCGTATGTACTCAGTCAAGGCTAAAACTCAGTAGGTAGACCTGTAGGAGAAGGAAAGAAATCAAGGACTTCTTGGCATGGTTCCACCAAGAGTGAGTCTAAGTTTGAATTCTCCTCTTCTCTCCTATGTCTTTCATCTGTCCATAGCTTATGGTTTCCAGTGTATTTGTACTCTGTTGTATGAATCTGAATCTATGCCTACCTTAATATCCTGAGAATCTTTTCTTAAAAGGGCTTTCCTCCCTTTTATTGAACAGCACAGAAAGCATCAAATGGGGAAAGGATGAGGGATGCTTTACAGGAATCTTTAACAGAGTTTTAGAGGGGATAAAACTTTATTGACTCCAATGGGCCCCAACTGACCCAGATAACAAACGATACTGCAAAGAGATGAATGTCACACTGCTTTCAACAGTTACCGGTATTTGTTTTATAAGGCCACTTTTGACCTGTTTGCTGTTTTCACAAATTAATTAATATAGAATGCATACAAGCATATACCCATTGCTTTCTGGGTCAGGTTTTCCCTGGGCCAGGGGTATGCAAGAGTATCTGCAGACTAAAGCTATGAATTCGTTTAGCTTGTAAAAGCTGACTACTTGGGAAATCCAAGACAAGATTGGTTGTTACATTGTTTTCTTAAAGGCAGGTTAAACACACAGGTTGAGTACACAGCAGGATAACAGTCTTAAGTCTTAAGTGACTCAAGGTACATTATTAACTCAGCTGTGAGGTCCAGCAGTTCTAGTCCCTTGGGATGTAAGAGATTTTTTTTTTCATATTAATTGTATGGACACACACACACACACACACACACACACGCACACACGCACACACGTGTGTGCGTGTGTGCGTGTGTGCGTGTGTGTGTGTGTGTGTGCGTGTGTGCGTGCGTGCGTGTGTGCGTGTGCGCGTGTGCGTGTGTGCGTGTGTGCGTGTGTGCGTGTGTGCGCGTGTGTGCGTGTGTGTGTGTGTGTGTGCGTGTGTGCGTGTGTGTGTGTGCGTGTGTGCGTGTGTGTGTGTGTGTGAACTCTGAAGATGTGATGTTTTCTCGACAAAGACTGACGGATGAGATGGCATGACAAAAAGGCCCATGGAGCAGAGCTGCAAATTCTAAAGAATCATTGAAAAAGTGGCTCAGAGGTTAAGAGCACTTGCTACTCTTCCACAGGACCAGAGTTGGGTTCCCAGCACCCATGCCAGGAAGCACACAACTGCCTGCAACTCCAGCTCCAGGGGACTCATCTGGTCTCCATGGCCACCTGAACATGTGTGGTGTACACACATATCCATTAATAAAATGAAAAACGAAATTCTAAAGAATCACTAAGAGATAAATAATAGGATACAAAGCTGCCTGAAGTTAAAGCTAAATCAGAGAATTTATTTATTCAGGTTCATCACAGACCTAATTATCACTCTCTAGGGATGAAAGTGAATTTCTTGCCATGGAATAGGGAAAACAAAATTCTCTTGCAAAGGAGGCTTGACTGTTGTTTGTAAGAAGAAATCGACAGAATGTATTCCTCTTCTAAAGATACAGTCCTTTGTGATTCATAGCTTGAAATAATCAACATGACAGCTTTCTGTACTTTAATATCTTCAACTCTTTTAAAAGAGGCAGGGAATGTAAATTTAAAATAAACACAGCCTGTCTGGAAGCCCTACCTCCAGACTTTTGCATCTTCCCATCCACCCTGGGAAAGCAACCCCTAATGCTGTAATGGGACAGCATTACAAGAGCCCGGCATCCAGTGTGCTCAAGTCTCCTTCTCTAGACTTCCCAGACAAGATCCCTGTGCAGTCCCAGATCCTGCTTAATTCTCCCAAGCTGCTTCCTCCCTTAAGCACAGGAGTTGTTTCTGAGATAGACTGTGCTGACCCTCCCCTCCCCATCCAATTACACAGATTGAGGGCTTATGGTAGGAATCACTGGACTCCATAATCTCCACGTGTTCCTTTCATCAGTGTGTTGCTTTGACATGGTTTCACTCTAAGGTTGCCCACGGGATAGATTCAGCTTTGGAATATGTCATCTAGCCACTACCTGCCAGGCTGTTCCCCCAAGCCTATATTTTGAAGGTACAGAATACATAAGTAGATGACCATAAAGTCATTTTAGGGTATAGTTTCTAGATCATTTAAAACACTATAGAAACAGTGTGGAATGGGAAAGTTGGAGGGGAGAGCAAAGAAAAAGAGAGTCAGGAAGGAGGGGACGGGAGAAGAGGATAGCATGTCATAGTAATGAGAAATGTATGCTATGTTTAGTAATGTTTTTCCATATCTTTCCATGTATTGGGATGAAGTGTAAATTATATTTTTACTTCAGATTATAAGACAAGGAAATTTAAAAAGCATTACCCTGAGTCCTTAAACAAAAATGTTAAAGTATCACTGACAAATTAATTATCTTTCTTTCTTCTTCCTAATACATCAGGGTATATATTTCATTTTATCCTATTTTGGGTTTTTTTTTTTTTTTTTAAGATGGGGTCTCACTATGTAGGTTTAGCAGTCCTGAAACAGTATGTAGATGAGACTGGCCTTGAAGTCACAGAGATCCACCTGTCTCTGCCTCCCAAGTGCTGGGATTAAAGGTATGCACCATCTAGCCCAGCAAAACACATCAGGCTACTTTAGTTACTTCTCTGATTACTAAGACAAAACACCTGACAGAAACAATACAAGGAAGGAATAGTATATTTTGGATCGTAGTTTCAGAGGGTTCGTTCATTCAATCCATGGTTACTTAGCCCAGGGTTCCAGGGTCCACTACTAAGCATCATGTGCCAAGAATGTGTGTCAGAGGGAGTTTCTTCTGGCAGACAGGAAGAGAAGGGCATTTGGGAAAGAGCTCCTGAAAGATGCAGCTGCAGGAACACAGCCCCTACTTCTTCCAACTAAAACACACTTCTTACCCTTAACCATCTCCATGAATCCATTAAAGGATTAAGCCTGCTGTTAGGTCAGAGGCTTTATGATCTAATCATCTCTGGAAGATTCCCTCAAATATGCACCCACGGGTGTGTGTCACTAATCTCCTAGGCATGACTTCACTGAGTCAAATTGACAATTAAAATTAACCATCACAGAATCCCTCAACAAAAATAATTAAAAGGACTCTAGCATGTTTTCTCACAGAAATACTTAAATGTCATTACCTTTAGGAATGTGGAGACCACTTTATGTCATAGCCACAGCTCAAAAACTGGATCAACCCATCTTTATAAAATAGAGCCAACATGTGTTCTGTATCTGGCTCTGTTATACAATAACAAGAGATTCTTAGAAGAGAGATTCTTTAGTAGCAGAGAGTGATAGAGAAAAAGATCTTCTGTTGGTCTCAGGGGGCATCAAGGTGTACTCTCTCATAGGCAACACATTTATATACTAGGTTCTTAGGAAAGGAGAGGACTGGAGATGTGGCTCAGAGGGTAAGACCTCTTCCTGGGAAAGCATGGGGATCTGAATTTGAATCTCCAATACCCATGTTAAAGTTTAAGATGACCATATGTGTCTGTAATCCCAGAACTGGGGAGTGGAGACAGACATATCCTGGGAGTTCACTGTCCAGTCGAAATGGTGAGCTTTTGGTTCAGCAAAGAGAACTTGCCTCGAGGCAACAAGGAAGAGAGTAATAGAGGAAGACATCTAACAAGAAAATCATGCATGCATACATATGTGCACTCACACATTGCCTTGCATGCGTCACACAGATGTGCATGCATGCACATGTACACACACACACATACATACACACACACAATTAGGAGTCTCCTTTTCTCTTGCTCTTTTAATGCCTCCCATCACCCATACAAATTTGAACTGCCCCATTTCTCAGCATTTTATTTTTGTTTGGATCAATAGTTTTTTATAGAATTTTCAGTTGCAGAGTTCTTTATTTCAAAGGTAATCTTCAATAAGGCTCGGAAATATAAAAGAAATGTAATAAATCACTTCTGAGAGCATTCAAATCTCTATTTTAGGTGATAAAAATAGCTTTTTTTTAAAGAGTCCCTGAAGTGTATCTGGTTTTACATCAAGGTCTTTGATTTGCTTGGACTTGAGTTTTGTTCAGGGTGATAAATATGGACCTATTTGCCTTCTTCTATACAGACATCCCATTTGACCAGCACCATTTATTGAAGATGCTTTCTCTTTTCCCATTGTATATTTTGGCTTCTTTATCAAAGATCAGTGTGGGACCCCCGGGACTGGAGAGCAGTAGAAGTTGAGGCCAGAGAGTGCCCTAGTTTCCTGAAAAGCAGAAGCGGGATAAGACGCTTGGCTAACTTCTCCTCTCCTAGTCCGGGAAAGTCCCTAGCCAAAATACTAGTTATAACTTGCTTGTTTCTTGGAAGCTAAAGGGACATGTTTGCCTGTATTGTAGCTGAATCCTTCGGGTGGATGCCTCACTTTCCCGCCTCTGGTGTTCCCGCCCTGCCTATGCTAATTAGGTTTCCCCCAACCCGGAATACCAGGATCTCACCTTCTCTGAGAAAGTTATTTTATCAGGGAAATGGCTGGTAATAAATGAGTTTTCGTGTTCTTTAAACCCGGCTTCCGAGGTGTTCTTTGCACCCCGTCATTTCTCAGGTTCTGCAAGTGGATGGTTTTGCGAAAAGTCACTGAACCCCTACCTTGGGCCTGCGCATCCTGCTGCTTAAATCTAAGCCTGTTCGCCTGGCCAGCGAATGGGGCCAGACTGCAGGGGGGCTGGACATCTTTCAGCCACCATCTGGAGGGTCCATGTGGGAACCCGGGAAGAGAGACCAATAGATCAAGTGTCCATAAGTGTATGGTTTTATGTCTGGATCTTTGATTTGGTTCCACTGATCAATGTGTCTGTTTTTATGCCAGTACCATGCAGTTAATATTACTATATCTCTGTAGTACAGTTTGAAACCAGGGGCTGTGATACGTTCAGAAGTTCTTTTGTTTTTCAAGATTATTTTAGCTATCCTGAGTTTTTTGTTTTTCCATATAACATTGAGTATTGTCCTATCAAGGTCTGTAAAGAATTATATTAGCATTATGGTAGGGATTGCATTGAATCTGTAGATTGCTTTTGGTAAGATAGCCTTTTTACTATGTTAATCCTACCATTCCAGAAGCATGGGCAAAAAACACTGTCAATAAGACAAAACAGCACCCTACAGAATGGGAAAAGATTTTCACAAACTCCACATCCCAGAGAGGGCTAATATCCAAAATATATAAAAAAAACTCAAGAAACTAGATATCAACAAAACAAATAACCCAATTTTTAAAAAATGGGATATAGATCTAAACAGAATTCTCAAGAGGAATCTCAAATGGCTCAGAAACAAAGAAATGCTTAACATCCTTAGCTGTCAGATAAATGCAAATCAAAACTACTCTGAAATTCCATCTTAAACTTGTCAGAATGGCTAAGGTCGATAACACAAATGACAGCTCATGCTGGCAAGAATGTGGAGCAAGCAGAACACTCTGTTATTCCTGGTGGGAGTGAAATGTATATAGCCACTATGGAAATCAATATGACGATTCCTCAGGAAATTGAGAATTGACCTTCCTCAAGACCCAGATATACCACTTCTAGGCATATTCCAAAGGACATTCCATCCTACCACAATGAAAGCTGCTCAACCATGTTCATAGCAGCTTTATTCATAGTAGTCAGAAATTGGAAGCAACCTAGATGTCTCTCAACTGAAGAATGGATAAAGAAATTGTGGCACAATCACACAATGGAGTATTAATAAGCTTTTAAAAACAATGACTTCATGAATTTTGGAGGCAAATGAATGGAACTAGAAAAAATCAGCCTGAGTGAGGTAACCCAGTCCCAGGAAGACAAACATAGGATGTACTCACTTATATGTGGATATTGACTATTAAGCAAAGCACAAAGGGATTGCAATCCATAAATCCAGAGAGGCTATGCAACAAGGATGGCCCCAGTGGGGACACAGGGGTCTCCCTGGTAAAGGGGAAACAGAACAGACAGTACAGGTGGGTTGGGGGAGGACTAGAATGGGAAGAGAACAGACTAGGTTGGGGGAGAGGAATGGAGGGAAAGAATATATGGAGAGAATACTGGAATTGGAGATCATTTAGGGGACCTGGGAGAGCTAAGTTAGTCAAAACTCACTGGAGGGAGACCCTGACGAGGGGCCTCTATAAATGGGGGATGGGGAGCCACCACAGGCCATCTACTGTAACCAGGCAGAGCTTCCAGTGGTGGAACTGGGACACCATCCCAGCCACAAAATCTTCGACCTCTAATCTATACCCTCTACAGAGCCACTCGGACAGTGGAAGGGCGGAATCCATGCCTCCCACTGAAGGGCAGGCCAGGAACTGGAGACTGGATAGCCAGGAGATGATTTTTAATGGTACCCTGCTCTACTTATAGATAGGTACCTGGCCCATTCTTCATCATAGAGGCTTCCTCTGGCACCTGATGGGATGAGACACAGAGGTCCAGAGCCAAACATCGCGCAGAGCTCAGGGAATCCCGCAGAAGCGTCGTGGGAGGGGTTGCAGGCACCAGACAGGTCAGGACACTAAGAGAACAAGCCCCGTGGAGTCAACTCACCAGCATTCTTAGGGGCTCACAGAGCCTGAAGCGATAATCTTGCCACCTACAGGGTCCCCTAGATATGGTTTGTGTTTGTCCGGCTTGGTGTTCTTGCAGAGCTCCTACAGACTAGGTGGTGTGTGTGTGTGTGTGGGGGGGGTGTCTCTGACTTTTTAACCTGCCTTTAGAACCCTTTACCTCCTGCTGGGTTGCCAAGCCCACCCTTGATGCAGGGATTCTTGCCCTGGACCTTGCCCTATCTTATGCTCTGCTTGAACAGTAACCCTAGAAGGACTGTTCTTTGGGGAGAGTTGGGGGAAGGTAAACCAGCAGGCTAGAGAAGATGGGGGGGTGGAAGGAGTGAAGGTAGGGGAGGAGGGGTCGGATGTGTTGTACAAGAGAAGAAAAATAAATTTTTAAGAAAAGAATTCCCTAAATTATATGTGCTGAGCTGGGTTTGAGAAGTGAACACAGGATAAACTAGTGTAAGCTGGACAATGTCCATCCTGGTCCACCCTGAAGGGCTCTGAGCAGGGGGGAGATTACATATACAGTGTTTGTCTGATAGCTATGAAGATCTGTGTTGACATTATGACTTGAGCTTCTGCATTCTCTAGCTATGCTGCCTGAGGAAACCATTCAGCTTCTTTACAGCTGTTTTCTCATTTACAGGTTATCAGGCCAGGACTGGAGAATCCTCTATTTCTTCAAGCTCCACAGGTCTCCAAAACTGGCCTGTTTGTAACACACAGTGTTGGTAGTTGTCATAAACCAGTAGGTTCTTGTGAAAGATCTAACCACCACTGTGGTCATTCCAATTTCTTTTTGTTCCATCAAAAGGCTTTGTGCATGTCTTGGTTAATTTTTATAGTATTCAACTATCCAAGCAACCAAAATCCATTTTAACATTAGCTACTAAATTATTTGATTATAATGATTACAATTGTTAGAGCAAATTTTCAAGCAGTGGACAATCTCAAATGCTTATATCCATATTTTGAGTCTCACAATAGGCTGTAGCTGGCTTGCTAATGTCTTCCAGCTGAAGGCTGGGATTGAGATGGAACTCCCAAGTAGGGCCAGTGTGGAAAGCCTTAGTATTGTGTCAAAGCATCTCCATTTGGTTGGATCAGCAGCCCACTGATACCAAAGAGACAAATTACCCACTCAGAGTGGAAATTGATTCCAACTGTGCAGCTAAATAGGAGGCTCCTGCAGGACCCCTAAAAGGCCTAAAAGGCCCTAAAATGGTATATTCCTTGGGGCATGGAAGTAGAGTATAAGAAAGAGAAATTCACTCCTGTGTTTCAAAGACTCCTGGATCCTACTACCCACCTCTTCAGTTTGCTACAGGACAAATATAAACTAGTTCTAAGCTTCACATAACTGAGTCTCCCTTGTAGGTCACATGTGGAGGGCAGGAACATCACCTCTCCTTTCTTCAGAGAAGATTTCTCCTTGATACCCTTTCCAACCTTCTAGGGGTTCTCATGCGTATTAAATACATCAGAGTTTCCTATTCTCTGTTTCAGACTCGAAGTGAGAATCCAAGAGTCATGAGAAGGGTCGGGGCAGTTTTGTGAAGCTGCCAAATCTGATGGGATAGATTTTCATGCTATTTATTTTATGGATTGCAAAGGTTCATATTCATTTAGCTGTGAAAGCTGAACTATTCCCAAGTTGTCTGAAAGGGACAAAAGCTGTACTGTGAGCAGCCGCATTTGGCACAAAACTGAAAAGCAACTGAAAAGTAAACGATCTTGAATGTCGAAGGGTCCTATAGCACAGAGGACGCAGGTGGAAGTCTGACCACATTGTAGTGGAGCTGAAAATAAGAAAGCATGTTCAGCGGGTACCCGCAACATGCTTCATTCTCACCCTTGGATTTCATGCATCTTCTGCCATTCCCACCACTCACTCCATTCCTTTCTCACACCTTAGGTGCTGCTGAAATAGACGTACACTGATGTGGTCTCTCCATCAGACATCTTTAATGTCTTAAATATTGAAGGCACTAATTCTGAAAGTTGGAGTTGACTGGAGGGACCAGGGTACACTAGAGTCTGAATCTACAATGGACAATGGAGGGATATGCAGAACCAGTGAAAAGATAAAGAGGCATTGCAGCCAGCCCTGTCACGTGTGAAGAGGCTTCCCAAATCAGGAAATATTTAAACTTAAGTTTAAAGAGAGGATGTGGTCCAATAGACATGGCTGGGAGAATATTTCACACAGAAGAAATGCTATTTAGAATAAGGAGCTGGTGTGTATTTTGTCTAAAGGATTCATCTGTTAACTCTTGCAGAGGTCATGAGAGAAGACATACTGGGCTTCCTAAGCCAGAGCAGGTAGAAGACAGTGTCCACAGAGCCCAGTCAGTGTTCTGTTTCAGGTATCAGAAACAGAGCAGAAGATGAGCACAAGGCAGGAACTGTGAGAGGATGTGTGTATGTAACTAGGAAGCACCGAGAGAGAGAGCAATCCAATAAAGATTGTGAGAGACAGTTTCCTCTACATCAGAGAGTGGAGTAAAATATTTACATAAAGAGACAACTAGCATGAACTAGAACAAATGGTATGGTGATAGACTGTAATTGGAGATGTTCTGATTACTAAGGGTGGGGTGTTAAAGTGACAGAACAAATTCTAAATAAAATCACAGACTACTGCATTATTGGTAGGTGTTTCCAACTGGAAAGTTTTTGTTGCTGTAGAGGAATTTTCTGACTCTCTTGTCTAAAATTGCTTGTGAATCCAATCGGCTAATGTTTCACCTCTAATATTGTATTTTATTATCCTAGAATTTTTATTTGTTTTTTTTCCAACAATGCTAGTTTCTCTGTTAAAATTACACAGGTGTACATTTATTAGTTAACTTTTAACTGGCTTAAATAAATATAGGAAATCCATTCTGAAGTTCTTATGTGCTGATTCCAGTGATCTAGGTCATTACAACATTGACGATAGTTGTCTATTCATGTTACAGATTGCTTTCTTGCTTGTTAGTTTTCACTGTGTTCTGGATAGTGCTCATTCTATAGTGTCGAGGATCCAGATTTGCTATATTCCTTCAGAGGATGCTGTTTTATTCGGTGGGCAATTCGTCGGCGGTGAGTTGCATCCTTTCAAGAGTTGACTGTGAGTTTTGCTACCACGTGTCTAGAGTCTCTCTTACTCTAGGAAGAAGTGGTGATGATAATCCTTAGCTGTGGATGGAGGTAGACTCAGTTAGGCCCTCTCTCCAGAGATGAGAGCTCTTGTGTTTCCACCAGAGGTATACAGGGCTCTTCTTTCTTTCTTGGATAGTCTTGTCCTTCACATGTGGATTGTCATCCCATCCATGCATCAAGGGAGCTGGGGGAAATCTTCTGGAGTCCCTTCCTTGTACATCCGTATTTCCATGCTTCTGCCTCTCCTCTTCATAAACTTCAGACTGCAATCTTCGCCCATGGTGATAATGTTCATCTTTCTCAGGAATCTCCTTAAATCTGAGTTTCCATGCTGATACCCCTCAGAAGTAAAGAAAAAAGTCTCCCCAACCCTGCAAAAAGCAAAGCAAATCAACAACAAAATCAGGAAAGGGAGGAGCTAGAATACCTGTTTTTATTATCACGAACATTACAACTCACTTCTCACTCCCCCTATGTAGTTTGAGAGGGGTGATAAATCATATTTTCCTGAAGTCTCATAAGGTAGTGCCATAGGTTGGCAGAGCTATACAATCCTACAGTAATGAGACAGCAGAGATCTGCAAAAATTTCATAGAGTTAAAAACAGTTCTTTGTTCCCCATCTTCAACCAATCATTTCATATAGTTTCCCCCAGAGTCAAGGATTCCCCCAAAACTACCCATCAGCAAGCTGTCAGATGACAAGCCTCCCTTATTCCAGAGGCTCTGATGTAGACAGCTGAGCTCAAAATATGGAAATCAGATGGATTATTCCAACTCCATAAATGAACTATAAAATATGGCAAGATGGCTATGAACAATCTATTCCCTAGGAAGAGAGAACCAAGAGGGAAACATTAATAATCATAATAATAATAATAATAATAATAATAATAGTAATAATAATAATAATAATAATGTGGAGGAGGAAGAGAAGAAGAAGAGGAAGAAGGGGAAGGGGAAAAGGAAGGGGGAGGAGGAACGGGAGGAGAAAAAGAAGCTGATCTGAAGGACAGGCTAAGAGATGGTGACACAGGGCCGACTGCAATTGGATGTGAAGACTATCTTCTGATTAACAAAATGTTGACACGTAGAGATGTTTTCAGTATGTTCTGTGGGTCCTAAAAGGGTTGCACTTGACTAGAGGACATACCACTAGTCAGGGCTTCTTTGAAGGGGAATCTAGTGACACACAGCAAGGCTTGGAGGGAGGGGAAGCAGAAAGTTCTGCAGGTCCTGGCCATCCATAAGCGTCCTAACTCCTGGCTGCAGGCAGCTGTCCAGATGCTGTTGCATGGGAAGAAAGTCAATTTCCTCTTCCTTGGGCAAATTGAAGGATCTTTCAAGCATAATTATGGCTAAGGTGGTTGTTTAAAGTAGAGATCCATACTTAAAACTCCCAGGCTTAAAGGAAAAATGAAACTCACCTCTGGCAACTCAAAATCATAAGCCCTCAAGATAGAGGTATATCACGTTTAATTCCTTTAAAAGTCCCAGGTTACATTTGTTATGTAAACAGAGTTGACAAGCTACAGAATTAAGATCCCGACCAGAGTGTATTTAGAAAAAGGGGGAATGGGACAGGTCATTCTAAGGGTAAATGGAGAAGCTTCCTGGTGCATAAGAAGATCAATAGGAAATAATTAATCCCAAGGGAGCTATCCACAGTAAAACATAACAAGGAAATTGATCAGTACAGACAGATCTGAAACACTGATGTCAGTGGCCTTGGTCTGAGGAGCTGAGGTGGTGTCTTAGTCTTGCAATCCAGTGCTCTGCTTCAGTGAAATATGTGGCATAGCTCAATGCAATAGTGTTTCTTTACATTTTTTGCACAACAAAGACTGTCCTTTTTAGACTTTTGTGTGTCTTTTA
This sequence comes from Cricetomys ansorgei, assembly GCA_026225945.1. NCBI lineage: Eukaryota > Metazoa > Chordata > Mammalia > Rodentia > Nesomyidae > Cricetomys > Cricetomys ansorgei. The sequence continues at coordinate 63,926,180 of JAMJFZ010000199.1, read as the reverse complement.
CCTCATTACAACTCTAGCATGCAAATCAGTTCAGTATCCAAAGGGGTATATGTTTACACACACACACACACACACATATACACATGTGTGTTGTGAATATACATATATATGAATTTCCTATGTCATATATATACATGTGTATATAACTATATGTGTATACATATGTGTATTACATATATACATATATGTATATATGTATACATATATACATATGCATATTACATATATACTTATATGTGTACATATGCATACTTATATATGTATGTATATTACATATATTCTTATATGTGTTTATATATGACATTGAAAATTTTAAATATAGAAAAATATGACAAAAATTATAGCTAAGAAGAAAAACCTCCTCATAAACCCATCATATTAAACTAGCCAATTTTGTTTTACCAGAACATACCCACACTCATTTATGTATATGCACAGTCAGCCTTCTTCTATCCATGGGCTAGATCAATCAAGAATTGCAAAAACTTAAATCACTTCATTTATACCTAACATATGCAGAAGCTTTTTCTTGTTTTTATTCTGTAAACCATATCACAAAACTATTTACAAAGTATTTACATTCTTTTGGGTATTATAGCTAATCCAGAGTTGACATAGTATATGGGAGGTTGTGTATTCATTATATGAAAATGCTATGCCATTCTATATAAGGAACCTGATTATCTCTGTGGGTTTTCTTTTTCTCATGAGTCTTAGAAGCAGTTCTCCACAGATACCATTGAATAACTGCACGTTCATACCTAGAAGCATATATACCCTCATACATTATGTATGTGTGTATGCATAAATGCATACATGGATATATGCATACATATACCAGACATGTTACTAACCGTTGCTGACGATTTAAAACCTCAGAACAGCTTAAAAAGATTATATCTTCTTCAATGATAACAATAGAATCTACTTCATTGGACTGTTGTAAAATAACATTAGCTAATATATGATAAAAAACTTAGATTGATTATGGCCTGCACTAAGGCTCCATTGGATATTAGAAAGAGAATGCGGTATAGGAAGATAGTGAAAGAGAGACAAGTGGATAGAGGGATAAAGGGAAGGAGGGAGGAAGGTGCACAAGGGACATTACTATTTTAGAGATGCAAACAAAGTGAGAACTTAGAGCAGTGGTGAGAACAGGAGGTAGAAATCTACAGTTTAGGGCAAAAAGACCCAAAGAAAAGTTACCAATTTCTTTCTTGGTTAAAAGCTGGTAATGTTCATAGCCTCACTCTTGCCAGAGGCCAGAGATGCCAGGAATGTCTATGCCAAAATTGTCTCTGGTTTTATCAGGGCAAGAGACTAGGGGTGCCAGTAAGGGATGTCTGGTCCCTTATCCCTTTTCCATAAAGGAATAGGCATTTCCTGGAGACCAGACTGAGGATATGATTGAGATTGTAAGAACCTCAACACATCTCATACTGCTTCCCTTCCTTTATCCACTAAAGCCTTATTAACTTAGAGGCAGTGTTGTTCAAATGTATTTCACTGCTGAGAAACCCTCTGGCTGGACAGCTCTGTCTTCTTTCTTTCTATTAAGTTCCCTATTATAAATACTTCTTGCTAAAACTCATCCTCTGTGATCCATTAATTTAATTCTTCCAGGCTGGAAGAAAAGAGCCTGAAAGCTTCCGGCTTGGGTTGGCTTTGGTGACCATTGAATTACTCAAGCTAAATACCACCGAGCTGAGAAATGCTCTGCCACTCTCAGAGACACCTAGATATTCCCACAGGATTCCTAACCTCAGAGTCAAGGCGGAGAGATTCTTTTTTCCATGTTTTTGTTTGTTTGTTTGTTTGTTGAAATACTCTCTCTTCAGCCAAGGTTATCCTGGAGCTCACTATAAAATACAGGCTATCTTTGAACCTCCAGGAACCTCATACAGACTCTCAAGTACTGGGATTATATGAATCTCATGCCCAGCTGTAAACCACTGGTTGTCCTTGGGGCTGTTGTGTGATACTCAGATGCTGAGCAGCATCTTTGGCCTAATCAGTGCCAGCAGCATCTCCTTTCTAGAGGCATCATAATCAAAAACATTTCTAGCCCCTTGAGGACAACACTGCCTCGAGTTGAGAACCAGGGATGTAGATTCATCATATTCTAGTCCCCTTTCTTTTGTTGAAAAACCATTTCTTAAGCAAATGCACATGTGAAAAATCTTACTGAGATTCACATGGAATTTATATTTCTGCCTTTTTAGTAAATACCACATCATAATCACTTCCCCACATCATTAAGCACTTGTTACAAAATGTCATTGATGGGTGCTGCATCATAGTCTGTCCTTCCAACACAGTCGCATTATTTTAATAGCGCACTATTATTGTGAGGTAAGTTAGTTTCGTTTTTTATTCACCAAAATCAAAACAACATCTCTTAAATACCCACATGCCACAGATGCTCGTGCGCATGCACACATACACACATAGACATGTATTTTTATCTTTCCTTCTACTTTTGTTCCACTGAGTGAGTTTCTAGGAATAAAATTGTTAAAATGAGAGTCATTAAATTCTGGGAAAGCCTTGATATGCATTGTCTGGTTGATTTCCCAAACATCTGTCCAAACCAACAGCCAGCATCAGAGCACATGGATGGCACAGTTCTGATTTAAACTAACTGAAGGATCCCCTTTCCCTACACTTTGTAAAACACAATTCTCTCTGCGTGGTGAGTCATATCGATTACATTACGGATGATGGAGCAGTGCCCCAACTCCAATAAAGTTTATGAGAAAGAGGTATGTCATGGAAACTCTAAGTCCGTTCACCAAGAGGATAAAAGGCTTCAAACAATGGAGATCAGAGAAGGGTTTTCTCATTTCTGGAGGCTTACCAACTTCTTTGGAGGTAAGATTGAAGACCAAGCTTTCTGGTCATTTTAACAGTGAGAAGTCTGTTTTATACCTCATTCAGTATACTTTCAGCTCACCTACAGAAGGACATCATCATTCTTTTTGTAATAGCATAGAATCCCCAAACATACACATAGACACACACACACACACACACACACACACACACACACACACACATCTGTTGATTCCCTTCCCCATTTGGTAGACTTCTTTTAGAAAGAGAAGTGGGACTCAGACCATGGACAGCTGTGAGACTCTGAGTTAGCTGTGAAATTTCAGAACCCAGTGTCAGTTTTGCAGCTGATAGGATGTCACAGCATCTCTGAGGGTCAGTCCAGCACCTATACTCAGGACACCTCTGCCAGGTCTCTTGAAAGTATTCATTACTCTCTAGTGAATGCCACATGGATCTCTGTGGCAATATGGGGTGTGCGTACTTTCAGCAAAAAAAAAGCCAATCAAAATTGGCTTTAAAAAGATGAATCCAGAAACATCAAGTGAGAGGATGAAACAATGAAGAAGGATGCAGGATGATGTGATGGTTAACTTTGTCAGCATAATGAAACCTAGAATTACCTGGGAAGAGAGTCTCAATAAGGGATTATCTGTGTTGGGCTTACCTGTGGGTGTAAGTGTGGATATAAGTGGGTATAAGTGATAGAAGGTATGATTGTCTTAAGTTAAGTGATGTGGGAAGATCCAGCCCACCACGGGTGGCACTATTCCCTTGAAAGGGGTTTCTGAACTCTGTAATAGTAGAGAAATTGAGCCTAGCACAAGCAAGCAAGCAAACAAGTGAACATGTAATGTATTTGCTCTCTGCCCTTGGCTGTGGATGCAATATGACTAGTTATTTGAAGTTGCTTCCTTGTCTTCCCTACAATGATGACCTGTAAACCTACGATTGTAAGCTGGACTAAACTTCTTTCTCCCCTAAATTTGTTTATGTCAGGATGTTTTGCCACAGCAACAGAAATGAAATCAGAATAGATGGTAATGGAGCAGGTCAGGCTGGTATTCACTGAGGCTGGTGACAAAGGTGGTGGTCATAACATAAAACCAACCTTAGCTGACATTTACACTGTTCTGATATACACATCTAGAAATGGACTACTGCCATCCCAGATTGGCAGATAAAGAAACCATAACAGAGAATAATTGAATGAATTACCCAAGAGACAAAAATATGAGCTCCTCATTTTTTATAGCATTACTGCTCACAGGTTGGGATCCAGATCCTTCCCCCTGAGATAGGCTGGAGCAGAATCCACAGACAGGTAGAAGGATCCCTGGGTTGGGGAGGCTTCCAGGCCCCCTTTTTTCTGGAGTGCAGGCAGGTTATCCCTTGCCTGGAGGCATCTCACAACACAGATGTGTTTTCTACAATGGGAGTTTCACTTCTGCATTAAAAAATAAAATTTCCCTTTGACAGTTACTGCAGCTATACACTTTCTGCACCGACCAGGATGGGTGTGGTGTTCCTGCTCAAAACAGCCCACACCTTGCAGGCCCTGGAGCATTGCCTTCCTTTAGGCTCTGACCCCATATATTTCTTCAAAGACAGCATCTTATGCAGCTTCCAAAATCACAGAACAAAGCCGAAACTATCAGGAGGAAGGTAGTATAGGTGAAGCACTAGGCTAGACTCTAATGCTTAAACACACACATGTGTACATACTACATATACACATGGAGGCATATCGTCCTATCATAAATTTATGAAGGGAAATGGAGGCATGACATTTGCGTATTCTTTCAAAAAAATAATTTTCTACTACTGTGTAGTTAGTATGTGTCAGGGTCATGTGCAGCGATACATTCTAGGTGAATAAAGATACTAAAGCGAACTCTACAAATATTTAATGTAATGTCATCACGGCTGACCTCATCACCTTTGGCACATTCTCTGGTTCAGAAGTAGGTCATAGGTTGCCACCACCACACACACAGGGAATGGAAAACACAGGACACGAATACCAGGGCACAGTAGCTGGGGCCTCCTTAATGTTCGCCCATCTCAGAAACAAAGAAGATATGTATATTAGGGTTCTAAGAAAGAGAACTTAAGGGAAACTTTAAGGGAGGTATGGAGACAGACAGACAGACACAGAGAAAGAGACAGACAGATTGATTTCTGATTTGCCATAAGGAAATTAATCAAGTGACCATGAGAGCTGAACAGTCTTAAAATTTCAGTCAGCCAGCTGCAGGTCTGGGAAAGTGGACAGTATGGCTCTGTCCAGTGGCCAACAGACTGAGGAAGAGTGACAATCTCAGTTCCTGTGCAAAAGCAGGAAAGACCAGTATCCTAGATCAAGGCTATCCAGCAGGAGTAGTTTTCATTTGCTCTCAGGATGCTCTCTGTCTTTTCTTTTAAGTCATAAACTAACTGAATGAGGTACATCTACATGGGAGAGAGAGAGCTCTGCCTCAATCCACCAATGCAAATGATTTGTTTTGTTTTTTCATTCAAAATTATTCCCATGGATATACCCGGAATAACACATAGTTAAATATCTGGGTGCCTACGACCTACTCTTTCAGATTACGCTGATGGGAAGGGAAAACTTGATGTCCACTGACAAATACAAACACTTGCCTGAAGAGTTAAGAAACAGCTCTGAGCACCAGTGTTAAAACAGTACTATTAAGACGTCCTTGCAAAAAGGGCCAAACCTTCCATCTCTAGGAATGAACGCTGGAAGAACTGGACCATAAGCTGGAAAGCCTAGGGGGAAATTATTGATGATTTAATGGTGATTCTGTGTAGGTATTTCCTTCTAATTGAAACATTCCCTTCTGATGGAAGGAAGAAGGATAATAGAACTCAAGGAAACTTGCAAGGTTTAGGAAGCTTCTGAAACTCACAAGATTCCCAAGGCTCTTTCCCAACATTACAAAAGGAATAGCAATTGCTGGAGAGAAGACTGCCCCTTCAGATCAACCTATCTGCTTGCAAGTTGTGTACAGAGGTCAAAGGGTACAGTTTTCAGTCATATGTTTCTTGTCACTTAATAGGGCAGCCTGAGTTCTCCACACAAGAAAATTGCCATTAATTATGAGAGTTAATTTAGACTTTAAAATATCCCAGGAGTTTACTACTCATTGGCCCTTCTAGAAAAGCAAAATTGGAAAAAGGATGAATAAATGGAGAAAACAATTGCAAGCACAGAAGTATAAGCAATATTGTGAGATGTTGATGACTGCGGGTAAGATATTAATAATGATTACTCTCATGCTTTAAAAGTTGTATAACTAAAATTAATAGCAAGGGGCCTTCTGGGATGTTTAATTAATAAAGTGCCGAGATAATGTATGCATTATGAAAATGATTGAGATAAAGAATGAACTTGGAATTTGTTTAAAAATGATTGGCAGAGTATAAATATTGGAAATAAAGGTTAGTAACAGAAATGAGAAATCCTTGTGCTGTATTGACAGCATGTAGATGGCACACTTGTTCGGGCAAACCTCCTTAAAGACATTCACTGTCCAGATGAGTAAGAAGGGGAATTGAGTCATATGAGTATGCTAGTTTAATGTATTTTTATAGAAACCTTGATTTGTTTAGAGTTAGTTAGAGTGACTCCCACTCTAACAAGTGGAGCATCTAAATCTCAGGCAAGAGAATTGGGCATGCGAGAGGGATGGTGCATGGGGTAGATGGCAACTCTTGGCCACCTTCTGACTGTTATGGAAGAATTTTTATAATGAGAATCCCAACTCCACTTCTCTCAGGAATGTGATATAGTAGACATGAGGGTTGGCACGAAGGATTGTAAATATCTGGGCTGCAGCACACAGACAGTATTGAACATGAGAGACAAGAGATGAGCTGGTCCAAGCAGGTGGGAGGCAGGGGACTTTGAGGATCATCCAAGCAAGCAGCAGGTCTAGTGAGCTGATAAAGATTGAAGTCTCTTTGTCATGTTTTGACCTTGAAAACAGTCAATTACCTTCTTTTGTACAGAATCAACACCCCATGAGGTGAAAGTCCAGTCATGACAAATAGACACATCATATGTCTGTCTCTCACTGGCTTTTGTTTCTCTGTGAGTTTTGCTCTCAGAGGGCATTTGCAAGGTCACATATATTCCTGGTTTTTCAATGCACATGCCTTCATTGAGCTAATGTAAATGGAAGGAAAGTGAATTAACAAAGGCACAATCTAAACAGCATATAATTATATAAAGTAAAAGTAAAAGACATCATCTCTTTAAGACTTTTTTCTAGAACTATCAGAGAAATGCAGAGAAAAAGGAGATGATGGTTGAGTGAACACGTTATTGAGGGCAGGCATTCATCAAGTACCAGTTTTGTGCTGACACTCTGCAGCCCTTCTCCCAAACATCCTCTCACCAACTCTGGATAACACATGGAAAGCATCGTTATCTTCATCTTCTAAATGAGAACCCAGTGGACCCAAGGGAAGGGGCAAGGCCAGGTTGAAAACCGGCTGCTTCTGCCCCTTTAGCACCCTCTTTGCTTTCTCATGCAATGCAGGCCTGCCTGACACAACCCCTCTGCTCTCCTCTCTTTGATTTCGCTTTTGTTTTGCGGGCCACAGTAGCTGAACCGTACTCCACATGGCCATTTCCAATTACAACCTGCAACTCAGTGCTTCGGAAAATATAATTTACCTTGTTTTTCCAGTGAGATGAAACAGAAAACACAACTGTGTGTTTAAATACTCATTAACCTTTCAAAGTCCCCCCTCTCCCTCTCCCTCTACCTTTCTAGCCTCTCTCTTTCTCTTTTATCTCCCTTCCCTCTCCCTGTCCCTCTTTCTTGCTTCCCCTCTCCCTCTCTTTTTCTCCCTTTCTCTCTCATTATAAACAGAGAATGCCCACCTACATTTAAACATCTCACTAGGGGTCATATGAGGCTATAAGAATAAAGGAGGATTCTGAGTGGAACATATTTTGGTGACAGTATCCTAAATGCTTCTTTTGCCTTGTCCCTTGAGAACAACATCCAGCATGCCGGGCTGGTTCTTAATTCAATGTCATTGTTTGACCTCATCACTAGGAGGTCTATAGCACCCAGCTGTGTGGCTGTATGTATTTTAACTTCACCTCTTTAGGGGGAGGAGGTCACCGTGAACCTGGATACTGAAGTGCTTTTCTCTCTGAATCAAGAAGCCTAAGCTCTTCCCATAATGCAATTTGTCTGATCCATTTCACAGAAAGCTTGGTCAGAGTCCCATTGATGTCATCCCATGACCACTTTCCATTTTCTGACTAGCAAGGTTTAGAGGATGTGAGACTTGAAGACAGGCATCCCGTCTGTTTGGATGGTATGTATACCAACTTGAAGTCATTGCATTGACAGTGCCGTGCATCCTCATCAACTACCCAGATACACCTTTCTCAACTCTTCCATTTTCATAGTTCTCTCCTCTACTTTGAGACCCTGTTCTACATCTAGAATATTGCATAGCCCACTTGCCTATGGAATAATGATGTCACCTTAACCTCAAAGTGTTCTGAGGATATACACATCTGTACCTCTCACCAATCTGAATGTTCTATGCAAAAAGTGCTGTCCTTTGCTGAACCTCGTTATGGCCTTAGCATTGTACATGTCGAACTTATTATCTGGAGGAAATATTCACATGGAGATGTCATCAGATGTTATTGCAAAGTTCCAGAAAGAAAGGAAAGAAGACTATTATGATAGGTAAAGAGAAATAGGGGCCTTCTGGAAGGAAAGGATGATAAATGGAATCAAATGCAATTGAGAAGTACAACAGAGAAAGGAATGGATGTGTTGTTGGGATTGCAAGACCAAGGTCAACGTTGTCCTTTGTCAGATGCCTTTACATGGATAGGAGGGCAAATTGCACTACCAAACTGCAATGACTTCAAAAGAACAGAAGAAGAAGAAAAATGTTCAGATATAGCCTGTCACAGGATCTGAAACACAGCGGGCTCTCAGTAGATCAGTGCTTGTGGTGGTTAGTTTTAATTGTCACGAGACACAACCTAGAAACCCCTGAGTTAGAGTCTTGGTGAAGGGTTTTCTAGATCAGATTCATCTGTGGAGGATTGTCTTAATTGCTTTAATAGATGCGGGAAGACCCAGCCTGAGACTGGGTAGCACCATTCCCTAGTTTGGGGCCTGAAGTGTATAAGAGTAGAGGAAGTTAGCTGAGCACTCTGCACTCATTTCTCTCTGTTCTTGGCTGTGGATGTGATATGACTAGGTGCTTCAAGGCGTTGCCTTGACTCCCCCCCTCCAAAAAAATGGACTCTAAACTGGAATTGTAAACCAAAATAAACACTTCCCAACAAAAAAAAAAAAGTTGCTTTACCAGGTTAATTTATTGTAGCTACAGAAATGAAATTAGGAAAATTCGAATGGAGGCAAAATAACAGCGTGGGGACAGAGACTTTGGGAAATTTTCCTAGGGATGTTGGTCTCATAATCCATAATCCTTCTAAGAGCATAAGAATACAAATAAGAAGTGTAGTATGACTTTCAAATGCATATGATTAAGTGATCAATTACATTAAGATATCAGAATATATGAAAAAGAACCTGCATGTTTCATTCACAATCAAAGAAGCTACATTTTGTTCATAGATTTCCAGGTCAAAAATCTCTATTGACTAGAGAACAAGGAGGTGACCCATCTTTGTTATTAATTTATACTCATCAAATTCTCTACTGCCTAATCACTCATTCATTCAGCGGACATCGATTGAGGGCTACTCTACTACATGTCAATCAGAATGTCCCTCCATCCAGTAGCAGAGTGATTCAGATACGTAATTATGAGGCACACCAGAGAGTGTGCAGTATCAGCAGAGCATCTGCTATCTGGAAACAGACCTGCCTCATCATCCATTGTGACTAGCTCGTGGTGGCTGTGGACTTGAAGGGAGAGACTACTTCAGCGATCTTAGGGACAGTAGACTTGGAACCATGGCTGACAGTTGGCTCCATTTTCCCACAGAAACTGACCATATGAGTTGACCAGATACTGGTCACCAGGCAGTTACCCATCCCCTTTGGATATCACTAGAGAGATCAAAAGTCATTCTTATGGGGATTTCATTGCAATATAAGTGGAAAATCAGAGCCACGAGTTAGTAGAGGTGAGGCAGGAAGATGGTTACTACCATCCTCCAGTGTCTGCTAGAGGTGAAGTAAATACTTCCTCAATAAATGAACACATGGAGTGTTTTGTGGACTGTGTCGCTAGGTGGAGGCAGGTGGCCACCTTCGAGCCCCAGCCCTGTCCTCATTTCTTCTCACCTGGTTCCATGTACACCAAAAGACCTTTCTCCAATCTTTCTGTCTGTCCAGTTTCCAAAACATATGGAGAGCACATCAGTGATGTGTATGTGTACAACACAATAGGTCCAAGAGCAGGACTAAAGCAATACGTCATTTCAAGCTTCTGCCCAGAACACTCAACCATAACTGCCTTTCCCTCATATCGAAGTTTAATAAATAATAATCACCATAATAATAGCTGAAGTTGAAAGAAATTTTGGGTGAGTTCAATTCCCCATCATAAAGATGAGAAAGAATCAAGGTTCACTGTCTTGCTTGAGGACTTATTTATAGAAAGCCCAGACCTCACATTTTGGCCAGTTTGATACCATACTTTGTAAATGCCCAATGCATATAACATCAATTTTCTTTGAAACAAAAGAGAAGATTCATATTAAAGATTCCATTTGATCCTGTGAGTCCTCAATATATGGAATTTTGTTTTTTTTTCTTAAGATGCATCAAGCTTTGCAGAGCCGTGACGTTTATTCAGTGATTTAGACAAGGTCCAGTAGGTGGCGCAAGAGAGCAGGCCCTCTCAGGCCACTGGCTAAGGTGAGGCTGTGGACCAAGGAAGCTCACTCTTGGATGTTAATTGTCCCCCTACTTAGGTCAGTCTGGCATCCATTCAAGAACGTGTTACTTTTGCAATCTAGGCTTGAGGTTGAAGAAGATACATTGACTTTCCCAGTCTCAAAGAGCAAGGCCAGACTGGAGTTTAATAACTAAACTATCTTAAAAATTCCCCTCTTTTAATGAGCTAGGGTAGACAGATAGATATCATTAGGAAAGGGGAATTGACAGTTATGGATGGATGGCGGGTGGAACAGGAGGATCAAGTGGGGACAGGGAGGAGAAAGGGAGACAAGGTGGGGGTGGGGGTATGGGAGAAACAGCTAGGAGGCCATTTGAAAGATAGTATGGAAATCTAATACAGTAGAAATCTCCTAAAATATATACATATAAGAAGGTGATCTAAATCAAATCTCCAAATACCGGGAGAGATAGACTCCCAACTAGACATCTTGTGTTACTAAATGAAGCTCCAGTCTTGGGAATGGGTGACATCTAATTGAATTGGTGGCTAAAGGGGTTCCACAGAAACACCACCACCACCACCACCCTCCGCCAACAACCCAGTCTGTTGCCAAGACTATAGGTTGTTCTCCACTAACTGACAGCAAAGCCACACCCACACAACTTATTGAACATGGAAAAGTCGAACTGGTGCTGACATACAGCATTTGCCTCTGTAAGCACCTTTACCCTATCATGTCTTGGAGGCTGGACACCATTGTAGAGCAAAGGGTTTGTGGCTGAGTTGGTGTTTATGTTTCTCTACGGATAGTGTGCACAGGTCTGTACTAGGTCCTCTGTGTATATTTTATGGCTTTCACTTTGTGTTTTAATAGGATTCCTTAGTATGTGAAAGAGTAGGTATCTATTTCTTGTGCATTCTTGGGCTCTTTTTCTTCTGTTTTTTTTTAACTTATTATATTATATTTTATATATTATATTAACTTAGAAGCCTGTTTGTTTTCTAATGAAAGACAGAAAGGGAGTAGATCCAGATGGGAGGGGAGCTGGGAAGGAACTGGGAGGAGTAGGAGGCAAAACCATAACCAGGATATATTATGTGAGGAAAAAAATCTATTGTCAATAAATGGAGGGAAAGTTCCCCTTTTTCCTGCCTGCCTCCTTCTTTCCTTTTATTTAAGTGAGGCTTGCTTTGTGTTCAGAAGCTGAGATGAATATGACTCCTGACCTCCAAGTGCTTCCCAAAAGAAGGAGACAATGACTGTTTAGGACAAATCAGTAAAATATGTAGAAGGAAAAGGCCCAGAGCAGAAGAGTTCAGGGTGGGGAAGAAGCACAGTCCCTCCCTAGACCAGCACTAATAATCAGGAACTCAAGCAGAGTAGGGTAGAAATCTTGGTTGGAGAGAAAGCTGCTTTTTCTTATTTCCAAGGGCAGACTATACGCCATGTCTGTTTTAGGAGATTTGTTTTGGTATTGGGTTTTTTGAAACAGAGTCACTCTATAACTGAGGCTGGCCTGGAACTCACAGCGTAGCCCAGACTGGCCTAGAACTCCCAATGATCTTCCCATCTCAACCTCCCACATGCTAGCATTATGATCGTGATCTACCATGTCTAGTTATGTTAGAAAGTGTCTATTCATTCACTCAGTTACTCCTCATTCATTCATTTAAATCATAAGTTGGTTTGGGAACTGGCAAAGGTGAATTACAATCAGTGACTAAATTTGATTATGTATCCAGCACCTACTACATCAAGTTCACTGCTGACACAGGTACCCATCTCATGATGAAGAGGCTACAAAGACCAGAGCAGCTTGCGGAATCCCACCTGGTGAGGGAAGGGATTTTGCCGGGCTTCAAGTCTAGGTCTTGTGGCAGCTGAGACTGAGAAGGACTCCTTCCCACAGCATCTTTGACTACAGACTCTTCTAGAACCAGTGATGGCTTGACAAGTTCATTCATCCCTGAAGTCAGTCCATAGGGAACCTCTCAGGATATGAGAATGAGCTGATTTTGATGACCAGTTCCTCTGAAGACCCTGGCTTTAGTGAGGGCTCCCCTTAGCACACTATGCCCAATGCCTTCCTTATGTGATTTGGGGTATCTTCTGATCCTCACAATGATAGAAGGCAATGGATCTGACGAAACCCATCCACTCCACTAATAAAATGCAGTGCTCAAATCAAGCTGTGCAACTGCCTTTTCATGTGCATTTTATGCCCTCCCGTAAAGAAGAAAGAATCACAGGCCCTGTGAAAAATTTCTGAGTGTACACAGCTTCACATCACCCCACCCTTCATGAAGCCATCCAGTTGCACAGATAGCATCCAAGGATCAGGTGAGCAGGGAGGCAGAAGAAGTGGTCAGATTCTACTTTACCTCCATGGTGGTACAATGTTGCTTATTAGAGATGGACGTGTTCCTCTTCCTCCAGGGCAAGCAAGAATGGGGAGAGGGAACTGAACCATCCCTGCTTCCCCTTTCTCCATGCAAGATGCACTTAAAAGATGTCTTAACTCTTTTCTCAGGGTAACAGCTGTCAGAAGCTGTCAGCAGCTGTCAGCTAATACTGGGCTTGGGTGTGTCAAGGGTGTGCACCTATTTGCACCTCAAGAGCTGTGCCATGGCTGTAGTTATTGTGTGACCAGGCCACCTCTTCAGTCATTGTCCCCAGGACACTAACAAGGCTCCACTCTACACTTCTGTCATTTGAAAAAAAAGTACCAACATGGGAACAAGACCAACATGGTCAACTCATTGGCATTCTAAGAGGTTAGTTTTCTGATTTTCTCATGCAAACTTATTAGTTAGTAAACACATGTTTACTAGTTTACTAGTAAACACAAGTAAACCTATGTTCTGAGTCACACATGGGTGTGATAAAGAACAGAAAGCAATTTCTAGGATGCAAACTTCAAACTCAAAAGCAAAGGAAGCAGCCTCAATGGACTGGACCAGAGCCCATTTTCCTGAAGTCGTTTACTGCTGTAAGACAATATCATCTGCAGTCTCTCTGCAGTCTCAGCCTACTAACCTGGCACTTCAGTGGAGCTTCAGGTAGCCTGAGGTTGTCAGGTGTTCCTGAGATGGCTCGCTGCTGATTGGCTGTGAGTACCATAAGTTCTCTTCTTTAGCAATATCGTAAACAAATGCCTTTAGCATGTAGGAAATTAGGAGCAAGTTAACTTTTAACAATTGCCTCAGCCAGGACTTTACATCAGATGCAGGTTACAGCTCAGGAAGTGGTCATTAACAGTGACCCATCATTTACAGGTTTTTCTCAAGACCAAGTTCATACATTTCAGAGGAGTCTGTCACATATTCCGGTGTCTTATCCCTACACATATAAAACAAATTTCAAATAGCTAATGTCAAATTCAATAAATTAATTTTAAAGCATGGGTGAAGCACTTTCTGAACTTCTGTTCTTAAAGAAAAAATTCGAGGTAAAGGAATGAACGTACTGGGCACACACCTTTAATCCCAGCACTTGGGAGGCAGAGGCAGCCAGCCTGGTCTACATAGCAAGTTTCAGGACAGCCAGAGCTACATAGTGAGAACCTGTCGCAATAAGCCAAAAAAGAAAAAGAAAAGCAGAAAAAAGAAAAAAGAAAGAAAAGAAAAGACTTGCAGGCAACTGTTTGCCACAGTGCAGCCTGAAAAGAGGTGCTGCTATTACTCAGCTATTAAAAAAATCAAAATGACCTCATGAAATTTGCAAGCAAATGGATGGAACTAGAAAAAAAATCATCCTGAGTGAGGTAGCTCAGACCTAGAAAGAGAAACATGGTATGCATTCACTTAAAAGTGGATATTAGCTGGTAAGTAAAGGATAATCAAGCTACAATCCACAGACCCAGAGAAGCTAGGAAACAAGGAGGGCTCTAGGGAGGATGCAGGGGTCTCCCTGGGAAGGTGAAATAGATCAGATTTTGTGGGTGGACTAGGGGCAGGTGGGGATGAGAACAAGCTAAAGGGGTAGGGGGAGGGAGATAGTACAAGAAGAGAAGACTGGAATTGGGGGCATTTCAGAGGAGATATGGAAGCTTAGTACAATGGAAACTCCCAAGAATTTACTAGGGTGACCAGAGTGAGGCCCCCTAGTAATGAAGGATATGGAACCTGAATAGCCATCTTTAGTAACAAGGCAAGGCTTCCAGTGGTAAGACCAGATCAGATCACCAACAAAACCTTTGACCTATATACTCTCTCCTTCGTGCAAGATGTGCGGGGGCAATGGTGGTACAGAGCTAGGGGGAGTGGACAGCCAACTGGTCTCAGACCTATGTCATGAGAGGCAGCCCAGGCATGATACTGCCTGGATGGCCAGGAACCAGGGGCTAGTTATGCCTGAGATCCAGGGTAGAACTAAACACACAAAAAAAAAATCATTGAAATGATTCCTAATGATATTTCCTAATGATACAATGCTATTTCTGCTATAGTCACAGATCAGTACCTAGCCCAATCATCACCAGAGAGGCTCCCACCAGCAGCTAATGGGAGCAGATGCAGAGTTACATGACAAAAATTAGATGGAGAGAGAGTCCAAAGTGGAGATCTCCATTAGATTCCTCCTCTCAGAGTTTGGGGAGCCCCACGGATAAAGAGAAAGGATTATAAGAATGAGAGGGCCAAAGCCATCTGGGAAACATGGCCCACAGAACCAACTAAGCAGGACCCATGGGGCTCACAGAGACTGAGGCAGCAATCACAAAGCCTCCATGGATCTGTGCTAGGTCCTCTGCATGTATATTATGGTTGATAGCTGAGTGTTTCTATGGAAATTCTAATAGTAGGAGTGGGTGTGCCTCCATCCCGTTTACCTGCTCTTTGGGCCCTTTTCTTCCTGCTGCGTTGCTGTGTCCAGCCTTGACATGAGGATTTGTGACTAGCCTGACTGAAATTTGTTACGCCATGTATGGCCGGTATCCTTAGGAGGCCTGGTCTTTTCTAAAGGAAAGCAGAGGGAGAGAGGAGAAGTGGGGGAGGGATTATTGGGTAGAGTGGAAGAAGGGGAAACCAATCAAGATATATTATATCAGAGAAGAATAACTAAAATAAAATAACAAAATAAGAAGTGCTACAACTTCATGGCGTGGTGCACAAGAGTTTCAGGCGAACAAGAGGATGCTGGAGAAAATTCTTAAGACTTTTTCTTAAATTCAACTTTTGGCACTTTGATAGTTGGAGGTGATTTTATTTGACCTGTGATAGTAAAGTTATCATAAAAGTGCCCGCTGTGGCACACAGGGATCTTTCACAAATGGGAATCTCTTAGGGATGAAGAACATATTGCTTTTCTCCTTTGCAATGTCATTGTCTTTTTCTTCTGAGTGCCTCAAATCACTGGTGTACCAACTCTGTCAAGAAACAATGGTTGGTCAAGCTTTCTGGTGCTGTTACCTGAGGTCTAGGTACCTCTGGTCTCTGGGCTTCCTTCCAGGTTATGTGATTTGACACATTTCTTGAGCTTGTCTCATGCTCTGACCATGCTCAGACAACTGTGCTTGTGATCGTTGGCCCTAAGTGAGATTCAGTGTGACAGAAGTACCCTGGGTCTCGGTAGGGTATCATGTCTGTGAAAGCAAAGGAAGTTAGGACTCTGGCCAAGCTCAGAGCAAAGTATCCACTTAAACTCCACATCAAGATGTAGCTTAGGGCACATTGCTTCCTTTTGATTTGCAGCATATTTCATCTCAACCAGGAGAAGCTCTCTTGAGGCTCTTTCTGTAGGATGCATGTACATTGTCCATGCAGTGCCCTGCACCTCTCATTCCTCCCAGATGAGAACAGAACAACTACTTTAAAGCCCAAGATGAAGGCCAGGCCTGAGGCCAGTGGCTTGTGCAGAACACCTGACTCTTGATGCTGCACTGGTCTATGAGAGAGAATGAATCCCTATTCCGCAAGGAAGGTGATCAGATAGAAGCATTTACTGTGGCAGCTGCCCGCCCTGAACGGTATCTACTTCCATCTACTTCCTCTCCGAGAAGGAGTCTGGAATATCTGGAAAGAGTAGTGGTAATATGTGGATGTGTGTGTATGTCTGTATGTGTGTGTGTCTGTGTGTGTGTCTGTGTGTCCGTGTGTGTCCGTGTGTGTCCGTGTGTGTGTGTGTGTGTGTGTGTGTGTGTGTGTGTGTCAGGTTTTGTTAACTTAACACAAACCTAGACATACCAGGGGAGAGGGAATCTGAATCGAGGGATTTCCTCTATCAGATTGGCCTATGGGGCATTTTCTTGGTTGTTAATTGATGTAGGAGTACTCATGCCACTGTGAGTAGTGCCATCCTTGGGTAGGTGGGCCTGAGTGGGCGGTATAAGAAATGTAGCTGAATGAGAGAGAGAGTAGTGATCCTTCATGACCTCTGCTTCAGCTCCTGCCTTCAGTTCCTGCCTTGAGATCCTGTTCTGGATTTCCTCTATGATGAACTCTAACCTGTAAGCTGTAAGAAATATTCTCCTCCCCAAGCTGCTTTTGGTCATGGTATTTTTAGCACAGCAACATAAACGAAAATTAGAAGTGTGGCGGGGTGGGGGGGAGGCGCATGCTCTAGCTTCTGGGATTCAGACATTTTTAACCCAGAACCTATTCTACTTTCCCTCCCTTCCAGGCGTACCCATCAGGTGCTCATTGGACCAGTGGCCATGTCAGCCCTACTGGTCTATCCCAATCGCAGCTTTCTGGGGTCCTCCCACTATGTGTTTCTTGAGAGATCTCAACAGTTTCTTCCTAGCCCATGTACACTCGATGATAGGCTCAGGACACAGTCTGCCACAGACCACCTCCTGAGAGGTGTACGTCGACATGAGAGTGATCCCTTCCTCTGGATCTATCGGGAACTGGCTGAGTGCTGGCTCTCCTCTGCTTGCCACTCATAAGCCTCTGGTTTCCAAGGGAGGTACAGAGTGGTGTGGTTTCTACAATGCTGGGAAAAGAAAGTTGCTGAAATGAGTGGGCTCTGCTCTAGTTCTCATCCTAAGTTGTCTTCAAGATTCCCTGGTGGTCACCCAAGCACCAGGAAAGCCCAAGACCAGGAAAGCAGCCTCAGCACTGCCTCCCAGCCCACACACCTTGGGCAACTCACTGCTTTTCCCAGAGCCTCTTCCATGCCGAGATCCCAACAGACTAACTGTAAAGCTTAGGGCACTGCAAGTGTTAATTACCCTGTCATTGTCAAGAACCTTATACCTCCTGGTTCCCTTTTCCACTGAGAACTTTATACCAGGACTCTAGAACACACCAGAAAAACCATAAGAATGCAGAAGCAAGCATACCCTCTCCCCAGTCCTCAGCACATAACCTATTGTCCCTGTTGAACCTTTTGTTCACGATGAGATGTGACTTTCCAGGCCCGCTGCAAAGGAGTTATGTGGGAAATGATTTATATTGGTCATTTTCTTCAGAATCTTCTGTTTCTCATTCTATTACCATAACAACCTACATCCTATGAAAAGAGGAGGGAACTCGCTGCAGCCGGAATGGGGAGCCTACAAAAGAAACCTCCTGAGAGATGTCAGCTCTATAAGGACTTTTTAGGTTCTTGTGGACACCTGTCCCCTGGTGTCATCGGTGTCTTTCTCTGATCCCCTGAAGCTCTCAATGCCTGTATACTGATGACAACAGTTGAATGCACACATCCTTTCTAAAATCTTATAGCTGCAGACTGATTAGCAATCAAATTCCTGCAATAGATCAAATAGAGAAAAATTTTAAATGCATGCTCTAAGCTAAGAAGATGGTAGGCTTTGGTATTCAAGCTCAATAAGAGACACTTGGTCTGGGGAGAAGAAAGCCAGCATGGGGCAAGAATGGAAGCTTCAAAAATTACCTCTGTGCCCATAAATATTGTGAACTATCTGACATCTTTTCTTTTCTATTCTTTTCATTTTTATAATTAATTTTTTCTTCTTTCCTATAATACATCCTGACTCCCATCTTCCCCTCCCTCCATTCCTCCAAACTGCCCCCTACCTCTCCTCTCCCCAAGATCCATACTCCCACTCCTTCCCCTCAGAAAAGGGCAAGCCTCACAAGGTTATCACACAGCAAGAAGGAACAAGGCCAGGAATATCAAGGCTGGACAAGACAACCCAGCAGGAAGAAAAGGACACCAAGGGCAGTAAAGGGGTCAGTGCTCCCCCACTACACTTTGTTGGAGTTATATAAGAACACCAAATGGCTTGAGAGATGGAATGTTAAAGAGGTCATTAGATAGTTTGGGTGTGCTGTGTGGTCCAGGGGAAAGCCCCCAGAAACATCTTTCAGGCCAGATCAGAAACAAACCTCTTCACAAATGTGAATGGGCTGTATGGAGAAAGGGGATGGTGCCATGAGGTATAGGCAAGCAGCAACTGGCTCTTCAGGGATGGTTCAACCATCTCTTACTGAAGTATGATCAAGACCCTTTCTGGTTCTGACTCACTTCCTTGGGATTCTTTCCCAAGGATTCCATGCCATAACCCGGGGGTTCATGTCTAGTTTTTTAAATAAAGTTTTCTTGGAACACAGCCATGTTGTTTTCCTTGTTTGTGGATGCTTTCACACCACAGGGCAAGGCTGTGACAGAGAACCAATACCTCGCAAGGCTGAATTGTTTTCAGTTGGGTCCTTGAGTGTTTTCCAGTCTGACTGTAATTCCTTTTTTATTTTTTTCCAGGGAGGTTGTTGAATCTACTAGTTTCCAGAGAGAAAACTGAGCTGAGTGTTAGAACTGTGGAGAGTAAGGGTTCCCCAGAAAATGATTGAATTTTTTTCCAAGAGAACCTGAGACGGGTGATTACTCTTGCTCGCTCTAATTTAATTTTCTTTCCCATCTTTCTTATTAAATCCTGAACTAGCAGCTCAGCTTCATCCTGGCAGATGTTTGTGCAGATATGCCACTGAGCTAAACTCCTATTCTCTGGAGATTAGAAATATACACATTGTGTTGATTAAAAAAAAAAATTAATAGGAACATTTAACTCTAGAGGGGAGAGAGATCCAGAGGCTCTGAGACTGAAGGGCTGGTAGAAACAAAGACTTGTTTTTATGGCTCCATGGTCTGAGGATCCTTGAAGATGTGAATTCGTAAAGTTAACACCAGTAGCAGAACACAATGCTGACACAGTACCGTAGGTGCTGTGGGTTGGGTTGTGTCACCTAACAAGGTATATTTCTGTCCTCAACACACATCTGTGGATTTGGAAAATTACTTGGAAATAGTGGCTTAGATAATGATATCAAGTTAAGATTTGATATTCATGAGTTTCAGATGAGTCCTAAAATAATGACTCAAAATTCTAGCAAATAATGGAAATTTGGACACACATACATAAAAAAGGATAATTCCATTTAAAGAGACAGACACCCTGGAAGGACAGCCCTGTGAAGACAGATCCACATACTAGGATTTCTCAGTATTCATGGAGAATTTATTCTAGAAAACTCCCACAAAGAGCAAAGTCTGTAGGTATTCAAGTCCTTTTTACGTAATAGCAAAAGAGTTCACATAAAACCAACAGGTATCCCTACCTACACTTTAATCATTTTTAGATTATTGGTACTATGTAGTGCAATGTAATTGATATGGGTAGTTGTACTGTATTGCTTAGAGGATAATGGAAGGAAAGGAGTCTGTACATATTTATTACAGACACAGTTCTCAGATATTTTCAATACACAGTTTGTTGAATTGACAGAGGAAAGAACTGTGGGCATGGATTGCCAACAGTATTGGTATGATGCAGCTCCACACTCACAAACACAATGGATCGCCAGCAGTTACTAGCAGGCAGGGAGAGGCAAGGAAGAGGAAGCATACGCCTATCTACATCTTGATTTCAGACTTCCTATCTCCAGAATGGTAGGATAACGCGTTTGTATTGTTTCAGGTCATCTGCTTGGTTCAGTATAACAAATCTAGGACAGCATGTATGCGATAAATTCTTCATAAATAGCATCAACCCAAAAGGATTCAAAGCCAAGAATGTAGGTAAGAGATTATAAGTAAACAGAGGCAAAACAAAAGCAGTTAAGAAGCTGAGACCCAGAAAGCAAAAGCACCTCCACAGGGCATATGGTGAAGAATAGAAGCAAATCTAATTGTCTTCCATTTGATAGTAAAGTCCATACCAAGCCCTCTGCAGCTGTGTCTCCTTCAGCCCAAGGTCTATAGCATCCAGGTCTCCTGGAACCCTTTCCCATTAAAATTGAAGGACTTCTTATGGACCAGTACCAGCTTTCCAGAGAGAATGTAGCCATTTCTGTATGACTGCTTAAGCATTCGTTTATTTTCCTAACCACTACTCCTGCCCAAAGTCCTCCCTATTTGTTGACACAGTGTATGCATGTCTCTGCTTCATGCACAGAAGGAGGGGTGTTTTCCTTTCACATAAATGAGTATCACACCCCTACCCTAGTCTCACGTGGAGATTCGTGGATTAAATTTTAATCCTAGCTTTCTGTGCCATGCTGGTCACTCTGCACTTTTGTATTATGGCAGGTTTATTTCTGAGATGGGGAAATGCTACCCACCTGGCAGGAACACACCAGGAGCCAGGTCATGTCATACACTGGGAAGCTACAGAGCTGCTGAAAGTAAGCATTCCTGGTCAATGTGATGTCATATGTGTGTTTGGTGGTAGTAGTGGTGGGGAGAATTTTACCATAACTTCCAAATAGTTCTATGAGGGCTATCTCCTTCATTAAGAGAACAACTCCAAGGTCAAATGGTCTTTCCAAGATCACTCAGCCAATAAGAGACATATCTATGATTTAACCCCAAACCCCAGTTTGCATGACTCCTTACTCACCATGGACTATGTGCCTGAGGTCTTTCCAAGATCACTCAGCCAATGAGAGATACATCTATGATTTAACCCCAAACCCCAGTTTGCACAACTCCTTGATCATCATGGACTATGTGCCCAGTCACAGTCAGGCATCCAAAGAGATCACCCAAATCAAGCTCTAGCTATCACATTTCTAGCTTGAACTTTGAAGAGAACAAGATGGGGGCCACAGACAACTGAGCTGAGCTGCTTTGGGTATAATGTTCTCGAACCTGGATGGAAAGATTTCCTAGCTTTTCCTGTTTCCTCTGAGCCCCTTCACTCTGCTCTACCAGGCATACAGGGAATGACATGGCCCAACATTGCTGGATAACTGGCATCTGGGAAGATCAAACAGTGGAAAGTATTGGTAGAAGGCAGTGGCAAGAAGAGGAAGAAATCTAGGAACCACTCCACCCCGTTTTCTTTTTGTTTGGCATTTTCGGCAGTGTTCCATCTCAGCCTATTCACTTCAGTGTCCATTAAGAGTAACCATCTTACCTCATTGTTCCAAATCCTGGCTCCAGCTTCCAGTACAGAGTCCTCTTAATTTGAGTATTACCCACCATGTCTCCCATTTAGCCTTGGCAATCTTAAGCTTCTTACTGTGTTACCCCGGCAAGTTTGTAACCACTGCTTGAATTCTCAGCTTTTCATGACCTGGAGAACCACTTCTCTATATTCAATGTGCTGTGTTTGGAAAACTTAGAATGGCTTTGTTTCACCCTTCTGGAATCTGATTGCTGAAACCCCAGACGTCCCCACTCTGTGTCAAAGGTATTCTTATTTTGTTTCTAGACACTGCCCTAGAATCTTTCCAGTAAATTCCACTTAACCTGTGTGCATGTGCATGAGTACAGACATACGCTTTCATTTTTAAGTTAACTAAAATTGGTTTCAGATTTTTGCCAATAGAACCTTGACTACTTCAACACATGATCTATGCTCTGTAAGCTATAAAGCGATTTGCAAGTATCCACCTATCCTAATAGTTGTTCCATGGTTTGTTAGAAGAGAATTAAATTGTACTCATTAGGCCCTAGCTGATGCACACATACACTCATGGCTGGAGTACTCATTTGTACTTCATCCTCACCATTACAGCTCATTAGCTCTTCTCTGTTACAGCCTGATTTTTCTTGCCTCAAGGTCTCAAGTGTGGCTGTCAAAACTGAAGAAATGTTAGATGTGCTAAGTTGTTACCTCCTGCTCAGAGAGAAACGTCATCCAGAGAGATGAAATGGAGACAAATACTCAGATTCATGTTGAAAAGAACCTTTGGACCAGATCCAAAAGGAAATGAGAGACTCCAAAGGGACTGGCTAAAGGGAGGAAATTCCGAAAGACTGCCCTGGATGCCTCTGTCTGCCCAGAACGTTTTGCAGAGAGAAACTACCATCAGTTGTTGTCCAAACTACTATTGGAGCATACAGCATGGTAGTGAGTCTTCAAATTGAAGAGTACCCTTACCCACACAGAGGAGGAGATGAATCAACACTACTACCTCTTCAGAATTTTGAGGCTTGCCTTCAATTTAGAGGGCTCAGGGCCTCAGGCTGGAAGGGGCTTCCAAAGCAAAGGGCTGACTGAGAAGACAGAGGCTCTGGTATCAGAGACCAGCCCAACATCACCCACCAACAACTAGAAAATACATGCCTTACTCCCTGCCTCCACCCTAGGATCTGGTGTTATTAAGTGACTGAAATTTGTCATAATGAGATGTGATTAGGATAATCCAGCCTTTTCTTTCAAAACCTCTTGAGCTGTATTCATCATAGAGCCTTTAGAGAGAATTATTTTGATCAAATTACATTTCTTTCAGCCACGCTGGAAAGATGAAAGTTATCAAAGGAGGAAGGGGGTGAGTTCGGGACTGGGAGTACTTTGGGGATCAGGTTTGGTAGGGGTGCAAGAAGATATGAAGGGTGTATACAGAGCTCTGAAAGACAGCATGATGGAAGTTACAGCAGAGATAAAGCTAAACAATGTAGATTTAGATGCAAGTCCCCCCCCCTCCCCCCAAGCCTTGACCCTTAGCTCCTTCTGAGCATTCTTCCTTTCTGAGACAGCCTCCCCACTCTGTATAATGGAGTCAGAAACACCCTCTGTTTCTTCCCTTAAGTGTTGTTGGGTCTCACACTGATAGAAAGACCACAATCTATGTGCAGGGTAGTGACTCTTGGGGCCACAGGCAGAGCATCCCTGAGCCTGACCATGTTCCTCACACAGGAGGACCAAGATGAGCTCCCCCAGCCACAGTGGGCACCCATCTAGTACAAAAACCTGCACATGGGCCCAGCTACTGCAGGAAGTAAGCTCCATGCTGAACCTCTGTGGACAGTCTTTTGAGAGTGACAAGTCCAACTGAGGTTTCCAGTTCTTGCTCCCTCCCATTGATTTTTCCATGGACATTGGACATCCTTAACCGTCCAGGGAAACCTCTACAATGGAACTGACCATATCCTCTGGGGAATGGAAGTAAAGTATGTGTAAAACATAGCTCCTAAGTCGACAGGAAATACATTTATTTGTGGTTGAACAGGGCCCTGGTCAGCCTTGCAGTCACCAGAAATCTAAAAGAGCCTAGGATCTGAATAGCTTTGTTCCCAAGTCATTTTGTTAGGTCAAGAGATGCAGGGACACTTATGGAGCTCCTACTTTAGGTCACACTGCCATTGCTCCTTGATGTGTTTTGTTTCGTCTGTTTTTCAGATGAAACGTTCTGCATCAAAGTTCTGCATCAGTAACATCATTCACAACTCACAGACGAGGAAATCAACACAGAGAAAATGTGGATAGATTCAGTGAAGCAGGCAGTTAATTAATAGCAAGGCTGAGAGCAGAGCCTGGTGCTACCTGACCTACACATTTGTGTAAGCAGTTGCAAGAAACCATCTATTCGGTGTGATATGGCTAGTGCCTCAGTCAGCCCTCTTCGCACGTCTCCCTTCAGGTTTTAAGCAGCTCCACTGGGAAGACACCATGACCCCTATCTTAATAGGGAGATAACTGGAGTTCCGAGGGGTAAAATAACTGGTATAATGCCACACAGGCAAACCTCATGGAAGAACATTCCAAGATTAAGTCTGAAACATACCTCCTGCCTTTGTGGAAACCAGATAGTCTTTGGTAAAGGAAGAAGAGGTTGGAAGACCAACAAGTTCAGAGAACCATCCTGCTCACAGTCAGTGCTGTCTTTAGTTACTTACTTTACTGTTGTGATAAAAATCAACATCAGGACGGAAGGATTTAATTCTGTTTATAGTTTGTGGGTCCTGTCCATTGCATTGGGAAGGTTCTGACAGCAGGGCTGTGAGGCAGGTGGTCACACTGTATCCACAGTTAGGCGGCAAAGAGATATGAATGTTCAGCTTACTTTCGCCCTCGTGATTCAGCCTGGAATGCCAGCCCATACATCGGTGTCACCCACAATGAGGAGTGGGCATTCCCATGTCAACTAACCCAATCTAAACCTTCACAGATAAAACCCAGAGGTTTATCTCACGGGTAAGTCTAGACTCTTTCAAGTTGACAATCAAAATGGTTTCTTTTCTTTGGGCATTTTAATCCAGATGCCAATACAAAAAAAAAAAAAAAAAGCACTTTCCATCTTACCTTTCTGCCCTGGCAAGAGGCAGTGGAAGACACAGCCATCTTCACAAAGAGCTGTCACTCTCAGGGGGAAATCTTCCAAATTCCATGTACAGCCACTTGAACTATCAACTCAATATATTGATGATCCTCTCTTAGCAAATGACAACTTCTTTGTAAACATTCAAGATTACAAAAAGCTGTCAAAACTGACATTAGGACTTCACATTAGTTTTCCCTTTTAGGCAAAAGTTTACTACTCCCAGGTTGTCAGTTTCCACAGGCTTGCCACAGTCTGCTTAAGTAAATTCCTGTCTGCACTGTCCCATAGATGTGTCTGTAAAAAGGGACATTTTCTATATCTGTCTCAACACCATGGCTGCCAGCCCTTAATGGCTTCGAAATAGGATTAGTCAATGCTGAACAAATTAATTCAATTTTAAAATTAAATTTAAATATGATTAATGGTGTTGGACAACACCAATGTAGACAATTACTAAAGAAAATATCCGTCCAATAACTCCTGCTTACACTTGTTTTGTAAACAGATAATCATTTTGGTGTGTTAACACTATGGATTTAACTGTTGGCCCCAGCATTTTGCATTGCAGGGGATTCACAGTTGTGTAAATACTCTGTGCATGTAAGGAAGTGCAAGAGAAAGAGGCCCTTGGTTTGTTTATTAGGATTATACTCTCAAAGTTCCAAGAGAAATAATGGTATGGTTAAAAACTCAGAAATACACCTCAGATTGCAAGCCTGCACCACCTACCTGTTTCCCAGAAGTGCCCAGACTTAGCAACTAAAGTTTGCCTATCAAGTTACAGTCTTCATCTACAGAATTGCACCTCACAGGCTGTGGGTGTGGCCGGACATGACTTTCAAGCTGACCAAGTTGCCTGCTCCTTGCCAGTGAGTCTCTCAGGTTGCTAGTTCTGTACACGCCTTGCTTCACTTAGAATTGGGATGTCTTTATGAGTAACCTAGGCCTCCCTCAAGAAATATACATTCCTTATAGTGATGATGAGATCCTCCCATGAGTCCTGGCTTCCCGACAGGTCTCTCTGGAGTTGCCATTTACCCAACTCCAGCAGGAGAAATGTCTGAGGCTCCTGCTATATTAAAAATACTCAGATCCTCAGGCTCTGGTCAGGGAGCTGGGTCAGAGTGAACAGAGCCGAGCCTGGACAGCTGTGTGTTTCCTAAGTTCCCCAAGTGATTAGACTGTTGCTAACCTGGGAGGTGACAGCCATCCTTGAAGCCTTCTTCCAGAAGGAAAGTCCTTTTAGAAGGTCTGTCCTGAGTCTAGCTCCTGAGTCTAGCTCCTGAGTCTAAATCTGCTTGCTGGTCAGTGTCACAGCCATACACTGATTCCACCCCCTGCATTTAGGAAAACTGCCTCAGCAATGATCCCAGATGTGTGTGTTTCCACCCATGGGGAATGCAATGCTTAGAGAGACGAAAACACTTGCATCCAGTGTCTCTTCAAAAAGCTGTATGATGCACCTGGTCTATGCCCCATGCTATATTTAAATGTGAAGAGAATAACATCAAGAGATACATGTGCTCACAAAGAACTTGTGCCGCCATTAGGAGAGACAGACAATAAATGAATCAGCAAGTCTATTTTTTCCATATTAAGAATTTCCATCCTCCCTTCAGCCCCCATGTTGGGACAGGGCAGCAAATATACTGGCCAACTCTAGGGGACACCATACCTTCACTCCCAAGGTGGGACATTGTTCAACCTATTTGTGTAGTAGGCTCATGGTAGAAGCAAAGTCCCAGGACTGTTGAGAAAGGTATGGAGAGAATCTTCACTCAGGCTCTGCAAAAGAGAAGCTCAGCCTGAGCCAAGATCTATGTGCCTCTCCACAGACACTGTGGGTGCTGTGTGCTTGCTGGCCAAGTGGTGACAACAGACAGAATCAGCGAACAGACAGTAACGCAGGGGAATTTGAAGGAGGGATTCCACAATCTTCTCTGACAAGTCCCTTTTGAGCAGAGGCCCTGAAGGAGTTAAGTGTTTCTGCTTAAAGTGTTCCTTAAGTGTTCCTCCACCTGAGGCTGGAGGAAATGGCAGGCTGGGATTTGATCCAGGTCTTCCTGACCCCTCTTTCAAGGTGACCTTGGAGCTACTTCTCACTGGCTCACTACATTAGCACTGATGCAAAAACAAAACAAAATCCCACCAAACACAGCTCTCATCTCAAATGGAGTAGCAGTTTCTTCTGGAGCCAAATTTGAGTCACCATAGTCCAGGAACATATCCTGTAGGTCTCCTTAAAGATAATGTTCCAACACAGAAGCAGTTTTGTGGGGTTTCATAGTAACAGAACAAATAATACTATAAATTAAGGCTTATAAAAAGTAAATTGGTGGAAACATCAAAAAGGAAGTTTATAGCAAGAGGGAGGAATCTTCCCCTGTAGGTCTCAGATGCTACCTGATGGCCGTTAGCTTTGGGGGTTAGCGAAAGTTAGTGGTCTGCTAAGATAATAGAGTCCAAAGGTTTTTAATCTCTTATTCACAGGATGTTAGTTCGGACACAAAGATGAAGAAGGAATGGCTATTTAGAGAGCAAAACTGGCCCTAGATAAAGCGCACTTAGGTTCTGGGT
Organism: Cricetomys ansorgei; assembly: GCA_026225945.1. Lineage (NCBI taxonomy): Eukaryota > Metazoa > Chordata > Mammalia > Rodentia > Nesomyidae > Cricetomys > Cricetomys ansorgei. Next base: position 63,898,451 of record JAMJFZ010000199.1, on the reverse strand, counting down.
CTGCAAGACTCCAGCTTCCACGTCACTACTGTTCTTACCAGTCAGTCCTCTGCAGACACAGCTGCTTCCCAGGAACCCTCATTTGGATTAGTAACTGCCACTATCCTTCCCATTCATCTGAACAAAACAAGAAGAGAGGGAGAGGAAGGAGAGGGAGAGGGAGGAGGGGGGAATTTGGCAACCATGGGAAAAAATCCAGTATATGACAAGAAGGGGCCCCTCCACTCTGGAAACAGTTTATTCCTCATTGTGAAGAAGGCATGATTGTCACTTGCATTTTACAGACAAGGAAACTGAGGCAGAGAGGGACAGAGGGGCACTTGCTTTCTCAAGGTTTCCTAGTTAGTATCAGAATAAGTGTGTGTGGCTGGGTGGGGGCGGGGGGAATTGGTGTTGCAGCTGACTTTGCTAAGCAGCTTCTCCTGTTGGAGAATCCTCTGAAATTGTCTTTTGATGGAGAGCTAGTATATTCTAGGACGTCATCACAGGCAGCAGCTGCAGGTCAGTAACTGAATTGGGCTTAAAGCAAGACAAGAGGCCCCTCCCCCGCCAGGTGAGGATTGATAGAGTGCCCCTTAGCAAGCGCCCTCTTTTTATTACCGACTTTCAAAGGAAGAAAGAGACTTTCGCTGAAGCATGTGACAGCTGACACTGAACATCGCAACTGCAAATTGCAGACTTATTAAATCCATTAGAATAATTATAACTGAGAATTTACTTAAAAGCCCATAATGACTTTTCAGACAGCCTTTTGCTTGAGCGCCTTCTCCAGTCTCTGTCACCCTCCCCTCTCCCCACTAGACACAATCCTCCACAAGACCCCAGTGGGAGCTTTTGTTCTCTTCATCAGCTTCCCTCAAGCCTGCAGTCTTGTAGGCAGGATGGCAAAAATTCTACAACAGAAAGAAATGAGCCTCTCCATGCTGCATTTTACTGTGTGTATGTGTGTGTGTGTGTCCTCATTTGAAGAGGGGTACCTGAGGGAGATTCTCTCACATCTGATGAGCTATCTCCTACTGAGCTAGTATGTCCAGCTACAATGCCACATAGAAAAAGACCTTCTCAGGCCAGGCAGTCATCTTCCCTTCTAGGGATGTACTGCTCCTATGCAAGACTTCACTGGGGCTTTTCCCTGCAATAGTCTAGTTCATCTAATTCTTATCAGTCTCATTTGTGTACTCATGTCTGACCACCACTTGCCTCTTCTGGTGTTCAATGTTGTCCTGGAGCCACAGAGAGAGCCTAAAGGGATAACTAAAGGATAGATGAATAGATGAAGAAGCAAGTCCATGTCTGGGTTGTTACTGTGGGCTCTCCCTTGACACTGGAACAATGAATCCCAAGATCTGTTCAGTATTTGCAGAAACAGCAGCAATCAAACCAGGCAGAGTCCCAGCCTCGGGGGACTTCTGGTTTGGTGCAAGAGACAACATGGAATGATAATTTTGAAGTATGTTTCCTACTGAAAACAGAAACTAAGCCTGCATGGCAGAAGCAAGAGAGAAGAGGATGAGGTTGGTGTGGAGGGGGCACGTTCAGAGATTGGTCACTGCTTCCCCAACTGTTCTCTCTGGTTCTTCTAGTGAAGAATCCTGATTTGAGTCTCAGCAACAATGTTCCCAGCATAAAATTACATTCCCCCCAATTCTCTTGAAGCTAAGTATAGCTAAAGAAAGCACAGTATTCAAAGGCTGACCTTCCTGCAAGACTCTCTCAGAGAATAAACCGAAGCTAAAAGGCTTGTTAGAAGTTTCTTATTTCTACCTATCTGTACACATGATGGATATCAGCACAATGAGTGGAACACAGCAACCTTTCTAGATTTTTAGTATGAAAAGTCCCTAAATATTAGGGGAAAGATTGATATATTTAGTCTTGGTCACTAATGCCCTAACTGAGCATGTCTTTTGCACAGCTGCAGTGCCTTCTCTAGTCAATTAGTCTTTCACATAAGTCAATTAACCTTTGAGGTGTTAATTGAGGTGGTGGGTGGCTCTCCACTGCTAGCAGAAGTCAGTTCCTGGGTGATACAAAGGCTCCTTTGAAGAAGTAATATCTAGACTGAGATCTATCAGCTGGGAGGTAAAGACCATGGAAACATCAGAGAGCAACAGATGTCAAGGTAGAAGTGTGTGCTGTGTTCTAGATTCAGAGAGAAGGCAGGGATGAACAAAGGTCACACATCAGAGACCTAGTTATGACCCAGACCCCATCCCAGAGCCCAGATCTGTTCCTGTGGCACACAAGCAGCTGGAACATTCTGATAAAGGGATGAAGGAAAGAGGTGGGAGACGGGGTAGGAACAGTTACTAAAGATAATAATTTTCCTCATCCATCTCAAGGCCTTGGCACTTTCCATTCTCAAGCTTGAGGGGATTTTCTTAGACAGACAGTTTCTTAGACAGACAGTTGTATCTCCAGTTAGACCTATCTGCTCAAGTGTCCTTTTGTCAGAGAGGCCTTTCCCAGTCCAGTATCATCTAATGTTCCCCACTATCAATCCTTCTTAACCAACTTCATTTTCCCATGACTCCTCTCATCTGTCATCTCCTACCACTGAATCAACTCCCTGAGGAGTTTGTATCTTAATTGCTACATATCCAATCCTACTACAGTACCCAGCACATAGTAGGGACTCAGTTGAGTGACTGAAAGAGTGATGCAGAATTTCCAGGTCATGTTGCTGGTTGTAAGGAGTTCTCCAAGAGATCGTTTATCCCAAATACATACCTCCAACAGCAATGATCCTGGTTATTTCATGTCTCAGTAGGGTGAGAACCTCTTAGAAAGATGACATGTCTATCTGCCTTCACAAAAGTATGGCCCTTCATAGTCTGGATTTGAATCCAGGCTATAGGATGACAGCTGTCATGGTTGGACAGGACTGTCTGGGGCTTGCTTGCTTTTCCTGGTGTCATTTGTCTGAAAACCCTTTGCTTTCCAAAAGTGTGTTTGTGCTTCAAATTACTGAGTTTAAACAAAGTTAAAAAAAAAAAAAAAAAAGAAATCAAATTTGGCTTTCATGTGTGTGTGTATGTGTCTGTGTCTGCATATGTGTGTTGCATGCCTGCTTCTGAGTGTTTCTCCCAAGATTTCTCAGTCATTACAAATCACAAGCTTCTAGAAGCTGAGAGGCTTTCTAATCATTATGTGTACAAAAAGGCAAAACACTAGATCTGTTGTAAGACAGATTCAGTGGAGCTACCGTTTGGTTTCAAACACAGGAAGTCTGGGACTCAGTGCGAAGCCTTGTTCCTGAAACCCACACACATAAACTTGAGGAAAAAGAACCTGACTTTTCACAAGATAATCTATTAAGACATGCAGATACTGCAGAGTGTAGCCTATTTTTTAAATACATGGGTCACATGACTTAAAATCTTCAAAACAATCTTCAATTGTATGGCTCTTTATCCCCTTGTCCCTGACCCTATTCCTGGCATATAGCTGAAACTCTGATGAGGACAGGTTCTCTCTCTTTCCCTGCCCTTCAGAAATGAAAGATCTTGTCTGTTAAGCCTCTTGAATGAGCTAATCATGTTGTAAATTCCAGATTTTGTTTAAGTATGAACCTTGGTCCAGTGGGTCAATGTGGTCATTCATTTGTTCAGATGAGAAACTTGCATCCTTTCGGAAACTTTAATGGTTCTGTGAAGAAATAAAAATGCAAGGAGAGCCATGATTAAGAATCATATGATTTCAATTATGCTTTTTGGTGGAATTTGATGAGTTGATTATAAAATGTAAATAAAAAAACAAAGAAATGGAACTATCTCAGAGATTCTAGTAGAAGGATACAAAATCAACACAGTAGATGCCAGAACTTATTATCCAGCTCTCAGGATGGAGACAGTGTGGTATGGGCATGGGGACAAGACCAGACCTGCAGAGAAAGTCCAGGGACAGAACCCTAACAAGAGAATTGACAGAAGTCAGTGGAGGATGGAAAGACACTGACTGGCTGATTCAGGGTAATTGTCATTCACATTAAAAATATTTTCTTTTCCTAAGATCCCCTTTGTAACATTATACACAAAAGTCAACTTCCCAAGATCTGGAGATCCAGGGTTAAAGTTAAAGCTATAGAAAATTGTAGGAAATGACCCGGAAGAGATCCAATGGCCTCAAACTAAGAAGGTACTTATTGAACAAGGCATACAAAGCACATACAATGAGCTAAAAAAAAAACAGTCAAAATTAAACTTAAGAGCATCAATTTATCAAAAGGAATTGTAGAGAGTAAAGATAAGTCAAAGCTTGGAGAAAGCATTTGCTGTACATAAAATTGACAAATACTTTTGAGAATATATGGATTGCAAACCAAAAATAACAAAACAATTCTGTAGAAAAATGGGCAACATAGATTGTGCTCAATAGAATAGAAAAATACAAATCAACAATCAACAATAAAAGCTCAACCTGCCTGTGCTCTGGCAAATGTGGAGCACAGGCCCAAGGAGGCATGCCTTTATATCTACCACATTAACCCCTATCCAACTCTGATGTTTAAGTGATGCACAGGGTGTGGAATGAAGAGGAGCACATACATCCCAGCATGGCCTTGAGCTCCTCGTCCTTCTGTCCTCACCTCTAGAGTACTGGAATAACAAGGATGTGCCACTTCATATGTTAGTTTGGTGCTGGGGATGGAACCCAGGGCTTCATATACACTAGATAAGCATCCTACCAACTAAGCTACATCCTCAGCCTAAGGATATAGTGGAGTGGAATGCAATAAAATCACAGAGATGGGGATTTAACTGGATGACGCAGATTTAGAGATTCGTAAGTTAATGCCAACATTTGTGCTTCTGGACACATAACTTAGAGATCCAGGCACATTCTCTGGGAAACATAATAAATATGGTCATGATTAACAACATAATATGTAGCTGTACACTGGTGTGGCTCAATAAAGAGACAAGGAGGCGTTTCATAGGAATAAACCCTGCCAGACCTCAGCAGAGGTAACTACCATCCTGGCCAGCTCCATACTGATTCACAGTGGAACTCCAAGCATCTGAGCTTTATTAGGTAGTTTATTGATTCAGAATATCTCAGGTGCAGATCATAAGCAATCAAACAACCCCCACAGAAATCTAACACCTGTGGACAATACCAAGGCCTATGCATCTTTTTTTCCAACTGTACACAAAAATAATTATTGTAAACACAACTGTATAATAAATAAATAAATAAATAAATAAATAAATAAATAAATAAATAAATAAATAAACTTCTGCAACATTTCCCCTTTTCTGTATTTAAAAAAAAAGATTGCTTTGTCTTTACAACACAATTGCACTATACCAGCAAAACTATTTACAAGAGGAACAACCACAAGTTGCTAAAGCACAGGACCAGATGAAATGATACATCTATCAAGCTTTTTACAATGTATTTGGACATCAGAAATACATCAATGTCCAATTATCTAGAATTCACTCACTACCTTCTGGGTTTCTCCAAGGCACTTCAGTCATTTCTCTGACTCTGCCCTCTGCAGCACACACAGCTTGTCCTCTAGGCTCTGACTGGCTCCACTTTACTGCTACTACTCTGGGTGGTCATGTAATGGTTCTGGCATCTTCAGAACACGGAGGTCCCTTGCTGCAACTGTCCTGCACTTTCATCAATAGCCTCTTCTGGATTCTTTTCATGATGCCAAGCCTCAACTTTTTTAAATGACCCCTCAGTTCTGGGCCTTCAATTGCTACTGAGGATGCACTTTCACCAATGGCCTCTCCTGTCCTCTCACAGTGCCAAGCCTCAGCTGCTCTTCAGAGACCCCTTCATGCCTTCAAAACCAGTAACAGCTGGGTGACTCTTACAGTACCAAGTTCAGCTGCCAGCATAAGATACAACCTTAGCCAGTTCTGGAAGACAGCTTCTGTGTGCTGATACTGAGGAAACATTTTCCAGATTTTAAGATGGAGTCTGGGTTTGCAGGAAAAACAACTAGTCTTTGTGTGCAGGAAGGATTCCCATCACCATCACCAGTCCCTAGACTGCTTGTAGTCAGGTTTGCAGGTAAAAAATATCTGTTCAGTTTAACTAAGCTCTAAGCCACGGCTTCCACAACAACAGTGGGAAGAATCTCCAGTTGAAACATTCTGGTGTTTTGACATTCTTTTTCACCACTGCTAAGTGGAAACATATAACCCCTTCCATGGATCTCAAACACATCTTGAGTTTCACACACATACAACACAGCTTTCAGAAAACTCAGTTTGTGAAACAGTATATACCACCAACAGCAAGAGGGAACATAGGCTTCATGATCAGGAAAGGCAGTAAGAACCTTGTTTTAAGAACCTTGTTTTTCCCTGCTCCCAGTTGAATTCTTTATCTCTAAAGGCCTCCCTTCTATGGCTCTCACCTCAGAGCTTTTTCCCTCCTTTATTTATTAATTTCACAGTCTTTTCTCTCCATAGAGGCTTATTTCCTTTCTCTCTCTCCTCTTCCTTCAGGAAATTTTAGATTTAGATTTGATTTAGAACTCCTCAGGTGCAAATTAGAAATCAAACAACCCTCACAGAAATCCAACACCTGCAGACAATACAAAATGCTAAAAGCCTATGCATATCTTTTCCAACAGTTCACAAAACCAATTATTTTAAACACAACTAAAAATAAACTACAATACTCAGAGCAGCAAATGGGCATGCTAAAACTATGAAGAAAATAGAATTACAAATATAAGGTTTACAATCAGCCAAGGATCACTAGGAGGTTGGTAAGATATGCCCCTGGCTTTACTTGTGAGAACATTTACAGAGAGGATTAATCATGGAGTGGAGACCTACCTTGAACGTGGGTGGCACCATTCCACAAACTGGAAACCCCCAGAGAATGAAAGGGGGCAGCCAGAGTACATCGGCATTATCCTTTCTCTACTTTCTGGTCATCATGCTATGAAGAGCACTGTTCTACCATGCTCTCCCCACCAGGATAAACCTAACCCTTTAAATCAGGTGCAAAATAAATAATTCCTTCCTTAAATTGTGTCGGGCATTTTGATCACAGTGATAAAACTCTTACTAATGCAAAGGTGAATGAGTTTCTATCAATCTTCCTTTTAGATTTATTTTTATTTCATGTGTATGAACATTTTGTCTGCATATATTCATGTATACCACATACATGTCGTGTCTGGTGCTTACAAAGGAAAGAGGATATCAGATTCCCTAGAACTGAAGGGGGCCCAAACCTGGGTCCTCTGGAAGAGCTGCAAGTGCTCTTAACTGCTCAGCCATCTCTATATCCCTGATTCCTATTGTTCTTACAATGCTGTGCTAAGTGAGAACTGGTATGGTGTAAATACAAAATGCCCCCCATTGGCTCATGTGTTTGAACACTTATTCCCCAGGTGGTGGGGTTGTTTCAGAGAATTGTAGAACATTTATGAGGTAGAATCTCGCTAGAGGAAATAGATCCTGAGAAGTGGAGGAGACCTGAAGACTTTCTAGCCTAACCCACTTCCTGTTCACTTTCTGCTTCCTGTTTGCTAATTAATGTCACCAGCCAACTTCTGGCTTCTGTCACCACGCTTTTCCCACCGTAATGGACTATAACTCCTGGAACTGAAGCCAAAACAACTTTCTTCCATAAACTTTTTCTTGGGTATTTGGTCACAGCAATGAGAAAAATAACTAGGACAAAGATCATTAATTTTCTATTACAGTAAAACCATTTAGGACATTTTTCAGGGGATAACTCCATGGTATCAGAACATTTGAATTTGGGGACAATCATTAATATCCATGTCCCAAACTTTTTCATCATTCTAAGTCCCTAGTCAGTTGATCAATATAACCAGATTTTCCTGCATAGGATACAAAAGCAAGAAAGCAAGCAAAAATTAGGAAACGTCAACTAGAGTTGACAGGGAGACTGGTGATTTTATATGAAATTCAAATCCAATACCTGTGAGGCAGGATGCCATGCTGAACAGAATTGGCCATTGACATGTACGAAAGGACACAGACTTCCAAGTAGCCTCTGGGGGAGTATGGGTAGGTTGCCATGGGTAATTGCACTTGTTGGAAAAAGAGGGTGAAATACAAAGCAAACTGGAGTTTCCAGGTTTAACACACAGTATAGTCATTTACAGGAATTAGGTTTAGAAACTCAGAACAGGTCGGTTGAGTTCTTTCCTTTTTTAAAACAGGTATGATCTGTGTGATCTTTGCCCACACACTGCATGTGGTAACCCATCTCACATCCTTCACTCCACCCCAAGTCTTATCTCCAGGAACCCTTCACAGATGTCAAGCCTTCTTTGGTGATGATGACTTGTGTAAAGGAAAGGTTGGGTTTCATAAGCATGGGGTATTGCATGAAATGTAACTCAATTCTGGGGGTGGATATGAGACTTTCCAAACAAATTAGAAGACAGCTTCTACGGTTGCCCACTGCCTAGGATCTGCTTTCCCACCCTGGTGGTGTCATTTTGTTCTCCATCAGGATCTTCCTCACCCTCACCCCTCCATGCAGACATCCCTAAATCCCCATAGCTTCAGGAGCATGCCCAAGACCCCATAAAAGCTCCATACATGAACTGCACTTTACCATGGGAGCCCACAGCTGCAATCAGCTAACCCAAACACTGAATTCCTGAGCTCCCAAAATTGAGCAACACTCTACAGGTCACAGAAAAAAATGAAAGGCAGGTGAGGATTGTGGCCTTCTGGAAAATGTCAGAGAAAGCATCCCAGGGTGAATAGCAAAAGCATCAACCAGGGGCCTATCAATGAGCTAAATCCAACGGACCACCTGTATTTGTGCAACTGACAGAGTTAGAATTATTTTTATATTTTAAGTGGTTCAAGAAAAAAGTCTGAAGAAGAAAGATATTATGTGAAACAAGAAAATGATATGAAACTCAAATCAATGTGTCTGTAAATACAGTTTTAATAGAACACAGTGTTTCCACACTGTGACCCCTTTGGCATACAACGACTGTAGTCTTTGATATGCCCATCCACGCACCCAGTGTTCTGACTCTGACTCATGGGACCATGACACCCTGTCCTTTTGCCTCAGGAATGGATAAGGGACTAGCCTCGCTGGAATCTGTCACTCACATCCACAGATGTAGTTGTACACCTACTGTGGTGGCTCAGCGTGGATGACATGGAGGCATTTTCATAGGTTCAAACCTTGCCAGACCTCAGCAGAGGGAACCACCATCATGACAAGTGCCATCTTTGACAGTAGAACCCTAAGAGTCTCATCTCAGTGATTTTTATTGATACTGAAGCCCCTCAGGTGTTCTATTGATAGCGCATGCAGATCATAGCAATCATTTACATAAAACCAACACCTGCACCTGCAGACAATACAAAACGCCGAGGCCTAGGTAGCCCTTCACCCAACAATGCACAAAATCACCATTTTAAACATAATTAAAAATAAACTTCTGCAACACACAGAATTGACACACATCTCCCTGTTTAGTCAATTATTCAATAAAGAGTTTTTGAACCCACCTTCATGTGTTAGGTGGTTAGAAATGCAAAAGCAATCAAAACATGACAGACTGTCCCTGACTTCCTGTTGTCTAGAGTCTAATGCATTAGCTAATATAGTCCAAGACAAATGTCCAACTGCAGCTTTAACCACCATTTGTAAGGAAGCTGTACAACTGGTGAGGACTCTGAGGGACTTCCTTTAGACCAATGGTTCTCAACCATCCTAATGCTGAGACCTTTAATACAGTTCCTCATGTTGTGACTCCTAACCATAAAATTGTTTTCGTTGCTATTTCATAACTGAAATTTTGCTACTGCTATGAATCATAATGTAAATATCTGATATGCAGATTGTCTTGGGCAACCCCTATGAAAGGATCATTTGACCCCCAAAGGGGTAGTGAGTCACAGGTTGAAAACTGCTTCCTTCCACTGTAACACCAAGAGGAGAGGTGGACAGACAAGGGGACATTAACCAGAGAAAAAGGAATAGGAAAAAGAGAAAAGGTCCTGCCAGAGACTAGAACATATGAAAGTCCTGGGAGGGACTGAGCACAGGGAATTTAAATCAAGGGCCAAAGGAGGACTATGGGGCTGGAGCTAGACTGGGGCATGGTATCAAGGGATGCAAGGCAGGCATGAGTGACAGGCCGGTACTCAGTTCTCAGTGATGCTTCTGTTTCCCATCAGCCGTTCAACATCCTTCATGTAGTCCACAAAGAAGGAGCCAGAGAGAGCAGGAACAGAAACCGAATGAATCGACAACTCCTCAACACTGCTTACAGTATCCAGCCATGACACCTCCGTTAAGGAGATTAAGTGCATGTAAATTGCCTGAGCTCTATTTGAGTGCAACTTGAAGAAATATCATCAGTGATTGAGGCAACACGGTTACATCTATGTAGAGCAGGCTTGTGTGTCAGAGATAGCTTGATCAGAACATTTAACACAGGCACTCAGCAAGCACCACCACCATCATCATCATCACTGTCGCCTTCATTTCACGAGTAAAAAATTACATCATCACCCCGGAGAATCCAGTCAGCAAGAGCACAACACACTTTTTGCATTGTCTTCAGCATCTTTATAAATTAGATTGCTGCATCAATCTTTCTCTTGTAATCTAAAACCTGTAATCTATGAAGGTATTTGAGAAAGAATGGGCCACACTGGCACTGGTCACTTCTCTGTGCCAAGAGCAGAAGCCACCCAGAAAACACGCTCCTGAGTGAGACCTGGCGCCTGTCTGGTCTCAAGAGAAATCACTGCAGCCTTAGGTCACTTGAGACACCTGGCTCTCCCGACATGATGTGAAGGGAAAAGGATCTGTTACCCAGCTAAGTCAGAAAACGCTGAGTCAGATGGAGCAGGGTAATATGAGACACCCACTAGACTGATTTGCCATGTTGTGGAGTTTAAATCAGAGAATAAAGTCCTTTGCTTTCTGTCCCCGAGTCCTCTATGACTGGGGGATGGCAGGCAGGAGTGTCCTCGGTTGAACTCTCTTCGCTTGATCTTCACAGACCTCCCAACCCAGGCAGGTGCGTGTGAACCTCAGCCTCTGTGGCTTTGGGAATATGACTGGTCTCTGTGCCTGGTGAAAGGGGTTCAGATTGCTCCATTTTGGAGGCAAAATGAAGGGAGAGTTTAGGTTCAAGTAGAGACTAATGTGATGCTAATAATAATCCCATAGGAATAAATGGTCAGGCAGCTCCTACAGTGGGTTTTAGAGCCAGACTGCCTGGGTTAAATCTGAATCTGCCATCCTCTAGCTTGTCCTGAATTAGTGACCTAACATCCCAGCACTTTGTCTTTCTTATCTGTTGAATGGAACCCATATATATATATATATGGCTTAAATTCATTAGACTGTAGAAAAGGTGACAGGAAAACGAAAAACAAAAAAAACAAGCATCATTTTGGGTCATGTCAAGCACATAGTAATTGTTCAGAAATGTTGACTCCACTAATACATGATACCTTCCCAAGTCAGGCTTCATGGATGTGCAGCCTGCACAGTCACTCCAGTCAGGGTGGTGTCCCAGTGGGTTCTCAGCTCAGTATATACTCTTTTCTCCCTATACTGATTATTAATAATGATAATTTTTAGACAGGCAAGTCCACATTTTCATCTTTCACTGGAACTCACAGATGTAGCTGGCCTTGTGACTGGCAGCTATGGAGTTGCTTTGGTTCCATGTCCTACCCTGGGAATTTTGCAGATGCAAATCTGAAGTTGTCTCTTTGAAGTACATGCCTGGTGCCATCCTGGTGCTGAGTGGGAAAGCATAGCTTTTCTCTTGCTCAGCCACAGGACTCACTCTCAGAGGGGTCTTCAGCCATAGGGCCTTTCAAAGCCATGCTACTGTCAGAACCACATCCCTACCTGACTGCCCTTCCTCTCTCCACCATGAATCAGTCTGTCTTTGTCACTGTGTCCCTGAATAGAAGCTTAGAGTTGACCATAGGATATCTGGGCATGTGGGCTAGGTTTGTAAAATTCACCCACAAAACAAATACAAACCAATTATGCTTATCAATCACTTTAACAAAACTTCTCCATCAAGATCTAAAGTAGTTTACACTAGAAGCACAGAGGTGGTTGATTGCCAGCATAATTCTCCTGACATATGTGTTCTGTTTAACTAACAGAGCATAAAGATAAATGCAGGCACACACACATGCACAAACACACACACACACATTGTGTGTATTAGCATCATTGGGTAGTGATTTCTCCTAAAATCCCCACTGCATGTCATTATCAACCTATCTGAGCCTTGACCTCCCACAGCTGCCTCTAGGTAGGGCAAGTGTCCTCCAAAGGACAAGGCTCCACCCTCTCCGTGGGCAGATTCTAGAACTAGTTCACTCACATGGCATCTCTGGCCCTCAACACCGGCACCTCTGGCAGTTTCCTGAGCCCTGCAGGATTTGCGCATGTGATTTCTGGTTTTAGCTCAGAGCAGACTTGGCACAACACTAAGAAAACATTGGGTCTGCAGCCAAAAGTGCCACGTGTACCCAGCTCTGCCACTACACCAAAAGGTGGAGCGCAGCACAAGGGCTTCGGAGTCAGATGGCAAGCTGGACTTCCGGGACCCACTGCTCAGCTGTGTAACATGGAGCAGAGATGCTCGCTGACTCCTCAACTGTGAGATGATGGCACTGTGCCCGGCCTCCGTACCATGCCATCATGCCTGGCAGTTACTGTTCAAAAATTATGCCAGATGTAGAATTAGGTTTCAAGTACCAATAACGTGGGTAGCACCCATGACTTTGAGTGTGTCTGGGAGATATGAAGTCAGATGCTAGTGAGTCAGGATCCTCTGAAGCAAGGGGCCCCAGAAGATCTCACCAGGGCTTTAGCGCAGGCACACACATGGATGAACGTGGATTAACTTGGCTCTGACTCTGTCATGCTTGGAAAAAGAAGGAATTTCAGCCTGAAGATCACCCATCACCCTAGCAACACGGAATGGGGTCTCACTAAAAGCATCACTGGGAGGTACTTCTCCCTCTAACACTGTGGTCTCAGGGCAACAGCAGCAGCAGGTAAAGAAAGAAGTGGGGTTTTGGGGGCTGGGCACAGGCAGGAAGCCAGGGCTGACAAGCCTTGTAGGTCCCCTGGGCCATGACCAAGAACGCAGTGAGGGGCTTGGGGAGTCATGCAAAGAGCTTAGAGCTGTGGTCTCACCTAGGACTCCAAACTACATGTTGTTCATGTGGGTCCCGGAGATCCAGAAACAAGTATGTCTATGATTCAGATGATGTACACATAGATGTGCATGTGTATACACACACACACACACACACACACACATACACATATTCACACATAGATAATAGATAATATATGCTCCAATGTGTTTTGTATGTATATGTGAACATAGAAACATATGTACAGACATACACGTATATATGTATATACAAGTGTATATGTATATAATGTATGTATCTAATGGACCTTGAGCCTTGGAACACAATTTTATATGTACAGTGAAAGACAAAATAACCCAGCTCAGTGTATCTTCCAGCTCAGTAAGGCATCAAGTGAGAAGGTTCACAGTGTTGAAAATAGGCAATAGGATTCACTATGATGGTAACAAGCCACAGAATTGAAACTGGGCATTCACAAGCCCACTTTACCCAATCCCTGGGACTCAGGACTGAGGTAATACATTGGCATGTTCTTATTTTAGTTTTACTTTAATTATTCAATGGTTTTTCTGGATGGAAAAGACTCACTTCTTTCTCCTCAAAACCCTGAACTAAGTACTAACAATGCTGATATATGTCATGGAGAGACCAGAGAGTACTGGCTGGTCCTGGAACTGTCCAACTTGATGAAGGACTGAGAGTGTGAACCCGATTCAAACCCACAGCAATGATGCAAGCAAACTCCCAAGCATGTGAGTGCTTGTCCTTCCTCCCTCCCTCTCTCTCTCCCTCTCCCCATCCCCACCCCTCTCTTGTTCTCTATCTCCCTCCCCCATCTCCACTTTGTGTACAATGAAACTTCAATGGGCTTTAAACAAAATACCTGCATGCCTTGGTGATCATTTCTTTAAAGTCTAGAAAACAGCAACGAAACAGCCCAAAGGAGGTTGGAAACCAAACCTTAAACCGAACTTCGAGTTTGTTGTATCCAAATCCTCCCCACCTGTCTCCTCACAAGGCCACTTTATTCTCATACTGGAAACTGTCCTTGGAATCCAAGCAAGGTAGGAAAAGGAAGGGGGAGAGGAAGGAACAACTTACCCAATCATCCCCAGAAGTCCCCGAGACTTCCAGGACTCAGGGTGATCCAGAGCTGCTGAGAAGCCTCCTTCCCTCCCCTGCAACTCTCCCCTAACCAGGAGGTGCAAATACTCTTCCAGGACCAAGTTTTCTGGACCCTCAGAAAGCCTCCAAAGCCCTAGGAACTGAATGTTGGCATTTCTGCCACAGCCTCAGAGGGATTTGTGGATGCCAGGGCAGCCTTCCACCAGCAGCCTTTAATTACTAATGCCATGGTTACAGTGGCCACAGCCAAGATGGCATGGCTCTTGTGCTAAGCAGTGCCAATTTAAGAACAATAGGCATTTTATAGGAAACAAGAGACAGAGCTTTGTCAGCTGTACCCATTTAGTGGTAGACACCTGGAAATCACCCTCTCCCTTGACCTCCTCAACCCCACACAATTTGCTTCCTTCTCTGTCTGCACACAAACTCCTAAGCTCAGCATCTCAGCCAGGCATGAGAGGGTTACAAGGAAAGTGCAGGGCTTTACTAATGTTGGTCTTTCCCAGGACAGATTCTTGTAATATCAGAGACCTAGCTTTAAAAACATAGGCTCCTTGGCTCCACAGCCTTAAGTCACTTGTGTCTTAAAAACCAGAGAAGGTCTGAGAAATGGCTCAGTGGATAAGAGTGTTTGGTCTTGTAAGAATCTGAAGCCAAGTGGTGGTGGTGCATGCCTTTAATCCCAGCACTCGGGAGGCAGAGGTAGGCAGATCTCTGTGAGTTCAAGGCCAACCTGGTCTACAGAGTGAGTTTTCCAGGACAGCCAGAGGAGAAACCTTGTCTAAAAAAAAAAAAAAGAAAAGAAAAAAGAAAAAAGAAAAAAATTTGAGCCTGAATTCAAATCCCCAGGACCAACATAGAAACTGAGCATGTACTATGTGCCTGTAACCCCAACATTGGAGAAGAGGATTCTGAACATTCACTGGGCAGTCGGCCTAGCCAAACTGGTGAGCTTCCACATCAGCAAGAGACCTGTCTCTAGGCAATAAGGCAGAAAGCAATAGAGGAAGACATCCAGTGTCTTGCTTTACCCTCAACATTCATGTGCACAGGCACACATGCTTATATGCGTGTGTCACACACACACATACAACATTGTGCATGTTGCATATGCACGTGCATGCACACACACACATACACACCAAACATGAATAATTTACATATTAAATCATGATTTACTATACATATGATCTCTCATACAGTGAAGAACAAAGCCACCCCAAATCTGTCTGTTCCCTTCTCACCCTCCTCAGTTCATAAACAATCTGCCCTCCAATTAACTGTAACCATAAAATACACTGACCTACCCAAGGGGCATGACTTATTCTAAGAATGCCTGAATGCAACCTTGCCAAATGTAGAAGGTAGACAGGAAAAGCGAAGCAAAGATCAGAACATGTGTGTGTGTTTGTGTTTGTGTGTGTGTGTGTGTGTGTGTGTGTGTGTTTCTCTCTCTCTCTCTCTCTGTGTATGTGTGTGTCTGTCTGTCTGTCTTTCTGTCTCTCTCTCTCTCTCTCTCTCTGTGTCTGTGGGTGTGTGTGTGTGTGTGTGTGTGTGTGTGTCTGTGTGTGTGTGTGTCTGTGTGTGTGTGTGTGTGTGTCTGTGTGTGCATGTGTTTCCTTTTGGATTTGGAAGGATGGATGAGGGGGTCTTGATGCCATGCTCATTTCTGCTTGATTGTTATCAACTTTGTACACTTTTATTACCTCTTTAACCCAGTAGCTGTTCAGAAACTTTTCCCCGGTGTCTTTTATGTGTTAGTATTGACATAATTTAGCTTACTATGCTCCCATTAAGAAGCAAAACTAAGTCAGTTTTCTGCCCCCTTCATTTGATAAATATGAAAATTGAAGCCTCCCTGAACATTGCATTCTTGCCTAAAGCCATTCAGTTATTGTGGTAAGGAAAACCACAGGACTCAACCAATAATTTATTAAACACCTTGTTTGTGACAAGCACATGGACTCAAACCCAGGAATTCACATTTTTCGGGCTCTGCCAAACTGCCTCTTCAATTCTACCAGCGAAGCTAAGTGGTGTCCAAAACACACTGTGTAAAGAGATAGAACTTTATTAGTTGTTTACCAATGCACTTAGTTATTTACACAGACATGTGTTTACTCATTCATTTTATTATCTATTCATTAAATATGCTTCGCTATGTTAATAGGCACTCAGTTAGCCATTTGTCTTGAGTTTTTTTTGGGTCCTAACTGAGGTAGAATTGGATCAAGATCTTGGAAGAGTTGACTATGGAAAGGCAGAAGGAGTTTCTGGTCTAGAAGGAGGAGTACATGCCAAGGGTAGAGATGGAGGGTAAGACAGCAGCCCGGGCGGTATCTGGGCATCTTAGACGTACCACTTGCATACTTTGCGGGCATTTCTACTTCACCTTGGCTAACTGTCTCCTTCTCACCCAGAGAACATCTAGTCCTCAGCCATGATTGCAGTGATGGCATTTCAGACTCTTCTTGGCTCTCACTTTCCCTTTGTCATTTCCCTTTACCAAGGCTGTGTTATCACTTGGCTCTCTACTGAGACCAATAACATCCTATCGTTCATCTACTTAAAAAGTGCTGCAGACCCTCTCCCAGGGCAGACACTGCTCTTAGTGACTTACGAGAATTATATTTGAATGGGTCAGAGGGATGCCTGTTTTCATGGAGACAGTGGAGTGAAAAATCAAACACTGTCCTGTCCCATCTGCTTTGGTCCCTCTGTCTCCCTACCCCTAGCCTACACCCCTACATCTACTCTAGTAGAGTGATAAACACATCCGATAATG
Source organism: Cricetomys ansorgei (assembly GCA_026225945.1). Classification (NCBI taxonomy): domain Eukaryota; kingdom Metazoa; phylum Chordata; class Mammalia; order Rodentia; family Nesomyidae; genus Cricetomys; species Cricetomys ansorgei. Next base: position 63,881,408 of record JAMJFZ010000199.1, on the reverse strand, counting down.
TCTAGGGATCTGACCCTGGCCTCTCAAGTGTGTCTGTCACCTGCCACACTCAGGCTGTATCTCAAGACAGACACACCACGCTGTGTCTTAAAGAACTGTATTATTAAAGAGAACAGTCTCTGGACTATAAAGCCTTGGGAACTATTTTGTATCTTATCTCTTCTTGCTTTTCATTTAATCATAGGATATGGCATGCGATACATTAGACATTAGAAAGGAATTAAAAAGTGAATTATAGGCAAAGTATGAAAAAGACTATATTAAAGAAAGAAATCTTTGCTGAATCCAATTTAGGTTCTTCATGATTTTGCTGTTAAGAAGTGGAATTATCTTTCCATTCACCTAGGGTATTGTGACTGCCTTGACCTCAGACTCATAGCCAAAGTAGCCCAGAGGCAATGCCCCTAGGAAGACCTTGTCCCTAGCTAGCTCTAATTGCTTTAATAAAACCCTTATCTTTATCTGCTTTGGGATAATATGAGGAAATGCCTGAGGTCACCTTTTCAAGCATTTGTAGTGCCTCTCAGGAGCTATTCCCTTTCAAGTCCAGAGTTGAATAATAAAGGGCCTTTTGAGTTCCCGGTAAGAATGGTAGGACAACTTATTAAATTGGGATTTTGTTCTTAGTTGAGAAAAATTTTTTAGAGATAATTACAAATTAATTGTTTCATATGTGTATATTTGAATACTACTGGCTCAATTTATGTCAAGGTAATACAGGCTACAATCATTTGAAAGAAGGAAACCTCAATTAAGAAAATGCCTCCATAAGGTTCAGCTATAGGCAAACCTGGAGGGGATTTTCTTAATTAGTGATTGATGGAGGGAGGGTCCAGCCCACTGTAGGTGGTACCACCCCTGGGCCGGTCATTCTGAATTCTATAAGAAAGCAGACTGAGCAAGCTATACCAGTAAGCAGCACCCCTCCATGGCCTCTACATCAGCTCCTGCCTCCAGGTTCCTTCAGGGTTTGAGTTCCTGAATTGGCTTCCATCAAGAGACTGTGAGTTGAGATGTGTATACCAAATAAATCCTCTCTTCCCCAAGCTGCTCTTGGCTGTGATGTTTCATCACAGCAATAGTAGGCCTATCTAAGGCACCCACACATACACACACACACACACACACACACACACACACACAAACACACCATTGTAAACTTTTAACTCAGTAGCTGCTTGGAGGAAGCCATAAGGTACAGAATGTAATAATGAGTGGTAGTAAGAACCAGGTTAGATTTGACTAAATATAGGTGTAAATTCTGGATATTTCACATACTTGCTGTATGGCATTAACAAGCTCATTGAGCACTGGTTACTCATATCTAAAATAGAAATCATATCTATTAAGGAGGTCTGGTTTAAGGATGAAAACAAATTTGTAGTTCACTCCTAGTAGAACAGATTCAAGGCAAATGAAAATTAAGCCATGCTTTCTACTGGAGCCATAAGATGGTTCCACACTGACTGAAGTAGCTTCTCCATAACACAGGTAACTACCATTTCCAACTCCTGCACCCAACATAGACAATACTAATCAAACACAGAGCTCTTCCCCATTAAAACTAAGGGCAATCTCAAAATTCTTCTAACTTGATATCTCTGCAACTATCACTTTCCAATTTCCATGGAAAGGCACACATTCCCTTGTTGGCTCCTGTGCCTCGTGAAACTCAGAAACTGTCTTCCTTAGCTTTTACTGTCAACTTAACACAACCTGGAATTATCTGAGAAAACAGGCTCAATTAAGGAATTGCCTAGCTCAGATAGGGCAAGGTGGCTCATATTGAGGCGCTATAAGTAGGTGTCATTTCACATAGGATTTGGACAGGTGGCAAAGGCTCAGTGATGGGGTGCCTTATGGTTACACAGAGTTCTTATCATCCAGTCTCTTCTTGCTCTGCCTCCTGGGCCTGCCTCTGTAGTACACTGTGTTATCAATCACAGGGGGTTGCTTTTAGTTCCCCAAACAGGATAATAATCTGCGCTCCTGTGTCTTTTCTCATGAGTTCATAGCCCAGAGTGTTGCAATCACAGAGAAAGGCATGGGAAAAGAGATTAAAAGATTCAACCAGGGCTCCTGAACAGGAATCTCCTGTCTGGGTTCTATTAAAGCTGGTTCCATCCAACTCTTGGAATCACATTTATCAGAGTAGCAAATGTTGTCTCTAAAAGGGTTTGTCAGGTGGAGGGAAGAAGGGTCGAAGTATGTTACCTTCTCTGTAGATGTGGAAGATGTTATCTGGACCATGGAAAGAGCCATTCCCTTTTCTCATGAGTGGGTTAGGTCTGTCTTTGGTAGTCAAGCTTTTATTTAATCTTAGAGAAATAACCTTTGTAAAACTGCCCTCACTCTGCACCCACTGTCACTGGAGACAGAAGCGGCATATTATTTTCTACAGTTCCCTCCTCCTTCCTAATCACCTTACCAATCAGTTAGGATTATGAAAGGGTGATGAGAGCCCCATCAGAGAATATGGTGATGCATTTAGGTTAAAACCTTGGCTTTGGAGTTAGGTCTTTACTGAAATCCCAACTACGCCATATGGCATCTGTTTGATGGGGTCTTCTTACCCTCAAAGGCAGAGTAGAGTCAGTACCTATGGCATCCTGTATGCACTATGTGAAATGACACACACAGAGCTGAGCAGTCTCATGAACTGGAACAAACCCTCGATACTTGTCAATGAGCTGTAAGATGTGGGAAGCTACTGCTCCGAACAGTTCTCCAGTTACTCTCTGTATAAAATAGTGTCCGGATTAATGAGCAAAAGAAACTCTTCTGTTGCTGCCTGCCTGTACTCAGATTCCTTCTATGCTGTTCTAACAGCATTCTTCATTAATGGTTCTAAGCAGAGAAATTGTTACAAGCAATTTTATTGATCTTCTAGATTAAAAACCAGAAAGAGTCAACTCAAGGTAATTTAGACAAAGAAATACAGTAGAGGCTGAGCTAGCATGTCTGAGGAGTGTGAAGAGTCAGGTTTAGATCATCCATATTCAGATGTAGGCAGATGTCCAGTCATAACCCATACCCTAATGCGCATGCCCACTTAGCTCCTGTGATGCTTGGGAAGCAATGGTAGGACATGGCTGCCCCGGGAGACCCAGACACCACTTGCATCAGAGAGCCAGCCCCACTTGCTCACTACTACTGGTCAATTCCAGCTGAGCCTTGTCACAGCAGAAACCTGGATGCAAGTGAGAACCGACAGGGAATGGGAGACTCTCCAGCTTTGTGTTAGATTGAGTTTTCAAGGTTTACTGGCTAAGGCAAATTAGAGCCAACATGAGATAGTCAATGGGCTCATCATTCATCCATTCCGGAGCATTGCTGTTACTCATAACTATAATCACCACAACCTTGCACAGCTCCAGGGACTTGGCCTGAGTGCTGAAGGAATGCAGATTAGACACACAGTGATGGGCACACAGAAAAGTTGGGATCAGGTAAGGTAAGCTAGGCTCTCTAAAATAGATACTGCAGCACCCCAGAAGCTCAGTGTGTTTATTATAGAGAGCTGAACAGGTAGGCGCGGTGATTGCATACAGCTGAACAAAAACACAAGGTGATTACATTCAGATACACAAGGAATCAGGCTTTATGGTACCCAACTGGATAGAGGTTTAGCTAATCTTGGCAGGAGAGGTTTTCAGGCCATAAACATCTGTGGGGAGAAACCCATGGTGGACATTTCTGCACACACTATCAACATCTGTGAACCAAAGGAAGGCTTTGCTATCATTCTGACCTTACCTGGCGGAAGAGGCTTTGCCATTCTCTCGTGGGTCTGTGGATACGGTCCTTAACATGGCTGTGCCTATGTCAAAAACACACAACCACTTAGGGCTTCCTATATGTAATTGCAACTTCTAGATACCTTTCCAGGTTCAGCCCTTCTACCTATTACCCCAGTTCACCCTCCTTACCACAATGCCATCTGTAACCATGATGCTTGATATGCGGAGGGCAGGCATGAAACACAGGGAATTAAACAACTTACTGCCGTGAGATATACTTAGACTCACCCCTAAGCTGCTTCATCTTACATAGAAGATAAGAAGGAATTTTCTGGAGCTGTTAAGATCCATCTATGACTGGGACAGAAACTATCCTTGACAGTGCCCAAACAAAGGTAAGCCTGTCCGCTTCTTTGTCTTGCTACTTATGGGTATTATTCACTTTGTTCTAAGAGAGCCTCTAAGCAGCCATGAGTGCCAAGAATCCTGCAAATATTGATCTGCTCATGCAAGTGGTTGGCCAAAGAAAGCTAAAAGATGAGCTATGAGAAAACTTAATCTGGTGAAGAGCCAGGAAACAGAATAAACTGTTGCTAACAACCCCATTACAACTAGGAAACAAGAGCATGTCATTCAAAATCACCCATGGCAGTTTGACCCTTATTAAAGTGGAATGCAAACTCATTGTGTATGTGTTGTTGATATTCATAAAGGATCTCATAGGAACAGTTACAAGACAAACCTGCTGTCCCTCCAAACATAGAAACTATTAAATTGCCAATACAACGGTAAGAATAGTAGGGAGGATATGCCAGGACTAATAGAGCTGAGATATCAGAAAGGCATGGGAAAATGACTCATGGATTTACCTCTTCCTTATTATTAAACCAAGCCACTTAACCCCAAAGCCCAGAGCTTAAGGAAATGAAAAACTGCTAATGAAGGCAAAAAGGAAAAACACAACCCGTTTCCCCTAGCTTTCTCAACAGCATGTCTGAGTGCATGTTCCAAGAAGGATCAGCCACGTCCATTTACTGGGTCAGCCCCTGATAACTGCAGACAGGCAGGGTGTCAGCACCCACATACCTCAAGCAAATGTCCATAGGGCAGAAGTGTGCCTGAGGTGTCCCACTGCAGGCCCTCCTCCCCAGGTCAAGTGTTTTTCCAGCCGTCATGCTCAAGATCATACCTAAACTCCTCACTGGAACATAAATTACCTACTGGGAGGGGTTCTCTAGTCAGACTCCAGTCCTTTGCTAGAGGCTGAAGAATCTGTCTTCTTTCTCCACATAACAGCCCTCAGGAACAGAAGGCACTTGGAGGAGACCCTTGAACATGTGGTTATCTGGCTGCTCCAGCTGACTCTCTGAGATGAGCTCCGGTCTGTCAGAATCCCTCGGCACAGGACCTTGTGCTCCAGCTCTGCCTGCTTCCAGCTTGGCATATAGTTGGGCCTTGGTCTGACTCATGATCTTCCACTGACATCCACAGAGGGTGAGGGTTAGTGTCACAAGACAGAGACTTGCAGACGTCCCATTGCAAGACAGAGTGTCTGAAGGCTATTCTCAAATCTGTGTTGAAAATAGAAGAACAAAAGAAATTCAGCTCTGCAAGGAACAAACCCCAAATATCCCATTGTTTGAATGACTGAAAACACTACTGGTTTCAGCAGAGCAGTGTGAAGGCCTCAAAATGGGAGGAAGAGGCTTTCCGAGCCAGTCCTTACTTTTGAGGCAAGAGTATCCTCCAGTTACTTCAGCCAATCTGAAGCCCGGCGTTGGTAACCCTGCCATAAGGATGAGTAGACACTAAGATGGCTTATGATAGAACAACACGTTCCACATGGACCCAGCTCCCAAGGCCTCCCTTTTGCAGGCACACACACCTGCACAAGTTATCTGTAGGAACTCTTGATCCCCAACTGGTGGCACTGGTTTGGGAAGTTGTGGAACTTTTTGGACATGGTCTTAGATGGTGGACATGGGGCAGAGGGCTGGCAGCTTAAAAGTTATATCCATACTGCACTTTCCACTTGAGCTGTCTTCCTGAGTGCTGATGTAACTACTCAGTTACCTAAGCTTCTTCCTACTGGCACAGCCATGAGACACTCTAGACAACATGCCTTCTTCTCTGTGGTTTTGTGTTTTCCAAACAACTACCTTCAGTTCCTTCATGTCAAGTATTTGGTCACAGAGATGAAAGAAGTGCAACACAGAGGGGGGAGGAGAGAGAGAGAGAGAGAGAGAAGCACACATGCATACAAACAGCAGTGTGCCCTATAACTAAGCAATTGGCCTTGGGAATCCAATTTGGTAATAATAATAATTAAAAGGTAGAAAATATTAGCACAACCTACAACAGAAATAAGGCTTAAAAGCACGCTAAGTGGAAGAAGCCACACACAAATGATTGTACGGTTCACATAGCTGTTCAGAACTCAGAGAGACAGAGAACAGACTGAAGTGGACTCAGGGTGGACATAGGAATGTGGAGAGGCTGCTGACTGGGCATAAAGTTTCCTCCTGAGATGACAAGTGTTCTCAAATTAGATTGCAGAGATGGCCAGTCACATGATTCTGTAAACATACAAAAATTATTAAACTGTGTACTTAAGTTGGATGGATTTTAGAGTATATAAATTGTACTTCAGTAATACTATTTTTAAAACAATATTTTTATTTATTTCATGAGGATTTCAAACATGCATGCAATGTACTTTGTTCAGATTCATCCTCTACTCCTCCCTCCAACTCTTCCCGGGTCCCTCCCCTCATCTATCTCTTCCTCCTAATTTTATGTCCTGTTATCCTTTTTATAATCCACTGAGTGTAATCAGTGTTACCCACGTGCATATGGGTATGGGGCCATACACCGGAGCAAGGACAACCTACCAGTGGCCACACCCCTAAAAAAAAAAAACTCACTCTCCTCTCTCCAGCAGCTATTAATTATCAATAGCTTCTCAGCTAGGTGTGAGGCCTTAGAAGTCTCCCTTGTTCCCGCTGACATATGGAGGAGCTTGCTCTTGGGATGGTCTTATGTAGGCAACCACAGATGCTGTGAATTCAAGAGAGCAGTTATCCTGTTATGTCCAGAAGACTCTGTTTCAAAGTAGTCCTCCCCAACTGCTGGCTTCTACAACTGTTCCACCCCCATCTTCCACACTTGCTTCCTGAGTCTTGCAGGGGAGAGGATGTGGTGTAGATTTCCTAGCTATAATTAAGCATTCCACAAACATTTATTCTCTTCGCTTTGACCATAAAAACCCATTTTAACAAAAACAGCACAATCACCCTTCAACTTGAACCACGGTATGGGTGAATTTTTCCAACAGTTCTCTCTGAGAAGGGGGAACACTGGACAGAACTGGTTTCCTGGCTTGTGTCTAAGCTTCACTCTAACTTGTATATTATGTGGAGTCTCATCAGTCATGAACTTGGGAGGTGACTCTATACATGTTCTTCAACATTTCATGGCTGATGGGGCCTTGGAATCCAGAGGCCCTTAAGATTGAGTCTGACTGTGAGTGCATGTTGAAGCCTTTCTCTGAGTTACCAGCACTGCAGCTCCTTTTCAATTTCCAAAAGATATTTGGACCAAAAATATCATGGAGAGCAAGTTTCCAACAAGTGTTGCCCAGGGCGGTGGAGACTAGAGAAGCTGGGAACACTGCAGTGTTTGAATTGCCTTAATCACCAAATCTTCCCTTCTGGCCTCTCATGTAAGTGACAGGTGCTTTTTATATTTGTTCTGAAAGGAAACTTTCACAAAAAGAGGAGTTAAAAAGCTTGAAATGACAGCTTAACTGCTTGCTATGTGTGTTTGAATAGGCTAAAGTGAAGTGCAGTGTGGCGGATGCTCCATCCTAGGCTACACAGAGGCAACGATCTGACCTCATTTTCTCTGAGCCAGAACATGAGGACTCTCACCCTGAGGGTCTGTCTCTGTCCTGGAAAGCATAAAACCAGTGTGAAGGGTATTATGTGCCACAATCTGGATTATTCTAAATAAGACCTTAACCCTATCTCTGAGGCATTTTTGCAATGTAAAAGCCTCAGATATGAAAGCAAGCATTAGAAACCTAAGACATATCAGAATCCCTAGATAGGGTAAGAAATTGATATTATCTTGTTCATTGGGAGGGCATCTGCTCTTCCCACACTGCGGTTCTGTCAGAGCCCTATCAGTGGCAAGAACTTCAGATAACATCTGACTTGAGCCATCTCTGGTCCTCATGGAGACTCACAAAGTCAGAGCCACTGAACACAAGTTCACTGAACACAGGTTCAGTGAGGAACCAGGCCACCCAGTGAGTGAAATGTGCAATTAAAGAGGAAATATTACTGGGACGTCTCCATTCTGCAAGCCACTGGATATCTAAAGATAAAATGGCATGGCTGAAGCACAGCCCTTTAATTCCAGAACTTGGGAGGAAGAGAAGTAGGGGATCTCTCTGAGTGTGAGGTCAGCCTGGTCCACATGATGAGTTCCAGGGCAGCCAAAGCTATGTACAGAGACCCGGTCTCAAAAACCAAAACAAGAATGCTGTGTGTGTGTGTGTGTGTGTGTGTGTGTGTGTGTGTGTGTGTGTTCACCAGGATACAGCCTGGTGATAAAGACACAGTGATAAAGACACTTGTAACTCCTTATGCTCCATTTTGGGATAGGAGAAATGATGAGTGTCTGCTGCTCCAAGGAAGAGACCATACCAACTTTCACCTCGAGTGGAGTGACCAGATTAGCATTTGAGGGATAGGAAGAAATTAAAATATGCTTTAGTAATCACCACTCATGTCCGTATAGACTCTGAGTATGAGGAGGACTTGGATGCAGATAGTTTACTGGGGAAATGACATCAAGAAGTGATAATAAGACTTATTAGATAAGATAATAAGAGAATAAGTGGACCATAGAGGAGTAAACAGAATAAAGGAACATGGGCAGGCAACGATTGTACTGACGGCATCTTACAATTGTCCCCACAAAAGACCAGGACCTGAGTATTATTTGTTCATCCATTATCTTCCCTTCCTAGCTGAAGATTGCTCTTGGGTTGCCAAATTGCTGACATTTTCTACCTGTCCTGTTGAATAATGTTCAAAATAAAGCCAAAGAAAGTCTTTGGGCTGAGGAACAAAACACCAGGACTTGGATGTGAGAAGATGTGAAAACTGCACACTGCTGTTGCAGGGAACTCAGGTGCGAGAAGGCTATACAGCAATGGCGTCTGTGGCAGGATGAAGAGGCAGCAGTCAGTAGAGGAAGAACATGCCAGGACTACTCCAGAGAGGAATACTGTGAGTCAAGGCCAAGGAGGAGAAAGAGCTGGGGTCTGGGAACCACAGGCCTTTGAGTAAATTCCAGACTGACATATGACAAAAGTTGTGTGGGAGCTGAGAACGGGGTAGATTCTCTCATGGATGGAGCCAAACAACTATTTGATATGAGGTTACTTCTAGGTCATTTTTGAGGGATATATCTAGATTCCCTTTTAAGTGTGTGCTTCTCTTGGTATCTAAGGATCCTCAGCAAACCTATGCACAACCTTCCTCCTTGCAGAAGTGACTCCATGTCAGTAGAACACACACACACACACAGCCCTCTTAGGATTCATTATGGTCCTGGCAGTCAGTGAAGCATCTTTCCTAGAAATCCCTCCTCACTGCCCTCCCTTTCAACCTTGAGGAAGTCTTCTTAGAAAAACATGGAACAGCAGTTGCTTATATATCCTTGGAACAAGCTCATTTCTTAGAAAGTGTCCAAAATGTAGATGGAGACTAGAAAGCAAGAAACACATGTGGCAGCAGCTCTTACTACTCACATCTGTTAACTCCGTGACGTCAGAGTCCATGTGGCCTATTCTGTTTACAAATGGACACTTGCTCAGAGAAAACAGTGGCAAGGGATAGCACTTGTGCACTAAGGCCATGTATAGAACGAATGCCAAGCTCAGGGAGAGAGATACAGGAGCCAGGAAGACTGGGGCCAATGTTTTTATAAGTCTTCTCCCTAGCTATGAGGCTTTGGGTGTATGACTTTACATCTCTGAGTCTCCCCTGAGAAACGGCAGTCCCCACCTCCTACAGTCCGACAAAGGAGAGAGGAGACCCTAGGGAAGTGTCAGGTCTCCTGCTGGCTCAGGAAGCATCCGTATCCTCCACTAATACCATGTAGAGTATTTTCAGGCTCACGTGACTAGCCAAAAGACTTAAGGACAAAGAGGATGTCATAGTGCTCTACACATTTAATTTCTTTGCCTTTTCTTCCTGTTTTTCTATTCTTTTTATTTCTTTTCCTTCTTCTTAAAATTTTCGTTGTCCTATGATAAAAGGTCTAACATAACCCAGAATATCCTCCAAGTCACTACGTAGCTGAAGATGACCTTGAACTTCTGATCATCCCACTTCTACTTCCTGAGTGCTAGGATCCTCAGGGTGTGTGCAGCTGTGTTCAGTTTAATGTGGTGCTAGGGATCAAATCCAGGATTTTGTGTATCTTAGGCAAGCATTCTACTAACTGTTCTACTCCCTGAGCCCCACACAGTCCCTCTCCTAATATTTATATGTTATAGCTGCTCAATAAATGAGCATACTCCTATGACGAAGTCATGGAGAAAGAACAACTATTCCAAGATTAAAGGAAGAAATAGTAAGTGTTAAGGCCCTGCCAGGTGGCTGGATGGTGGGAAAGCTACAGGTAGGGACAGAGAGAGGATGCTTTGGGCAGAAGTTGTTCTTCTCATCATCAGTATACCTTGTGAATAAGGAGGGTTGCAGCTCCCCTGAACTTCAGCTTCTTCATCTTGTATAAATTCAGAGCCCTTGGGAGTAAATCCTCCTGCATAGTGCTCAGAGCATCACCCACTAGCCAGTGAGATCTTCATGCTCATAGAAATGGTCTACTTCCATGACCAATGAGGTTGTAGCATTTATCTGGAGCTTTCAATTTTGAAAATCTTTCCCAGTGGTGTGGTTAAGTAGTTAACTGGAAAAATTAGACACACTCAACTGTATTTCCAGAGGCCATGATAGTGAGGGGTAATGGAAGGGCATCGCCCAGCTGAGCCCATGTTCCATCTCAATGAGGAGAAAAGCAAACAGAAGGCAGCAGGGGATTTGCTGTGCATCCATTATTTTCCAGATTTGCAAGAGAAATAGGCTTGAGCCAAACAGCCCAGGAGCTATAGAAGTGTCTACATAGCCATGACCCAGCTTTTACCCAAGTAAAGACAACTGGAAGCAAGCTGGATAAGGACAATGTCAGGGAAAATGCAAAATAGCGCAGGGATTTGAAGGTCATTGCTGAGGCATGCTGGAGAAGCCCTTGGAATCCAGGGAGCATGCACTCAGGATGAATGCTTTCCAGCGTAGGAGCTCTGCTTCTTCATGCTGATCAACAGTGGAAAACAATGTTCAGTAATTGTACAAATTAAGAAAGCCTGAAGCAAACTTCTCTCCAGAGACTGATTCCTAATGGATAGAATACCACCAACCCACTAAGGATAGACAATCTAGTGAGTCTGATTCCTTTATTGGAAGTGTATTGAGTTCTAAATTCTATCCTTGATCACTTCCCCCAGTGGCTTTGATGATCTTCAGGATAAGAACAGCTAATCTAATCAAATGAATCCATATGGGGTTGGAGCAGTAACGCAAGGAGATGCTCACTCATTAATTCCTTCTGGCCATCAGGATCTATCCTGAAGGCATCCAGTTCAGCTATGTTGAAACTTCACCTTCATGTATGAGTGACTTCCAGAGGGGAACCTGTTATCAATCATACAGCCAAGAGATCAACCAACTGCTTGGGCAAATTAGAAGAAAAGTAGATGATGACCTTTGGGCAGGATGTGGAAAGTACTCAGTTCTTAGAGCACATCAGCAACAGTTCTGACAAGAGAACTGTTCCACACCAAAAGGAGGGCTGTTGAAAGCATGACAGGTATGGAAAACACTGTAAGTTTATTTGGAAGTTAGAGTAGAGTCACAGACCAGGAGGATCAAGTTTGAATAAGGTGAGACAGAGAAATAAAAACACACTAGCAGAGAAAGGCTTTGTTTAATAAAGGAGGCAGGCAGCTGATCCTACTAATAAGAAGTATTTCAGGCTAAAAGCAGCAAAGGGACTCGTACTCCTCCTACCTTACACCTGCTGCTTTCCTGTCTCCATACCATCCAATGACACCTCCTCTTGACACAGACGCCTCTGTGGTCTGATCCATGACCGACCTTGCTATTCATGGACTAGATCCCAGTCCCTTCTGACTCCTCATGGCCATTGCCTGGGGCTTTGGAATGAGAAACAATGCAGCCCTCACTTTTCTCCCTCCCCCCACTTTTCTATTAATAACCATCCTCTTCCTTATTTTGCTGAACTTTAAATACACCATATTTGCTCTTTCCCTATGAGCTTTTTAAGTAAAGAAGAGTCTCTGACATGTAAGCACTGAGTAGATTGCCACATGTACATTACTTGTGACTAACTATGGGAAAACAAATAAGGATAGGAGACACCACATCCTCAAGTATCACACGTCCCTGCCTGTTTACCGGCACCAATATACTTTATAAGGTAGTGAGAAGACTTGCCTTTCAGCCTTATTAGCATTGGAGATCATCCCTGGATGAAGACATCAAAATGGAAATGTCAGCACATCCTGTTTTGATTATAAACTGCTGGTAGGCTATGCCTGCATGTCCTATCCCTTGGTCAGCCCTGGCTGCAGTTCCTATCTGAGGGTAGTGGAACTGAGCATGAAGCTACATAGGCAAAAACAACCTTGTGAGTTTTCCTGCCACTTCTCTGCCTGATAATACAAGTATTTTGCTTGCCTGAGGATTCAGCCACACTGTGGGCCTCTCTCTTTGGAATCATGCTCAGTGATTCTCCTGAGTTAGAGGCCAAAGCCTGAGCCACCACTGATCAGCCTTAAAGTGATTTGTTTCCCTTAATTCTTTACATGTCATTCTGTCCTACAAGAAATACATTTTGGAAATGAGAATATGGAGACTTTTTTCCATGATGTATATAATCTCAGCACCTTGCCTAGGGCTGGCCCAGCATAAGAGCTAATAAAAGTGTGATAAGTACTTCAAAGGAGGAATAACTGAATCACAGACACTCAGCTCATTGTCTTACACATAGTTTTGCTTCTTTCTATGCACTGAAGTTCACTTCTATTAGCTAGTTTTTCTGTCTGTAAATTGAGACACTTTGCCAATATATCAATAACTTTTTAAAAAATCTATATTAAAGAAGAAAATGCGCAGGATGCAAATGGCTTTGAAGACAATGGCTCTGGAGACAGATTTATGTACACCTGAAACGTGGCTGTACTGATTTATGTACACCTGAAATGTGGCTGTACTCACTGCCAATGTGCTTTGAAAAACCACACCATACACCCTTCTGACCCCCTGTCTGAAAAAACCTTCAGGGAAGAGATATCCTGAGGACAGCCTGGGTTCCTTTGCAGGAGCAAGGTCTCAACACTGTTCAACAAGAGGAGGAATGCCAGTTTGTAAGAGGAGGGAGTGACCTCGTGGGTCCTGCAAATCTAGAGACTCAAGATTGTGTGGTATTTCAATCATTTGTTTCCTAGTCAAGCTGACCTGCTAAGAGGGGAATTGCATTTTGAGGGGAGAAAACAGTACTCTGACAATTAAATCCTCAGGTTTCTCTGCACTCTCACTGAGATTCTTTGTAACTGGGAGGTGGCTGGCTTTTACACTTAGCACTTATTGTCAATCACTCTGACCTTTGTGTTTCCGTTTTCCTAAGCCTCAACTAAGCTCAGTAATGGAATGACCATTCCATTCCATTGTTCTTTTATTTACTCTTTATCCCTTACTGATGAATGTCTGATTCACCTTGTCAACTAAATAGAACTTTTTATTGTTTACCTTCTCAACTCATCAATAATTGTCCTGTTCCTAAGGACTGTTGTCTTCCGGGCTCCCCCTGCCACCAGGAAGGGAATCTTCATCTGGACAAAGCAGTGGTTTATCCAGCCCCCAGAACCTTTGCTTAGGGTCTTCTTTCCTGGTCCTTTCTGATAACCAGTTTCCTCATGTCGAATTTTCCAGGAAGATCCAGGCGGAGATTTCAACGCATGCATGCATTCAAAAATAATCTGATAAAACAAAACTGTAGCCTTGTAGCTAGAGACAGCATGAGACTAAGGTCTGGTTTATGTCCCAAGCAAGACTAAGATAGCTCCTAAGTATTTGTGTTGCTGAGAGGAACTTCCAGAGATGCTTTCTGAGGGAATAAGACCCTCTTCCTCCAGAGGCGTGGATGCTGAGTGGATGCCAGAGGGGAATGATGGCCAGCTTAGACATGTTTCCAATCCCTAACGGGCCTGTGGGTACAGTCTCCCCCTTCATGTGCTCTGGTCCTATGGTGCGTCTGGTTCCCTGTCCACCTCATTCTATACTAAAGACCCAAAGTGGACAGCACATTCCACTGAGCCAATCACTTATCTTCTGAGAACTTTGGAAAAGGACAAAGACAGGAATTGATAAAGTAAGTCAGACTTTGTAGGTGTCCAGGTTTCTGTACATTTGCCAGCGAGGAAGGAAAGCCAAGCTCCTTCCCACAAAGTTGTCCATTGTGGAGTCACTGTTCACAAAACAAGAAAAGCATAAACTAGACAAGTAGAGAAATCAAAATAAGAGGCAGAGGCCCAAGTTCCTTCCAAATCCTCTTTGAAACTCAGCTAATTCTTTTTTGTTGGTGGTGGTGGTTTGTTGCTGTTTTTATTTTTGTTGTTGTTGGTTTCTGAGACAGGGTTTCTCTGTTGTCACTCTGGCTGTCCTGGAACTCACTCTGTAGACCAGGCTCTCCTCAAACTCACAGAAATAAAGGCATGAGCCAACACCATCCTGGCTCAGCTAATGCTTACAAGCTTGACCCTGTAGGAATTGCCCCCTGCCAACAGATTGGTTTCCATTAAGCACCAAAAGAGTCAACACAAAATCTACCTCTGCTGTTCATCCTTGTCTCCAAGGGCAGACATTTCTTGCTTGTTTGTTGTTTCTTAATTAATTCTTTGTTAATGCTTAGTCCATTTTTTTTTCTTTTCTATAACAATAGCCTCTTCCTAAGATACATGTATCATTGATAAAGAATCCTTCCAATTATTTAGATAATTAATCAAACTGTGTCCTCTGTTTTTTCCATTGTCCCCATGCTTTTGTAGCCTGCTCCTTAAAGAGAGATCACACAGTAGTGACAAGCCCATAGTCTTTGGTGTAAGGGAATTTACTTTGAATCCTTGCTTTGATACTTACAAGCAATTTTATCTAATATGACAGAACCTGAGTGAGTTCAACAACGTAATGGTGACAACTGGGTCTCTTGCAGGTTGCTAGGAAAGAAGTAACGAATATTTCTGAAGTACCTATAAGGAGGGCAGAGAAGAGTTGCTATTGATGCAATTATAATCATTATGACCCAAATGATTTGGGAAATCAAACAATCTCTTACATTAATCAGCATCTTTTCAGTCACAAGGGACAGGTCCTTTAAAACATCCTTACATTCCTTTCAGGAGGGGAATGAGGTATTTCTTTAGTGGTCAAATAAGTTCAAAGATAAAGGGAACCAAGATCATAGACAGGATTTCATAACTCAGTTGTTCTACTTTCTTAGCTGACATTCTTCTGTATAGCTCCTTCCTCCAGCATTCTCTTCTGAATAATTCCAGACGAACTCATCAATCTTGTGAGTCTCAAGAAATGTTTTTTATCCATCTTAGACCAAATTTTCTGACTGTGGTGACTAAATTTAGATTGGGGCTAATGAGTAGAGTCAATAACAAAATAATAATAGCATATGACTCAAGAATGGGAAACTTTTCCCAGGAAAATAAATGTTCTACCAAAAGAGAGAGGAAGAAATAGACAAGACAATGGCATCTTCCCCACCGTCTAGCTGAGGCTGCACTGCTCCTCTATTCTATTACTGTCTTCTCCTCAGAATGGTACCTATGTCTTCTGTACTTCTCACAGTTCTTTATGGAGCTCTGATTCTTCAAGAAATCTACTAGCAACAAGATCCCCAGGATTCTCCCACGTGACTCTATGGATTGAGGAATTCTTCTTCATCTATAAGACCAGCATTTTCTCCTGTGCAGGATTGCCAACCATCAACAGCATACAGTGATTTAGCGGCATTGAATGAATCCATTTGAACTACCTTCTTCATTCATATATAACAGTTTCCTCAACTAGATACAAGATCCTACCCCTTATGGAGGAGCTACTGGCTGTTAGTAGCTTCTGTAAGAGGAAGAATCACTTTGCTCTGAGGATCTGGCCACTGGTGAGATTCCCATGTTTCAGTAGATGTTACCACATCCTTGCACATACAGGCAATATAAACTGGGCTGAGTGAGTTCCTTTTTTTTTAAAGATATGAAGTTAAAAGGGGGACATGTTGATGTGAGTGTGAGGGGAGTTGGGGGAAGTTGGTAGAAAAAATATGATTATATTTAATTGTACAAATGTATGAAATTCTTAAGAATAAAAAAAAATCTCATGCCTTCCTGGGCATATCAATTGAACACAAGTTTCTCTAACAAGTTCATTGATGTAGTCAGAGGCAAGCATTCTGAGACACACCCATACTTTTATTGTTTAGGTATTCCTCTACAGAAAGCTCAAAGATTAGAGCCCAAAGCAATTTTGTACATCAAATTCCACTTAAAAATGAGAAAAAGAAGAGCTTCAAATTATAAAACAATTTTCAAGACTCCAACAGCCAAAAACCATTAAAGAATAAATTTAAATGGATACTTGAGTTTCTGCAGCATTACAACTATATGTAAGAAGAGAATGATGGGAAACAGCTGATTTAGACAGGCAGAGCCCACCTGTTCTACAACTGGCAACAAGAATTCTTGTCGTTACCACTTGACCCTAATTATATCTCTCTTGCCAGCCTCTTCATTGCACAGTAGAGATCTTGTCATCAGAAAGAGATGGAAATCTTGAAGATCCATTTATATACTAGGGCTCAAACTGTTTTGCCTGGACCTGCCTCCTAAGTGGCAAAACAGGGAAACCAGACTCATAGCTTCCTCCTCATCCTGTTGTCATTCACCACACAGTCAACTGTTTTAACAAAACTCCAGAAGATGAGGCCAGTCTAGACATACCTAAAACCTTTGGTGCATATCCCTGGAGGAGTCACTGTCTTAAGCTGCATGCCCACTGGGGAGCTCACCAAGCTCCAGTGGATAGTTCCTAAACCCATGACTACACAGACAGCAGTGGTTAAATTCAGGTCACAAAACAAAAAGACATGAATGTGGAAAGAGGATTGGTAGAGAGAAGGAAGTGTCTGGGAAGGGTGGGAGAGACATAGGAAAACGTGGGAATGAGAGTAATTAGAATATATTACAAGCATGTATCCAGTTGTCAAAGAAAAGGTTAACTGGTTAAAAAAATGCAAGTATTAAAGATGAAAGAAGAAACCCAGAGCTTCCTGAGCTAAAAAGAGAAACACATTATTTTGAATAGTTAATGTGTGTTTTTAAATAAAAATTTAAAAGAAAATAAAAGAAATATCATCAAAGTGAATTCCCTGTAGGTTTACTAAACATCATGACACAGTCTAGGTATTCACCACATCCTTCCTACTTTGCACACAACTGTATTCCCCAAAACCTTTGAATATGAACAGTGTAACTAGTTCTAAACAATGAAGTTTGGTTATGAATGTGTTAGTTACTTTCCTTACTCCTGTGATCAAACACATGGCAAGAAGCAACTGAGGGGAAGAAGGGTTTACATTGGTTCACATTTTAGGGGATACAGCCTATAGTAGCAGGTAAGGTAAGCTAGAGCATCAGGTAGCTGGTTTTGTTTTGTTTTGTTTTTTCCATTCAGTTGAAGACCCCTGCCTATGAATGGTACTGTCCATATTTGTGCTCAGGGTCTTCCCTCCTGAGTTATACTTTTCTGGAAGTATAAGTGGAAACACCCTCACATACACACCTGGAAGTCTGTTTTCAAGGTGATTCTATAATGGCCAGCATCCGTTTCCCAGGTTTTTAATCTTTAGCCATTTAGTGGCTGGATAGAGAAAAAGAGTTTCAAGTTTCAAAGTCCTGTTAACATCAAACCCACCAGTTAGAAAATGCCAAAGTTATTGAGTCATTTGGGCTGGAGGAAAAGTCATTCATATCCATTACATTGGGCTTCATGTTCAGAAGGAATTGTGTCAAGCTACTGACATTTGGAGTTATTTTTTATAATAAGTAACATTAATTATCTTGATTAATAGTCAGTCAACCTACAGGTGGGATTACCAAATGAGCTTCACTCCAGTCACAATGCAGCCCACGGACATCAGGAAATGCAGCCAAAGAGAGGACTGAAGTAATATCCAGATCCAAAATGAAGTGAGAGTCCAAGAGGTCTACCAACCAGCTAAATTTACGTCTTCTATAGATGTTTGGACCACAAATGATGAATCAGAAACCATGAGTTCAAATCAGTCTCATTCTCTAAACATTCCTCAACTCTGCACATGGTTCATTGATCTTCACAGATACTTCCCTGGCCCGACTCCTGAGGAAATGATCAACTTAGGACATAGTTCTAAAGATTCTCCAGCCCCACCTATTGATGGGTCTTCATCTCCAGCCTGCTATTTTGAAAAACATCATGCCTCTGTGCATAGGATTACATAAGATGCTTGAAATCTGAGTCACTTATGACTCAGATTGTGTAAGCATTTGTAGCCTAGACCTATGGGACTGCAAAGAGTTTGATGACTGCAAAAACAATACAGTCAGACGCCACCCTTCCTCAGTGAAATCTGTCTTCACTTTGCATCTAAACACATTATCCATCCTCAAAATTGGGCCTCGAATGGTAAGATCTCAGTGAGTTCGGGTGTTTCCCTGAAATCATGAAACCATCAGTGGCAGTGGGAGACACAGCTTGATGTTGCAAGCTTTAGCCTGAGGACTTCTCTGAGAGGTTTCTACTCAAATGTGGTTGGTATCTTGGCTGATACTGCAGAAAAAACATATTTCAGGGAAAGTCAACATGAATCGGAGTTTAGATGTACTAAGATGAAAAGTTTGTGAGCTAAAGAGATGGCTCGGTAGGTTAAGGGCTAAGTTTACATACTCAACATCCATATAGAAAACCAGGCATGGAGGCACATCCTTGCAATCTCAGTGCCAGGAGGCAGAAATGGGAGGGTTCCAACAGCATACTACCAAGCCTGTAAGCAATCAGTGAACTTCAGGATCAGTGAGAGACCCTACCTCAAAAATAATCAAGAGGAGAAAGCACTCAGCACCAAGCTCTGTCCTCCATACATGTGTGGATACACACCTATATACACAATACACAACACACACACACACACACACACACACACACACACACACACACACTTATATAGCACACACACAAATGATGCAAGAAGAAAGATAAGTCAGTGTACACTCAAGGGGTGAGTTCAAGACAGACAGTCAGCCATAGTGTAAGTGTCATAACAATAGCTATATACAGGATGTTGTGACTTTCACAGTTACATCGTCTCCAAGGGCTGTAGTTGACAACCAGGTTCAAAGGCTAAGTGATGTTATGTGTGGACCAGGCCAGAAACAAGGACAGATAAGCTTGTATATTCCCTTCATGTCAGAATTTATTAGGTAACGATAAATTCAGAAGCTATACCAATTTCCCTGGGTGTAATTTACCAAGAAGTTCTGATTAACCTTGATAGCTGGCTGTCGGCAATCGTGGGTTTTCTTGTTACAAATTTAATTACTAATATTAACTTTCAGATAGCATCTTATACTTTTCCTGTTACTATATGAAAATGTATATGTATTTGTATATATAAGACTTAGGGCGACTATAAAAGATTAAAGTGGCTACAGAATGTAAAATGGCAGCAGAGACTCAGAGCTGACACAGCCAAAACATGAGGCAGTCAATGCACTGGCGACATTAAATCTCTCCCAGTTGGAGAGTTGCTGGAAGCAAGCAAACCTAGCTGCAGAGTCTAGCCTGGTCACAGTGACTCAGAGTCAATCAAGGCACAGATGGGCCCAGAGAGATAGATTGATGGCACTTCACATGGGCTGCATCAAGCAGTTGGGGACCACGCTGAGCAGAAGCCCTGGGATGCTCAGAAGTTCTCTGTCTGTTGAGTCCTTTGATGCACGGATCAGGGGAGAGGTCAGTGGGACTGTTGCCATCACAGCGTTAGGTGATCTTTCTGTAGCTTTTGTCAGTCTGGTGTATTTAATAACTCTCAGGCCTGGTTTTATTGATACAGTTTCAATGCCCTCATATAAGTTCTATGGACACTGCACTCACATGATTCACATACATACACTCAGATA
This sequence comes from Cricetomys ansorgei, assembly GCA_026225945.1. Lineage (NCBI taxonomy): Eukaryota > Metazoa > Chordata > Mammalia > Rodentia > Nesomyidae > Cricetomys > Cricetomys ansorgei. Next base: position 63,861,293 of record JAMJFZ010000199.1, on the reverse strand, counting down.
CGTCCAATACATAAAATAAAATAACTTTTTTTCGGAAGAAATGCTTTTTTGTATCCATAAGGCACAAGTGGATCCGGTCCTGGAAAGGCAAGCACACAGAAGCTGCCTGAGCCTTAAAAGGCACCATGGAGAGCAGCTTTCAGATGGGTTTGTGCTCCTCTCCAACATACCACCATGACTTCTGACATTCCGTTCAACTGTTCTACACAACACAGCTCCATGTTCACTTAAATCATCAACACATACACCATGTAGAATTGAGCCTAAGGGCTCACATATGCACAGCCAGTGCTCTATTGCTGAGCTATACTCTTGGTAGACAGAGATGGGCAACAGTTAGGGATGAGTCTTAATTTATGGATGAGAAAACTGGAGTTTAACGAGAATTCCCTCTGCCCATGAACTAAGGTGTGAAGCTAGATCTAAATCCAATGACAATGTCCCTTTTCAGAACTTTATTAGAAGGGAATTCAAATATATACATAGATATAATATAAGACTCAAAATTAGCTAATTGTGACTATAATTGTGAATATTCAACCGATGTCCTCATCCCCATACTTCATAGACTCAGTGATGTGTGGAAACTTGTTGTCTAGGAACAAGTTCCTAGACACGGAAGTGCCATGTCTAGGATGGGGACATCCTATATGGGGTTGCACCATATGGGCTCCAACTCTCCTAGGCACACCCCATCATACCATAGCTTTCTCCTACTCCAAGAAAAAGCAAGTGAAATAAACAACAAACCTAATAACACTTCTTTGTTTCCAGTGCAGTGGTTACACATGCAAGGAAACAGCTGGATACAGTGGGCCTGGGTGGGGTAGCTGCATTAAGTCTGCTACCACTATTTGATCTCCAGGTTCTAAGACCCAGAATAATACTTCATACCCATTGGGGTGATTACAATGTCATATGATTTTGAAACAAGTAAATAAATAGACATAACGAATGTGTCTGAGGCTCAGGAGCCATTGGAACTCTTGCGTACTGCTAGTGTAAATGTAAATGGCACAAATTATGAGAACAGAAGTCAGAAATTGGTTTAGGGTAAGACAAACCCAAAGAAAAATAACCAGTTCCTTTCTTGGCTAAAAGTCAAAAATGCTCTTGGGTCCCTTGGCACCTCATCCTAGCAGATACCAGAAGTGTTTGAGGGCTCTGATGTAGTTCCTAAATAATTTCAGGGTTACTTCTTTCTAGCAGGTAATGTTAAAATGGTAATAAAAGCCCACTAAGGGAAAACTCCTCATTGAGAGAATAGAATCTCTGACCTGGGGTGGGAGGGACCTAACATTCTAGCCAGACTGGTATATCACCTGGCCAAGTGACAACTCTAGGAGAACAGGCGCACTGAGAGATGTCATCCACGTCTCCTTTAGACCTCTGCTAGGTTCCTAGTTACAAGTTATGCAGGGAAAGGAACCCATGGAGGGAGGAAGTGGAGATTTACCAAATGTCCAAAGGTGGTTCTGTTCTTCTAAGAACACACAAAGAATCTGGCAAGGACAAAGTAATCTTGGTGCCATTTTGTCTCACTGGAACCTGGTATGAGTTGAAGTCACAAAGATCTGTGTATTTGTAGGAATTCACATTCTTTAGAAACTGACTTGGTAAAATCTCCGTAGCCTCCTACATTGTTTCTACCCCAGTCAGAAAAATAATTGCCTGGACACCATCTGGTCCAAGGCAATCCTGGTGTCCACCATTACAGCTGGGAGACTGAGGTGGAAACTCCTAAACTCCTCTGTCTGTTCTCCCTTCCCTCAAATCTGACCCAAAATCTCTCAGGTTCTCTGATGAAACTATGGTAGAAAGGGAAAGAGGAGAGAATCCTGAGCCTGGAGAGTAAAGGATAAGGAGTTAAATAGCATAATTTACCTCTTACCATGTGGCTATCAGACACAGACAAATGGAAAAACAACCCAGACAAGAGAGGCATTGAACATGCACTCCATATTCTGCACTATCCAATAAGGAAGACTGAGAGGGAAGAAATAAAGGAATTCCCCCCACCTTTTTCTTTCCCCTAGGGAGGCAGAGCATCAGGCAAGCAGCTTATAGCCCCAAAGAAACATGAAAAGATAAAAGGGGTTTACTTAAGGTCCTGGAGTTATGGTTACCTGTTGTCCTCAAATGAGCTTCTGAAATATCCCCATATAGACCACCAAACATGTGATTGGAATTTTGGGGAGTCCTTTCGTGACTACCACATGATATTAGGAAATCAGAGTCCCCTGCTGTGGTTCTTAGTGTCATTAATAAAATAATTTAACAGTGGAATCAAGCAGCAGCTCACGGATGATCTTATAGTTTAAAAGAAAAACCGTCAGGGCAGGGTAGCTATTAGATTTAAGCAGCTGCCTAGAGAAGGAGGATGGAGAAGGGGAGGATCAAAAAGCTATACCCTTAAAGGCAGCAGTGGAGATCAGATACACAGCAGACAAGCAGCCACATGGAAGTTATGTTTTTATGAGTAATGAAGAAAAACTTGATTCCTTAACAAAGATGTGTGACTGTGGTTCTTTAAGCTACTGTGCTAAAGAAGAGGGAAAACACTTTATCTCACTAATGTCTTTAGCAAAGCTAAATCCACCTTCCTAAGGGCACCCCCCTGGTCAGGTGATTGACTGGCAGGATTGGAATGTTAGGTCTCCACCCAGTCCAGATGCTGTATTCCCTTGACCACCAGGACACTCTACTGCCGCTCTGACACAGCTACTGTGGAAAATAGTATTCCAGGTTCTTCATATCTAAATGTAGAATGTTATGCTTCCATATGATCCAGCTGTTCCATTTCTAGGTGAATTCACAAAAGAATCAGAAACAGGATCTTAAGGGGATATTTATACCCATGTTCAGAGCAGTGTTACTCCCAGTTGCTAAAATATGGCCATCAATGGGTGAATGGATAGACACACTGAAATACTGCTATTATTAAAAAGAAGGGAATATCAAGGCACACCACAACATGATGAACACTGCAGATACTGCGTTGAGTGAAACAAGCCAGTCATAAACGATAAATGTCATGAGTTTGCACATTGGTACAACCCTGGAGCAGTCAACCTCACTGACTCAGAAGGTGCAAGAGAGGTTATCAGGGACAAGAAGGGGGAGGGGCAACAGGGCGGTGTTGCTTAGTGGGTGTCAGGCTTTATTTTTTATAAAGTGAAAATGCCTGGGGGTTAACAGTGGTTGATCTCAGGGCCTCTGCAGCTTTAAGGTCTACCCAGGGCTGAGGCTTCCCAAGCAAGTTCATCTCGGGTATGCTTTCCTGTCTGCCCCAGCCTGCTTCCTTTGCTCTCCTAGAAGTGTTATTCTGGAGAGTGAAATCTCCATCAAAGCTCCAGAGGCAAATTTAGTCTTGAAGTCTCAAAAGTTTATTCTGCTTTGAAGAGTCTGCCTCAGTTTGCTTTGGTGTACAAGAACTAGCCCAAATGACAGTGAATGAGATAGACCCAAAGACAACAGAACTTGGAAATCAGACCCTGAACTCATCTGGACAGAGACAACCCCATCTGTAGATCCAAAGTGAGAAAGGATGGCGGCCTGTGTCCTCTGTAGAGACCCATCAGGAGCCATGAGTGAGGACCAACCAGCTCTGTTCATTTCTGTCCTTTTTAGACAGAAATACATCAGGGACCAGAGTGGGGATCAGCCAGGCCTAGTCAGTGTACAAACACAGTCAGGACCTAGGAAAGCTGCCTCACTGAGCATTCATTTCTGCATCAGAGCCTGATTCTCTCATTTCTTTCAAGAGTATGCTGATAGTGAAGACATCTCTCCCAGAAAAGAGCCAGGACTGAGAGATGGGTCAAATCTGGCTTTACTGAGAGAGACATTCACTCTGTTTCTCCCCAGGAATGTGAAGAGACTCCTGAATGAGACATGTCAAAGGTACTTCTGAGAAAAGCCCAGGGTCCCTAGTGGTAAAGACACTAACTAACCTCCATTTAATGTAAGTACTCACTATAGTACTCACTATCCCAAAAACCTCTCTGTTTTCCCAGAAATCCTTGTTGCCACGTAACATTTAATGAGCCAATCCAGTGCCTGGGTTCTGACCAATCAGAGAGATTCCCTGCCCCCTTTAAAAAGTCTTGCTGGAAGCTTCTCATGATGGGATCTCCTATTCTGACTTAATAGGATAAAAGAGAGTTGACCCCAACATGTTGGATAATAAAACCTCATGTGTTTGCATCGATCCTAAGTCTCTTGGTTCCTTGGAGGTTGCCCCTTGCCCTGAGACCCCGGGTGGGCACTGGCTCGGCGGGTCCTTTCACTTCTAGGGATAACAGAATGGGAAACAGTTATAGAGCAGGCTACATTTTAGATAACCAATACATCCAGGCCTCTTTCTTGTTCTGCTTAGATACATACAAGTGTGCACTCATTACATACTGAAATACACATAAATACACCTAAATCTGTGTGGATTAGACATACAGACCATGCAGTACATCCACACACTGTACTGAAAATTAACTTTTAGGTACAAGCAAGCCCGTGTATTTACATCCATGCACGGGACATAATCCATATTCACTTAAACACGTGTGCTTTTAAGCATGTAGGTTCATATACACGTGCAAGATTCTATTCTGATCCTTTCGTGCAGTCCTCATCATCCTCTGGATTTCCTTTTCATACTTAGAGAAAGACGAAGTATAAAAAGGAATGCCATACTTTCGTTTACTAACACTGGGATCTTAAGAAATTTGTTCACAGGAATGAGGGCAATTCTCTCATGAAGATTTGCATTTTTGATGTTGGCATCTGTACTGGATTTGGTTTAAGTGCCTCCCTTGGTAATCTCAGCTTTTTCACTGATGTTACTGATGAACATTCAGGAAGATCTCTGCAATCAATAAACTTTGTGTAGGCTGTGAAGAAGAGGTTCTGAATTTCATTAAAGGCAAAATCTAGAGTTTTATCACCATCTTTGGAGACTAGACCATTCACAGAATAAGGAACCCCCACTTCTTATCTGGCCATGCTGGCTGTGGCAGTCAATCTGTGTCCACATTTTGGCTGGTGGATGTGACCAGAAAGCTTCTTACTACACGTGTCCTATGCTTTGTCTGTCCTGGCCAGACAGCTGTCCCTAGAGACCACCTTCTCCACTGCCTCTGAGTATAAGATGATCTAGATTACTCTTTCATGCTAGGTCACTCTAAGTGACCTGGTAAGTCCCAGTTGTTGATTTCCTCAGAGAATAACTCCCTAAGGCACCTCAGATCCACCTTCTCCAAAGACTGCCCAAGGTGTCCTGTGGTGTCACTAGGAAACACAAGGGTGTGGCCATTCTGTGACCTTTGAGCTGAGACATAGGTTCATCTTGCTTTCATCTTAATATACTATCTCAAGTTTCATACAGAGTTTCTAGGGCTGTCACCCGGGATGATTAACAATCATGCCACCACCACTGATTTTTTTTTTAAAAACTTTTCCTTCAGAGTTTCACTTTCCTTTCCTCTGCCTCCTTTTTCCTGGGATTGTGTAAGGAAAGGAGAGTTTGCAGTAATTTTTGGCAGAACAATTCTGGGCAATGCAGGCCACTGTGGGAATTTAAAAATGACTTGCTTTTTCAAGTCAGTGTTTGTTTACTTGCAAAACATGGCTAGACAAGTTATCCAGAATTAAGACTAATTCAGATAATGCAGATTAATATCATCTCACCCATTAACAAAAGTAAGTGCACCATTTAAATTATCCTTTCTCAATTTTAAAAGTATTTTATTGGAAAATTCCCTCATAAGGCATTGTTTTTCAAGCATTAGATGGTGGTTTTAAAATAACAAATTGCTACTCTTGATAAAATTAGCAAAAAGAGGACTTTGAGATAATAGAGAGGGGGGAGGTAGAGAACAGAAGCAGAATGTTCCAGAAGCTGTAGAGGAGATCAGAGGAAGTGAAGAACAGGGTGGACTCCTTCCTTCCTAGGACCCACACAGCATTTACAAGATACCAAGAGTCTGACCCTTCCTTGGCAGTTGTTGTTTAGCAACTTCCTGAACTGAAGCCTTCCTTCCTGCAGGCTCAGGATGCTAAGGAAAATCACCAAATTCTAGAAACTCAGAAAGTTGCAAGAATAACAAAGCCACACTCCAAAGATATAGAAACTGTAAGCTCTGTCACCAGGGTACAAAGACCGTTAGGTGGAATTTTTCAGGTTGGGCAGGAAGCTCCAGGGACATCTTTCCTGAATCATCACCTATACTTAGATGGGCTTTTAGTTACTTGTGTCTCTGTAACCCATCACCCATGCTCCTGTGACTAACTCCAATAAACTAACTGGCTCAGCAACCTGTACTTGGGTAGAACTGCTCCTTTGGTCTACCTGTGCCCTATCTAGATTGAAAACACATTTGTTCAGGTCTCTCAAGGAAAAGTCATGCTATGTGGAAGCTATCAAAGATGGAGTTAGGCCGGATTTTAGACTAAAATTTTCAAGCTAACATTTTCCTGCTATGGTGAAGGTGGAATTTTTCAAATCTATTCAGAGTGAAACTATAATTATGAAGAGAAATCAAAACAAGAATAAAAATTTAAATAAAAAAGTTGTAATCATAAATGAATCATGGAATTTGAGTTGGGCACAGGCTAAGATTCTAGATTAAAAAACCAAATTAAGGTATGCCGGACCTGTATTCAAATTTCAGCATAAACTTTTGTCATAGAGGTTTAGTAATATCATGAATAATATAGTCTCAGAAAGGAGGGAGTTAGAAAAAATGTCAAAAATATTGAGAATATAATGGCAGAATAAAGTTTTTTAAATTAATGATAGATGACATTAACCCACAAGGTCAGAATGTTCAGAATATGAGACTGAACATGCATATTCAACATCAAGGTCAAATTGCTAAAACTCAAGGAAAAATACACTTCAAGGCAGTAGCCAAGAGAACACATAATCACATCATAGAGCAAAATTAACAATAATTTCTTCTGAGCAGAAATGGTGGAGAGTGGAGTTGCTTAGGGGAATTTCCTGACCGAAGATTTTTCTTCACACTATTTTATTTTTGAAATTGTGGTGGAATTAGAAGTATAAGAATAATTTCAAATCCTAAAATAAGAACAACTCAGAGCATAGAGGTGAGGCACAGACAGATAAAGAAGGGCTTCTTAGGATTGACAGTTAAGCATCCAGATGCGCGCACGCGCGCGCGCACACACACACACACACACACACACAACTGATGACAGACCATATGTCCCTTGTTCAAAACAAAATAAAAACAAAAAACAAACAAGAAACTGATAATCAGACATGTAATTTGTACGCTGTTCTAAATATTTGACATGTGTGGTGTCTTTTTATCCTTCAGCACACCTGTAAGGCAGGTACAACCACAAATCCTATCAAAGTTAAGGCAACACAGGGACAAAAAGACTGAATAGCTCACCAACCTCATGCAGTCAGAGTGAATTGAAGTAAGTCTTTAATTGGGAGCTCCAGTCTCCAGCTTCACCCTCTTACTGACAATGCTGTTTCCCACACTGCTAACAGGTAACAGATAATAAGAGTTTAGGAATATAGAAAAGGAGAGAGACATTGAAGAGACTCTTTCAGTGAATTAAATAAGATGGGGTTTTCTTTGTTTTTCTTTTTTTTGTTTTGTTTTGTTTTGTTTTTTTAACTGAAAGGGAAATCAGCTATAGGCATGGAGAACAGGGAGAATCTAGCCTAGAAGGATAAGAGAGACTTCGAAAGGGAGCTAGCCCCTGGGATGCTGAACTGCCTTGTGTGATTGTTTAGGTTGTATATTGTACAACGTAAATTTTTATTGATGGCTCCCCTGGAGGTACGCAGTGTGCAGCCTGCTCTGCCTTGGACAATCTGCTCTGCATACCACAGCATTTCTACTCAGATGGGTAAGGAAAAGTTAGGCAAAAAACAGGCAGAAAAAAAAAGAAAGTGGTGATTGAGAAAAGATGAGAGTGCCTTCTCCACATTCTGTGGAGCTGGACGTAATGCTACGTGTCTGGGGAATAACTGAGGTTTGAAGTTGCTGAGATGACACTGGAGGAATCAGACCACGCTGGAAATCACTAAAGGGGGTGGGGAGGCGTGCAGTTACTGTGTGCTGGGCACTGTTTAACAGACATGTGGGACCCACTTCGGACATCATTTCCCTAACTGCTTGTTTAACACTGGTAACTGTGGTGGGATTATTTATACCATGAAAAACAGTAAATACTGTAAATCAGGGCTTTTCTTGCTATGGAGTCTACTGTTGGTATTTTCCAATACAGTACCAGTCACTAATAACTCCTCAAACACTTATGAACCTGAGGTCAGACCTCTGGACTGAGTGCTTCAATCCAGCTGAGATTATTAGCCTCAGTTGAACCTTGCTGGTCTCCATTCATAATTTCCTGAGCTGGGAGTCATGGACATCCCCACCTTACACATACTGACTGAAGGATTCCAGATGGCCCTCTGCATTGTTAGATAGGGATCTGGGGCTGTTGGCACAGGCTGCAGATCTGTCCGGCTTCTCAGCAATTGAAGATCCCTCCAACTGTGTGGTCAGTGGCCCAGTGACAGGGATCAGAGCCCTTTCAACATCACTGACCACAGACTTCCCCTGGGTAATAACCACAATGTCAAGCCCATTCCATGTGCCTGCAACTGGTACACACACTTCAAATGTATTGACTCAATTTAAGTGCTCACAAGGCAAGTGAGAGGCTATATGCATCACAGAGGGAGTACGCCTAGTGGCCAAGACGCAGCTGGCTTTGACACCCAAGCAGGCAATCTTCCAAACCTATGCTCTTTCCCAACACAATGAATTTTCAGAAACAGGAAGCAAAGCTTATTTCTGTTGCTTTCACAGCAGCAACTGCATTCATAGACAAAGCTACTGGGCTTCTGTCCATGCATGGCATGTGTCAGGCCATAGGGATGTGTCATCCATTCCCACACAGTCTCAGCAAACAGAACTGTATGCTAGGCCTTGGTTGGTGTGGTGTTGCAGTCTCCTTTCTTCAGTAATTAGCATCTTGAGTTGCTCCAGGAAAACCCTTTCTATCCCCTTAATCCAGGTTATGTGGTAGGGCTGACCTCACTCCTGCTCTGAGTGGCCTTCAGCCAGAGGGGTTAGGGGGAGGGGCAATCTCAGATCCCAGGGACTGGATCAGAGCTGATCCGAGAGTCAGATTCGAAGCAATAATGGTGAAGCCCAAGACTTGTGTTTACTCTAGAAAGTAAATGTCTCTTCTACCAGGCTTGAATCTAGGAGAGGTGCAGAGGCTAGGAGCTATTAAAAGCCTTTTTTGTACTGTCAGAAAATAATATGGAGATTCAATAGTTAAAAACAAATCGTCCTATTCTGAGAATTGTATTGTTGGAAGGAAGAGGACGTCAGAGCATTGTTTAATATATTCTTATCTTCAATGCTATTTTCCTATCAGAAATAACCTCAGATACACCCCTCCTTCAATCATCTTGATTTATCACAGAGAAAAGGTCTCAGGACACTCTGTAAAGGGAAAAGAGACCTAGAGGTGCAGCACAGGGAGAGGAATACTGCCCACCCACGTGAGCATGAGTGAAGATCTTCAAAGAGACTGTGTGCTGTGTGCTGATTTTAAGTCTTGACAGGTTACGAAGGAAATTTTAAGATGTATTCATCGAAGGCCCTTAGAGAACAAGAACAGAATGACATGTAGACATATAAGAGGAGGCTTTGACAGACACTGGTTCACATGGCTTTAAGGCAAGGAAGCTTCAGAGTTTGTCTTCTGTAAGCTGCAGCATCAGGAAAGGTAGTGGTGTGGCTCAGTCTGCAGTAGGAGGTCTGAAAACCAGGAGAGCTTATGTCCATGGATGGGAGAAAACTAATGTCTCAGCTCATTCTTCCTCTACCTTTTCATTCTATCCCTCAATGGACTAGATGATGTCCTTCCACATTAGTGAAGAAGACCTTCAGTAAAGGTATCACAAAATCTGTCTAAGAGGATAACTAGACAGTGGTCCCAGTGGTTGACCCAGAGAATAAAGCAGTAATTACCTAACTCATAGCTGAACTCCTAACAAGTGTAGCATGAATTTCCGTATTAATGGAGTCTGATTTTCTGTCTTGCTAGGAAGCTGTTTCAGAGAGCAAAGCCCACTAGAGGAAAGACGGATGAAGAGATGGAGGAACACTGTTTTATAGCAACTTGTTTTGTACTTTTGGCCCAAGACACATTAAGACAGTTTATTTACAGAAGCTGGATTCTCTCCAGTTTGATTTTCTGTTCCTTTCAGTTCTATCCCTTATGGTGCTGACTGCCCAGAGTGGTGCTGTTAGTTCTTGTAATATGGAATAAGAAACTGAGATTGTGACAGCTTCCATAAGTTGTCTAGGGTTACGCACAAGACCCGTGGTGTGGCCAGTATCCATCTCTGCTTGTTCTGACTCCAGACTCTACTCCATCCATTCACTCAGCATCTCTGCTGCTTCAGTAGATGGCTCTCCAAATCAGTGGTCCTTCCATCTTCAGATAAACCCCTTCCCTTCTATCAGGCACCCTTTTCAAGTTTTAGTACACCATCCATCCATCCATCATCCATCCATGCACCTCTCTAGTTATCAAGGATTATTATCTTGCTATGCACTGGGTATCATGATGGTGTTTGTAAGAAATGCACAACTACACAAGGCATAGCCCTTTCAGATAGTCCAAGTGTTCAGCCTCTCTTCCCACTTCTCTGGGACCAGTCCTGCATCCAGATGCACTTTGACTTTGACTTTCTCATGCCTCCAAGCTCTGTAGCCTACTCAGGTGTTCACATAATTTCCCTTCTATCTCCCTAAAGCTGTTCCTTTTAGTCTCATGCGATTGATTTCTGTTTCTCCTCCAAGGCCTGGGTGTCTGTCCCCTCTTTGAGAGTTACAACTTCAAGGAAGTTGTCTGGACAGCTCTCAGCTCAGGCCTGATTTCCCCACAAGATCGAGTCACTGAAGAACAGAAACTATACCATAAAGTCTATGCCTAGCAGAACTCAGGGCCCCAAGGAGTTCAATGAAGTCTGTTCACTTAGTAACTACAAGCAACTAACTCCATGCCCTTTTAGGAACTAAGTCACCCCTTCTCTTTTTTAAGTCAGGTAAGCCTGAGACTTAATGCCTAGTTAAGAAGGGATAATGCAACACAGCTCTAAGGAAATGGCCTTAAATTCTTACTTTGTGCTAACTCAAATAGACTCTCTCTGGAGTCTGGGGAACTGGTATATAGTTCAAAGATCTGAGCTTTCCCCTTTCCTATCTTTAGCTCTGAGTCATATGCCATTTGACCCCCACAGGCTTTGTCCTCTGAGGTCCTTTGGGAGTTTGGGTTCCTCACATCTGGCATTAATACCCTATCTTTCCTTGACGGATCAGGTGGCACAGGACCCTAAGCCTACTACAGTAACCAGATCAGTACCTCCAAGCAACAGTTTAGTCCCTAAATTCCACAACAGCTGGTAGTTTACAGGCTTAATTGTTCCTTAGGAAACAAATTCAATTTTTAAAACTGGAAGAATAACATTCTGGTTTGGAAATTGAAGGAGATTCCTTTCTTGTGGCTGGGAATCTACTTTGTAATTTCATACCAAGGAAGATTCCAAGTCAAATCACCACTCATTAAAGGCAGGGCCCTACAGTGTCCTTGTCCTTATTCATCTGTACATCCCCAGGCTGGCCTCAGACTGCAAAGCCTCAGTTTCCTTAGCCACAAAGCCCAGCCAAGCTATTGGACTGCACTGGTATTCCCCAGGCATCATGCATAGGGCTAAAAATTCCTTCATTGTTTCCTCACAAAATCCTGAAAAAGCAGATGCTGCTGTTTTACCTTACTTTCAAATGAAGAAGCTGAAGCTTAAGAAGTTGAGATTATTTTTCTTGGCATTTTGAATATTTTAATTAAATTTATTTTTATCAATACATAAAATGTATGTGTACACATTTATGGGGGGGGTTACTATATTTTGATGTGTCTATATACTGTGCCACATTTAAATCAGATTGAACATATCTGTAGCCTAAAACATTTGTTCAAGTTCTTCATACTGAAAACACACAAACTCCTTCCAGCATTTTAAAGCATTTTATTAAACTGATTTAAGATATACAACGTACATGTGGAAGATAGATAACAACTCGTGCGAATTGGCTCTCTCTTTTCCCCTGTGTGGGACCCAGGAAGAGAACCCAGGTCATCAGGCCTTTTGGTGGCAAGTACTTCTACCCTCTTAGTCCTCTCACTGGCCTCTTCCGGCTTTTTAAAACACATGTGATAGCACACCCCAGCTTACTCTTCTTCAGTTGCAGCTTAGAATTCTCTCTTCCCTTCCTTCTCTACACTCTCCCCAGCCTCTGGTCATCAAAAGGCTTCTCTCAACGTCTATGAAATCAGCTATTTTCAAGTCCACATGAGGGAGATCTTATAGCTCTTGTCTTCCTGTGTCTGCTTCGTGCTCCAGAAACCTCATAAATAAGGGGGTTTCATTCTTTTGTCACCGATGACTAGTATGTTGACATGTGCATGTGCCATACTTTCCTCATTCACTCATCAGTTAATGGCTGTTCATATTTCTTAGCTCTTCAGCACAGTGCTGCGATGAAACTGTGGGTACAGAAGCCTTTGCACATCCAAACTCACACCTGTTGCTGAGATCTGAGATGGCTTAATCCTCTGCTAGTTCTATTCTTAGCTTCTTGATGAGCCTCCATTCTGTCTTCCACAGGCTGTACTAATTTCCCATGGGGCCCAGGGCTTCTCTGATCTCCAGAGTTGACACAGTTTTCACAAGGATCACACCTGTGTTGAATTTCAGGACTAGAGTATGGTGGTTTGGATGAAAATTGTCTTTCTTAGCCTCAGGTATTTAAATACCTACTTGGTGATTCTGTTTAGGGAGGTTTAGGAGGCATACCTTTGCTGTAGGAAGTATGTCCCTGAGGGCAGGCATTGAGATTAAAAGTTTCTTGTGATTGTCAGTTTGCTTTCTCTACTTCGTGCCTTTGGCTTAAGATGTGAGCTCGCAGCTTTCTGCTCCTTCTGCCATACTTGCCATTTGTTGCTGTGCTTTCTCTGTCATTGTGGACTCTATCCTCTGAAACCATAAGCCAAAATAAGTAAGTTGTCTTGGTCATGGTGTTTTATCACAACAACAGAAAAGTAACTTATACATAGAGTTTACAATTAGGCATGCTTGACCCGCTGCCTAGTTCCTAATCATTTCCCAGCAGAAACAGTCAAAATCTTCTCACCTTGACCATTTTATGTATATGTTGTGGAGAACAGTCAATGTTCCTCCCAAAGGCTCCCTTATGTTAAGGGTGTATTGTCATTGAATTCCTTAAAATGCCTTTTTAAAAATATTATCACCCTAATTACAACATTGATGTTTTGATGTCTGCTCTTTCATTCATCTCTTCATCTGCAGCAGCGATCCCAGGACCCAACATGTAGTAATGAGTCCACAGGGTGCTAGAGATATCGGAAAGTAAGGGATCTGGCCTGCATATCCATGTGTTAAGCACTGCACCGCTGTCTTCAGGCATTTGTTTTTATTCAACTTCTGGGGCCAATTTTGATCATCTCTACTGCCACAGGTGGAAAAGTCCAGGGAGCAGCGTCATAGACAGGCACTGCCAGTGGGGACTCAACTGGTGTGCACTGGTGTCCTCTATGTTCTACACATCAACAATCACAGAACAAAAGGAAACCTTAGAAGTCATGTGTGGGAACCATGGGAAACCTAAAGGTAAAAGCACTATTGAAACTCTCACCCAGACTCCAAGAAACAATAGAAACCAGGGAATTACACAACTGAAAAGGATAAACACCTTCTGACTACATTATACTCCCTCCTCCCAAGGTTCAGGGACCACAGAGGGGGAGGGGCAGAATGATTATAGAGCTAGAGGTGGGGGTGGGGGATAGGGCTGAAACTGTTTTCTGGACTGGACAAGATCACTGCTGTTGTGAACTCACAGCAAATGTGGTTGCCTACACAAGATTAGGCAATCAACATTCAGCTATAGGAGGGAGGAACTCATGAACCCCTACCAGCTGAGGAGCTTTTGACACTTGATGGCTCCTGGGAGAGGTAGAGTCAGTTTTCTGTAAGGTTTTGTCTTCTGGTAGGTTGACCATGTTCAGTGATGGTCCCACACCCATGCATGCATGGGAAGATTGAATTGGTGAATCATGAACAAAAGCAAAAAGAGGACATGAAATTGGGAGGGAGGATGGGGGAGGATCCTGGAGTAGTGGAGATAGGAGTGGGGGAGTAATCAGGGAGAAGAATAGGGGATGAATTTGATCAAAATCCATTGTGTGCATGTATGAAATTCTTAATTAACAAAAACTGTATTTTAAAAACATGTAGGTGAACCTGCTTCATTGAAGTGAGTATAGCTGATACTTACAGATCTAAATTCTCTGAGCTGGAGCAACACAATTGCTTAATATGTGGGGAAACAGCTTAATGGGAGAAAAGGAGACTTTTACCCCCTAAAATCTGTTCAGTGAGCAGAAACTAGCATTTGTCAAAACCTGCACTTCCAAGAGCACTTCAAACTGTTGGTGTTGTGTTACAAACCGCCCAATGTCATAAACTCACTGCTTTGACTAGGCTCATGTATCTGGTGTGAGTTGGGCAGGCCTGTGGGTCTGCGCTGGGTGGGGTAGAATGAACCCTGGGTCTGCTGTTTCTGAGCAGTCAGCTGGAATCCAGTGAGACTATGATGGGCCTGGCTGAGAACTCCATTCACATGGACTCAGGCTGGTTTGAATGACAGCTGTACAGGGGCCTAAGACCATGAACAAGAACACAGGGCCACTTGTGATCTAGGTATGACTCTGCCTTTATACTCCTGCTATGTTTTATAGGCTGAAGAAAGACACCAGACAAATCTATACTCAAAGTCTGAGATGACTTGCTGCACATTCCGAAGGAAGTTGCTGAAAGTCCTGGAGATGGGCTGTACCAAGGAGGAAAGAGTTGTGAACTTTGATTACTGAGATATACTTCGGGGACTGTGGTGGTTTGAATGAGCATGCCTCCCATAGGCACATGTTTGATGCTTAGTTACCAGTTAGTGGAGGAGTTTGGGAAGCATTGGGAGGTATGGCCTTGTTGGAATTGGTGTGTCACTGGAAGTGGTATTTGAAGTTTCAAATACCAGTCCCAGTCTTCCCCTCTCTCTGCCTGCAACTCGTAGATAAGATGTGAGCTCTCAGCTACTTCTCTAGTGCCATGCCTGCCTGACTGTTGCCATGCTCCCTGCCATGATGATCATAAACTAACTTTCTGAAACTGTAAGCAAACCCCTGCCATCAGATGCTTCTGGCTCTTCTCTCCCTTATGTCTACAATAAAACTCTTCCCATTAACTATACTGTGGAACAGTCACGTTGTCAGTTTATATAATGAGCAAGGCAACTTACAGCAGAGAATAGCCAGAGGCATCTAGAGGAGTCCAGCACAGACAGAGAAAGTAGTAGACTGTACATGGCCAGCAGACTAGACCTGGCCATAGAGAGAGGGAGAAAGGGAAGGGGAGAGCAGAGATAAAAAACAAAGATAGTATGGGCAAAGGTGAGGGCAAAAAGAAAGGGAGCATGTGGAGAGATCATAGCTGAAATAACCAAGAGAGATGAGTAGCTTTGGGGGTGGGGGTGGGGGTAGCCTGTGAGCTGGGAAGTTTAGGGTAGCAGAGAGGAGAAGAGCAAGGATGCCAGCATGGACTCTGACATGGCTGAGGGACCCTGGAGGCCTGTGTATGCTAATAGCCAACACAGCCATTTGTCTCTTCTGCTAGTGATAAAGGAAAGGGTTCCTTTGCTAGAAGGGAACTGGCTTCACAAGTTTCTGGAGAATGCTGGTTTTTGCCTAATTGTCAGAATTTGGGGAAATCGAGTTTCCTTTGAACTTGACAGTTATGGTGTCTTCTCATAACAATAGAACAGTAACTAAGGCAGAGACATAAGACATTTAAAATTAAAATCACTGACTGGCTTGAAGAAGACCAGAGATCTATTCAGTGTCACACAGAAAGTCATGGTCAGAGTTAGAATACAGTTCTGTGTTTACAAGAAACTATAGTCTATTTAAGACCAGCTCACAACATTCACGATGGCAGGGCCATGCATATTTTATCTCAGTCTTTCCAATAACTTAGGCTGCGGCGTCTGTCTACAAGAATTGAACAAGAATTGTATTTTTGCCTCTCAACACACCTCCTTTGCTTTCTTCCATAATGATGTCACAATAGTCATGGGGCAGCATGTCTCTTCCACATTCATCCCTCTGTTTGACGTAGGAAAGTTGGAGACCCCTGGCTTCTACTAGCGAACCCTCTCTTCTCTGGTTCCACTCTTATAAATATTATCTCATTATTCAGTGCAATGAAATCTCTGTTTCTATTTGTTCCTTCAACTGATACACAAACATCTGCTTGCTATCCCACTGTGATTTCAATAGGAATATCAAAGCTATTATCAATAAGACAGAACTGTTCACTTCTTCTCTGGTCCAATCCTCTTTTCTAAAGTTTTTTCACAGTGGCACCCAATCCCCATTGCTCAAGCCAAGACGAGTGGAAACCATGGAATTATCTCTAGTGTAGATCTCATACTCAGTCCTTCAGTGCTTTACTGGCCTTGCTCTAAGCCCATTCAAAACCTCTTTTTTTCTCTCATCTTCACTTTTCTGTACCATTCAAGCTACTTTCCTGGCTCAAGTTGTCTTAGTGTCTGTTCTATTGCTGTGAAGAGACATCATGACCAAGGTGGCTCTTATAAATGCTTTTTTATAAGAATTCACTGGGGACTTGCTTGCAGTCCATTATCATCGTGGCAGGGAGCATGGTGACATGCAGGTAGGCTCTGGAGCAGTAGCAGAGAGTGCTACATTCTGATTCAGAGGCAGAGAGAGTAAAAGAATGAGAGACTGTTACTGGCATGAGCTTTTGAAGCCTTAAAGACTACCCCCACTGTCATACTTCCTCCAACAAGGCCACACCTCCTAAGCCTTTTAATCCTTTCAAACAGTACCACTCCCTGGTGACTAAGCATTCCAATATATGAGACTATGGGGGACATTCTTACTCAAACCACCATACAAGTGATGAGTCCAATGGCTTCTACATCTAGTCCCTGCCCCAATTCTATTCTTTTTATAATTCTTATTTGCTCTGGCAGAGTATTTCCTCTCTATCCTTGGACTACCATTTTCCTGTCTCCCTGAACTGAGGAGACCAACCTTGTATGTGCTAAGTTAGGCACTCTACACAGGCCATCCACATTTCCACTTCCATTCAAGGTGATGGGGGCATGGGTTATGGAAGTGAGCCAGCAAACAGTGCTGAGATGTCAGTCTGTGGTTCCAGGAGCATTACAGGTCTAACAGTTTTGACTGGGCCTAGGAATGACAGTGGACCAAGCTTCAAGCAGCACTTGTGTTACTGGATATTCTGCTCATCCCATTGACTTGGGATTGGGAGAACAAGTCATTCTTTGCTAAAGTATATTTGCCAGTGAAACCTTTGGAATCTGGAAAAAGAAAATCCAATCTTCAGATGTTGCATCTCCAGACTCTTTCATGCTGCTGCTTCTCACCCAGCTCTCCCACACTGATCCTCTTTCAGCTTCTCATACTTAGATCCATGCTGTCTGCTGGGACAGGTACTCAGGGTTCCTCCGCAGGAGGGACAGAGTCTTTGGTTCCCTCCCTTTTCTCAGTCAAATTTCACTTTCACTCTCACTATGAGGAGAGCTCAACTGATGGACCACAGTACCCGTGCTATTTCTACTTGTTGATTTGTGATCCGGACTATGGAGTGCATGTAAACTCAAAACATACAAAATTAAATCAGAGAGGGGCCAAAAGTTCTTTTCCATCCTTCCCAGATGCCCTCAGAAGTAATTCCTTTCCTTTCTCATGCGGTCTTTCTCAGTGGTTGTCTATACAGGTAACTTGTTCTTTCATTTTTTTTTTTTTTCTTATCAACATGGCAGGACACTAATATACCGCTCTACAAGTTGCTTCTTTTGACCCAGCAAAACATCTTTGATGCCTTTTCATATTTCTAACTGTTTATCAATTGACTGGCCGCATAGTTGACCTGAAACCTATCTGCAGAGTGCCTTACTTTGTTTAGTAGTTGTGGAAGGCTGTTCTTCAGGACTTTCTACTGACTGATGGATGTCTGCATTCTTTCCCCTTATTTGACTATTCCTTGATATAGCGAACAGCCTTGAACACAGTTGATTTACATGTGTGCTCATAGATTTCAGAATAAATTATCCAGGCATCAAACTTCTGAACCACAATGAATGTGTCAAGTTTGTACAGGTGCTGCTGGAACACCCTCCAAAGAAGTCATCCAAACTGGACCTCTTTGAGCCTTGCCCTGCTCTAATCTGCTGAACGGTTATCACAGTACAGGATTGCTTATTGGCAGCTTCTCTCCCAAACCCAGTAAATGAGGTTTGGAATAAATGAATAAACCAAAGCATACAATGAGAAGAGCTTTGGCATCCAAATGACATCATTTCCCATTCTGCACGTGCCACAACAGTGTGGCCTTGGGCAAATGACTAAACCACTCTGAACTCTGATTTTGCATGTAACCAAAAGAGATGCTGATAACCCCTATTTTGAAGACTAACTCTCAGGACCAAATGGAATCATAGCTTGTCACGAGCCACACCATATAGATAGCCCCAAACCCTGTGCAGTTACTGAGATGCCAGCTAAATTGAAGCCTTGGCCAGTTAGAGGTAAATGCTAAATCAACACATATTTAACCTCAGCGTATGTGTTGAACTCCATAAACTTCCAATTAAAGCCTCAGAGACCACAAGGACAATTTGGCAGGGTTTCTACCAGGGAATGCTTACTGAAGAGAAGGTCCATTTGCCAGGAAATACTCCCCAAAGAGAAGCAGCTGTTTGGGCCCCAGGCTTAAGGCCTGTTGAAGAAGTCAAGCGTACTCCATCCAGCTCCTGCACACCAATAACCACGACTAAATTTTTTAGTAGAATTTTTAAAGTCATTTAAAGCCACTGCTGATGAAGAAATGACTCTTGGCAGGAGGGATGCTTCCCAGGAAGGGTCAGGGAAAAGACTTTCCCTAGGTTATTTCCAAAGGCAGAGAACATCCCCAGGGAGCCAGCATAAAATGGGCTTAATAGATCCTCTGAGAACTAGCCAGAACGAGTTGTAATTAGGACCTGCTGACCATCACATGCAATCTCTGAAGGAAGTTGCACACTGAGAATTTGAGTGTCTTATTGGGAAGAAGGGCTGGCTAGCTTCCAGAAATCTCTAGGCATGAGGCCGCCTGCTGTCTCTGTTTTACATTGTGATTGACCACCGAACTGCTGCCCAAATTGAAATGTCCTGCCCAGACCCTCGCCTGACAGAACAATCCTACGCACTTTCCTGCAGGCTACTGGGTCAGGAGCTGGTAATTGACAGAGAACTCATTATGGGAAGACAGAGCCCCAGAGAAACTAGGAAGCTGTACCACCACAGCATCTGGCCCAGGGTCAAATCACCAGCAACATAAGGCCAACAGGAATATGCCACGGATGCAGAGGAAAGTGAAGTTTGAAAAATAGCCCATTCCTCAGCCTGAGACCTGGCTGTTGAAACTCACCTCTGTACACTCCAGAAGGGGCTTTAGGAGTGCCGCTGATTTTTCATTTGCCTCAGTTTTATCATTTACAAAATGAAGGTAAGACTAAACACTATTTGAGAAGTGGATTAGTCACCTCTCTCTTTGAGAGGAAAAAAATACCTGATAAAACAATGTACAGAAAGAGTGTTTATTTTGAATCACAGTTTGAAGGGTAAACAGTCCATTATGGTGGGGAAGGCATGATGATGGGAACATGAGGCAGCTGGTCACGTTGCATCTGTTGTCAGGAATTGGGAGAGAGAAACACTGCTGCTCAGCCAACTTGCTCTTTCCTAGGCAGTCCAGGATCCCCGTTTAAAGGATACTACCACATATTAAAAGTGGATCTTCCTACCTCAACCCAGTAGAGAAACTCCCTCACAGATATACTCAGATGTTTGTCTGTTTGATGATCCTAGATCCTGTCATGTTGACAGTCGATATTAGCCATCAAAAGGAATAAAGTCTGTGGATGACAAATATGATACTGGCAATCACCATAATGATGATGAGCCTACTTCAGCTCCTAGGTGCCAGAAACCATGCTAAGAAGACTTTTAAAGACTTCTGAATTAAGGCTGTGAACTAATTAAGTTAGTTACTTAATTCTCACAATGCAGCCTACACTGCTAATGTTCTCACCTTGCAAGTGAGGAGAACAAGGAATAAAGATTCTAAGACACCATCCCCAGCAGATTACAGACATGCATAGCCAGAAGCTAAAAAATATTTGAACCGGGGACTGCGTGTTCTACCTCCAGCGTTCACCCTTGTAAGTACATGACAGGTTTAAATGGTCCAGAAAGCATTTAAAGGAGAAAGGCTTCAGGCACAACTGGCAGGAACGTGGTACTGCATAGAAGGGTCCCTTCTTCCTCTCACCAGCTCCCATACTCAGCTGTGGCCAACTTAATTCTAGACAATCTGTGCCAACCCCACAGATGGAGAGGTATAAGCTCTTCCACATTCCCCTATTGAAATTTAGAAGCTCAGAAATCCTATAAATGGTCAAGTTTCCCAAACTTCCCATGTGGGTACCAGTGTAAATGAACATCAATGTCCCATGCCTTGTGTTCGTTGAGCTCCTACTGTTTGTCATGCTTTCTGGCCTCACAATGATTCTCAAAGATAGATTTGAGTTATCCATTGTACATGTGTGTCAAGTGAATTCATGGAAGCAAAATTACTTTCCCAAGCTGACAAACGCAACTTCCTGACCTACAACTGGAACAGAAAACTCCTTGCTATGAATCTGGCCTCAGACAGAATCCATACATAGTGATGACTGGGGGCATCTACAGAACTTAGGGAAGTTATCCTGAAAAGGCAAGGTCCCTATATCTATGATAATTGGGATCTGCCAAAGTCAGCTGTGCAGGAACATGCTAGATCCCAGATGCTGAAATGGAATGTGGGCATCTCTCTGGACCTGTCTCTAAGTGACCAGATCTCACATGAAGCACTGAAGCTATTTCTGAATGTTCCAGAGTCTTCCATCCTCAGTGATGTTGCAGATATCTATTCCTCTTTGTTCACACCTGGCTTCCCTCCAGACTTGCTCAGAGCCAGGAGCTCCTAACCCATGCCTGTGCCACCATCTCTGCCCCAGAAAGCCTTGTTCTCCTTCTCTGTATGAGGTGCCCCACATAGCGATTATGTTGGTTGCTTGCATTTCTACCTTTCCCTGGGCCCTGGGCTCGCTAAGGACCTAGGCATGGCTTATCTCTCACTCCGGTTTATACCTCCTAGAACTAAGTAGCACTTGGAGATAGAATAGCCTCAATCTAGAATAGCTTCATGGGGAGAAATTCCCAGATCCTGGGTTGATAAAAATCTCAGATTCCTTGATCTTAGACATGGAAAGTTAGCAAAAGAACAATGGACTAGAACGAGGGATGAGGTCTCACTATCATTCACTGCTTTACTCAGGCCAACCAGAGTTGGCCAATGGCAAGCCAGTGAATGGACTGGCATGGGCTCGGGGTATTAAGCCAAGGACTGTCACCAATCATACTTAAAAGGAAGTAGAGTTCTGGGGAGAAACTAAAAAAGGGCAGGGGAGGAGACTGCCTAGAGAAGCCTGGATCTTCTTTCCCAACTTTTCTATAGTCTTGAGTCACAACCCTTAGCTGAAGACAAGATCCTGCCAGTGTTTACTTTATAAATAAAGTTTTATTGGACACGATTGCGTTTGTTCATCTAGTGTAATCTCTGCCACCACTGGCACTGCAAGGTCTGAGTTAAATACAACTATAAGTGGGGAATGTTTACTATCTGGCACTTGATAGAATATTTTTGTCTACCTTGGCACATTGAGACCTCCAATAGCTGCTGCTCAGATCTTGGAATACTGAATTTTTGCTTGGATTGTGAGGCAGTAAATCTACCCTTTAGGCTTCATTAAGCAAACAGGAATCTGCATTGCAAGCAGTCCAGATAGCTTTAAAACGCACAGATCCTTCCCTACCCCAGGCCAGCACTCACACATACACACTCCTGGGTGTATTTCACCACATCTGCCCTAGAGAGGCCCCACAGTCTCCCAGCACAAGATGCTAATGAGGGACAGAAAATAAGCCACTCTGCTCCATCCTTGAGGCCCGAATTCCCACAGGAAAACTGCACAGTTTCATGTCGACACATCACAGGCCAAATATCTTCAGTCATCTCTGAGCCCAGAACTAATTGGAATTCCTGACACTCCCCCAGCCTCCTCCCTCCATCCTCTGTCATAGCACCAGCCTCCCAGCAGCACCCCATGCACAGTGTGAAGCACCAGGGTCACAAGTGAGTTGAGATTTCTAGCACTCCCTTGGCCCTGGCATGCTGTATCTCCTTAAAGACTCAGTTTTAGAAAGTCAGTTGCCATTTTCATGGCATCCCTAACACATCCAAGACCTGGTAGGCCAGGTCTTCCATGCAAGAGGGATAAACAGCTTCTGGGTAGAGAATTCTCACAGAGAACAGTGGGGCTATTTCAGAAACCTTAGTGTGCACAGGTGGTGGTAACCCATGGAGCTGGCAGACTGGGGCTTTGGGGGCAAGTAAGACTTCTTAGACAGTACTCCTGGGAACCTAGGTAGTCCATACATTGCAACATGGAGTACAGCCCTGAGCCTCAGGGCACAACAGCCTCCTCACTCCTGCACCTAGAGATGGCTAGGGCTTTCTGTGTGATCCACGCTCAGTGCAATTCTGAAGTAGCATGGGGCTGGGAGGCACTGCAATGGGTTAGAGCCAGGACTGAAAAAGACTGGGCAATGCGAGAAAGAAATCTCCAGAGAAGCAGCCTGGGGCTATCCCAGGTTTAGGAGGAACAGCTGTTGTGATGTGAAGGTGAATATTCCCTCCAAAATTCAGTGTGTAGACACGTAGTCCCCAGCTGGCGGTGCTGTTCAGAAAGTTGCAAACAACCTTTAGGAGACAGAGCCTTGCTGGAGAAATAGGTCACTCCGACAGGCCTTAGTGTTTTATAGCCTGGTCCCATCTCCTGCTCATTGTTTGTTTCCTGACTACAGATGCAATGTGACCAACCTGCCTCCTCTTCCTGTTGCCATGTCTCTCCTACCAGGGTGGGATAATCACCTTAAACTATAAGCCCCAAATAAGTGTTTCCCACCTTAATTTCCTTCTTGTCAGGAACTTGATCACAGCATGAGACAAGCAGCTAATACACACTCTTAGGTAAGAACCATTGTTGACACCTGTGTGACGCTGAGTTCTTTACTTGTGGTTCACAAGGTTGCAAGAACTTTGTGTGTATCAGCTGTTGGAATCTACGTCGTTCAGGATGATGTGCCAAAACCGACAGAGCTCACACTGAGTGACCTGAGAGTATCCACTATCTCTTGTAATTCTCACAGAAAACTGTGAAGGTATGGGGCTCCTCACGATCAAAGGAGAAAGATGACTAGAGAGATTATGCAACTACCCTGAAGACACACAGCTAATAAAGCAGGCCAGCAGAGATTCAGACCAAAAATGTTCAAGGTCATGGCAATGCTTTAGTCAATGTGGCTCTTCAATCTTAATGTACTGACAAAATAGTTGATACACACACACACACACACACACACACACACACACATACACACACAATGGACTAAAAGAAAATGAGATTTTAAGAAATTTATCCTTAAGATCCCAGAAAGAGAATTAGATTGAGTCTAGCAATCACATCTCCCAGCCTGTGATCCACTTAGCAGGTGGATCCCAATCAGGGACTTTCTAGAGCAACCACCTCTGGCTGCAGGTTGGGTGGAGTCTGGAGCTCATACCTGTGTCCCCTAACTCACATATGACTTCTACCTCTGGCCCAAGCTTTCAGAAGCATGAAGTAAGACTGCACGGCTCCAACTAGACCTCCAGGGAAGAACCACAGGCCCCAGGATGACATTATCATTCTTCACTGGCCAAAGACAGTGTCCAGAACCCATATGCCAACACCTGGAGGCCTGCTGGTAGAGCAGAATGTAAGATGTCGTCAAAAGGATATGTGAGTGAATAAATGAATGAATGAACAGTAAAAGAGAGCATGCATAGATGTTCCAAGTTACCAGATCCCAAGTAGAAGTGTTTTCTTCCATAGGCATATATTTGTAGAAGCCCCAAGAACTGTGTAACTTGCGATCCTGTAGGCCACGGAAGTCTTTTAGGACAGGGTTTGTTCACAAATATTTTTTATATCTGCTCCTTGCAGAAAATTCACGTTTGGTAGGCAAACTCAGGAACGGGCTAGCGACCCCAGCAGGCTGCTCTCACAGGACTTGTCATCGGGTGGATATGTAGGTTTTCAGGGCCAGTTTTACATAACCAGTCCATCAGCATTCAAGGACTTAAAACCCATGATAAGCCAGATACCAGGAGCACCAAAAGAGGAAAGAGGTAGCCCATCCTTTACTAAAGTGTACAGAGACAGAGAAGCAAGCAGACAATTTTATTGAGTGCTTAAAAGGGAAAATTACAGGATGCCATGGGAACCTGAAGGAGGGAGCCTGGAAGGAGTCAGTCATGGGAGGTTTGAGACACACTGTCAGGGACTGAGTTAGAACATCTGAAGATGAACAATGTATTTAAATGCGTAGAGACTCACAGAAAGATGGGATCTATGCCTCCACCCATGTATCCACCCACCCGCTACCCAAGCACTGTTACCCACCTGCTTATCCAAGAAGACAGTATTTACTCAGTTCTCCGATCCACTAAGACCTTCACTAGACAGTCCAGCCCTCTTTGACCCATTGTCTGCCCACTTGGCCCATTTACCATGGCCAGTGCTGGTGTTCTTGCTTCTGTGGTCCTCACCCACCCCCCAGGCAGTTGTCACAGTGAACTGTCAGACAGGCTACCATAAACCTTACACTCCTGTCCCCATCCCTGTAACAGTTCCCTTGCACCCTTGAGGGAGATGATTCACAGGGCCCCCACTAGGCAGCAGTGATAATCTCACCCTGGGACCATCTCCTTGTTCTCTTGCTCTATGTCCCCTTCCATTCTTGACCTGTCTTGCTCTCACCTGAGCTCCAGAGTCCCTTGCCTCTGGTGTCTAGCTCCCAGAAGCTTTACCCTCTGCCTGCGTCAGATCCATCACCTTGCATGGTAGGTGGGCAGGATTTCCAGGAACCTGACAGGAAACTCTTCTTTGTTCATTCATCTGCAATTCAAGTATTCCCCAAAGCTTCTTCACTTGCCTTCCTCCACCTCCAGAAAATAAGCATGGCCGTGGCAGGGGTCCCAGGTTCTCAGGTCCCTTCCTGCTCTCTCCCATCCAGAGATAAATGGGAGGGTTCTATGCTATGTATTTTCCTCACATCTTTCTGCTTTATATTTTAAACTTGGCAAGGCACATAGAAGAGAACATTTGCCATTTTAGCACTGTTCCTTTGCTGCCTTGAGACAGAGTCTTAGCTTCCTTGCCTAGCTATATGGCTATGTAGCTAAGGATGACTTTGAACTTCTGATCTTCTGCCTATCTGCCTTCTCAGTGCTGGAATTGCAATCATATGCCACCATACCATTTATGTGGTGCTGGGAATTGAACCCAGGGCATTGGGTACACTAGACAAGCACTCTACCAACTAAGTTACATCCCCAACCCCACTTCAACCAATTGCAAGTGCTCAGTTCATCAGTATCAACCCTGCCCAGCTGTCTGCAGAACTTTTCATCTTCTGTGGACTTCGATATCCCTTTGAGCAATAATGCCCCACCTCCAAGTCCCTGGTAACCATCATTCTACATGACACCTTTAAAATGAATAATGCACCTGGCGGGCTTAGACAAACTCACTCTTACTTTCCCCCAAGCCAAACCTGTATTGTGTCTCTCTAGACATGAGAATACACTGTTCAAATGACTGATATCTCACTGCTTTGTTTATTTTAGTACTTTGAAATTTAAAAAGAAGATTGACACATGTTTTATCACTTGACTCTCAAATGACTTCAAAGAGGAAAGTTTTGGCAAGGTGTTAATTATGCGAAATGCTTGGGTCCAGAGGTATTTTTGGATTTTTGAACTTAGAATTATCTGTCTATCCATACAGGGACCCAAGTCTAAACATAGCACTCATTTGTGTGTCCTGTTCACTTTATCTCCGTAGGCTATGGTAACCCTGTATACTATTTTCAGTGTGCCTTCATTTTTACCATGACTATTCCACTGAGGTATAGGTCACTTGTATCATCTTGTGCTCAGAACGTTTCAAGATTGGTGGCATTTCAGTATTTGGACTCCTGGATGGAGGACGTTCACTTGAGTTTTTTGCCCCATTTTTCCAAACACAGCCTTTTAAGGCTGCCTTGGGATCTTACAGTTAATAAATGTCTATTCATGAATCTACCTATCCCTAGCCTTCCCTGCAGCCAGTAGACTCAGGTCTCCCCACAGGCTACCTTCTACCACTGTAATCAAGCATAGTCAATGTGAGCTTCCGGGGTTGGGTTCCTGAAGCCCAGGAGGAGAAGGAAGAACAGGAAAAAGCAAGTAGGATGCATGATTGGAATGAGCTCTGGGAAGCCCTGAAACTTCCAAAGTGAGTAAATAATATCCACTTCCTACTGAACACACCCCAGACAGAATCCTGAACACCTCCAAGGTACCAGCTGCAGTGCAGACTCTATGAACAGAGGAGGTGAGGTGTAGAGAGTAGAAAAAAGGAAGTGAGGGGCCTTTGCATGAGCAGAGAGCTGGAAGTAGGAAGAGAAGACACAAGCCTAGGCAATGTGCTCCAGAGTCAGCATTCTCAACCACGGCGCATTGCTAAGATAGGGGTGAAGGGAAGAAGGAATAAGGGGAAGAGAAAAGGGTGGCATGATGCTAGTGGAAATCCAATATCTGTCTGTCCTCAGTCAAGTACCATTAGAAGCAGATTTTTCCATTGATAGTACAAAGATTCTCCCCTCTCCAATAGGCTACTGCTATGGCTGAGGTCATGATCCATCCATATTGTTCTTGATCCCTAGGCAATAAGTGACCCACTTTGATTACTGTCCTTGTATCCTAACTAATCTCATTAAATCAAGAAAAAGAAATCACTTCAGCTTGAGGATCACAACCCTTTAGAAAGTATTGTGATTGTGGTCGTGCAATCACAGTCAGTCATTAAGGCATGTTTAGGAGCATTTGTTATGTCTTAGAAACTGTGCTAATTGCTAAGATAAAGGGTTGAGGAAAAAAAGAGAGAAAGAACAAAAATAAAACATGTGCCTGCAGAGAATTAACCACCTAGATCTCAGCATGAGCCAGCCACAGCAAAATGAAACCATACAGGTCCTTTTAAATTTAATTTTCTAGAAGCCACATTTAAAAGGAAATAGGGAATCAACTCTAATAATGACTTTGACTTAATATAGCTAATACACTGTCATTCCAATAGGCAATTACTATAAAAACTATCCATGAGATATTCTACATCCCAAGTCTTGCAACTCCTGTATGTTTGATACACAGGGTACATTGTAGTTTGTACTAACAACATTCAAACATTCAATAGTATTTGTGCCTTGTGGTTACGGTGTCTAATTGGAAGTCTAAAGGGAAGACAGAACATGGTAAGAGTGATGTTGCTAACTGCATTGTCTTATAAGGGAAAGGATAAAACATCATGCACTGATGGATCAGCACTTCCTTGGGAATCTATAGATACAGGCTGTCCTCTTAGCTGTTTCTCTAACAAGCCAGGTGAATCCATGGAAATGGATTTGCTTCTTTATGTCTTGAAGATTTTGTCTGTAAAATAGATGGGACTTGCCAGATCTCCTACCAACAAAAACAAAGAGATACTCAGGAATTTGCCTATTATATTTAAGATCTAAAGGCATAGAAAAAAATGTGTGGGGTGTGTGTGTGTGTGTGTGTGTGTGTGAAAAATATAAATGGAAGGCTGATTTTTAATATGTGAGAGGAAAATGGGAGTCATCTTTGACTCCCATTTTGAAAATATCACCAAATGACCTCCAGGTGGATTAAAACATTAATTTGAGAAATTAAAAAAAAAAAAAGTGTGTGCTCTACCTGCTATACCGGTTTTCTTTGTGATCAAGTCTCTGTAACAAGAAGAACTTTCAAAATTGGAAAGCTTCAGAAGAAATCTCAAACGAAAAAGCCAAGAGATATGGTAAAAATGTCTCCTTCTGAACATAAACACTTAACCCTAATTAAAAAACAACAACAACAAAGAATCTAAGAAAACTTATTATGACCACACCCACCACAGATTAAAATTCCTCACTGATAAAAAGAAAAGCGTACTGAGACTACAAGAGATAAATGAACTATGAAGGGAACAATTTCAAAACTGTTCCTACTCACCCCAAATCCCTAATGTTCACCAAAACTCAAAAATCAGAATTATACTGTAGCAGAAGGCTGTCAGGCCCTATAAGATCCAGGAGGAGCCGGGCAGTGCTAGCCCATTCATATAATCCCAGCACTGGGGAGGCAGAGGCAGGTGGATCTCTGAGTTCGAGGTCAGCCTGGTCTACAGAATAAGTTCCAGGACAGCCAGAGTTACAACAGAGAAACCCAATCTCGAAAAAATGAAACAACAACAAATCCAGGAGGAGTATGAACACAGGAGGGAGGAACTTACTCCCTTTATGAACACTCATCACTATCATTTAAACTCAGCCTTCTTTGGTGATAAATGCAGGCATTCTGTAATCCATGCAATGCCATGTAAACATATGTGATCTTTAATATATAATGGCCGGAAGCTTCTGGCTGGCCAGGCAGCTGTTGCCTGATATGCCATCATCTCTACTTGCTTAATTCATCCAACATAACTCTTCATTGCATTTCTTCTGTTTTTGGGTACTGGAATCTAGATTGAAGAAAGCAAATACCTCCCTGGAAGGGCTCTAAGACTAACAAAAGAAGCCCACCATGAAAACACAGTTGTGATAGACATCTGCCCAGTAAGGGAATGGAGGAGGAATAAGAAAATCTTCTCTATATATTGTCAATATTCACATCCTTCTCATGGCGAAAATCTTTGCATCCAAATGTCCTCACAAGACACATGCTGGAAACTAAATCACCAATGGAAGAGTGCTGTGACCTGGGACCTTTCTGAGTGTGCCCTTTGTGATGTACCTGTTCTCTTCTGTTGTCACTGGGATAGATGCCAAAAAGGCCCTGACATGTCACCAATACGAAAATGGGTGAATTGTCAACATAAACCAAAGATGATGATATGGTAAACCCTCTGGCACATAAAGATGTGACTCACTAGCCCATCATGCATCTGCTTGCTACAGTGTCTCACTATGACAAATAATATTTACACAGAAACACGCAAAACGCATATGGCTTGCAGCTAAGTAGAAACAGATCACAAACATCTCATTCAAACAAAGTTTTATATGCATAAAATGTAGCATATCTGAATGCATGCAACATAAGAAGGGTAGTTAGTAGATTTTACGTCTACTTGTTAACATGATGGGAGATTAATAGTGCCTCTGTCCTTTATCTATTCCAACTGTTCTCATAAACACACATTCTATAATAAGAAAAATGATGGTAATTCCCCGAAACAAATAAATGGACCTGTAGAATCTGCAGAATGGATATAAAGTCAAAATCATCACAGCTACCATTTCTGAGTGCAGTGTCCTACCTGTAGGTTTAAAGACACCAGTTAGACTGCCTTCAGCCTCATGCTATCTCCAGAGGAGGGGGGGCGGTTGTGTTGTGTCAGAACTCAACTTAGGAGCCTCAAGAAGTAAAGTGAGCCACTGCATTAGTTATTTTCCTCCTTGCTATAAGAATCCCAACAAAAGCAATTTCAGGGAGGAAAGGTTTATTCTGGCTCACAATTGGAGGGCACAGTCCAATAAGGTGGAACGCCATGATGGCAGGGGCTTGAAGCAGATGATCACATTGTTTCCACAGCCTGGAAGTAAAGAGAGACGAACGAATTCTAGTGTTTTGCTCACGTCCTCTCTTTGATTCAATCTAGGATCCCAACCCAGGGAATGGTGTTACTTTTAAGATGGGTCCTCACATTTTACAACCTAATGCTGACAGATCCTCACAGGTGTGCTCAAAGCCTCCTTCTCCATGATGATTCTAGATCCTGTTACACTGACAACCCACATCAACCATCACAATCACCCAAAGCCACATCGCTGAGGACGAAGCCTCTAATCCCCCAACTGACATGAAGATCACGTCTCCCGACAGCCCTTTAAAATATTTCTCCAACAAGGTGCTATCCCCCAAGAATTTCCCCAGGAGCCAGAGTCTGTGCTCACCCTGTCACCCTCGGCTGAGGTGTTCTGATGTGTCCGCTGATCAGGGTGATGGAAGCAATCACAAAACTGCCTGCTCAGCTGACATTTAGATTCCAGCTTCTGGCCCTAGAAACGTGAGAAGATGATTGTTTTAAGCCACCAAGTTCATGGTCATTTGTCACACAGATGTGACAAAACAACCAACACTTCCATGTTTCCCTAACTTACCTAGTTCAGGAGGGATGGAGTCCTGAGGAGTACTGGGTCTTCTGGCTCAGTACTTCTAGAGTCGTCCCTTCAAACCATAGACAGCTGTTGGGAAAATTAAAAGGTAAATTGAGTGGACCGCCTGACCCTGCACCTGCACATTGTAAGTGTTGCAAGTGCTGCCTATTAGTAGACTCTAATGATGTGGAAAATGCCCAGTGCCTAATTTTAACAGAGAAAGGACATGATTTAAAATTGAATATGGGCAGTGATCTCAAGATTCACATGACATAGAAAACTGAAGGGACTAGCCAAAGGCGGTTGTCCATAACTCATGCAGTTATAAAGATTTTTTATCCTTCCTCATATTTTACTATTAAGATTTTTGTTGGTTTTTTTTTTTTGAATGGTGAATATCTTTGGTGAATATACATTACCTTTCCATATTTAATTAACATTTAAACTCTTAAGCAATAAAACAATAAAAAAACCAATCCTGCCATACAGCAAAGAAGCCAAGAAGCCATTCGCAATCACTCACATGACTGCCCAGTCAGTTAGGCCATTGTTTTATCTCCGTAATCAAAGAAGCGTACACAGAGAGGGAATTCATTGTTTGAATAGTGTGCAGGAGGAGCTGCCAGGCTCTGGCCACTAGTCAAACTAACTATTACAGATCTAGGGAATTCTCACTCCCTAGATTCTCCAGGGACGGTGCCTCGAACAGGACAGGACGTCTAGTTCCTGAGGAGTTATCAGCCCAGTGAGGAACTGCTGACAAAATGTTCCCTGGGAAAATTCAGAGAAGCTGGCTGACAGTCACTGGCAGTGTCCTCCATCCCACGTGTGGGTGTGGAGCCCCTGCTATGCGTTAGATCCCACAGGGAACTGCAACAGCAACCCACTGACTCCAATCTCTGGGCTGCTGGAGTCCACATCCTTGTGGCGGAGGTTAGCAAACTCTCAGAGGTTATGTAAGATGAACTTAATTTGAGGTATTAAAAAGGAAAGAGGTGTTTGTAGATCAAAATAAACACAAAGTGACATGGACAGGCCACATGAAGACACAAGCAGGTCTCTGGTGATGCAGTCTCAAACCGAGGAGTGTCAGGGGCCACCAAAAGCACAAAAATCTTCCCCAAGAACTTGCAGAGGGCACATGGCTCTGTTACCAACTTCTGACCTTCAGAATAACCACAGGGGACACATCACATTCTATTGTTTTAAGTGCCCAAGTTGGTGGCAGCGTTATCACAGCCTCAGGAAATGAATACAAGTGGATATTCGGGCTAAGCAAGGTAAAGAGCAGTGCTGTCTGATAGGAGGAGGTGAGAACAATTTACCCTAGTGAGACACATTATGGTAGAGCTGTTGGGGTACCAGGAAAAGAGCATCTCTTGAGGGAATCAGACACCACAAAGGCCTTGGGACAGTGAGAACATGAGAATTAGACAGCTGCAGTGTCACCAGTCCAGGGAGGAGAGACTGCATGGTGAGGACTCCCTGGACAGACATTTACCTTGGGAAGACAGGCAGAGGTGGAGAGACTGAGAAGGTGAGCAATCAAAGACAGTTTGAGGGTCACTCTAAACACCCAACGACACTGGTTGTCAACCTTCCTAATGCTCCAACCCTCTAATATAGTCCCTTATGTCATGATGACGATCCCCAATCATAAAATTATTTTTGCTTTTACTTCATAACTGTAATTTTGCTACTGTTACGAATTATAATGTAAAATCTGATATACAGATGGTCTTAGGTGATCCCGTTGAAAGGGTCCTTTGATCACCCAAAAGGGATTGTGATCCAGAGGTTGGGACCTGCTGTCCTAGGAGAAACCAATCAATGTGGAATAAGAGTGGCTTAGACCCTGCTGGCATAAAAAGAAAGGTGGATAGATGTTCAAAGCAGAGCTGACAAGGGCTGTTAACAGATTATAGTTGGATTTTAAGACAGATATGCAAGTCGCTACTAAACAATTGAAGTTGCCATTTTCCAAAATGAGGAGTAGGCTTTTAGGGACAGATCATCTGCTTCTTACTTGCCTGGAAGCTAAGTGAAGCAGCAGAGGAAGGCGTTAGATGCCTCATGAGAAGCCCCAGCCTCACACTCAGAGGCCCATCTCCCAGAAACCCCTCCACAGCACCCCCCTCAGTAGTAGTACACTGTTGCTGGGGCAGCTCAGCAAGGACAGGAGGCATATTCATATGTGGAAGCCCTGCCAGACCTCAGCAGAGGGAACCACCTTCCTGGCCAGTGACATACTCAAGAGTGGAACCCCAAGCATCTGAGCTCAGATGTTTTATTGATCCAGAACTCCTTAGGTACAGATCATAAGCAATCAAACCTCCCTCACAGAAATCCAACACCTGCAGACAATACAAAATGCCAAGGCCTATGCATCCCTTTTTCCAATAGTGCACAAAAACAATATTTTAAACACAACTAAAAATAAACTTCTTCTATACCCCTCTCTCCAAAAAGTCCACACTTCTCCTCTCAGCCAATCAGAATCAGACATCCAAACTATTCTCTAACTGTAACTCTCCCTTTCCCCCTTCCCACCTAGGACCCTATACAAATCCACCATCTTGCCAAAGGTCCTTTGTCTGCCTCTTCCCTCTCCAGAGGTAGTACTTTTGCCCCTCTGATGACAAAATATGCCTCTTCCCTTATTCCTTTCCCCCCTCATCCCTGCCCTGTGTCTTCGGGGCAGATACATCTCCTCTGTGCTAAGAATATGTTGTCTGGCTATGTTCTGTGCAAACCCCAAGGTCCTTTCAGCAGGTATTTACCTGCCCTTAGAAAACTTTGTCAAGATTCCATACTTCAGCCTGTCTTTCTTCTTGTATGTGACTCTGGGCATTAATCATTGGGAATGGATGACCCACTCTTGTGGCTATTTAGGTAGTCATCGTGAAAAAAACTTTCCTATTGAGTTTCTCCTTTACCCCCATGAGGATTGGCTTGGTTCAAACAGGAACCATGAACACATATTGGCAAGGATGTGCAGAAACTGGAAAATCTTAGAATACCAATAGTGAGACTCTAAGATGGCCTGGCTGCTATGGATAAGAATATGGTAGCTCCTCAAAACTTAAACACAAATTATTACATGATCCAGCAATCATGGTTCTGGTATATATACAAATAAATTGAATGCAATGGCTAAAGCATATGCTTTTCTACCTGTGTCCATGGCAATATTATTCACAATAAACAAAAGGTGGATCCAGCCCAGGTGTCCATCAACATCTGGATGAATAAACAAAATAGCAGCATATCAATAGAAGGCAGTGTTACCCAACTTTGCAAAAAAGGAAGTTCTGAGACATAACATCAATATACCCTGAGGACATTGTGCTATATGAAATAACATTTGTTGATGGTGATCTTGGGATCTTGGTTGACAGCCTGACAGGATTTAGCAGCACACAGGTGCTTCAATATAGTTTCCTCCTTGCATCTTGGAGGGAAACTTCTAAACCAAAGGATGTAAAAGGAATTGAAACAATGGAATATTTTAGGACAGGATGTTTACAAGGAGGTGAAACAAAAGGGTGTTCTAGGGGAGGTGAAACACTATCCTGAAGGAAAGCTTCATTAAGACAGCAAGGAAACAACTCAAAATAGCTTCAGCAACCGGAAACTGACCAGATTCACTAGACTCCTCCCTCACCAAGAGTATATAAATAGTAAAAGCTGCTGAGTGTCCCTCTCAGACACACTAAGCTACAAAGAAGACTCTGAGACCAACCCACCAACATGGAAGAAGCAGAGACCAGCCCAGAAGCTTGGAAGATGCTCAAACCAACTGAGCCATTGGGTAAGGACAACTCTCCAACTGCTGAGCTGCCTGCAGGTAGTGCAGTGTGCTCCTGATTCTAGTTTTTTGAGCTGTCATCCTTGCTGGGTTATACTTTGGTGATGCAGCTCTCTTTTGAGTTATTTCAGCTCCTGTAAGTCACCTCTCAGCCATACTCTTGTATGTAACCCAAATAAAACTCATTGGTTCATCAAGCTGGACTCTGGTGTTACCTCTAGTTTGTCATCATATTTTTAATTTTTCATATCTCGCACAACACTAGGAGACAAACATCTACATGTGTTTGCTGTAAGGATGTTTCCAGAGAAGTTTATGTGAAAAGGGGAAGACCAACTCTGAATGTGAACAGTTCCCTGTTCGAGCTGGCACCCAGACTGAACGCAAACAAGAGAGTGTTACTAGCAGCATTCACCTCTCTCCACATCCTAACTGTGAGAGCAATGATCAGCCATTCCTGCCACTACAAAACCACTCCTTCTTCTACACCCTTCCCACGATGATGCTCTCTAAAAATGTGAGTCAAAAATAACTGTTTGCTTAAGTTAATTTTTCACATATTCTGTCACAACAACGTAGGAAACAATACACTGTTATACAATTAATTCTACTTATAATACGTGCCATCAGATTTATAAAAACAGAAAATGGGATAGAGGTTCTAAAAGGTGTGGTGAGGGGAGAATGGGACACTACTGCTTCATTGGGAAATCATGAAATTTCTGGTAATAATTCCACAAGATAAATGTACCTAATACTGGTGAACCATACACATAAAACGGCTAAAATAGCAAATTTTATGTTGTATATGTATTTGACAGTAGAGTCTTGAAGATAAATCCTGGACAATTTGTGCATTAACACGACACTTATATTACATCAACTTTCATTTCTTAATGTCTGAACACGACACTGTCATCCATAGAATGGACAGTTTTGATGCAAGTTACTATTAGCATCATGTGCCACACATTCTATGCCAGTAAAGTGGTGTACTAATTAAATCAGTCCTCCAAACAGCCCTAGGAGTCAAGAGCAAGTAGCATGTCCATTATACATATGAGAATCTGAGGTAACACATTATAGAAAGCCACCATCAGAAAAACAAATATGACTTAAAGATTATCATAGTCTGTTTGGGGTGCTATAACAAAATAGTATGGCCTGAGTGGCTCATAAAAAACAGAAATTTGTATCTTATTGTTCTAGGGACTGGAAAGTCCATAAGCTAGATATCAAACAGATTCAGTGTCTGGAGGCACATTCTGGCTCATTAGATAGCTGTCTTTTCGTTGTGACTTCATCTGGTTGAAGAGATAAGGAATCTTCTGATGTCCTCTTTTGTGAGTGTGATAATCCCATTTACAAGGGCTACAACTTCTTGACATAATCACTTCCAAATACTATCCCCTGAGAGGCTAGGATGGCAATATATGAATTGTAAGGAACACAAACAGTAAGACCACAGAGTTAGAGGAACTTGATGTTATCTTTTTACAGACCCTTAACAAAGGAGACTTTACACTCTACTCTGAAAGTTAGTCCTTGGAATAGGAGCCTGGCCCCACAATTTGCCTCTTAGCAAGTCTTCTTGGATAGCATATCACACTCTTTCTGATCCAGGGTGGAGGGAGAAGGAGAAAAAGAGGGAGAAGGGAGGGATGTAGGAAGGGAGGGAGCCTCTCCATGGTTGTCAGATGCTAGACAGTCTCGGAGCAGAAAGGCTGTGCTCTTTAAGGGAAGCCTTTGTTTGACCTTTGTGGAAAGTGGAAAGAGAGCAATATCCTATATTTTTCAAGACTCGGTAAATCGCTTGTGAACCTTCTTTGACCATTATAGATTCATAAAAGACACAAATCTAAGTGTTAGGCTCTGTCTCTTGGCCAAAATTCCTCCATGTGTAGAATTAGGGACCCTGCTAAGTAAATTTGGAAAGAAAATTTAAAACCTTCTATCACTATCAAATTGTAAATAGGCATCTAAAAATGTTGACATCCACTTACGTGATTCTAAGGGATGGCTTGTTGGGAGAAGCCATGTCCATTAGGAATTAATTCAATGAGACTATAGTATGATATTTAAAAATTTCTAGAAGCCACAATTGAAGGCGCAAATGAAGAAAGGGTAAAATTTATATTATTATTATTATCATTATCATTATCATTATTATTAATTTGATTCTTTGAGACAGTTTCTCTGTGTAGACTTGGCTTGGCTATTCTAGAACATCCTCTGTAGACCAGATGAAATTATTTTTAAGAAGCATATTTCATTTTACTCAATGCAGTCAACTTAAGAACACTTCAACATGTGGTCAATGTAAAAACATGGATGAGACATTTCACGTTTAATTTTTTTTTTATATTGGCCTTGCATTGTTGGGAGCCGATATTATTCGCCATTAGAAGATGGCGCCGGCTCCCTGCTTCCTGGTTCTTCACGGGAGCGTTGTTTGCTCTTGCGCATGCACTGGCTGTGTAATCTGCTCAAGTTACCCACATGCTAATTGGGATCGTAAAAGCTACCGATTGAAGGCAGTATACTAATTAGGTTCTGCAAGAGCACCAATTGGCAGGGAAAAACATTCCCCAGAGCTCTATATTAGTTGGGGGTTTCTAGACTCGTGGTCCCTTCTCCATCTGTTGTCTAAAAGAGCTGTTAATAAACTGTTGTCAGAAGAATTCTGTTTTGCCGCGTCTCCTTTATCGGCGAAGGTAGCGCGCGACAAATTGGTGCCGAAACCCGGGAAGCTGCCGACTCCTGGGCAGAGAAACTATACGAGGGACCCCGGCTGCTCGTCGGAGAGGAATTCAGAACTGACGGCGCGTGAGGCCTAGGCGCTCTTCTGCAAGGTATGATCTATCTTGCTCTCGCGGTGTTCGTGCTTGTTGCTTTCTTTTTTGTATTGGTGTGCTGTCTGTGTCTCAACTGTGGGAAAAGTGATAAAAAGTGCACATATCCTTTCTGTACCACCACATAACTCGCTGTCAGTCTCAGGTAAATAACTGAGCAAGCGCTCCCGCTCCTGTAGATAAAGGAAGCATGGGAAATCAGCAGATAAAGCCGATTCTGGATGCAATGCAGGCGTTGCTTAAGCAGAGAGGCTTAAAAATATCAGAAAGGGTGCTGAAAAATTTTTTAAAAGAAATAAATCGTGTAGCACCGTGGTTTGTTAGTACAGGGTCCCTAACTAAGGGCTCCTGGGACAAACTCGGAATAGATCTAGCTAACGAAAAGGAGAAATCTAGGTTGAGACCGGGGACATGGCCTGTCTTTAAATTAATTAGGGCCTGTCTAGAAGATGAGAAATGTAAAGAGCAAGTAAAGGAAGGACAACGAGCATTAGCCGACCACCAAGATAGTCTATCAGAAGCAGAGGAGAGGAGAGGCATAAATACAAAAAAGAAGCCTCTAATTAAGACACTAGTGAGTAAGGAAAAAAAAGAAAATCCAAGAGAAAAGGGAAAAAGTTTATACCCAGTGTTAAAAGAGTTTCAAAAACTCAAGGTTAGTGCCTCTTCCTCAGAGGAGACGTCCTCGGAGGGAGAAGAACAAGATGACTCATTTAGCTCAAAACAAAAACAGAAAGAGCTTGACCTTGAGGAACAGGCCGAGCTGGAGGAGGAAGCTGCAAGATATGAGCCTGATCCTCCTTATGCGCCTGGATTTAACCCTTCCGCTCCCCCTTTAGAGGAGGAAGTGGTAGTAGTCCGGCGAAAGACTAAAACTGCACCAGAAAAGAAAAAGGTATCTAGCTCTATGATCCCAGAAAAGGAAAGAAAGAAGATTAGGGCAGCTTTTCCAGTGTGGGAGGATAATCAAGAGAGACGGTATTCTCCTTTGGATATTAAACAGTTAAAGGCCCTAGCAGAGTCAGTACAAACATACGACATTAATGCCTCTTTTACTCAGGCACTAGTGAAACGCTTAACATCCATGGCCCTAACTCCTGAGGATTGGTATAACACTGTTAAGACATGTCTTACTATGGGACAATATTTAGATTGGAAATCTATTTTTCAAGACCTGTGTGCAGGGCAGACAAGACAGAATGCGGCTAATCAACACCCGCACTGGACTTTTACTTGGTGGCCTCCGGAATGGCCTGTAAATCAGTCAGAGCAGTCTCTACAGGGTTTAGGGTATGAAGCTGCTCCCAATGTCAGTGCTAAAACGCTGCATTGGGAAGATCCAGAAGGAAGAAAAGGCATTGTTATCCCATACATCCTGCCACTTCCTATTAACTTATGGGGAAGAGATGTTCTTAAGCAAATGGACTTTAGACTTACAAATGATTATTCCCCCCAAAGTCAAAACATGATGAAAAAGATGGGATGTGTGCCAGGAAGAGGTTTAGGGAAGGCTTTACAGGGGCGTACCAGTCCAATACCTATAAAAAATAAACAAGACAAGACAGGACTGGGTTTTTCCTAGAGGCCATTGAGGAGGCAATTCCTATACCTTGGCAGTCAGAGGAACCGGTGTGGGTTCCTCAATGGCCACTTACCTCTGAAAAATTACAAGCAGCAAAAGAATTAGTCCAAGAACAAGTAACATTGGGACACTTAGAGATCTCCCATTCCCCATGGAATACTCCAATATTTGTAATAAAAAAGAAGTCAGGAAAATGGAGACTTCTCCATGATTTAAGAGCCATCAATAGACAAATGCAAATCATGGGCCCTATACAGAGAGGGCTACCTCTCCTTTCTACATTGCCAAGACACTGGGATGTGATCATTATTGATATTAAAGATTGTTTTTTCTCAATTCCTTTACATAATAAAGATAAAGTTAGATTTGCTTTTACTTTGCCCAGTGTTAATCATGAAGAACCTGATAATAGATATCAGTGGAAAGTACTGCCACAAGGTATGGCTAATAGCCCTACCATGTGTCAAATCTATGTGGCAGCGGCAATTCAACCTGTAAGAGATAAGTATAAAAAAATTAGAATTTGTCATTACATGGATGATATCTTGCTTTGCTTTAATAATCTAAAAGTATTGCATCAAGCATTTGCTATGCTGATGGAAAATTTAAAAGATAAGGGGTTGTTTGTAGCACCAGAAAAAATACAAGAAGGAGATGTGAATAAATTTCTAGGATCTATAATAACCTCTACTACTATTAAGCCACAGAAGGTGACAATAAGGAGAGATTCATTAAAGACTTTGAATGACTTTCAAAAATTGTTAGGAGATGTTAACTGGATAAGACCTTACCTGAAGTTAACAACTGCTGAACTACAACCCTTATTTAAAATTCTGGAAGGAGATTCGGCAATAACCTCTCATAGAGAATTAACACTTGAAGCTTCTCAGACACTTGAAAAGGTAGAAGAATGCTTAAAGGAAGCATTATTGACACGTGTTGATCCCTCCTTGTCATTTCTATTATGCATCATCCCATTGCCTAAACAACCAACAGCAGTGCTATGGCAACAGGGGCCTTTGTTATGGGTTCATTCTCATACCTCACCAGGACATGTACTAGGACATTATCCTACCTTGGTGGCTGATTTGGCTATGAGAGGCATTCAACTAGCGTTGACCCACTTTGGCAAAGAACCAGAGAAAATTATCAGCCCATATACTAAATTTCAGGTGCAAACACTTTGTGCCACTATTGATAATTGGGCTGTCTTGAGATGTATTTTCTCAGGACAAATTGACAATCATTTTCCTAAACATCCGCTCTTGCATTTTGCTCGTACAAATGCTTTTATATTTCCTAAAGTCACTAAAAAAGACCCGATCCTTAACGCCACAGACATCTATACTGATGGCTCTAAAACTGGCATCAGAAGTTATGTTATAAATAATCAGCCTACACAAATCAAATATGATTTTAACTCTCCGCAACTTGTGGAATGTGCTGTTGTAGCTACAGTCTTAAGAAAATTTCACGAACCTGTTAATATCATTTCTGATTCTCATTATGTAGTGAGAGCTGTTCAAATTTTAAAAGTGGTTGATTTAATAAACTCTAAAAGCACAGTGGCTACTGTATTTTTGGATATACAGACATCAATAAGAAACAGAACTAATCCTTTCTTCATTCAACATATTAGAGCTCATACTCTGTTACCTGGCCCCATGGCTACTGCTAATGCCATGGCGGATAAAGCTACAAAAGGGATTTATTTGGCTACCTCTCCTATTCAATTGGCTTCTGAATTCCATACCTTATATCATGTCCCAGCTAATACATTGAGACAAAAATTTCATATATCTCGTGCTGAAGCTCGAGATATTGTACTTAAGTGTAACAACTGTGCAGAGTTTCGCTCTGTATCATCCTTTGGTGTTAACCCTAGAGGGTTACAGCCATTACATATTTGGCAAATGGACGTGACTCATTATAATGGCTTTGGAAAAATGAAATATATTCATGTATCTGTGGATACCTGTTCTGGCATTATCCATGCAACCCCCTTGGCGGAAGAGAAGGTGATTCATGTAATCACTCATTGCCTAGAGGCATGGGCAGCCTGGGGCAAACCATTACAACTAAAAACTGACAATGGTCCGGCGTATACATCTAAGCCATTTCAACAATTCTGTCAGAGAATGGGAGTTCATCACGTGACTGGGCTACCCTATAATCCACAAGCTCAAGGCATTGTGGAACGTGCTAACGGCACTTTAAAAGTCTACCTACAAAAACAAAGGGGAGGAATAGGCCCCACCATGGGACCTAAGACATCTATTTCCCTATCCCTATTTACTCTAAATTTTTTAAATTTGGACTCAGAAGGACGGTCTGCTGCGGACAGACATGCTTCTCATACTGTTCCGAAAGAACAAGTCAAATGGAAAGATGTGATCAATAATCAATGGAAAGGCCCGGATCCAATATTAATAAGATCCAGGGGAGCTGTTTGTGTTTTTCCACAGGACCAAGAAAACCCAATCTGGGTACCTGCAAGGCTAACCAGAATTATCAAAAAAGAAGATGTGGAACCCAGAACTATGGATCCTGACATGGATACTCCTGAACCAACAGACACAAGCTGAAGAACTACGTTGGGGTATAATGTCAACACTCCCAAAACCCATGCCAGTGATGCATGATGCACAGGTATTCCCCCGGTTTTTTGCAACTAACGAATCCTTGGGCATGCCCTTTTTGCCCATGGACCAGAATTTAGCAGCTGTAAGTACTAATGAGACTTGGAGGGTGAATGGTAGCCTATGCTTTACAACCTCATCCAATAACACTCAGGATCAGCCATGCATTGAGCTAGGAAATTTCTCCTATGCACTTAAAGGAAAAAATGTTAGGAAAGATAAGATTATTATATCAAATGCCACTGTCCTTTACGGCTGGTGGCCTAGGCAAAAAACTGATGATGAGGAACGCTCCAATAGAAAGACACAACCACAATATGCCCCTTTTTGCACAGGCAGGATGGCAGATAGAGCAACTCTCCTCCCATGGACTGGATGCCAGAGTCGTAGGGCTCACAGTCTCCAAGGAAAATTTTTTACATTTTCACCATTAGAAGGCTATGGTAATTTCACCAAAATGGATCCATTTAAATATAATATTAATCCATTTGATACATGGCTGCTTTGTGGCTCAGGAGGAAGTTGCTCAGATTTAACACCTATGTCAATGATTCTAGGAGGAGGTATAGTTCAGGCGGAGTTGTCAAGTAATATAATATCTGATGAAACAACAGGAAAGATCAGTAGTGATAAAAAGAAGTTGGAGCCACCCCAGTTTGTGTGTGGCCGCCATTTATTTGGGTTGTTTGCAACTATAACAACTGTTCCTATACCTTATGCTGGAATGCAAGCTCACATCAAACAGCCACCGTGGCTCACATGCCTCGATTTGTCCCAATTCCTGTGAGAACCGCCAACACATTGACTTTATTCAGGCAGAAGCGGGATTTTGGTATAACTGCAGCTATAGTTAGCATTGTAGCAACTGCGGCAGTAGCCGCATCTCTCACTGCTTCGGCACTGGCCCTGTCTGGTCAGGTAGAAACTGCCACTACTTTAAGCAATCTCTCAGCCTCGGTCAGCCAAGCCATTGATGTCCAAGCCTCTGTGAACACTCAGATTAGAGGTGGACTCATGATTGTGAACCAACGTATAGATTTGGTTCAGGAACAGATTGATATTTTGTGGCAGATGGCTCAATTGGGCTGCGAGGTAAAAATGCCTGGGTTATGTGTGACATCCATACAATATGAAAATCTTACCCGAGCGGCTAACCTGTCTAAAGAATTGTCTCAACAGTTACAGTACAATTGGTCTGCTGAATTTGACGCAACAATGAGAAGATTACGGATGGCCATTATACAGATCAACTCCACTCGACTTGACCTTTCCCTCACCCAGGGGCTCTCCACTTGGCTTTCTTCTGCTTTCTCCTATTTCAAGGAATGGGTGGGAGTTGGGATTTTTGGCATCCTATTTGCTGGGGGACTGTTTCTTTGTCTTTGGTTGCTCTGCAAATTCATTCAACAACAA
The DNA here is from genome assembly GCA_026225945.1 of Cricetomys ansorgei. Taxonomy (NCBI): domain Eukaryota; kingdom Metazoa; phylum Chordata; class Mammalia; order Rodentia; family Nesomyidae; genus Cricetomys; species Cricetomys ansorgei. The sequence continues at coordinate 63,818,357 of JAMJFZ010000199.1, read as the reverse complement.
AAAAGAGACAAAGTGGTGATCGCACAGGCATTGCTTGCTGTGGAACAGGGGACATCTCCTCAAGCTTGGTTGAATATGCTCAAACAATGAGACACTGTCTTGAATACTGGTACTCCTGAGGGCTCAGGATCCCATTGCACCAGGATACCACAAGGCAGACCTGTGTTACCTCCCAGGGCTCGTGTTCCCATTGCACGGGATAAAGGTACACAGGGTCCTCCTCCATGTAACCTCCTTGATCGCTCAAAGCTGTTGGATCAGCGGGCTAGATCGGTAAATACATGGTTGCAGTTTGGCATATTAATTAAAGTAAAAGGGGGAGATGTTGGGAGCCGATATTATTCGCCATTAGAAGATGGCGCCGGCTCCCTGCTTCCTGGTTCTTCACGGGAGCGTTGTTTGCTCTTGTGCATGCACTGGCTGTGTAATCTGCTCAAGTTACCCACATGCTAATTGGGATCGTAAAAGCTACCGATTGAAGGCAGTATACTAATTAGGTTCTGCAAGAGCACCAATTGGCAGGGAAAAACATTCCCCAGAGCTCTATATTAGTTGGGGGTTTCTAGACTCGTGGTCCCTTCTCCATCTGTTGTCTAAAAGAGCTGTTAATAAACTGTTGTCAGAAGAATTCTGTTTTGCCGCGTCTCCTTTATCGGCGAAGGTAGCGCGCGACATTGCATTTTATAGCTAAAGTGCGCATCAGCTTGGACTAGCCACAGTCACCTGCCATGTGAGCTTGTGGCTGCCACATTTGACTGTGTGGTTCTGTAGGACTGAGTAACTATGTCAATTCTTCTTTGTCAAAATCTTAGAGTTGAAATTTAATACACTTAATTTATTGAAAATTTATGTTATGTACCCTCATTGGCCTTTCCTCGCTGTCAAACTCATCCACCAAATCCAATTTACTCATTGACAGGAACGTTTGACTTTGTTTTTATTTTTTTTTCTTCTAAGACAGGGTTTCTCTGTTCCCTGAATGCCCTGTAACTCTCTCTGTAGACCAGGCTGGCTTTAAACTCAGGGATCTGCCCGTCTCTGCCTCCTAAGTACTGAGATTAAAGGTGTTTGCCACCATGTCTGGCCACTGTTTTAAAATTTAAGTTTATGTGTTTATTCAAATGTTTTATTGATAGTTTCTTTCTTGAAATCAAAATTTAAGGGACATGGATGATTATATGTATGGATGGGGGTTATGTAGAGAGAGATTGAGGAATAAGTGATAGATTAGATATAGATAGATAGATGATAGAAAGGAAGGAAGAAAAATAGATAGATAGATTGATAGATAAATGAAAATATAAAGAGAAGAGAGACCTACTTTTCCAGGCATTTAATGCCTAGAAGAAACAAGACACCATCTTCAATGTCCCAGGGAATCTTCTGTGCTTGGTACACACAGAGTTCCTCCTTTTTTCAATACCCCAGGGGATAGGGCCAGATAAAGGAGGCAGATAGCTTTCTTTATGAAGGGGCAGCAAAAGTTCTGGAAAGCAGGGTGGGAGAAGAAAGCTGACAGAGCCCTGACACATTTCCCACAGGTCACTTTTCACAGCGCACTAGCCGATGCTGAGAAGGTGGAAGGTAATTCCTTCAAACTCTCTCTATCTCCAATACCTCTGGGGAGAAATAGGAAAAGGCACATGCTTTGAAACCTAACAGACGAGGCCAGCACCCAGGCCCTTCAGCTCAAACAGCAACTCCTAGAGGACTGAAGGATAGCACTGCCAGACACAAATCCAAGGTCAGAAGACCATACCTTGGCTTTGTCACCTCCTATGGCTGAATGGTAGACAACACACTTTATCTCTCCTCAAGATGATTGACACCCTGACTCATAGCACCGTGATAGGGAATAACTAAAGCTATAGTTCTGGTTCAGTGGTCCCCAACTTTCCTAATACTGAGACACTTTAATACAGGTACTTATGTTGTGGTAACCCCCCAAACATAACATTATTTTGTTGCTATTTCATAACTGTAATTTTGATGCTGTTATGTAAATATGTAAATATCTGATATGCAGATGGTCTTATGCAACCCCTATGCAAACAACCTATGAAAGGGTTGTTTGACTCCTCCAAAGGAGTCACAACCCACAGGTTGAGAAGCACTGTTCTAGAAAGTACCCTGGGAGTGGTCACATCATTCCAACATCTATTTTAAGTTGGAACCACAGGGACCTTGCTCAGACCTAATGTTAGAGGTCTAGACTGGGCCAACTTAATGAGATAGAGATGTCTTTCTTTATTCTTCTAACTTTATCATCCAACTCAACATTTGACAAATAGAAGCTGAAGTTCAAAGAATTGGTCAAGTCCAGAGTGCTCTGCATTATTTATAAACACTCTCCCATTTAATTCCCATAGTACCTCTGTAAGTAGAGGTTATTGCTGCATTTCTAGATGGGTAAACTAAGGCAAGGACAATTGCTGCCTTGTAGTTATCTCCCTCAAGATGATGTTAAGTAGTTGTGGGGAGACAAAAGGAGCTTTACTGGTGTTTTATTCTGTCTGTGCTGCTATAACCAAATACCACAGTCTGGGTAATTTATAAGAGCATGAAGTTATTTCTTACCATTCTAAATGCTGGGCAGTCCCAGGCACAACAGAGTTTCTGCTTTCTGTTCCTGAGATTGCTCCTGGAATTCTGTGACCTTCATAGGGGAGGAGAGCTATGTCTTCACATGAGGTAGAAAGGTTGAACTCCTTCTGTCAAGCCTCTTTATAAAATCACCTGATTCTATTCACAATGTCCTGGCCTTCATGACTCAGTCCCCTCCCCAGAGCCATACTTTTCAACACATGCATTGTGAATTTAGTCTCAACATGAATTTTGGAAGAGAAGCAAAATTCAAACAGTAGAAAACAATTGTCTCCAAACATTTGAGTTTGGAGTTACAGAACAGAACCCCTAGGCATCATTTGGGAGTGTGTGCATCACATCAACCTTGGAAAAAGCCATGTTTTACAGATGGAAATAGAAACCTCAGAGAAGGAACGTGCCAGACTCACACTAAGGTGATAATACCTTTGTTCCCAAAAGAATATATGAGGAAAAACTGGAGGCTGCTGGCATCCTTTGCCCAGCTCAAATATCCAGTTCTCCATCTCTACTGATACTGAGTTGGCAGTGCCCCTCTAGCCTCCTTCACAACCCTAGCCCTCTTCCTCAAGCCCTAGACCATAGCCACTCTAAGTCCCAGGCAGAGCCAATGCCTGTCCAAAAATTCATGTGCAATGGTATCAGACTTGGTTTGGCCTTAAGTACCTTACTTAGATAGGATGAGTCCTTTCCCACTTGTCTTAGTTAGTGTTTCTATTCCTGTGATAAAACACCATGACCAAAAACAACTCAGAGAGGGAAGAGTTATGTCATCTTACACTTCTGGCTAACACTACAACACTGTAAGAAGTCAGGACAGGAACTCAAGCAGAGCAGGAACCTGGAGACAAGAACTGATAAAGAGGTCATGGACTAGTGCTGCTTACCAGCTTAGCCTGTTGTCTTATACATCCCAGGAGCACCTGCTCAGGGGCAGTAACACCCACAATGGGTGAGGCACTCCCATATCAATTATCAATAAAGAAAAAAGCATTGCAGGCTCATCTGCAAGTCAGTCTTCTGGGAAAATTTTATCAATTGAGGCTCTCTCTTTCCAAATGACAAATAACTTATGTCAGGTTGACATAAAATTAGATAGCACACTACCTAATGACAAGCTTCTGTAGAATCATGGAGCTGGGGCTCAGTTTCAAAATACTGGGACCTCTTTCAAAAAACAAGAAACCCAAAATGATAACAACAGAAGTAGGACTAATACAAACTGTGATAGGTTAAGTCATTCCTTATGAAAAAATATACATGTGTTTGTATTTTCTCTGATTAATAAGAGTAAAATTCCTGATGAATAAACACTTCAGCTTTGCAGTCCAATATGATGTTACTTAGAACTGATCCACCTCGAAATTCTGAGCCTCTAAGTTCTAGATGCTCACTCTAATTACCAGCATCATGATGGGACTCAGAGCAGGCTTCCATCATGACTGAATGATGCAAAGCAGAAACAGCTTTGGCAAAGCAGAACCATGAGCCCTGAGCTACCTGGTTCTAGACACTGAGCAAGCCTGAGTCTAAGCGACTTCTAAAAAATCAGAATTTCAGCTCACCCTAAAGTTTAGCACAGGAAACCCCTCATCTGAGAGTCTCCCTTGACCTTCAGCACCATGGCTCAAGTGTTCCCCAGAATTTTCTGTCTGTCTGTCTTATTCTTAGGGATAATTTTTTTAAATTTCATGCCCTTCACCATTTCTTGGGCTCCTTCCCACAATGATCACTCACCTATCTGTACTAATGTGAAAGAAATTCTCAGCACGGCAGCCAAGAGCTCATAAAACATGGCACCATCTGCTCAGACTCATAACTCCCCTGAGGACCCTGCTATCTTCAGCACCACCCATTGCCCCACAGCTCCTCCATGCTCCTCCAGACTCCATTCTGCTCTTCCTTCCTTCGTGACTCTCTCCTCTTCCCAAACTTACTTTGGTTGAAGGCCTGCAGTATGCTATAAAATTCTATTTACGTGTGTGTGTGTGTGTGTGTGTGTGTATGTGTGTGTTCATGTATATTTGTTATATAAAAATACACTGAGTCAGGGATGGCAAGATGGCTCAGGAGGTAAGGGTGCCTGCTGATAAACTTGATGACCTGAGTTTGGTCCTCAGAACCCACACAATGGAAGAAGAGAACTCACTTCCACAAGTTGTCATCTGACCTTCATAGCCATGCTATGACACACTTACATACACACAAACACACACACATAGATAGATAGATAGATAGATAGATAGATAGATAGATAGATAGATAAATAGATAGATAACTGTAAAAAATGCACAATGCCTTCACCTGGACCCAGGCATCATACCAAATGCTAGAATACATCTAGCATCAAGAGTCGTGGTCTGTTGTATTATGGAGTGTGTACTCAGTGGGGAAAAGGGGAAAGATATGGAGAAAGGATGGGTTCTAAGACTATTGGACCCTTCTGGACATTCTGAGAAGGGACTGAGGAAGCATGTAGTGGCATTAAGTGTAATAGTAACAGCAGGAAGCACAGGCAGGATGGAAAAGCTAAGAGAGATGGTCTTGCCCCAACTAGGGCCATAATTCAACGTGAACTTGAAAGAATCCTGCCCTGCCCCCTTCCCTGAGCTCCAGTTCTCTCACATTCTCCCAGACTAGCTACTGTCTTGAGCACCATTTGATTCTCCAGCACCTGCTGCACCAGCCCAGAAAGCAGACTTTATCATGAGAGGAGAGTGGGAGCCCTAGCTTCTCAGAGACACTTTGCTAGATAGCTTTACTTGCTCAATCATGCAGTGAGTTTCACTGCTCTGCGGGGTGAGCCCTGTTTTCATTGCATTTCACAAATGAGAACATGGAGACTCAGAAAGGAAGGCCAAACTGATTGCTCAGGCACACTGCTCTGCTTCAGAGCTGATTTAGGGCTGTGTCATGGATGTGCACAACATGAAACCCAGGCAGCTTCTACACCACCTTTCAACTCCTCTGTGGAGAAAAGTGCCCTCTTCCAAAAGCTGTCCTGCACCTCCCTAAGGAGCCTCAAGGCATTGGTTACAGGCTGTGAGTTCTAGAGCAAGGAGGACCTCAATCAAACCTGGCCTTATTATACCCTTGGTCTGTTGAACCTTCTGTTTCCCACTCTAAGACTGAGTAACAACATTCGATTCTGAGTACTCCACCCACTCTGACTAGCACACAATTGTTCTGCATGCTCATAATACCTGGAAGGTGGCTCTACGCATGATCTTCACTTATAGTGTCAAGCACCATGAAACAGCTGAGGTCATACCTTATTTGAAGGCTGATATTGGCCTGACATAGTTGCCAGGCTGTCAATAGTAATTGCAGTTTGCAAAATTCCTGAAAATCTAACAATCAGATTTTATGAGCAAGCTGCAATTGATATTGATATCCTGAGAACTTGGAAACAGTGAAGAATTAATTCTTCATTTAACAGACATTTTTGTTTTTGTTGTTGTTGCTGCTGCTGCTGCTGCTATGGCTGATACTCTTTACAAATGCAACACACAGTTTGGATGAAAATTATACCTGTGTTCCAACTTTGTATGTTCTGGGTCCACTGATGGTCTCTGGCAGATGAGTCTCATTCAATCCGTGTTTAGTAAAGTCTGCCCTCATCTTTTCTCCTAGAATCCACTGGATTCTATTCCCCCAACTGATAGCCGAGAGAATAATTGTCTACTGTCCCTCAGGGTTCCTTGCTCATGTTCATCCCTCCCCCATTATACAGCCTGGCCATGGAAGATTCCTGGTTCTTGCCCTACTTTGGCCAGACACGCCACCTGGGAAACAGTCATTTTCTGTTGCCACCTGCAATACACCCAATGGGCCCACCCATTTTCTGTCCACATTCAGATTTCTGCACTTGGGAAGGGATCTATTCTCAGCTTCTTAAGGACTCAGCAGCAAGAACTCCACATACACTTCCTTACCAAGTGGCTCTGGTTGTAGACTCCCCTTCAAAGAGCTGGCAGGCAGGGTGGGAAGCCTGTATGTCTGGCATCTTACTTTTGCTCAATTCCAGGTCTTCTTCCCCACTTCAGCTTTTCCTACCTGGAAAGATGCTTCGGACCAATGCTTGCTATCACAATATAGATTATACTATGAGATCACAGCTGTTCAGACTTGGAATGTGAGATGAGGTGACTTGTCACATCTGTTTTGGTTCTTTCTGTGGCTCAGAGCCAACTCTAAAGTGGCGGCATTCTGAGATGGAGGTCACATGGCCAAGGGCACAAAACTTATGAACAATGGGTATGGGACCGTCTTGAGAACTAAGAGCAAATCAAAGCTGGCTTTGAATCCCGCATCACCCCTAGGGTTTGGTGGCTCCTTGACTTTAGCCCTGGCCATTAGACATTAATACTGCCTGCTTCACTGAAGCAGGACGGGAACACAGGCTCAAATCCCACACATGAGGCAGCCAAGAGCCCCTGCCTCAACCAATCAGTCCCACTCTTATGGCCAGACCACTCCCCCGACTGTGCCGCATAAAAGGCACCCCAAAACCTGCATTAAAGGGAGACCGTCCTCTGACATGTGCACTAGTTGGCTCACTGAGGTCCACCAAAGACAGGGCAAGGTTGCTGTAGACCAACGCCCCGCCCCCAAGCCCTTCCTATGTGAGTGCTCAGCCTGGAGATGGCGAAACCTCGGGCGGGCGTTGTTCTACAGGCGAAGGAGCCCAGGCTGGGAAAACATGTGTGGCGGGAGAATTTCTTATTACAACAGATGGGGAAAAAACAGAATGCCAGTCTGTTCTAGTTCAAGTTCATATAACAGTCATCAGCGCTGCCTCTAGCCTGAAGCTCTATAAACATCTTTGAGTATGCACTATATCTGGACCCCACCAAGAATACAGAGATGGTTTCTGTCCTCATGATGGTGACAGCCACAGTTCCATTGTGAGGAGTAGCCTTCCCTCTTAGGGCTGAGATGAGTCTAATTTTAAAAGTTCAGCCCATTCTCTGACGAATAACACGATGTCCTATTGTCCCTCCATACCATTTTAAAGGAATTTCTCATTTATTTCTATAATAAAGACCCTCGGAGACAAAACCAAGATGGCTTCCAGGCAAGATCCCACAGGGAGTGAGATATGGTGTCCCCAGGGGTGAAGACAGAAAGAGCCTACATTTAGCTTGCTAGGGAGGACATTTTCCCAAGTGAAATGTTGTTTACCTAGTAGCACCCTGCTCATGAAAAATTTCTGATCGCATCCATTGGCTCTTCAAAGCATTTTTTTTTCTTTCATCTTGTTTGAGAGCTTCTGTAACTATTAATGTTGTAAATTTTTTTCTATAACATCAGTGGTCTAGTAGTGTTGGAGGCTTTTGTGTTCTTTTTTTTTTCTTTTAGAGAGTTTACAAAATAAGTATGCAGCAAAGATCAATCAACAGCATTATGCCTTTGGTATTACTAGTTCTAGTGTATGAAGGTTATCTATTACAAGAATCACCCAAAAGAAGGATGATCCCAGAACCTGTAATTCTTACACCAAGCCATGCAGCCTCTCTATATTCATTCATTTGCAGTAACCAATGATTTCAGTGCATTAGTGTGGATTCCTTTAATGTGAATAATCAACTGTATTGATCCATCTCCTCAAATGATATTTCCTTAGAGGGTAACCCATCCCATCTGTATTTGTGCTGAGCTAAGAATCAATAATGCTGGTGATATCCAGGAACTCCTAGCACTACACAGGCCACCACCTGCCAGCACGTATTTCATTTCTGCTGTTATTATTTAACTAAGCAAGGGAACAGATACCTTCTGCATTCACAGCACATTGCAATGTGTTTATAAAAGGAACACTGGGACAATGTGAAGAATGTGGGTCGATTTTGTCAGGGTTCAATTGTACATTCTTTAGCAAGCCATCTCCTTCCCTGAACTCCTGTAGATCCATAGATACTAGGAAGCCTTCAGCTTAGTCCAAATCCAGGTTGATGCCCTCTGACATTCTTTATCAGGAGGTCCCTCATCCTTTCACTTGGTACCATTGACATATGAAACCTGCTCCCTATAGCAGAAAGCTGACCACAGTGGTGAAAACAAGCAGAATTTCTCTATGTCCCAATACAAGCATCTCAGTGGTAAATAGCAGAGGACCAGAGTGAACCCTCAGGGATACCAGGAGCTCCATCACTCCCAAGCACTCCCAAGCTTTCCTTCTTCTACTTAGTACTTCATGACCACAAAGTGGCTGTTGTGTATGCACTGTGTGCCGAATATCAGCATTACAGGCAAAAAGGAAGAAACAGAACAAAAAGACATGTTGGTTTTTTTTTTCAAGACTTTGCCCTTTCATTCACAAATAGATGCATTTTAGGCTGTTTAGATGCAGCAGCCACTGAAATCCAACAACAGGTGTTCAGCCAGTCTTGACTCCAAGAAAAGATTGAAGATTGGGGCAAAATGGCATTCACTTGTCAACCTTGTATAAAGTGAGGACATGATCATTCCAAGCTACAGTGAGGGGAAGGCTTTCATTGTAGACATGGGGGAGAGCACAGCCAGAGGCATCTGGAAGAGTTCAGAGCAGGAAAAGAAAGTATTTAACTGAACCTGGCTATGAGATGAGAGACAGGGGAGGAAAGCAAGGAAGAGGAGAGAGGGCCAACCAAGGAGGAGCCAAAGGGAGCCAAGAAGTTGCATGGCCAAAATGGCAACATTATATAGAAACAAGAAGCTGGGGGAGGGAAATCCCACAAGAGAGGTTTAGGATAGGGGGTGGGGTGAAAAGAGCCAGGATGCCAGTATGAACTCTGTAATAAGTACTTGAGATGCTGAGAGATCCTGATGCCAGCCTGTACGCCGATATGCCAACAGGCAACACAGTTAGCCATTTGTCCCGAGTTTCTTTTGGGCCTGACAACCACCATATGAAAATTCTACAATGTGGGGTAGCATCCAGTGTGAAGTGGAAAAAACTTAAAATCTTACCCTGCAGCACTAGCAGTACCGAGGAATCAAGCATGTCCAAGGTAGATGTAACAACATCACAGATAACTGTAGTCCCGAGGGTGGAATCCTCTTGCCATGTACGTGTCCCCGCTGCTGCCACTAGTCCCTTGTTTGGAGTCAGGGCCATGGCTCAAGACCAAGGAGCTTAGTGGAGAGGACAACACTCCACTAAGGGGGGGGGGCGTGGTTTACAGCAGGATTCTACTGTGACTTTGGCAGGCCACTAGTGAATTGGACAAGTTCACTCACTCAGGACTCGCTTCAGGGAGCATCTCTTGTGTGATATAAAACATGTAATTTTTGATTTATTATTTTTTTAATCTGAGTACCGAAGCCATTGTGGCATCTTTGTGGGGGTGGTGCTTCGCGGTTTTTATAATGTTGCGCCAGAGATAAAGTACTGTCTTAATTACCACTGTCTTAGTTACCCTTAGACTTTTAAAATCTTTTACCTGTATCGTTGTGGTGATAAAATTGTACTCTTAGCAGTGAGACAAATTTTTTTCTTCAATTTAAACAGTCGGCCTTTGTGAAACCATGTGCTTAGATTCAAGATGGCGGAAGTCTATAGAAGTCTAGGGAAGGCATAGTTTGACCAATCACTATTTGAGGAGGGCAGGCATATCTGCCTGCCTGCAGTAGGGATTGGAGGTGGCCTGTGGACGTCCAATTGGCTTTCTAGAAGGAGCAGGACATCCTATCCACCCTGAAGTCTCTTCCACCCTGTGGGCCTACTTTTGTTACTGTCTTATTTCTGAAACCGGCGTTTGGAGGGGGAAATCTGTGCATGCGTTCTGCTTCCCGAGTATGTGGGAGCACAAATCTTTAAAATTTTAAGTTAGAAATAAACAAGAGAATAAAGCTTTTTGTCAGCTGTTCTGTGGCCAGGCGCTAGCCATGGTGTAGAGTGGGAGTGGGTTGGGGAAGCGAGCTCTGTTGTTCAGCCGCTGCACTGGAAGCTGCGGCTGCGAGCAATCAAACGGCTTTTAGGCTTAGGAATCTGTTTCCTCGCCATGAGTCTGGTCTCTGACGGAGAAACTCAGAACATACGGCATCCCTCACCACGGTTGTTATCCCTCGTTTTTTAGGGGGATACTCACTATATCCCTAGTGAACGTCCAGAACACACACTGGCCGTGGGAGGCCCCAGACTCTGGACAAGGGACTAGCGATGGCAGGGACACGCCCGTGGTGAGAGGATTCCACCTGTGAGACTATAGGTAACGAACTATGAAGCACTTTAAAATGTACAAAACTGCGTATGAAATTACAGTTGAACTTGCCTCTGTGCTAATATAGTTGTGTTTTGGTATCCATTGTAGGGTGGGTTCTGGAGAGACTAGGTCTAAAAAATAGCTCTGTCATGCCAAACTCTAAGGATGTTCAAGTTCCTTGCATAAAATAAAACAGTATTTTCATATAACATACCTACAACTACTGGTATGCTTTAAATCATTTCTAGATTACTTAGAATACCTAATACAATGTAAATGTGACTATAACTATTCTATCTTGTTTAGGGAATAATTATGAGACAAAAATACACACATATTCAGGTCAGATTGATTTATTTTGAAGACGTTTGATGTAGGCTTGATTTTTCTAGACTGAAAGGCCTTCAAAACGTCCCTAATGAGTCTCACTGCAGCTACAACTCCCTTGCAGAGATTCTCAGAATGGCCATGGTATGCCAGCACCATGGATTGGGGAGAAGATGGACCTCTAGGAGGCTCAGAGTATCCCTCCACAGTAAAGAACAAGTCCAGACTGCTCCAGGACCTGGTTTTTTCCTCAGTATCAAATCAAATCAAATAAGGATTAAATTAAATGTGCCACAGTGTTCGTTGAATGAATTAGTATAGTGCCAAGGGAATTGGATTCACATATGTAATCCCACTTCACCCTCTGTACCACCCCTGGAATGCATCCAACACTAAGCAAACTGGTTTTTGCAGATTGGGAAATTATAACCCAGAGTATTGAGATGGTGAAGCCCTGGTGTTTCTGAATTCTTTTTTCTTAGCTTGCTAACCTAATCATAATTGGTAAAATGAATTAGCATATGAAGTGTTTGGTACAGAGCAGGATGGAGCTCTAGGTAAGTGGGATGAGCATGAATTCACTTCTGGCTTGGTGTTTTATTAATGTACCTTTGAAGTACTAGTTTAAGTCCTCTGGCAAAGCTTCCCGTGCAGAAAGCTAGGATTACAGTATCCTCGGCTCACTTTGCACAGGTGAAGGTGTTGCCTTTCCAGTAGGAGTCCTCCTCACAAAGTTACTTCAGATATAACTTTAAAATACAAATTTAAGACAAAAGCAGGCAATTCCACATCCCCTTGGAAAACTGAGGGCAAATTGGAGCCCACCAGCACCAACAGAATTGACCGTGTACTTCATCAAGAATTTCTCTAAGTCATGTTTGTTCCCTAAAGAGTATGGGTGGCACGTGCTCACTGCAGAACATGTTGGAAGCCACATAACAATATGTAAAAGAAAATAAATTTCACATACAATCCCAGTCCCAGGAAAAAAGCACTATTAACGTTTCATTTGATTCTCTTAATGTTTATTTTATCCGTCTCTTATGCATATGTCAATACTTTTTAATTTTCTCTTCCTCAAACTCTTTTATGAGTGAATCAAACTTTCACTACCTCGTATAAATATTTACCACCTCTCTCAATGTTATTTATTATTCAATTTTATAAGACACTGAGCGTATCTGGGAAGCGTCCCCTGGTACATTGACATGGAGAATTCTGTAATTTCAGATGAAAATTGTGCATGTGTGTGCAGAGCCTGTTATTACTTCATATGATGTTAAACCTTAAAATATAAATTTTTAAAGACTCTCTCCTCTTATTTAATAAAGGATTCTGGAAGTAGACAATGCAGAGCACAAGTGCTCTGTGTTGATGTGAGTACAAGCAGGAACACCCAGTACAGCTTGTTCTAACTTTTCATTTTGAAAATACAGCGCACAGGGGAGTCAGATAGAGAAAAGAACAGAAAAATGAGCCGTCTGTTTTACAAGGAGGGATGAGGTCCTGAAAGGGTGTGTGTGCAGCCTCTTCCTAGCATCTACCTTGCAAGGCATGATTTCTGGTTTGTGTATCTGTCTCAGGTGTCTCTTGGAGATGTCTGTATCTTCACCACTACAAGATTCCCAGGGGCACTGAAGAACTCAGTACACAGAAGACGCTCGGGAGAGAGCTGCTGAACTTCAGTAAGGTGGCAGCTGGTTCCAGGAAGTGGCTGAGGATCCAGGGGCCACAAGAGTGGGTCCTTGTGCAAAAGAAGGAAAGGAGGAGGAAGGTGAGGAAGGAAGTGGGAAAAGAAGAAGGAAGGGGGAAGGAGCAATGCAGGGAAGGAAGAGGAGCTGGGACCAAATCCATGTTCATTCTTCCAGGTGATTACAGAGCACTTCACCTGCTGGGTGCCCTGATCTTCAGTGAGAACCAGCTTCAGTCCCACTGAACGTGGCAATGGTAAACCTCAGAACTGTAAAAGAGGCATCCCTTGGGAGTCACTGCCCTGCTGGGCTAGCCAACTCTGCCTCCCCAGGCTGTTTGGTTAAGAAGTCTGCCCTCCCAGACAAGCAGTCCATGCTATCCATGCTAGAATCAGCCATCTTTCCCATTCCAACTCCATCTCACCCAGTTCTCATCAGGATACACCATACACTGCCAGCCCATTGGTTTTGCTCATCCCCTGCCTTTCAGTTAATACAACAACATCCTACTATTCATCTACTCCCTCTGAAAAAATGCTCCTCAGAGATGACAGGGGAACAGTTACCTCTAGATGACAAAAAACTTAGCAGCTATACAGCAGTTTGGAGTATTGGCACTAATGTCAGTCCACTCTTAGTTGGATTCATTGCCACACGGTTCTGTGACTTTGAACTCTCATGCTGATGAGAAAATACCACCGCTGATACAGAAATGAGTCGTTTAAGTTGCTTAGTGTAGAGAGGCATATCACTGGGTATATCAACCACACCCCAGGCAAGCCCCATGCCCAGAAGTAGTTGACCAGCACAATTGAACTCCATATTTTTGTTTGCTTCTTTGTTTTCATTTGTGTGTATCTTGGGGATGGGAGGGGTCTTTGTTTGTTTTGTTCTGGTATGTTTTTTGTATTGTTGAGTGTTTTTTGTTTGTTTTAGAGATCAAGAACTTAAAGTAGGTTGGATAAGAGGTGGGAGTAGTCTGGGAGAACCTGGGGAAGAGAAAAGAATATGATCACGATATGGTGTGTGAAGAAAATTAGAACTAGCTGTACTAAAGATACTAGACAGCTTTAAGCTACACAAAGGTCTTGCTGCAGGTCACCTCCTTTTATCCCGCCCTTTCTCCTTCCTTCCCTCCCTTCCTCCCTCATAGCTTTTTTTAGGTCACTTTGACCTACACATATTTCCTGTGCAAAATCCCCAGGGGCACTTCCCTAATCATCTCTTCTGCTCCCTGGAATTCCTATGCAACACTCTGAGCTTCTTCTATTGCCTTCATGCAAAGAACACTTCAAACTTATCTATAACCAGTCACCTACAGCAGATTAATCAGATTTATATATCTGGTTTCACCTGACTGGGACTCTGAGACACAGATCCGATCCCCCCCCACACACACACCCACACACATCATTTGTTTGACTATCTACACTTTACAAACGTTGCCTGGCAAGTGACTCCTGTATAAATGGAAAGGACTTGCATAAATCAATTTGTAGACTGTCAAGTGTGTTCAGTCTGCTTCTAGACCTTGCTGGTACAGAATTGTCCCCTCTAATGGGGAGGAGAGAAATATATTCTAACACTCCTAGTAGATATCTGAAACTAAAGTTAGCCATGAACCCTATGTATAAGCACTGTGGTACCATGACAGGTTAACTTTATAAGTGAGGTGGCTAGTAAGTGACTAAACAGGAGGGTAGCATATGCAGCATGGATACATTGAATAACAGGATCATTCTTGTCTGAGATGGGATGGAGTAGAATAGCACAAAATTTCATCACACTATTCAGAATGGTACATAATTGTAAACTTATCAATTATTTTTCTGGAATTTTCCATTAAATATGTTTTGGCTTAAATTTATAACCATATATTATAGCTCAAAGTTCTATAGGATAAGGATTTGATTAGGGCTAAATGAACAATATTTACTCCATATAGCATGAACTAAGGTTACCCTGTGATATCTGTGGCATGATCTGACCTGGCTATAGAATCAGCAATTTCTTTGCTCACATGTCTAATGTCTTAGTGTGGACAATTAGAAGAAAAGGTCCATTTGCTTAAGAGAACTCCCTGTGGGTAGCCTTTCAGCATAGATGTCACATGTGGGCTTCTTCCATGGTAGCTCACATATACAGTCAGTTCAGAGAACTGAGAAGCCTAGGTCAAAGAGTGAAGCTTCTGATGACCTAGTCATAGAAGTCCAAGGTGCCACTCTCGATGTATTTTAGCAATCAAACAAATTGACAGACAAAAAAAAGAGGTTTGGGGCTCCAACAGAGGGACAGTGTGTCTCCACCAGTAGGTTGAGGGCAGTTCAGCTATCCACCAAAGACTGTTCCAGAGGGCAAGTGGCAGAGAAAAATATGAACACACACTTCAGTGAGACTCATTTGCTCTTCATTTTCTCCAACATCCAATTTCTGCCAGTCTCGGTCAAAGACTCCAAGAACTGTTTCAGAACAGGCTTGATATGACATGATATGGAGATAAAGACTATATTTCAGGACTCAGAAGCTTCCAATTGATGATAATAGAGCAGGTTCTGAATTGACACTGCATTACAAGAGTGCCCACTCCTATAAAAAAATAAGATGGGAAGTTCTTTCTTGCTTCAAAAGAAGATGTCTAGCCTTTTGAAATCGTGTATCAGGCACCTATAACTTCAGGCTTCTCCAAGTGTGCCATCATGGTGGCTCCCATTTAATTTTGAACCACAGCCGACTACAAGCAACTGACACTGCTCAGAGGGCAACCGCCATGGAGATGGAGCTACATGGACAAGACCACCATCCCAGAGTCAGCCAGTTTCTATACCATGAGTGACAGCACAAATAAGTCTATCCAGAGCCCAGACTCCATTAGGCTCTCTTACCAAATCCACTACAGCCTGCTCTTGACCCACAGGGCAGGTACCAGATAGCTGAGGACAGGGTCTATACTGCAGAGTCAGTCCTAGGTCTCCGGTAGAAACCACAGCACAGAAAAGACTCTTCGCCTACACTTCCCCATGACCCACCCTACCACAGCATGGTATGCCTCTCCTCTTAGGAACCATGAGTAACCAGCCATCTTTCCAATAGCAAAGCTTCTCTCATCTGTAGCCTTATCACTCTTAATTAATAGCAAAGACAATAATAAAACACACATTTTTCCAACATCAAGAATTACTAAGTTTCCTCAACTATAAAATGGGATAATAACAGGACCTATTCCATCAGAAGCTCATAAGGGTTTAATGAGCTAATCAACAGAAGTGGTTAGGGCTCCGTGCACACTTGCTCTTACCACCATTGTTTGCATTATGGTGAGTGAATAAGACCTAATGAGCCATCCATCGAGGGAAGAGTGCCAGTGCTGTGTCTCAGAATGCAAACAGAATCCTCCCTTCAGTTGTTCATGTCAGGCATCTTGATGACAGCAACAAGAAACAAGGCCCAGAGAGAGTGTGCAAGATTTCTTAGTAAAATGTAAGTGGCACAAATGTTCCAGAAATCCCCCAACCCTCTATGTGTCACACAACATTACAGAAAAGATATAGAACAACACAGCCAGATGTTGTGGGCTTTTTACCACTGAAGAAGCTTCATGGGAACTTCTCACAGTGAGCCTAGGGAGAAGGTGCTGAAGGGGATGTCAGCCATTTTCTGGATCAAGTATGAAGTCCTTCCTCATATACTGAGATTGTGTGGTCCTGAGGACGCTGTGACACGGAAGATAGGCATCTGGAGGCAAAGGCCCAGTACATTGGCGATTAGTCCAAATAAGGAGGACACATGCAGGAAAGTTTGTGGAGATTAAAATCCATCATCTGATAGGAGCCCCTCATGGAATCTAGAGACACAAATTGAGGCTTCCTGGAGCAAAGGTGGTCTCCTTGAGATATGCAGAATTATGAATAAGAAAATGGATGGCACCAGACATTCAGAATACTGAAGTGTATGCTGCCTCCATCAGACTTCAGGGAAGGCCATGAATACACAATGCCTTGATCTTTCCAGGGCAGAGGGATGAGCAGGCAGAAGTGTAGAACGCTACACAGCAGGATGAAATGTGG
Organism: Cricetomys ansorgei; assembly: GCA_026225945.1. Lineage (NCBI taxonomy): Eukaryota > Metazoa > Chordata > Mammalia > Rodentia > Nesomyidae > Cricetomys > Cricetomys ansorgei. The sequence goes on along the minus strand of JAMJFZ010000199.1, from coordinate 63,801,485 downwards.
AAGCTGCCCACTGTCACCCTGAGAACAAGAGTAGGTTCAACTTGGTGCAGTAGAACAGTGCTTTACACACCAAGAAAGCACATTGAGATCTGATTAAACCGCAACTCTGACCTTAGAGGAGGAACTGTACGTTTATACAGCTGCTAGAGGGTGCAGACGCTGAGCAGACTGTGACCTGCTTATGGAGTAACATTTAGAGAAGACTGCTCCCTGACAGGCTCTGGGTTTGAAGGTAAACCCCGAGGACAGTAGCACACAAGCATAGCCACACGCCTGCCACTGTCACCGCTACAGCTGCTGGCGGCAAGGGAACAGGCACAGCATCGTTAGAACTCAGTGTGCTGCAGACCCACTGTTACCTCCAAGTTATGGGTGATGCTTTGAACAGGAGAGGTGAAGGCACTTAGACAGGAAGCAATAGAGCCCCAGCCCCATAGGAGCCAGGAACAGTAGACATTCGCTGTGAAACCACATGTAGCAGACAGTTCTGGCCCTGAGTGTCAGACCTTTATGGCTCATATCTAACTTCACCTGCATGCAGGTTTAGTGAACAGTCTTTGAACTTCGAAGCACTTTTATTTTCTATTTCCTGTTTACTGTGCGTAGGCCAGAACTGGATGTGCAGTTGAGTGAAGGGGAGTGAGCAGATGGCACCCTGGGGTGACTATCAGTCAGTAAACAAGACATCAGCCTTCTGCTCTCAGAAGGATGATTAAAAAAGCACCTTCCACATGTCCCAGATGTCTGATGACATCAAGATGTCATGATGTCCATCTGCCTTCCTCCATCTGACAGCCTCTTGCTACCTCTTCCCTTTCACTGCCTTGCGTATCTTCCCTCTCCTTCACTCCTGCTTTCTGGGGCTGTCCTCAAACAAACCATTGGTGCTGGAATCTTCCTCTCAGACATGTCTACTGGACTATCCAAACTTTGACAGAGGTCAAAGGGCAGGTTGGAGGAAAAGACGAGAGATTTTAGAGGAGAGAGGAAGGAAAAAAATGGACACACCAAGTATCTGTGCTCTGTCAAGTGTAATTATGTATGCTAGCTCCCTTCATTCTCAAATAGCTTGGGGGCTACATTTACCATTCCCGGGAGAATTGACTGTTTTACAGGGAAAGAAATTAGGTTCTGCTTCAGAGTCAAAGAGTTCTCTCTGGCATTATACACCCTGGTTGTTCCTCAACCTTGTTTCTGCCAGCAATCTGATGGCCAATCTGATCGTTTCACTAATGAATGGTCCCCTCTGCATGGTAGCCAGATGATTGCTTCCTGCAAGAATCAGGAAGTGGTAGAAGGCAAGAGAAGCACTGGTCTCTCTACCCTCCTGACCAAGTGCCGTGAGAATGTTTAGTTAGGTCAGAGCAAACATCTCTCAGTTGGCTCAGATCTTTGACTTTTCCCACTTTGAGAAATAGAGTTGTATTATTTGCTAAGTATTAGGCAATAATGCTTATTACAACTTAATACAACCTGTGTAGTAGTTTATGCTGCTGTGGTGTGCTGTGCTCAGTACAGAATACAAGGAGGCATTTTTCATAGAGTCAAACTCTGCAAGGTCTCAGCAGAGGAAACCACTGTCATGGCAAGCACCATCCTCAACAATAGAACCCTGGGCATCTGAGCTCAGGTGTTTTTATTCTTTCAGAACTTCTCAGGCAGTCTACTGATGGCACGTGCAGATCATTAGCAATCAAACATCCCCCACAGAAATCCAACACCTGCAGACAATATAAAATGCCAAGACCCTCACCCAACAGTGCACAAAACAATATTTTAAACACAACTAAATATAAACTTCTACAATAAACTTGTGCTGTTTTTTTTTTTTTTTAATGTGTCTTGTAAAGGTGCGTGTGATTCTTTCCTTTGTTGACATTTTGGTGTGTTTGCACAAACCCAAGGAGGGGAGTAGTGAAGTAAGCACATGAGCAGGCTGCTTGAGAATTTCTTGTGGCCTCCACTCCAGGGCTTGGAAGGTCATTGGGAGGCAGTCCAGGGCTTTCCTTCTCACCACTGGGCTTGATAGCTGACCAAAGGGAAAACAATGGAAACAAGGTATATGTGCGGTGGGAGTTATTTTAGGTATTTTAATACTCCTCTTCCTTTACATAAAGCTCTTTGTTGAAATGAAGCTCAAAACAAACTTCACTGTAGGTGGGCAACCTTTATGGAAATCAGTGTGAAGGATTCTCAGAAAGCTAAAGGTAGATCCAGTTATCCACTCTTTGGTATGTGCCCAGAGGACTCGACACCCTACCCCACAGACACTTGCTCAGCCATGTTCCTTGCCATTCTGTTCACACACTGTCGTTCCATATGAGATTGACAGCCTCAGTGAGGGATCTCTTGTGGCCCCACAGAAAGGACTTTATATTTTCTATAGAACAGTGACTAAAAGTGACAAATCTGGGGGGAAAATGTCTCCATGGTTTGGATGTGGTTTGCCACACCAAGGTTCATGTATTTGAAGATTTTTCTCCTGTGTGGCCATCCTAGAGGCTACATTCTTATTGGATCAATCACTGGTGTCTCAGATTTGCATCAGAACTCAAAGTGGACAGTGGCTATGACAGAGTACATAAGCCTAGTCCCTCCTTTTCTCCCTCACCCCAGTTTCCTTGTTTATACACACTCCCCTTCTATACCTGGTCTTCTAACATGCTGGAACACAGTCAAGACTACCTGGCCCCAAAGCCAGCGATGTGTTGTGTAGACAGCCCAATCACTAGAATGGTGATCTATAAAAACCTGTTTTCTTTACATAACAACCAGTATCGAGTAATCTTTATACTGTCACAAAGCTAACCAAGACAGTTATGACTCAGGGAAGAAGCCTGGTTTTCAGGTCAGATCTATACTACCAATCTAATGACCCACTGAGAGCACTTGTCCTATCTGTAAAAGAGACTGAAGGGACACATCAAGCCCATCTCTCTTTCTCCTTTCATCCTGAGACAGTCTTTTCATTTCCCAATATCTCCAAAAACAAATTAGACCTACAACTCCTAGAAACTAAGGTTTGCTAAAATGCAGAATTGAAGAAGCAGCCCAAGCTGAGGTCCGTTGGAAGAAGCAGAGCCCTGGGCCAGAGTTTTTCATGTGATCGACAGATGATTTTGTGCCTCATAGGTGTTGTATATCTTACCTTGAAAAATTCCCAGAAGAACTATTGGGAAAAGAAAATACTTTAAAACAACAAACATGCAGCAAAGCTCATGAATGAATGGTAGGCTTGTGTGGGAATCATGAGGTCAGGGTGAAAGAAATGTGCATAACACCATGAAACAGGGTCTCATGCAAGAGGTTTATTAGGGTGGGATGAGACACAAAGTGTCTGCTTCTGAGTGGAGGGAAGAAGTGACAGAGAGACAGAGAGAGAGGACAGAGGAAGAGGGGACAAAAGAGGAGAGAGAGGGGACCAAAGAGAAGGAAAGAGGGGACAAAAAAGGAAGAGCCTGTTACCCACTGGGATTATATGGGACTGATGATACAGGAAAGGTACCTGTCTGGGGACAGGTACAGGGGCGGTATCTGGCCAGAGGGTGGGGAGTGTCTGGAGCATGGGGGATGGATGAACTCCAGGGAGGGAGCTCTGGCCAATTCACAACACAAAGAACTGGGGTACAGCCAAAGTCAAGACCAAGGTAAAGTTTAGAAATTAATGTTAAGCATAGGTTAAGCTCCAGTCTTTATGACCAAGAACATAAAAAGTGACGCTGGCTCTCAGGGTCATGCAAGGGCACAGTCATGTGAAAACCTCATTAAAAGTGGCCCCAGTGGTTGACCATAGTCTCATTCTAGCCCTGGTGGAGGTTCATCTGAACTTTACCCATTATGGTTTTCCAGCAGCTCAGAGCCTTCTTACTGGCCTCAGTCCTTTATAGGAAGATGAGGCAAAGGTCTAGATAATTCTAGGTGCTCTTATTTAGTACTGTTGTGTTGTTACAATGGCATCATCTGAGTAGACCATGAGAAAGAAGGTCTTGGAGGACTAGGTTCAGCATATAGGCTCACCATCAAGAACACTGATGGGATTAACTGTGTTTCCTGCTGAGTGGCTACAGTGTATTGGTTCCTGCAGAAGCCAGCTGACTTTGGAATGGGAGGGTTAAGAATCAAGCAGCATTTCTCTTTGGCATTACTATACCATCTACTTGAAGATTAATCAGTCCACAGTATCATTGCTAAGTATGCTCTTACATATGCCCTGTTCTAATCAAATCTACAGGAGAGATTTGACTAAATATCTAAATGATACTGAGACAGTCTTTACCAGCAGAACTTCTAAGATATCTGCATTTGGTTTTGATTGTTGTATAACAATTTTCCCAACCCTTAAAGGTATAAGATATACTATCTCATAATTTCAATTAGTTAGAAATTCAGAAGTGGCTTAGTTGTTGGTTCTGGCTCAAGATAACCTCTTAAGATTGTCCTCAAGATGAGATATGAGGATGAAGTCACCAATTATCTGAAGCCTTGACTGGAAACAACCTGCTTCTAGCTTGCATTCCTGTGGCTGTTGTTGAGCCACATGTTATTCACCAGCTAGAACTTCACTGGCTGCTTGAACATCCACATTGTCAGCTAGTGTCTCTCTCTCCTGACATCCCAGCTAAGTTAATAAGTCAAGACAGAGGGAGATTGCATTGACAGTGGAAGCCACAGTCATCCTACAGCCAAACTTCACATGTCCTACCCAATCACTCTTCTCATATTCTTTTCACCAGAAGCTAAACCCAGACCAGTGAAGAGGAAGATGTTAACCTCCAATCACTGAGACAGCAGGATCAAAACATTTTTGGGCAGACCTTTAAAACTATTTATAAAGGTTATAAAACTATAATCTTTAAATGCAAATGGTTAACTCTTAACTAATGATATTTATGTGTACACCTTGCCCTTTACCAAAGGGCATCTTTGTCTACCTCCCCTGAGGCCACAACATCATGTGTGATATCTCTTTATCTCACACCAAGTTCTTATGCTGAATATTCTCCCATGCCCCACAGCCTATTATAGAACTCATAAAAGTTTTCATTTACCTGCCTGCCTTAGGTTATGATGGTCCAAGCAAGCACCATTTACCACTGAGAATTTCACACAGCTCTTGACTGCTCTTCCCAGTCTTGTGCTTCCACTATGCCTAACTCTTCCTAACCAGGTCAAGTTCACAGTTTGCAGATCTACAGTGCATCTTCCTAAGTACCTGCCATAACTGTAAATATTTTTGTATCCTGCATAAAATCTCTAGTATTCAACAAGTAAGGCTCTAAAAGGCTAGGTACCATCTTGTTCAACTATCATCACACCTCTAGTGTCCAGCACTATTATAGATACATAATCTGTTTATTTCAGTGAGAATGTTTCATAATGTTTTCTTCATATGCACCGACACTGGCTATTTCAAGAGGGAAAGTGAGGTAAGGGAGAGGGACAAACACACATACACACACACACACACACACACACACACACACACACACACACACACAGAGACAGAGACAGACAGAGAATACAGAATCTGGACTGACAGCTGCCTCCAGTTGACCTGGAAAATAAGTCAAAATAAAATCATTTAGGCTGTATTCTAAAGAGAAGAGCTTCAAAAATTTATACTGACAGGATCTAAAAGAGTTGGGGTAATTGGGTGATACACAGGGAAAAAAAACCCAAGACAAATATAGCTCAAACCACACACATACACACACACACACACAAGCTGTAATGGAAAGCATTTCAACTCAATAACAAAGGTAAGCTCATCAGAATATCATCAGATCTTACATCAGCAGCTCTAAAAGCCAGGGAAGCGTAGAATAATATATTTAAAGGCATGAAACTAAGTAATTGCCAACCAAACTGCTACATTCAGCAAAGTTATCTTTTTCAATTGATAGTTAAATAAGTATATTTCAAGATAAGCACAAACTAAGGCAGTTCACTACCAAGTCATCATTGTAAAAGATACTTGAAGGAATACTGTATACAGAGGAAGAAGAAAAACACTCTCAATCACAGGAACACAGGAAATAATACCTGTAATAAAGAAATAGATTAGTACATGAGAGCTAGGAAAGAATCCACCATGTGCAACACTGTAAACCAGCAAAGTTCTAGTACTAATAGAGGAGAAACAAAGAGTGTGTATCCTAAAAATAAAATTAAATCAAAGAATTAGTAAGCATCTCTCAGTAATTACCTTAAATGTAAATGGCCACAACTCACCAACAATGACAGTGGATTTAAAATGAGATTTAAATCTCTCCCTCTGCAATCTGTAAAGATACCCACAGCCTAAGTAAAAGGTTGAAAGTAAATCAATCAAGTCAATGAAATCCCAAACAAGCTAGCACAGCTATTTTGGTATCTGAAAAAGGAGACTTCAAATGAAAATTAGTCATAAGATATTAATAACCCACTGTACATTAATAAAGAGAAAAGTCCGTAAAGAAGATATAACAACCTAAATATATGTGCAGCAAATGTGGCTTCCAGTTTTATTTAAATAAATAGGCATAAGCACCTGACTGGTCCTGATACAATAATTGTAAGTGCTTCAATACAACATCCTTATCTTCAGAAAACTATCCAAATTGAAACCTCAGAGTTAAACTAAACCATAGATCTAACAAACCTAACCAATACTTATGGAATACTACATTCAGTAGAAAAAGAATACAGTTTATCCTCAGCCCATCTCCATTCTCCTGGGACATGCTACCATCCATGGCCAGACCCAGGGTACTCTTAGCTCTCTGTCTTCCAGAAATCTAGATTTTCTAGTTCTACTCAAGAAGTCTCCTGTGCCAGTCCCCCTCCCTGCCTATTAACTTATCACCCACCCCACCCACTGTGGCAATCAAGGACTACATGGAATCTGAACCCAGAATTCCAGCCAGATCTTCGGAACTAGGACCAGTGGGAGCCTTAATCCTAAAGTCCAGAGTGGCCCCAATACTGAAAATAAAACATCATTCTTCAGTGAGGTTACCTGAGCTGGAGTGGCTGGACACAAACTGCCCCTTTAGCTGGAAGTCCACTAGTAAGGGAAGATGAGCACTGACTGGGTAATAATCTTACTAGTTCATCTGTGTCAGATGAGGAATTTTTGCTTAATTTGAAGTAGTTAGTTCCAGATTAGAATCTGGATCTCTGAGGTAGGAAGACACTTGCCTCTAATCTGGATCTTGAGGTGGGAAGAAATGCCTTTAATCTGGGCCACCCTTTCTTATGGAAGCCTATATGAGGACACAGAAGACAGAAGTTTTTTGTTCTTTGCCTGCTTGCTTTCGCCTTGCTATCAAATTCATCTCTTCACTGGCATTAAAGCCTACTTCTTTGGGATTCCAGCACATACTGAAGACCAGCTGAGACATCCAACCTTGTGGACTGAGAAACTACTGGATTCTTGGACTTTCTGTTTACAGTCAGCCATTGTTCCACTGTTGGAACACAGTGTATAATTCATTCTGGAAAAAAAACAAAAAAACAAAAAAACAAACAAACAAAAAAAACCTTTTTGAGAATGAGAGAAAGCATATATATATTCATTCTATAATTTCTGTATTAGTCAGAGAACCCTGACTGATATGGTAGCCTAGCATCAATATTTTTAAACATGTTTCATTAATTCTTTGACAAGTCCATACATGACATTTTTTTATCAAAAATGACAAATTTTTATCACAGTCACCCCTGTTCCCCTCTCCTATTCCCATTCCTACTCCCTCTGGAGCCCTTCTTCTCAACATACATCCTCTTCTTACTCTCATATCTTTCTTTTTTATATCCCACTGAGATTAATGAGGGGTGCTTGCAAGTACACAAGTGTGCAGTTATTTACTAGATTGTGGGTAACTTAACAGTGGCTATACCACTGAAGAAAAGTGTCTCCCTCTCTCCTAGAAGCTATTAACTTCCAATAGCTCCTTGAGTAGGGATGGGGCCTCACACACTGTGCCTCCATCCACAGTATTTATGTTTTAACATGTCCTGCCTTGGGTGATTTTGGTACAAGTTCAAATTTGGAATTCACTGAAATTGGGGACTGTTGAGGTAGCTTCCCTTTGGGTATCTGTAGAGATGCAGGGAGATAAGATATGATAATGTCCTGGAATGAAGTTTTCTTTAGTCTTAAGCATGCCATCCAAACATATAACCTCATCCCTAGCTTTGTACTGACACATCTCCATAGAGTCTGACAGCCCTTGCCTATCAGACCTATGAACAAGCTCAGAGAGGAATGTGCACAGGCTGTTTCTGAAGTGAGCCAGAAAGGCAAAAAGATATGTCAAAAGCCACAGGCGGGCTTTGGTCCCTACTCTGACTCTAAGTTCATACCACACAAAGGCAAGGGGAGAATTTATAGGTGGGTTTGTAAACATCATCAGACAGTGTACATTGTACAGGAAAGATTCCTTCCAATGTCATCTCTGGTCCTAATCCCCAGATCTCCAGCCAACTGACCTAGAAAATATCCTGAGTCAAAGATTTGTATCTCCCAGCATTTTGACCCTTCTGGTTAAGTTAGCACAAGACAGCTGCCATGCAGGCACGGCCATTTCTGCCTTGGTACTACCTCTCAGAGCTGTCCTCAAGGGACGGCCATTCCTTCCAGGTGGTTCCTGGTGACATGTGGGTTTCCATGTCTGTAAGATCTACATCCTTAAAATCACCACTGTTGTCTTTATCCAAGGCATGGAAGAGGCAATTTAATGAGATCTTTATTATAAAGGGCTGAATATGGAGACAAATATGCAGCAAGCGGCCAGCCAACATTGCCTATCATTGTCATTGTCAGTGTTTCTCACGCAGTCATTTAATACTTACCTGTTACCCAGAGTATACCCATTGCCAGGACTTTCATTAGTCCTCAGTGACACATCCGATACAAGTGGCAATGCAGCTCCCATGTGCCTCAGTTAAGAGCCAAACGTTCCTCTGTCCACATTATCTTTTCTGCACAATGAAGGTTACCTCGAGTGTCAACTCCTCCTAGAAGATGTATACCAGTGGTGTCTCTGTGACTACTGATGGAAGCCCCCTTTCAAACATGCTTAAACCCTAAATGAAATGTGTTTACATGAGTAGCTAATAGTTTAGGCACAGACTGGTCATTCTTAGGTCTGTCACTCAACTCCGGCTTCTTGGGAGATGCAATTCAGTTTTTAGACCAGGACTATAATCAGTATCAGTAAAACTTCTTGGTGCTTATTTGTCACCTACTAGCCTTTTGATCTTCAAGGAGTTACTCAGTCTAAGACTGATCCTTTTCATTTGCAAATATACAGGAAAACATGGTCCATGATGTTGCACAATTAAATGAGTGACACATAAACTACTGCAGTTAGCTCCAGTGTGTATCCACTGCTGAGTAAACGTTAGCCTGTGTGTGTGTGTGTGTGTGTGTGTGTGTGTGTGTGTGTGACATTCATACTAAATATGTAAGTATTCTAAACAATGTGCTAGATATTTCTTCATTATCAGAGACCAACAAATGCAATGTGAAATCCCCCTTTATAGATTAGAAAGCATTAACATGAAGCGATCATGCGACCATCTTAACTCTTAGAGCTAAGTGGGTGACATAAGTTATATAAGTGCTGTAAGGCACTAGTGTGAACATATGTCTCCATGAATTCCTGATTTCTCTGCAGCCCAGTTTCTCAGAGGTTTCCAAAAGCAAAAAGCAATAGCCAGGAGAGTACACACACACACACACACACACACACACACACTTTACTTCACTCTCTCTTTTGCTTTTATTCAATTGTATTTGGAGTTCTGTGCAATGCTATGATTTAGAAAGGGCTTTAACGGTTTAAAAATAAAATTAACAGCCCTAAAAATAATCAAAGAAATAAATGTGCATGACCTCAAAGTTATGATGGCTTATTATGGTGTATTACTTTAGGGTGGTGTGAAAGAACACAGGCATTCTGTTCTTCACCTCAATTCAGTATTCAATAAATTTCATGTGACAATCAATGCTTTGTTACAAAGCAGGCTTTGCAGCAGGTGATATCGACTGACGGTAGACTGACGTAAGTGCATGTAGGCTGGGTTGACCTATGACGTGGGTAGGCCAAGTGTCTTAGATGCAATGTGACCTTCAGTAGGCTCATCTGAACATAGCCCATCGTAGCTCAAGGATTACCTTCACATGTATCAAGTCAGTGAGTGACTCAGCCATCACCCCACTTAGAAGAGGAAAGTGAACCAGAAGAGGGAGGAGCTAGCCAGATCCCAGCTGCCTTCTCTCCAAAGTCCTCAAAGTTTCAGGGTTTTTTTGTTTTTTGTTTCCCTGTGTTTGACTGAGAGACATTGAAACATTTTAAAACACACAATTGACTCTATTTCCTGTGTCTCTGTTCAAAACCACTATGAAGGCAACTGGAAATACCAAACTAATGACACCTCACATGGCATAGTGCCACCAGTGCCTGCTTTACTAAGCACAGGAACACTAATAAAACATGTGCAATAAATTTCATTTTAAAAGCATCATGGGAGACCAAGATTACTCTTTTAAAGAACCCCATGAAGAATACTTTGGTAGAATAAGAAGGAAAAAAGCCTTTACAATGGAATGAAAATCACTCATTTGCGTCTCATAAATCCAGACTTTGGTATATGGGACTTGCTTTGAGCAAACTGCTTTTTATGTGTACAGCACATGTCTGAACACTCCCAAATAAATCAGTTGAATAATTCTGGCCAAAAGCATCAGCTCCACCTCCCACAGTCTCCTTTTGCCCTGGTCTAACATCCCTGCACCAAAAAGTCTACTTTCCACCTTAAAGGTTACAAACAAGCCAGGTCAGGGTAGTTATGAGAAGGAAGACCAACTCCAGGAAGGAGACTTTAGCTCCCACACTGTGACTTTGAAGAGAGCCTTCCTGACACTCTCTGAGACTCAGTTTCTTCCTTTATGAAGAAGATATTTGCTCAACCTAAGTCAGAGATGGCCAATGCAAAAGCATTTATCAAATTCAAACAAGCAAAGTGAGCGAGAAAAACATGGATGGAAGGAGTGTGAGCTCTGGGGTGGGACTTCTCTCTCTTCTCCCTCATCTTTACATATGGCTGCTCACCAGGTCTGACAGATTTTCCCTTGGCAATTTCCCTACAAGTGTCTCCTCTTCTCCACTCCATGACTTTAGCAATTCTTTTTATTTTCACATATTCTAATAAAATAGCTTCCTCTGGGGCTCCCCTCTCCACACTGCAGCTGGGTGATTTTTCTGAATCACGACTCCAGTGCTTCCTCCATGCTCACTGGACACGGCTGCAACCTTCCATAAAGCAGGTGTGAGCCACTAGCCATGGTCTACTGTCCATTTCCCAGTGATATGATTTACTCAATAGCTACCCTAAGCTGTTGATCGGCAAGAATCTACTTCTCACTTCCAAGCACTTTGGGTACAATTTTTTTTTTCTGTCTTTGATGATGCCTCTATGAATTAGTCAGGGAGACAGAGTACTACTGCAGAAAAAAATATCCCATAAGTCTCATCCACATGACAATGTTGTCACCAAGACGTAGAAGAGAGGGGAATATCTGCTTATTGTAGAAACTTTATGATTCAAGTTAAAAGAGGCTTCACTCCAGCATTAACTTCCATGATTAGCACAGCAAAAGAAAGAGGATATGGAAATATACTGTCTTTTCAGCTTTCCACCCAGCTCAAATTTCATTGGCCAGAATGTTCTTTGGAGCTTGGAAATACAATCCTCTCCTGGCCCAGTAGAGAGCTTATGCCCTTTAGATGAGTATCTCTAATGGTTTTCATACTTCATTTCTCTTCTGCTTGTTAGGTAAGCTCCTACATTTAGGTTCAGCCCCAATGTCTCCTCCTCCAGGAAGACTTCCTCACACACACTTTTATCATGACAGCATTCTATTTGTGTTAGTTTGCTCTGCTTCTTACTCTCTAGGTCTTCCTAGAGTCCATGTGTTGATGGCTCGATCCCCAAAGGTTGTGGGAGATGGCGAGGCTTTCAAATCCTTGGAAGGGATTATAGGACCTCACACAATGACATCTCTATTGCCACAGGTCCACAATATAAGAGGTTTAATAAATACCTGTCATTGCTGCCCAATACCCCACCAGAAACCCAAAGCAATGAAGCCTATCAATCATGGACTAGAACCTTCAAAACTGAGCCAAAGCAAACATATCCTTTTTGTAAGTTAATTACCTCAGGCACTTTGTTATAGTGACACAAGGCTGATGAAGATTCTACAATACAAAGAACACCACTCTGGGGACTGAATAGAACTACACCTTATTCGTAACTACATTTGGAGTTTAAAGTAGGATCTGGAGAAAGGTGGAGACTAAGTATCTCTAACATCAAAGGAATAAATGCTTCGGTGCGTTGGCATGGCCCATAACTGACTGGTCAAAAGCCTAAGTCCTAGTTTCCTGGGTGGCAGGAGAAAAAGGAAGTTTCCAGAGCCACCTGAATGGGCTCCTCGAGTTCCTGGCACATTCAAAAACAACACAGATCATGCTGCAGATACCAGGGATCTGAAGGAGTTTCCCTTCCTCACCTACCACCGGATCAATAAAACCCCATGTCCTGGTGAGAGAGTTTCTGAGGCATGGCTGGTTTAATCCTCTTCCCCTGCCAATCCCTGCTGTTGTGAATGATTCTCTTTCAAATAAAAACTGCCTTCTAAATAAGAATTAGAAACAAAACAAAAGCCTACTCTTTCCAGAGATCTTGCTGCTTTAGTATAGTCATGTACTAAATCACGTACCAAATTTAGTATAATTATGCACATGTGATTTAAGACCTGGCAAACGGATGAACTCATGCAAGAATCAGGTGATAGAAAAAGACAAACGTGGAGCACACATTTTTCAAAAATAACAACAACAACAACAAAATCATGGGAGGTAGCTTGCTGGTTTTAGTGACTTTTTGACAGGAAGCCATTCCTTCATAGCCTTCCCGGGAGTGTGTTTCTGGTAATCACAAAGCCAACATCTTCGCCTTGCACATGTCCAGGGCACATCCATTCATGCGAGCCTTTTCCTGGGGAGATCTAAAGGCTGGCCTACTCACCCTGCATAGGAGACTGATGGCAGAACAAAGAAAGAATTTTACACAAGTCTAGCTTGCTGACCAGTGAGTTTATTAGAGTTACTTACAGGAGCATGTGTGACTCAGAGCCCCCCCCCCTCCACCCCATCCAGGCAATGACTCACAGAAGCTGCAGCCTGGACTTTCTGCACTACCTTTAGGTAGCTTCCTTAGCTGGAGTCTCCTCTCCCCAACAGCTGTTACTGCTTATGTAACCCTGGGGAGAGGCCTTGTGAGCTGTAACCTTCATCAGCTTCCTGGGCCTTGGAAGGCTCATTCCCTTCCTGTATATTATAAGTCTCCCTTCCTCCCTCCAGGATGGAGTGTTTCAATTTGGGGACTTAGCTAGACAGCATCCACCTGGAAAAATATGAACAGTGACCAGCAGCCATTCCAACATCAGTCTTTGCAGACGGCTTTTCCCCTGTCTTCTCCAAACATTTTCTCCAGGTTCCTGTCCTTCATTCCCTCCCAGATGTGAACTGATGCCTCTCCCACTGTCTACGAATATGGGCTTTTGAGTAAAACAACAGGACCGGGGCAAAGGTTCTGTTCTCTAATTCTTCATGGCGAGTCTTTGAGAAGTCAGTTGATGAATTGGATGCACTTGAACTTATTTTGAACTCAGAAAGCAAGTATGTCTCCAAGGACAAAGGTTCCTTTCCGGCCAGACTGAATGCTCCATAAGCTCACTCCCTTCCTCAGCCTGGAGAAAGTGAGCTGACTACAGTCCCCAGCATAAGGATGAGCTCAGGAACACAATGATCTGAAAGGACCTGTAAACACACTGGTACCAAGGCTGTGTGCACGCAGCTCCCTCCACATAGGCTCCCACGCATTCCAAAGAGCTGACATGGGCTTTCAGTAGAGGAGTATGTGTACAGATTCTGGGGCTGCTCACCATACCTCCTTCCAATCACTATTCCTCCTCCTTCCGCTTTGCCCTAGCTAACCTTCCTGGACTCATCCACAGCCTGTTTAACTGAAAGTGCAGCCTTACCCCTCACAGACAAATGTGCCCTCCTGCCCCAAACAGGAGCAACACAAGTGGTAGCTTCACTACAGGGCCCATGATAGTGAATGAGTTTGGTTTCCTTATTTTCGAAAATAAAGAAAAGTAAAATCACCCTGATTAAAGAGTAAATGGGATTGTATATATAAAACATCCATTTAGTCTCTGGCCTGTGGGAGAAAGCTAAAACGTAGTAGTTTGCTATAAGCTTTCATTATATCACATTCGTTCTCCATTCCATGCATTCCATCAGACTACTGTGGATGAATAAGCTCCACGTCTGCCTGCAAACTCCTGATCCTCCTTTGGACAGCTGGTCCTTTGGCTGCCTCTCCCTAGACCCTCCCAGAACAGACATGCTGGCTGAGGGTGTCCCTCCAAATGAGTCCCTCACATGTCGTGAGGGCCAGTGGATCTTCTGGCATTTTCTCCATCTCTTTGGGCCAGGAATGGGAAAGGACTCTGGGCTTCTGGCCCTTTCCCTTAGCATTTTATTTCCCCCTGGCTCTGGCTCCTCTACAGCATCTGGCTGCTGTCACTGCATAGACCACACTTGGGTCCCAGGCTCTCTGACCTCCCAAGGACTCTGAGCACTGATTGGACTTAACAGAATGCTGTGTTCTGAGCCAAAGATATCAGCCAACAATGACGAGGAAGCGGTCTGAATCCAGTGGGAAATCCAAAGGAGGACAAGGAGCTGGGGGTTGGCCCCAGGGCTAAGCTTAGTCATCCAGAGAATCCTTCAGAAGCTCCTGTCTGACCTGGTCTCCCCTTCCCAGGCTCCTTGTAAAAGGATAGAGCAGCACTGGAAAAGGGAGATGTGCAAACCTTCTTGAAAACAGAGGAATCCTCTCTGCAGGACTGCTTCTTGTCTTCACTCTCATTATTATGAGAATTAATAACCTTGCCTCACTAATCTCCTCCAGGTGCACAGAGCAATGCCAGAATCTCCCTGTTATGAAAAAGGGAAGAAATAGACAATCAGGACCAGACACTGAACTTGGTACTTCACACGTGTTTACCCTCTGAATTTACAAAGAAATCCAAACCCACAGGCTGGGTGACTCCCCAGTGGCACACTACTCCAGAGCTGAGCCTGAATGCAAAGTCAGTTTTGTATATAGCTCAGAAGCCACTTTCTATCTTTTAGGACACTTGATTGCATTTCTGTACCTCTGACTTTTACGAATAAGGCTCCAATAAGCATCGGTAAGCAAGATTTTACACGGACAGCAATTTGTCTTCTCTTGGCTGTGTACCTAAAGTCAGAGCTGATGAATCATGTGGCAACTTTATAGTGTGAGGGCTTCCAGACCATTTTACATTTCTACCAGCAGTGTGTGAGGATCCTATTGTCTCCCACCTTCATTAACTTTTGTCATCGTCTGTAGTTATTACAACCTTCATGGATGTAAAGCCAAGTACCTCACCGTGCATTATCTTTATATTGGCCTAACAGTGAGTGGTACTGAGCCTCTTCTCAGTGCTTGATAACGGTCTGCGCTGCCTGGTAGGAGTTCTTTCTTTTTCTCTGATGGACTCATAAGTTCCTAATAACAACTTACACTTTGTGTGTTATCATTAATCATTCTTAATGGTATTCTAGAAGCACAAATGTTTGATTTTTTAAAGGAGCCATATATATCTATGTACTTTTCAGTGTGAGCTCTTGGTATCATGTCTAAGAAGGGACCAGAGGTCATGAAGATACACTACTATATTTTATTTTCCTTCCTTCCTTCCTTCTTTCCTTCTTTTCCTTCCTTCTTTCTTTCCTTCTTCCTTCCTTTCTTCCTTCTTTCCTTCCTTCCTACCTTCCTTCCTTCCTTCTTTCTGTCTTTCTTTTCATTCTTTCTTTCTTCTTTACCTCTTTCTTGTCCTGTCTTTGTCTCTTGAGTCTGTTAATCATTCTGAAATAACATTTGTGTGTGGTGTGAGGAAGCAGGCCAACTTAACAATGCTACATATATGTATACAGTTGTCCCTTATCATTGTTGAACAGAATGTTACCTCTCCCCCCCCCACCACTGAACTGCAGATCAACAGACCAGATAGATCTGAGCTTAGCTCTGTGCTCTCATTGTCATCCACTGGCCCACATACCATCTTTATGCCAGTTCTACATGGCTGATGACTGTGCCAGCTCCATGACTTGTCACCAGCCTGATGTCTGCAAGTTTTGAATCTCAGAAGCATAAGTTCCCCCACTTTTGTTTTTTTCAGCATTGTTTACGTGTAGTGGCTCCTTTGGATTTCTATATCATTTTAGTGCCAGGGTAAATGTCCTCAGAAACTAGTAATAGCAATGCCAGGTGGGCTTGCAGTTAATATGGTGCCCACCTGAAAAATCATCACTGTGTTGGCAATTTTAAGTCTCCAACCCATGAACATGAGAGGCCTCTCCACTTAGAACGTGTTTCATGGTTTATGCAATGCACAATGTAATCTTTTGTGCTGCTTTTTTCAGATCTGTTTCTAGATAATTTCTTCTTTTTATGCTGTACTATAAGTGAATCATTTTCTTAATTTCATTCAAGGAATGTTCATTGCTTGTACATAGAAATATATTTGTTTTTTATTGTGATCTCGTAGGGCACAACTATGATGAACTCATTCACTAGTTTTCATGGGCCCTTTAGCAGGAATCTTGGGATTCTATACACACGATCGTAGCATATGCAACTAAAACTTTTTTTAAGATATATTTTACTTTTATTTATTTTTGTTGATGTGTGCCTCCATAAGTGTGTGTAGAATCCTGGAGAGGTCAGAAAAGAGGACCAAATCCCCTGGAGCTGCAGTTGCAGACCGTTGTGTGCTGCAAGATATATGTACTGGGAATCAAACCTGGGTCCTCTGCTAAGGCAGCAAACACTCTTAACCACCAAGCCTTCCCGACAGCCCAATGGAGATGGCTGTATAATCTTCTTTGTGATAAAGGATGCCATTTCCCTTCCCTCCAACCTTCCCTGTCCCTCTCCTTCTTCCTTATTGCCTCTTCTTTTCCTTTTTCCTTCCTAATTGCCTTAGCTGGAGCCTCCAGGATAATACTGAGTAAATGTTGTGATAGCAAACACAGTCACCATGCTCTTCTGTTAGGACAAGTTTTACATTTTTCAGTATTAACTGGTGTGTTAGCCTGTGCATTTCACAGAGAACCACTATCAGGCTGAGACTTTTCTGTTTATATTTTACTAAAACTTTTTATAAATTTTAAAACAGGTTATAGGCACTGAGTGTGGTTATACACACCTGTAATCCAGTGCTTGGGAGGCAGAAGCAGGGCAAACAAAAGATCAAGGTCATCCTCAGCTACATAACAATTTCAAGGCCAATCTGGGCTTATTTAAGAACCTCTCTCAAAACAAATATTGTTATAGACTTTATCATTAAATTTTTTCAGTGCCTATTGAGATTATTGGGTGAATTTTATCAATTTATATCTACAGATATTAAAAATTGTCATATAGGATCAAAGATCACCCCACTGAGTACAGGGAGTGGAGGGATCCCTGAGTGAGTGAGTCCTGAGGGGATGAGCATTGTTGACTTGGGCACAAGAATGTCAAGGACCCCAGTGCCTCAGCCCCATGCCGATGGCAAAGCCTTTCCCAGGTTAGACTCAGAAGAATAACAAAGCCTTCCTCTTGGGTCGATGGGCAAACAATTGACCAATGTGTACAAAAAAAATAGCAACTACAGCTTCATCCTCCCAGATGCTTACACCCCAAGACTACTCCTCTACAGAGACATCCTACCAAGACCAGCCAACCCCTCCCTGTGCTGTACCTGGGTCGCTGTGGCAGCTGGTGTGACTCCATCAGAGTGGGGAACATCTGAGCTAATCCCAGTTTTCCTGAACATGTGTCTGTCCTGTCTCCATTCCCTTGACATCCCTGGTTGTTGATTTCCCTGGTGGTTCCAGCCTCTCCCGTTTTGCTCTCCCTGTTTCACACTGGCCAGGTGAGAAGGGAGGTAGGAAGAGCTAGGAAGGAGGGGCAGTGGGGAAGGAAGGAAGATGTGGGCTCAGACCGACGTGCAGGGATCCAAATTTCAGCTGAACAAACTGAACAAGAACTGAACAAACGAGACAATGAATCAGGCTTCAGGACTCTCTTCTGGTGGAAGTAGAGATCACTTTAATGCAGGGTATAGGTTACATCTATGGGCCTACAAGCAGGAGGGTCTTTGGTACCCAGGGTTGTTATCCATTGGCTCAGACAAGGGTATTGGGGTAGCCTTATTTGCACATGGGGCTCAAGTCTAAGTGTCAAGGTCTTGTAAGGACACAAGGTATGGTCTCACAGGGAAAAAGAGGAAGGCACCTTATCAGTGAATGGACCCATCCCTAGGCTTCCAGCTACAGCACAGATAAGCACCAACCAAGCCGCATTCCTTTTGCTTCTGTGAAGCAGTCAATATTCAATATTTAACTGGGTTCTGGCTAGGGCCAAAGTGAGGAGCAGCTGAACACCTACCGTTCTCATCTCCTGGGATGATGAACGGTTCCAAGTCAGCTTTGACCCACTCTTAGCTCTATGACAGTCCCACACCTGGTCAGGGTTCCAGGACTAAGCCATGTGAGAGGAGGCAATTGAGAGTGATATTTCAGAGGACCACTGTGATGATCAAATTCTGTAGCAGGCATACAGTAGCTATTGTCATGCTTGTAACTTAAAAGAGACAATGAACATCTGTCACTTTTGGTTTTTATGTCCACCCCAAGACACTAGTCAGGGCTTGAAGGAAGATGACAGTTTGGGAAACAGCAGCTCAAGCTCTTCAGAGTATTCCTGAGTGACCTCAGCTTCAGAAACGTCCCTGCTGTTTCAAGCGGTTCTTCTAGACACAAGACTCAGGAGAATGTTGTGGATTCAGCCTCACAGCCTGGCTTCCTATCGAGCCAAGCTCTCCCTGTACTTCTCAGGGCCTGCTTGTGAGAAACTAGAATATATATCAAAGTGTCCACTACAGCAGTCCTGTCTCCAGGCCCCCTGGTTCTGGTCTGACTTTGCTATGGTTCAAGAAACCCCTGGAGAGGTCCAGTTCACATGTGAAAGCCTGATGCTATCAGTGCCTTTGCTGGTATGGGGTGGACCATCAAGTATTGCTTCTGGTGAGTTCAGTAAAGTTCATTAGAACCATCAAGCCTATGGTTGCCAGGTGTTTTAAATGCAATTCTTCTATCTCTTTCAACAACCTTCCCAAGGGGAAATTTATGACCATTTCACTGATAAGGAAATGGAACACCCAAGAGATCTAGTGACCATATGGCAATAATTTACCATGTAGGCTAGAATCTACAGCTCTTGATTTAAGAATTGCAGTGCAATCTGCACTAAACCATGTTGAATCATCTACAAACACAAACACACAGAACACAGGCACGCACACAAATCTTGCATCCACTGCTTCGTAGAGCACTGGCCACTCATTCCCTTAGAAGGCAAGATGTCCAGAAATTCAGGCACCTCATCCTCAGATAGTGCAGGCTTTCACATCTGTCTTCAGATGCTCTCTTCCCAGTCAGTTGTGCACAACTCAGGTAAAGCAGGCATTCGGCAAGTCTAGAAGAAATACGACCTTTGGTGCATTTCTGAGCAGGAAAGATTAACTAAGGGGTAAAAGAGGGTACTCAGGGAAGTTGGCACATAAGTAAAATGATATAACAGAGACTGTCAGGACTGGGGAGATGGCTCAATGAGTAAAATGCTTTCCACTTAAGCATGAGGACTGAAGTTCAAATCCCCAGTACCCATAGATAGCCAGGAGTAGTTGTACACACCTATAATCCCAGTGCTCTTATGGCCAGATGGGAGGCTGAGACAGAAAAACTCCACGATCCAGCTAGGAACAATAGAGAGAGCCTGTCTCAAACAAGGTAGAAGGTGAGGACCACCATGTAAGCTTGTCTTCTGACCTTCTAACACATACGCTGAGGCACCTGTTTGCCCCCAATTTACTCAGCTGAACACTTATATGCACATACTTAGAATTTCTTTAAGAAAGAGACTATCCATCTATTTACCAAATCCTTCACCTTACAAAGCTGTTTACTAAGTTGCTACTGAGCACTGGGTATGCACAGTAAGAGAAAGCAGGATCTCTGGCCTTGGGAGGCCTTGGAGACACTGTAGGGATCCTATACACATACACAGAGATGGCAGCTGAGGATGATGTGCACAGTGCTGTGAGAACACAGGCATGCATCTGATTACCATTTGTCCTATCATATACAGTTCCCTCCCCAACGCACCCTGCAGAGCCTCCTCATTGTCCACATTCAGTTCACCTGCCACCTCCCAAACTAGCCTGTGATGTGTCCCATGGAGACTAGTGACAACCAGTAGGCAACTACATCCAATAGCATAGCAAGGACAGTTAGTGCCATGAGGACTCGGGCTACATCGGTTTGCTTTTGATGCTTTCTTTCCAGTGCAACAGAAGCAGAGACGTGAGATGGATCTCTCTGAAAGTTGCTCCAGCCACAGGGTGGAGGGGGGATTGCAGAGGTAGAAGCAGTGATGGAAAACAGGAATGGATGTTAATATGGGGTCAAGAGGCAAGGGTATGAGTGTGCACGATGTAAGGGACCTCTAGAGGGTGTGCAGGAGAGGAGGAGAAAGAAGAAGCTGAGGATAGGAATTTAAAGAAGAGAGTCTTAGTGTATGCTGCCCAGCTTCTCCCATGGCTTCCATGGCCACATGACTGAAAAGTCTATGCTTCCAGGGAGATGAAGACAGGAAGGAGTAATTAAATGTGCAGCTTTGCCTCTCTGGTGGAAATAAACAGAAATGGATGCTTCCAACTCTGGATGATTGAATGGGTGTGGAAATGAATTACAAGTACCTTCGATGTCAGCTCTAAAAGAGTTATTAAAGGGCAGGGAATCCCAGGCTTCACCATCATCCTTCCTTTTTCCTCCTAGCTGGTAAGCCCATCTGTTTTATGGCAGCCTGTGATATGAGGAGATCACTCAGGAAGGAATGTGTTGATGAATGAAACTTCTAGCCAGGACAATAGCACCCCAAAGAGGCTCTCTGAGTACCCCGACATTTGTATCAGCCTATTTATGTAAACATCACAGCTTCAACATGTGATGCCATGGTCTGTGGGGAGAGTGTAGTAACTAAAGCATCACCCCCATAAAAGATCTCCAATGTGTGCGCTCATCACTATGATGGGTAGAAAGTGGTAAAATGTTTTCTCAAACAAGTCCATGCTTGAAGTGAATTTAAAATATGCTAGGTCCCCATTTTACTGTTTGTTGGAGTACTAGCTAAAGAAGGCCCTCAAAACTCTCAGGTGGGGCTAGAGAGATGCTCAGATATTAAGAGTACTTGCTTCTCTTCTAGAAGGCCCAAGTTCAATTTCC